>JAXCHB010000248.1:620000-1820000 GCA_036926305.1 Uropetala carovei
TTTCGTCAAGCTTTCCATAGGTATTGACTGTTTTAAAGTTATCTTCGTAACGTCATCTTCGTTGTAAGAATTCTGGCATTGTGTTGTTTTTCGCCAAGATAAAGTGTTTAATTTGCAAAAAGTGACTGTTTTTAACCGAAGGATATTATTTTACCTCAAAATGCCGAAACTAATGAAACCATGTGCAGATTTTGTTGGAGCAGTCATTAAATCACGGAAAGTTATCTCGTTAGCACAAAAGCAGTGTTGTAAGTGAAATTTTACCTACACTTTTTACTTCAAATACTGTAAGTTATCGTAATTACAATGTATGTACAATAAATAGTATAATACTATTTTAAATACAATCTTTTAAAATGCGATTAGTACTTATTAAAAGGTTTATGTTATACGATCCTAAATTATTAAGGTCGGTATTGCATCCTATTATATTAATGTCATTCGATATACGAAGTTTCAATATACGAACGAAGTTTCAGGAACGCATCTACGTCGTAAATCCGGGTATTACTGTATATATTCTACTTTTTCCAAATGCAGGACGTGGTATTACCTGGTCGGCACAAAATATTTACTAATTATTTATTCAAGAACAAGTACAAAAAATACTTGCCTAAAGTATCGCCATTAACCACAACAAGGTTTTCGGATAAAAAGCCGTCTTCTACTACCGGAAAGTAGACTTTAAAGGAACTTTTTCTCTCAGGATCTATTTTCGGTGAATTACCACTGAAGATAACTGCTGTGTAGCCAAAATGTGCATCTCTTTTTTTAACTTGTTGCGTCTATTGGCGATACCTGAGGCAAGTAATTTTTTTTAAATATTTTTTTCAGCCATAAGACGAGCTCGATAATTCACTGTTGAATAATTTATGTCTTTCATGGTAAAGGTAAAAATTAACCTAAAATAATCCTCTTATCAAAATTAACTCTTGGTAGATAAACACGGTTGCGTTTGAAAAGGAATTGTGATGTTCCATTTTAAGACTTTGATTCGTTGTCATGATTTCCACAGTCGAAGTTCTCAAAGATAAAAATTTTGAGCTTTTTTTAAAGGAAATTAGATAATTATCCCGATATAATCTGATCACCTGTTGTGTTCCTGCCAAATTTTCCCCAAAGTTAAGACTATAACTCCACATTTTGTTGTATTTTAAGTTTTAAAAAACGATAAAATGTGTAAAAAAAAAGATCATGATAGTATCACGCTTAGTTATATGACCTAAATAGGCGAATATTTTTCAGAAACTCAGAAGCAATGATTTCCACTGCATTTCATTTGTTCTTTGGTACTGTCTATTGCACATATTTTTGCGCATAAGTCCGTTTCTGGTTGGTAAAGAATCGAAAGTAAAGGTAACTTTAAGTAAATTTCGGAAAATATCTTATTGTAAGCCAGAAAACTGTTCTGATTCATTCGGGTGACGCGTATCCAGTTCTAAAAGCAATCGTTTTCGAGGAAGTAATCTTGATGAATGGTTTATTTCTTCTACTCTCTACCTCCAAATGTCTTCCGGTCGGAATGAGGAATGAACGAAAGGGAAATAAGAGGTAAACTTTAGCTCTCTTACTCCCTTTCCACTCGGTTAGGAATGACGAGGCGAAAATTTTTAAACGCGTCCCTTAACCGCGTCTACCTTGCTTATATTTTATTAACTTAACTGACAGGCGGGTTCAGCCGTTTTTGGGATGGTCTAACACGCGGGTGTCCAAACTGCGGCCACTTTCACGATTTTTGTGCGGCCCGCTGAACGATTTTAATTTTTAATGTACTCGCGGCCATTTTCGAGAGAAGAAATTCCAAAATATTTTCAACTGTCGTAATTTTATTTGTTGTTTAAATATATATATATTCATATTGTTTTAGCAATATGTCCAATTAAAGTTTCGTAATACCGGTATAATTTGACCGATGAAAATCTGACCCATCAGCTCAGATATTCATCCACAAAATTAAAGGATTTATAAATTTATGATATTTTGAATTAAATAAATTTAAAATACTTTGTAAAAAATTAAACTTTGTTAAATAAATATGTATTATAAAAAATAACATAAAAATTTGTAATTTGAATTAAATGAATTAAAAAGAATTTGAAAAAACTTTTAAAGAAATATGCAATACAAAAAAATAACAGAAAAATGAATAACTGCTTTAGCAAACAAATCCTACAGACCCCCCTCCCCCTTCTAGTGCGGCCACTCAAGACTTTTCCTGGCCACTATAAGGCTACATGAGCTTCTTTATCTGGACACCCATGGTTTAACAAGTAAGTAACCAGCCAGTAAATTACCGTTTGCTACATGAGTTTGTGAATATGCCTGTTATTATCAATATAATTTTGGAATGAGCACTTACGTATAAAACTTTTAAAATCAATTACTTGTTTTAAGTATATCCGATGGCCATAACATTAACAGACACCTAAGACGAATACTTAATTTCTAAATTTTTGACACAATTGCTTATTCTGTAATTTCTTTTCAGTCATAGTACGAGCGCGATAATTATCTAGTGAATCGATAAAAATGTTGTTTTAGTTAATGGCGAAGTCGTCAGGTAGCCTAACATTCCTTCTTATCCTTTCCTTCCATAAGCAGGAGTTTGAATTTGTGACATGGTCAAATTTCTGCGCCGTAAATTAACAGTACGCGGATGGTTTAATAGATTTAAAATGAAACTGCTGAGGAACATTCTCTCTTCCCTCTACACGACGCGATATAAAACGTTACATCGAGTTGCAATCTTCCTCCTGCTATCTTCGGATAGAAGGCGAATCGAGCGATAAAAAAAAACACCGCAGCGCGACTCCCAAATGTGAACCTCTTAGGAGAAATGTTTCCAAATAAAAGAGGTAAACGAATTCTGTAGTCTTGTCCTACGATACTTGGTCCTCTTCCTTCCTTTCGACGCAATCACTCGAGAAGCGGACTCGGATATACCTCTTCAGATCTTTTACGCGACTACAAATTCTTAAACAGATTCCGACATTCTTTCGTTCCCCCGAGTGTTGCCATGGCAACCTAAGTAAATGCAAACAAATGTAGAGAAAACTTCCAATAATCTCGAAAACCACGCCAACTTCACGGTCTGCCAGATGTGCCTGTCACACTTATAACTCAGCAAATCCCACAATCTATTAAAGAGCCTGAGGTCGAATGGAGATTTTATAAATAAAAAAAACGAAAGAATATTCATTGTCGAGCGACTCTCCAGGATCGTATCGAAGAAACAACATTGACAGAAAGGAGTATATTTACTAAGAAAAACGTAACAGAGCAAAACGTTTGTAAATGATATTGAGTTGTTCGCCAGTTATTCGATATTAAATATCAGATAAATTTTATCTGATACTATTCGAGCACGTCAACAAGTTTAATAATTGAAATATATGTCAATCAATTTTCACAAGCCGCGTACTTCATTCAGAAAAATTAAATAACACCCTTACTCGTTGAATTTCATGGGTAAGATTATATAATGAAGCTCGGAAATATTTGAAATTCCGCCATTATCCTATCACTCATCAAATATCGCCTTTCCATTTATAATACAATCCCTTTAAATTGGTACGAATTCATCGAAAAAGTAATATTGTAATATTTTATATTAATAAGCGTATTCTAAAACTGAAATTGAATTTATTTATACTTGACTCTGTGTGAAAACGAAAAATAATACTTCAATCTTTTCTTGCGCACAAATATATCGCTACTATCACGCGGCAATCAGAAGACAAAAATCTTATTCTTGACGCCTTGACAAATACCGTAGAATTTATCGTCGTCATCGACGCCCTCGACACATGAGACAGATCCGCATTAGCGACGCCAAAAGACACCTGTGACCCTCAAAAAAAAAAAACATCTGCAGTGTCACGACACCTGCATCGTAGAGAGACGTCTCGGACACCTCCAAACATCCAGTTTCTTAAGGAACGTTCCACATGTCCCGAAATAACCACCCGACCCGACCCCTACAACCCTGACCGAAAAGCACTCCAACTCCCTTCATTCTCCCTGCTCTCTTAACTCTGTCGCCAGCGAAACCCTTAAGGTGGCCAGGATAATGACTGAATAAATGGAGAAAGGAAAGAATGGAGAGAGAAGAATAATAAAGACAATCATATGTATATGCATTTGTGTATGAGTATATAGGGAGAATAAACCATTAAAATAGTGAGCGATACATACATTCAGAGAAATTGCCTTTATTTGGGCGAAAACGCAATTCTGGGCAAATTATTTCATAGATTGCATATCTATATGTGTATAATGTGACAATTACATAGCACTGAACAGATACCACATACAAAGTTACGTAGGAAAATATTATGATAAAAACAATGGATACACCCTTTTTTTCAAATCCACATCGTGATAAGTACTGAAAAGAAACTTTTATAATGAAATGGGAAAGAAAGAGTGGAACGTAGAAGGGAAAGAGTGAACCAGTAGGGAAATGAAAAGAAAACAAGTGAATGAATGAAATAGAGGGGAAGTGTTGAACAACAGAAAAAAGAAAGATTGAAGATCAATACGAATTGAGGAAATTAAAGAATGTAATAGCTAAGAAGAGAGAGAAAAAAATAGAGCGACGAAGTGAGAGAAAAAACTTTTGATATAACAGAGTATTATATATATATATACTACGGAAGAGGAAAGGTAAGTAAGGATATTTAGGGCAACTAGGTGTTGAAGGAAACCCAGTGAACACTTACCGGAAGTAGAGCCGCTGGGGTGTTGGAGAGACACATTTGTAGAGGTTAGAGCTTTCGGGATGATCTCTTCGTCAGCACAAGAGAGACACAACTCTCTTATGCTGACGAAGGGATCATCCCGAAAGCTCTAACCTCTACAAATGTGTCTCTCCAACACCCCAGCGGCTCTACTTCCGGTAAGTGTTCACTGGGTTTCCTTCAACACTTAGTTGCCCTAAATATATATATATATATATATATATATATATATATATATATAAAGAGAGAGAGAGAGAAGGAGAGAAAGGAAGATTGAAATGAAAGGCGAACACAAAAGGCTACATAGACGAGAAGATTGAGAGTGCCGAATGAGTGATAAGAGAAAGAAAAAGCGAAAGAATAGGATGCAATTGAACAAGATAGGATAAAGAAGATATGTATGTATATGTGTGTATACATATGCATGCATGCATATACATTCAGGAGAGGAGACAGGAAGGAAAAAATGAAGACGGGCAAGTGAGGAATAAGCGGAAGATAGGCGCGTTGATACCGAATGCATGGGAGAAAATGGGCGAACGAGTTTAAGGGATGAGAGAGTCGGATTACGGGGAGGGTAAAGGAGGAGGATAAGGTGGAGGGCACGAGAGGGGAAACAGGCGTGAGTTGGGTAGACGGCGTCTGGAAGCTAAAAGGGGGGAGGGAGGAGGAGGGGGAAGATGCGTGTTGACATGAGAGGGGCGTGAAAAGGAGATGGATAGAGGCGATAAAGGGGAGGAGGAGAGGAAAGAAAGCGTGCGAGCGGAAGAACTCGGAGGAAGGAAACGACGAGAAAAATTCAAACTAAGGGATTAAAGAAGCACACAGAGAGAGAGAGTCGGAGGAAGAAACCAATACGTATGTGAGATGAAAAGGGGAAAAAAAGAAGTGTGTGTACGTGCGCGCGCATGTCCGTGTGTGTGCGTATATGAGGCGGGATGGGAGTTTGAAAATAGGGGGAGGGAGAAAAAGTTCAAGGATGCCTCCTATAAAACGGAAGAGAGAGAGAGAGAAAAAAAAAGTTTTCAACCTCCTTTTATACATCTATTCCTCTTCCTTTTGAAATTCACCTTTTTTCCCTCGGATTGAGCGCCTCTAGCGGAGGAAAAGAGAAGTTCGTTCGGAGAAATATACGAGGTTTTTCTTTTTTTATTGCATGAGGTTTTGAATTCTGAGTAGCCTGTGGAGGAAAGGGGGGTGAGTGTGTGTGTGTGAAAGAGAGAGAGGGGATCTTGATTTAAAACGCTTCTTAATACCAACCAAAGGTGTTTGATTTCAAGAGGCAAAGATCAATCCGCGAATGCCGTAAGAGATTGTATAAATCCGTATATACTATGCCGTATCCTTCCTTCGTTTCTTTTATCGTTCTTCTTTCTGAGGCTAGCAGGAAAAGTTGAACGAATATGGATTTATTTTACATTGTAATATATTGGCAGTTCGACAGAACCGCGGAAAGGTGAGGCGGCATGCTTTTTATTTATAATTTGGCCTATTAATGTTAACGACATTTTATACTATAAATAATTCCATTTTATTGCTTTTACGTAAGGCGTTTAATGGAAGTAATGGGTAACGTTGAAGAACAGGATAGCGTATTTTGAGGGCGACACATGAAATTTATTTCATAATAGCTATAATATACACCTGATCTTACTTACAATTAGTATAATAACTCATTCCTAAAAATAATAAAGGCATGATGTAGCTGCCTAATATTTTTTTTTTAAATCTTGTATTGATTCCGCACTGGATAATTGTTTATAATTTATGTTCCTTTTTTCCGTCATGCTGTCAGTCAGAGTTCCTTATGGCATTTCAAACGACTATATTAGAAAGAAAAATTTCCTCTCCTTTCATTTTAATCGCTTGCTTTCAAGTTGCAGACATTTTCGTTTTATTTCTGATCTTCTCTCCGTAAATAAATTCTAAAATGTTCACGCATCTCTCTTCTTTAACCAAGTGCGCCAACGCTTTTTAACATGCTGGGGATTTGTAAATGTTGCTTTATATACAGTGTTCTCTTATGTAACCTATCTGCATTGCCTGACTAGTCGAACAAGTTGTTAGCAACCGTTCATCCATTGTTCTTGAGGGATAAAACGGATCCAAAGCTATGTGCGTCGCTCCCGATGTGCTGAACACGCATCCTGCGATTTGCCTGTAAAAGTTTAAATATTTCAATAACGTAATTTTTTAGCATTATTTCTTCTATTTTTAATTTTGGACCTAAAATGGCGCTTATGTAAATATAATATGATAAAAAAATTCATTCACTTTATTTTTTATATTATACCTAAGCCCGCTATGAGTGACGCTACTCTCGAAGCACTAGCGCTATCTATTTTTCAGAGTGCAACGATTATATCCTTCATTCATCAAAATGTCTAAATATGGACCGATTTTCTTCGTTATTACTTAATTCGATGGTAAATACGTATCCTATCTTATTCTAGCTATGTTTACATGTTACACGGTCAACATTTTCAGAAATAGGCTTCCGTTTTCGAAATTTTATGGATTTTTCGTACTGTTTCCAGGTGTTGCCAAGGCAACACTCATTGTTGCCTCCGATTCAATTAACCTCAATTAAGCCTTCAAATAGACGAAAGAATGGCGTTATTCGCTTTGAAAATTTGTTTATGTATCGAAATTATCGTTGTAATAAAGTCAATCTTTATGCAGAGCAACGTAAATAGTTACGGATAATCATTTAGAAACTGCGTATGGGAAACATTTAAAACAATTGACCAAAGCAATTGAACCTTACCTTTTTTGTGAGTAAAATTATTAAAGTCCACATTCTTTGTTTATTAATGCAAATAGCCCCACGTATCTCATTTACATTTACCTGAGCGAGTGTTCAATCATGGACAATAATACGTTGGCTTTTCAAGGTTTTCTTCCATACAAGAAATCAAGGTCAACATTTCAGAGGTCTACAGAGAAGGAAAGGTATTTACAAAATAAATTTTGTGTAATGTGCTTTTGGACGCATATGCCCTGCAAAATGATAATCTCTCTATATCAAACGAAACGGGGGTTTGCGAGCGTAGAAAATCCCAACAATAACTTCAAAAATGAGAATTATAAATGATTACATTCATTAAAAGACTGAATAAACCAAAATTAGAATGAATCCATCGTTATTATTACTGTTTACATTCGCGTTTTCCACACAGTGCAAAGGCGCACTCAGTGCGTCACGGGACTCAGTTAAGAGTTAAAAAATAATGTATTTGACGCTGATTCACGTCCTACGTATCACGTATATATTAAATTGCATGTGTGTAGGAACCACTGCATTAACTTTGGAACATAGGTTAAAACTGCCATATCAATAACTTTCACTTGATGCATTTTCCTATGCATTGACTAGAAATATCATAAAATATCGATCGAATGTGTACCACATTCTGAGGCCGTGATCGCCCATGGCTGCCCCGAGGCTGATGGAAAGCGATTTTCAACTTTCAGAAAGGAAAAAATAAAGGCGATTTTGTTCGTGATTCACGACTCATCAAAATGAAAGGAATAACGCTTGGTTCCAAGGAAGCTACACCAGCATAAAATAGAGAGAACGTTGTGACCTTATAAAGCGTAAAACGAGATGTTTTTAATGCCGCGACGGATTGGTTCGGATGAAAGTCCAACAACAATCAGATATTACACAATTCCAAATAGTAGTTTCATTGATATATGGAATAATTAGAAGCTACTACAAGGAATGAAAAATGTCAGCAGTTCTATAAAGTAGTAATCAGTAAAATCATCATGACTGATTCACCGAAAACAAAATGCGCATATACAAATCTTTGTAATGTTATCACACCTGTACGCGAATGAGTTTCTTTCAAGGTACTATTGGATATTAATTTTTCACATAAATTTTAACGAACGTACAATAGTAATTAATTAGATTTTAACGATACGAACAACTACATCAATTACTAACTCTTGTAATGTGTGCTAAATTTCATAGGTATATCTCAAATAAAATCAAGATTAATTATTCTATGTACATTCTTGGCACATAAATTACAATATTACTACACTCATTAAAGCGTTCAAATTCATAGTTACAGAAGAACTACAAAATTGCTAGCTTTCAGAGAGGTTAAGGGTAAAAATTATTAAAAATAATTTTAAAAGCTCAAAATTGATCGATTTTTTACACAAAACATTCCATCACTAACGAGATGTTATTCGCAATCAAGACTGAAGTAAATTTTGTGCGGTGAATAAATAACTTCAGTTTTTTCTGTGCCATAAAATTCGAATATGGGGAAAAGTTATAAGGTAAAGTACCCCCGCACCAAAGGTAGAAATAAAATATAAAATGCGGCAAAAATATCACCAAGTAAAGTAAAAGTTCTCACTTTCTGGTCAACTCGAGCAGTATAAACTAAATTTTGCGCAAAAATATTATTTTTATACACAGTTTTCCTCTCTCTCTCTCTCGCCGCCGCCGCTATATTAGAACCGGGAGCAGAGACATAAACTAAAAACGGTCGTTCCATATAAGGACCGTATTTTTTTTTTCGGGACAACCGTTATAAAAAAAAAGGTTTCCGCCTCGGCGTAGGAGACATTAAAAGCACAATTATGGCTCCTGACCCACGCGTATTGCTTGTCATCCAACCAACCCCTCTCCCTTTCTCCCTATACGCCTTCGTTCTGCCTCCTTCCCCCGTATCCCATCCTACCCTTCTGCGCAGCAACCGACCAAAGGTATATACGACCGATGGGCGACTCATTTTGCGACATGTGGTCCACGGAAGTATAGCAACGACATAGATCATCGCAGTTTGCCCGAGTAATCGCGAGGAAGATGAAGAGCCAGGAATATGAGCGGTTTTTATTTTTTAAGCAGTAAAAAATGAAAATGAACGCCGAAGTTGGGTCATTTTTTAATTGCAAAGTACAGGGTGTCCGAGAAAAAGTGGAAAAAAGTGGACACATTTCAAACATTTTTAGTGAGAAAATGAATAAAGTTACAAGAGAACGGTTTTCACCGCATGAAAGCGGAACTCTGAAAGTTTTACTCACGCTACCACATATGAATTATTAGAGTAATTTTACTCATTCTTGCTAAACCTTCCTCGCATGCATCCATCCTTTTACCAAGATTCATGATATGCCATATATCAGAGAATGGTGTAGCTGTTGGTCCTTTATTGCGATTCAATAATTATTTATTACTTGACAACGTTTCAACTAATTTCATTTTTGCTGTCAACTCTGAGACCCAAAAAAAAAATTCTGTATTTTCCGGTGTATTAGATGCACCGTATAAAATAAGGCCATTTCCATTTTTAAAATGCTTTTACTCATAAAAACAGATTCTGCTTGGATAAGTACATATGATTCACCGGTGGTTGACAAAAAACAAATTAAATTAATTATTCAATAAAAAACATCTATTAATTTAACAATTTGGAAATATACACATGGTATTTACTCGGCAATAAAGCCGCAAGTTTATTCATCTCCAGAATGAGGATGCGATTGTTACCCAAGAAAAATCGGAAAATTTTCTTAAAATGTGAGGTATTTGCTAAAATTCATTAGGAATTCACAAAATGACTGGATGAATCAATGCAAGGGATGACATAATCACCCCGAAACTATAAAAAAGGAAAATAAATATTATTATTATTATTGATTACCGAGTTACAAAAACCAAGTTTTGCCTGTGATCGTTAGGGTAACTACAGGAGTCTATGAGAAAAATGTCTTTTGTTAGTCTGGCAGATATCAAGGCATCGTCACGGTTTAGTCTCATACTCCGATAAATCTATCATGAGAAGCGTTTTGGTAATGTTTCTTCCGCTTCGAAAGTCCTTGCAATTTTTCATCGCTTTCCACGTGTAACGTTTGGTTAAAAATCTGAGATTTTCCGTGATATTGTTCTTGATTTCCCACAAAATGAATATATTGCTTATCAGTAACAAATTATGCAGACTATTTGAAAGGGATAGCTGAAAGAACAGAGTCGCTGTACGTGTTGTAATTCAGAAAGGCAATGTCGATTTCAAATTTCCCTCCTAAAAAACTTAAGGCAAGTCGAAGCACTTATGTTGGTACCTCTCACTCTCCCTTCAGTTTCCTTCCTCCCCCACCATCTACGTCGCTCGTTTCCTAACTCCGTTGATATGCATCGTAGAATTTCGTTTAAAAAACGCCAATAATCAGCATTTTCACCGCAATGCAATGACGTAACTTTCAATCGCCTTATTTACAAAAAATATTTCAATTTTGCAATGATAGATCGGTAATTTCACCACCCGCTGTGCAGGTAGACTACGCCGAGCTATGGTCGGGGACTGAGTATAAATGAAATAATAAATGGTATAAATGAAATTAAACAAGCCTTACATTGTGATTGCTCATGTGCATCTAGTTTACGGAGATGAACTATTGGGAAATAGCTTGACAATTATAATTTTGGCGTGTAACTCGGTGTGATAACTCGGTATAGGCAGCATGATGGCATCAGCCACTCCTTAAAGAAATAACTACAGCAAATAATTAAATAATTGGAATGAGATAGTGCCATGAAGTCCACATCAGATATGGTGATCACGTAGTTAGAATAATAATTACTCAGGCTTGTATAAATTTATATTTGAAAGTTGAGAGGTAGAAAAAGTCTTATTCTTCCTCAAGTGTTCCAGACAGGAACGTTAGTAAGGGGGAGGGAGGCAGGGGGGGGGGAGCAGGGTGGGGTGGCCAACGATAATTGTTTGGAGGGTCGTTATAAACTCTCCCCACACGCAGTTTCCTAAATAATTATCAGGATATGTTAACCTTGCTGTGTATAAACATTAATAATTTCGTAGCTTATACAAAAGTGCGGAGCGAATAACGCTATCCTTTGGTCTATTAAGAAATGTGGGGTAATGTTGCGAGTGGGCTTAAACGTTCGCCATTTATACTTTTCTCGAAATAAAAAACGATCGATAGATTGTCTTGAATGAATCATGAACTTAAACTAAATCAAAGAAAATTATGTACCTGAGAATCGAACCTGAGCCTTTCACTTGCCACCAAGCTACGTATGAAGCCCCAACTGAAGTTCCCGGTTTAATTCTCTCCCTCTGAATCTATAATATATTCAGGCATGTGCCCAACAATATTACTTAATCTATATTCCACCTTCAGTTGCTGCTATAATTTTCGAATAGATGATTAGTGCTAAACGACATAAGCAGCCACAATTTATATAAATAATAATACATACTAAACCTTTCCAAATATAAAGAAATACATACTGCGTTTTAGATTCTCTGATAGAGAAGAGTCCTACAGGCGAAATATTAATAACCCGTATTACATTTTTGTTTCCCCTTTTCACCTATGTCATTGTAAGATTATAACAGGATCTTAAATAATAAACACAAAAACAATACTCAAAGGGCATGCCCTGAATTGTATCACGCGATTTGCGTAAATCACCGCTTGGGAGACGTGGCATCTCAAGAACTTTGCATTGTCTGAGCACAACCTGACCATTGATGGCCAGATTGAATACCACAAACCATCTCTGTAAGGCGATATATTACCCAAGATATCAAAAAAAAATTTTAAGTGTATAACCTGAGAAAGTGCCCGCAACTAAGTGGATAAGAAACCATTAGTCGACGTAGTTGTCTTGAAGCGGGAAATCATACGGAGATATATCGTTGTTTACGCACTCACCTCCGCAGAAATAACGACGCAACACACGAAAGCTTGAAAAAGGCCTGCGGGTTGGAGACGATGTCCGAGTCGAGATTAAACATTTTTAGCAATAAAAATGCAACGAATGCTCGCGTGCTGCCCGAGATTTTTATGTGGCCTTCTAGCAGAGGAATTGTATGCAGACGGAGCTGGAAAGGTCAAGCGAATTTTTGTGGGAAATGGTAAGCAAATATTAGAATGGGAAGAAGGTTTTATGAATAACAATCCAAGGATAAACGCAAAATTTATGTCAATACTGCAAATATATTCGTCAATTTACTTTCACTTACACATTTAAATTGAAATTATGCCTCTCCTAAATATTGAACAATTACTGTCAAACATAACCTTTCTTAATTTATTTTTAAAAAAGGAGAGACGATCAGAAATTAATAGGACTGAAAGGGAAACTAATTACAATAATTTGGTATTACACTGCGAAACCCTTTTATGACAATAAAACATACTTTCGATAAGCAAACAATCCCCTTTGAATGTTTAAATTACAAATATTTTCACTGTGTGTTTATATATCAAAAGACACTATTGGACAGCAATTAAGATATTTATTTTCTGTAATAAGGACGGGTAGAGCTAAAAAATCATAAGGAATGGAGCCTTGAATGGAACGAGGTAAACTTAAGAACCAGCGAGAGGAAAAATACCTATAAATTCTTTTTATAAGGTTATATACACACACACACACACACACACACACACACACACACACACACACACACACACACATATCTGAAGTACTGTTTCAGAACGACTTTGTTCCGAGTCATTGCGCGTATAGTTTGATGCATATTGAATGAACTACTTGATTTTACAATTCGCCATGGGTTAGGAAAATGAAATCACTGCATCCCAATACTGTTTACGCTAATTATACGCATGCTTGCTCAACAACAAACATGCGATGGAATTCAACGCAGCTTGTTTTCAAATACTGTCGCAGTCGGAATATATGCTTAAAAAAATTGATCGATTTAAAAATAAATTATACTGAATTTTCATTGGCAAAAACGTTATATATATACATATATATATATATATATATATATTTCCGTTACAAAGTTCCGAGGTTCGAACCCCGCGAATGGAGGTTTTTCATAGCAAAAAAACTATCATCGGTGCCTGACAGTAGGCAGTAGTACTGTCAGTATGGTATAGAGCCGAAAACAAATTATGTTGGCTGGGTATATATCCAATAAAGCTGTAGGCATGACCGGGACGATTTGAACGGCTAGAGTACTGCGATGTGGAAAGCAAGAGGGAAACTACCACATTAAAATTCCCTAGTACGGATTATATGGTTGGACAATATGAGTTCTCTCCAGGTAAAATATTCCGGAGGTAAAACAGTCCCCCAATCGGATCTCCGAGCGGGAACTGCCTTGAGGAAAGCATTTGTCGAAGGTAACTTATGCTTAGGTACTTGGAATGTAAAAACCATGAGGAAGGCAGGAAAGCTAGAGAACGTGAAAGAAGAAATGAGAAGAAATAGGATTGATATCATAGGGCTGAGCGAAGCTAGATGGGAAGGAGAAGGACAGTTCGACTCAAAGAATTCACGGTCATTTACTCAGAAGGAAATAGTGGGGCAAGGGGAGTAGCTCTGGTACTTAGGAAAGATATGATGAAGAGCATGACAAAAATAACAGCAACGAACGATAGGTTGATGGCAATAAAGCTAAAAGCAGTTCCAGTGGACATGTTGATAATCCAGGTATATATGTCAAAGTCCACTCATGAAGAAGAAGAAATTGGGAAGATGTGTGAACAAATTAATGAGATTTACGAAGAAGACGGAAGAGGAAAGGTAAACTGCATAATAATGGGAGATTGGAACAGCATAGTTGGTGAAGGACAAGAAGAAAAGGTTGTCGGTCAATACGGACTTGGGAAAAGAAACCGAGGAGTAGAAAAACTGGTAGAATTCTATGTTAATAACGACCTAGTAATGACTAATCCATGGTTCAAAAATCATAAACGAAGGCTGTACACATCGAAAAGCCCAGGAGATAGAATGAGATGCCAAATAGATTACATCCTAGTAAAATAAAGATTCAGGAACAGCATAAAAAATGCCAAGACATTACCAGGAGCAGACATTGATTCAGATCTCATCCTTCTAATAGTAGCTGTAAATACAAAGCTTAAACAAATAAGGAAAACGAGAAGAGATAGATTTGAGACCTAGAAAAACTGAAAGAAAAGAAAGATGCCTTCAGCACGAAGTTGGAAGATCGCCTTATAAATTTGGAAAACAAACCGAAGTCCGTGGATACAGAATGGGAGGAAGTGAAAGCCAGCATCAAATATACCTTGAATAAAGAGACTGGGAAACAAGTGAAGAAAATCTGAAAACCATGGATCACTAGGGAAATGCTGGAGTAAATGTATGAGGGAAGAAAATGGAAAAATGTTAACAGTGAAGAAGGTAGAGCCAATTATAGACGCATAAACAATGAGTTGAGAAGGGTAACAGATAAAGCTAGGGAAATTTGGATAAAAGGAAAATGTGAGGAAATACAACAGATGGTGAAGTCAGGAAGGTAGGTTATGATGTTCGCAGTTTGAAAAAATTACGCAGAAAAAAATTTTGGAATTTATTCACCAACATGAACTTTTAAGTTCATTTCCCAATGTGGAAAATTTTCTGGGAATTTTCTTCTCATTCGCCACATCAATTTAAAGTGGATAGGGTTCTTTTAGTAAACTGAAATTGAACAAAAATTACCTCCGGTCATCAGTGAACCAAGAGAGACCTTCTGGTCTAGCAATCTAATCTACTGAATATGACACTGCTAAAAATATAAATTTCAATAACATAATCAATATGTTTGCTGCAAGTAAATCCCAAAATATAAATCTTTAGTTAAATACTATTTTAAGTGTATGCAGTTATCATTTTATTAGATCATTTTGAGGCGACAAAAAATCCTCTGCCCAGGGCGCCAAAAGTGTTCACTACGACATTGTGTGTGTATATGTATGTATGTATGTGTGTGTGTGTGTGTGTGTGTATATATATATATATATATATATATATATATATATATATATATATATATATATATATCATACCCTGAAAAATAAAGTTCATTTATCCGACTCCTGCGATGAAAACAACTCAATCTAACCCATCCATCCCAGGGACGATACAGAACCGTTCCCTGGGCGAGGAAAAGACGACCCTTTTTGCCCCAATCCTTCCCCCTTCCCCTCAATCATCCGCAGCACTCTAGTCTCTCTCCAATTCATCACTTGGCATACGCGACCCCCTTT
Organism: Uropetala carovei; assembly: GCA_036926305.1. Classification (NCBI taxonomy): domain Eukaryota; kingdom Metazoa; phylum Arthropoda; class Insecta; order Odonata; family Petaluridae; genus Uropetala; species Uropetala carovei. The sequence goes on from JAXCHB010000248.1 coordinate 635,753, forward strand.
TTCGTTGAACCGTAAGAAACGTAAAAGAAAAGGGAAACAGTTTTGAAGACACTCTCCTGCCCAGAAAGATAAAGGGAGGTAGATGGAAGACCGATAACAAATGAACCGTAATATTCTTCCTCGTTTTCTTTTCGCATTGGACGAGTTTCTCCGCTGTCCGGTTTTACACACCTCTTCGTAAGGAGCATACGTGTGTTTGTATGTGTGCGAGTCTACACCCACACGCACCCACGGATAGGAGTACACAAAGCGAGTAGTCCGTTGCGCATCGCGCGGGTTGCGTTCCTGTGTAAGGCAATTTTGGAAAAAACCGCGTTGCCCTAATTTACCGTATTTATTACGAAGAAAATCACATTAGCGTATAGCCTACGAGTTTTTAACATCTCATAAATACGGAAAATGCAGTTCGCGGCCTATTCAGTACCGCGTGTGATTAGATTTGTATTTGTCGGGTAAATGACTACCACATTTACTTAACCGTGTGCAATCATAGGCGATGGAATAAAGTTTATCACGTATGCATCTATATATACGTACATACACAAGCTCGTTGTACGCATACACACACAAACCGTAAAACGAAAATGTCAAAGGGCAAATCGCACCTCCGTGTAACAAATGGACCACGAGGACAGGACCGTGCGTTATTTCCACATCTTTATCGTCTTTATTTCGTATAACTCGTCTCATTCTCTCCTCTCCCTCAACTTTTCTATGCCTTTCTCATTTTATCGCGGCAGTTACTTTTTCCTTTCGTCCAATCTTCCTCCTAGGGGATTTCAAACGTGCGCCCAAGACATAGCCAACCACAAAACCTTTTTACGTATTCGTTTTAGCGAGGCCTTCATCGAGCATTCTTCACGCGCTGCCGAGCTGTGACACTGAAAGGTTTAAAGGATGATGGAGCGGAAAGCGAGAAATAAATACACCCGTGTACACATTGGGGAGCGCAACGGTTTCCGTGGCGTCTACGTGGATATCGCGCGTGCTCATTTTTTTATTGCGTTGAAAAAAATCGAACATACTTTAACGAATTGGGCGGCCGAACAGGAGAAGTGACGGAGGAGGCAAAAATAATTATGAATAAAACTCATTGATTGCAAGTGGTGAGTTAATCGAAGTTGGGCCGATGCAAGAATAAGAATCATGTATAAAAGGTTCTAGCGTCACGCTTTCAAGTTGTACCTAAGAAGTTAGCCAAATTCAAAATAAATATGCCGTTAAATCCGTAAAACAAATGATATTCGAGATTTACCAAATATCCGGTAAAATTATTTGCTTTTTAAATAAAGCTACCTTACAGAATGATTCACAGAAAATTTAGAAACCATCAACACCGTCTTAATGTCTGCTTAGAATTTAGGCTACGACACAGATAAATTATACAGATAAATGTAGTTCGTTTTTATAGATATAAGAGTTGACAAACCAATTCATTCCATTGGAAAATATTAGCTGATCTCGCTGATATATTGTTAAGGGGATTACGGTGTTGATTGTATTTGGTCAAAGCCTATAATAGATAGTACCTGATCATTCGGCGCAATTTTTTCAACAAAGTTCAATTTAATGTTTGAGTTATTTTAGACATCGAAGAATGCCGCGAATTCGTAAATATCTATCACGCAAGCACATCGGCTCACGCTAAAACAATAAAATTTCATTAAGGGAAATGGTGTAAGAGGAATTACGAGTATTAACATTTGTTTATATTGCACAGAGATAGTTCGGTGGCTATTGGTTTAGTTACAATAAAATTAAAAAGTTATAAATTGTTTCACCCTAATAGGTATTATATATATATGTCAGAAAACACTAGACCACTCTCCAACTTCCTCCTCGGGGAGGCACACCCGAAATAACACAACACGTCCAAGGGACTCCAACTTTATTTAAACCCGAATTACACCAGCATTCTGCTCTCCAGCAGAAGCTCTCCCACGAGCCAACACACGGCCCACACTACCACGAGTCCCGTCACACACTCTTCTCTCTCGCGTCACGTGATCTCTTAGTACTCTCCTTCTCCGTCCCGCTTCTGGTAGCACTTCTCGTGGCGGTCGTCCTCGCTTGCGTAACAGTCGGCCTTTCCTGACATCGGGGCCGTCCTCGGTCCCGGTCCGGTCTGCCTCCGGTTGAACTGCTCCTCTGGCGCTCGCGCCGTTCTCCATCCGCTTCTCGTCTTCTTTCCCTCTGCTGTCCGCGGCCTGGTCGTCATCTCCCTCGTCCTGGCTCTCGTCGGCCTGGTCGTCATCTCCTACTTCGCCTTGGGGGGGCTTACACCAGGGTTTCATTCGGTCTGCACTAAACACGGAATTGAACGCTCGCTGAGTCCTCTTTGCCCCTGGTATATCCATGAGAGAATACCTATCTCGCGCTAGCACTTCTGAGACAAGATACGGACCCTTAAATTTCGGAGCTAATTTTCGCGAACACCCTGTCGCTTGCGCTTCTCGTTCTACGATGACTAAATCTCCCTTTTGGTACACTCTCGGCACCTTATGTCTTTGATCGTAACGCTCCTTCTGTTTTTTCTGCGTCTCTGATATCTTTTCTAACGCTTTTTCCCTTGCTTCGCCTAAGGTCTCTCTAGTCTCATCGAGTTCGCTTTCTTGCAACGCCAATATAACACGGTTTTGCAATGAATTCCTTGGGTTATAAGCAAACAATAGCTCATAAGCGCTCTTCTCAGTAGTTTTATTTGACATAGAATTCATGGCGAATTGGATGTTTCTCAAATTCGTGTCCCAGTCGCCTTCATCCTCTTGTGCATACATAGTGGATATGGCGTTTGTAATGGATGCGTTTGATCGCTCTACTTGTCCATTTGCTCGAGGGGTAGCAGTCGCATTCTTTATATGCTTTATCTGGTTTCTTTCGCATAATTCTTCAAATTCCTTCGCTGTAAATGCCGTACCTCGATCTGTAATTAAACGCTCAGGACACCCAAATAAGCTCGTAATCTCACTGATAGCTTCGCACACTGGTTTGGTTTTTGTGGTTTTCACTGCCTTTAGTAGGATGAACTTTGTAAAGTTGTCTTGATACACGAGAACATACTCGTTGCCCCTTTTACTCCTTGGGAATGGCCCTAAGTGGTCCACGTGAACTGTGTGAAATGGGATGGCTACACGCTCTAAACTGTGCAACTGCCCCTCTTTTTTACCTCCCGGTCTCTTATGATAAGCACACTCAATGCAAGCTGCAATATATTTCTTTACCCTTCTTCTCATCTTCGGAAACCAAAAATATCTCTTCACGTGTTCTAGGGTTTTCTCTTCTGCGTAATGTCCCATGTCATCATGACTTCCCTTTAGAATGCGCCAAATAGAGTTCTTAGGCACAACCCAACGGACCCCACCGTCTACCTTTCTACAGACACGGTTGTCTTTCAGCACATAGTCTGTGTGGATCTGCCTATCCTCATTGGCGACCGCAGGTTGCTGTAAGGTACGATGTATTTTCTGGATAGCTACATCCTGCAGCTGCATCGTTAGTAACCAATCGTCCTGATTTATTCGCAACGTGAAGATTTTCAAGTCTGCTGTATCCGGTTCCTCGGAATCTCCCACGGGATTTCGACTGAGGGCATCAACGTGACTCATGTTGCGTCCTGGTCGGTACTCGATCGTGAAATCATACTCTTGTAATCGAAGCCACCACCTCGCTATCCGCGGTAACAATTCTTTCTTGGACATGGTGGTCTTTAAAGCATTACAGTCAGTAACAACTTTGAAGGGTCTGTTCAATAAATACATTCGAAATTTGTCTACGGCTTCAACTACTGCCAACGCTTCTAGCTCATAACTGTGATAGTTCTTCTCTAGATCTGTCGTCTGTCGGCTATAATATGCCACAGGTTTTTGAGATTCTCCTTCTCGGCGCTGTAAGATAATCCCCGCTAGTCCATTCTTACTGGCGTCAGTGTGAACTTCATGTTCGGCATTTACATCAAACAACGCAAGTGCCGGACGCTCGATTAATCTTTTCTTCAGCTCTTGAAATGCGTTTTCTTGTTTCTCTGTCCACTCGAATACCGTATCTCTCTTCGTCAAGAGCGTTAACGGCTTGCTTAACGTAGCGAATCCTAATACAAATCTTCTAAAGAAGCTCGTCAAACCAATAAATTGTCGCACTTCGTGAACATTCTCCGGCCTTCGAAATTCTTTAACTGCCTGAATTTTTCTCTCGCCTGGTCGGATCCCATCTTTGGTTATTTCAAAGCCCAAATAGTCTACTTTAGTTTTGAAAAATTCACATTTTGATACTTTTAGCGCTAGCCCCAATTTCTTCAGTACTTGCAACAGTCTTTCTAATCTCTCTAACCCTTCCTTCACCGTTTTGCTGGGTATCAACAGATCATCCATATAGACTAGGACCTCTCCTGGTCTTGTCATTCGCACTACCCTTTCCATCATTTGATTAAACACTGCAGGTGCGTTTACTACTCCGAAAGGCATTTTTGTGAACTCGTACAGTCCACTTGAGGTGACAAAAGCTGTCAAGGGTCTCGTCTCTGAAGCTACAGGGATTTGATAGTATCCCGACGCCAAGTCTAAAATGGTAAAATAACTGTTTCCTGCAAGCGCGTCTAATTGTTCCTCAATGGCTGGCATGGGGAATTTTATTTTTTTCGTCTTCAAATTCAATGCTCTGTAATCGACGCACAGCCGGTCTTCTCCGTTAGCTTTCTTCACTAACAATGCTGGGCTTGCGTATTCTGATGTCGACTCCTGCACGATACCCATTTTCATTAACTCATCGACTGCCTTTTGCATAGTCGCTCTTTGGGCGTACGGTAGGCGATACGGTCTTAAATTCACAGGGTGGTTATCCAACAATTCTATCTCGAAACTGGCAGACTCTACTGTACCCAGTTCACTCAAATTCTTCGCAAAACATTCTCGATACTCATTCACCATTTCGTATACCGCATCCTTCTCCCCTTCAGACAGGTCGTTATTCAAATTTATTTCTTCCATTTTTATCCCGGTCCTCTCTTTGACATTTCGAACTTTGGCTTCGAAGTTACTTTCTTCCTCCTGCCCATCAGTCTCTCTCCTAATTACAAGTTTCTGATAGCTCTTCTCAACTCGAATCCCCGATTGGTCTAGGGCGCTTCGTCCTAGAATTATGGCATCGTCTTGCGAACAGTTTGGGACCACAAGCACTTCTACCTCAATGCTTACGTCGTCCACAACAAGGATTAACTGTTTGGAGCCTATTACGTTACTTTTTCCACAGCCGAATCCAATCAGACTTTTTTGACTCGCAAAGTATTCTACACCTAGCTGTTCAGCGACATCTTGCCTCATGGTCACAACATCGCTCCCTAAATCAATGAACCCAACAACTTGTTCATCATTAACCTTTATCCATTTATAATATTCGTCTTTAATTTGGTCGTTCGGCACCGAAATTCTTTGGACTCGCCTTTTCATTTCCAAATTCTGTCTATTAACTTGGGTTCCCTGAGGGCATTCCTTCATCATGTGTCCCTCTTTATTGCATCGGAAACATCGCCTGCTCTGCTGTCGTTCTGGGCAATCCTTAGCCATGTGTCCCTGGCCGTTACAATTATAACACCTCGCCTGCGTTGTCTGCTTATTTCTCTTCACCACATTACCTTCGTTTGGCGGTTCAATTGGGACACTATAACGGTTAGCTAAAAACTGTCTTTCACCTAATCTCGCTCTTTCTGTAATACTTTCATAGCGCTTTATCTTGAGCAGTAACCCTTCAACATCTTTGAACTCACACAAAGCCAGCGACCTTACTAATTCCTTGTCACCTAAGCCGTTCAAAATGTATTTAATCAAGGATTCTTTATCTATGTTACCTCGTCGCGCTATCGCTTTCATGGCATACACGTATGACTCATAGGTTTCGTCGCGCTGCTTCTTCCTCTTCGTGAGACTCATGTGGACATCGGCCTGATCAGCTGTTGATGGGAAGCTATAAAGTAACCTTTCTTTAAAAGTCTCCCAAGAATACACTTCTTCCGCGACACTATTTAACCACAATTTAGCTACTCCTCTCAGCTTATTCACCGCATGAGTAAGCAATACGGAATTGTCCCACGAATACGCGGAAGCGACCCCTTCCACTCGCCGCACCCACTGTTCGACGGTAAATCCTAAGGTCGTCGACGCGTCAAACTCGGGCAACAATCTTTCCGCCATGTCTCGGTGAGCAACTACAGTTGTCGCCATCGTACTACAATGTCCCGCTTCCATTATTTCTCTTTCGCGGTCTAACAACGCGCGCTCTCTCTCCAGCAACTGTCTTTCTCGTCGTAGAATCTCACGTTCAATGTCGTTATCGCTCGCCCTAGGCGCTAAGTGGTTCTTTGGTCGGGTCACAGAGGGCGTCGACATCGCTCTCGGTAGCTCAGGAAAGCTCGCTGCTCGCGTCAAGAACGCCTCGCTTACTCCTGTTCCCGCCACTGGATACGTCATTTCCGGTTCCCCACTAAACGCCATGCGGTCGCTTTTTTTTCGCTAATTTCGCTTTTTTTTAGGTCTGTTTCGACGCTCACAACCCTAGTTATACTTGGGGTATTGTTCACTCGGGAATCACTTTTCTTTCACGTACTTACGGAGGGGTACAGTCTTCATCGGCAAACAGTCGGCTCTCTCACGACGTGCTCCTTTCCGAAAACTGGTTTTTGATCTTCTTATCCTTATCTGATCCCGATCCCGCCGCTGCTCTGTCAGAAAACACTAGACCACTCTCCAACTTCCTCCTCGGGGAGGCACACCCGAAATAACACAACACGTCCAAGGGACTCCAACTTTATTTAAACCCGAATTACACCAGCATTCTGCTCTCCAGCAGAAGCTCTTCCACGAGCCAACACACGGCCCACACTACCACGAGTCCCGTCACACACTCTTCTCTCTCGCGTCACGTGATCTCTTAGTACTCTCCTTCTCCGTCCCGCTTCTGGTAGCACTTCTCGTGGCGGTCGTCCTCGCTTGCGTAACATATATATATATATATATATATATATATATATATATATATATATATATATATATATATTAGGTATTTTATGAGAATGTACTTAAATGTGAATAATAAGTTATCTAATGTACGAGTACACCTTTGTTCGTGTGTATGTTTATTTTCATACGTATTTTGTATTAATAGCATTACGAACGATACCGTACGTAGATCCGTAATTATAAATGGCGCAACATTTGATTTTTTTATTTCTTATTAAAATAATTTAACTAATCGATCGAGTTTCGAGTGAAGGGAACGGTCGCTCTTTATTGACCACGAGCAAAGTTACGTTATTGCCAGCCTGACCTTTATTTAAGCCACATCGATTGCGCGTGTCTCAATCCCATAATGGGTTCTAAAACAAAAGAAGTTTCTCTAGCGTGTCACGGGTAGAAATTCCAGTTTTTTTTTGTAATTTTCTACGGCCGTTTTAATTTTTCACGCCCTTAAGTGGATACTTAAAGAGGGACCGGTGGAGACTCGAGCGTTTCCATTTTTAAATACGAAGGCCTGAAAGGGTTTGAAACTTCGCTGTTAAGTGGGCGCTAAGGGAAAACGCGGAATGGTGCGGTGGATTTTGCCTTAAAGAACGGAAAAAAAGAAACGCAGAATTATACTGGAGACGGCTGTCGAACTGACGAGTCCGGAGGCAATAACACCATTTGAATAAGGTATGACCCCAAAAAAAGAGTTGATATCGGACTGGAAAAAACCTCAGTTTTTCCTTGTGTATTTTTTAAACCAGTTAGTAGACCTGAAAATGGGACCTACTAAAATGATGGAGCTTAATTAAAGAAATTTAAAAACATATCTCTGTTACAATAAAACTTTTGAAACGAGGGTCACTAGTGTGAGAGAAATTCGACGAGTGTTCCGTGATCCTGACAACACTGATGATTCTTCTAAGAGAAAACTTCAAATGACGCGATGAAATACGCGCATTTTTGCTAATTAATACCCCCACTTGATATTCGTCGCGTATTTTCAGGAAAGAAAAACGAACAAGTAGTCTTTTTTAAAGCATTTCTCGAGAAAATTTACCATTCATTCCGCTTGAATTACTGAGAGCTGCGTATAATTTAACGCATTCAAAACAGGATTCTCACTTGGAATGTTTTCAAATAAATTTTCAGATATGCAGAGTACGTTAAAACATTTAATAAAAGGCTCGTGAGAATGAAAAAATATACCTCCCCATCCTTCGCCTAAAAATTCTATTTCAATATCAGCCCTTTGAGAATATCCTGCTCGCTTTGAATTACGCCGTAATTGAAGAGCTACCTCGCATAACTTCGGGAACACGATATTCACGAGCACGCCTGTACGCGTATTATTCCCGGAGACGCGCAAAAATATCCGTATAAACTGGGTGCTCAGGAAAAAATCACAGACGAATGCCACTAACACGCTTCAAAATCCATACCAGGTAAAGCCGTTTAAAAACACGTCGTTTATGCATATGCTTAAGAGTCATATAAATATCTGCAGCGTCCACCGACCGCTGATAAAAAGTACCTCTCAATTCAGAAATATCTCGCGCAATCGGATGAAGATTTTCACGAAGGGTCTACCGGAAAAAAAAAACGACAAACTCTTGGATGGAACGAGTCCGTCACCTCGTCTCAAGTATTCCCTTACAGAGGACATCTTTATTCTCTCTCGTTTCTACTCCACCGTCCTTCCCCTCCCGAACTCCTACTTCTCTAGGGAGGACGAAATTAAACGGTCGTTGCTTCCCACTCGATCAAAAGGAGGAAAATGACGTAAAAAAAAAACAAGGGTTAGTACCGTCAAAGTCCACCAAAGGTTGTTTGCACGCCACTTCATTTCACGTCAAACCCTAGGCAGAAATCAGTCGATAAAAGGCGCCCGAGGGTTTGTTTTATTCCTACGCTCCGTTCTCCCCCCCCCCCTCTATCTCTCTGTCTCACCCCTCTAACCCTCTTCCTCCAGGCGACTTCCAATGCAGGCATACCTTCCCTCCTCCGCTCTATTTAAGCTTCATCCAACATCCATTTCGTCATTCTTTTCGTTTCCGGTTTAGTTCCGAAGTGCTCCGCACCTGACTTCCGGCGTCACGTTTTTTCCCCTCACGAATGAAAAATAAAAGCTTCACGGAATGGATGAAATACGGCGATCCGAGAGAAAGAAGGAACGTTCTTTGTTGGGATGGATTATTTTTTCAATCCGCATTTATCGAAAATATTACGTATTCGTCGGAAATTTACGTACCGTGTTTCCGAAAACAAAATTTCGTATTCGTACTCTTTTATTCCTCGATTCTTTTGCTGTACAAATACCTACGCTTACACGAGTAATTTTTAAATACGGGATATGGAATTTATTTATCATTCGAAACATTTTTACAGCGTTCATATAAAAGAGATACCGTTTCAGCGCGATTCGCGCAAGAATGCTTGATATTTAAAAATCTTTCTGCAACCTTTTGATGATCGTTTGACAAAATGAAAGAAAGATATTTCTAGCTCTTAAGAATACCTAAAAGAAATAGAAATAGGTTTTCTCCGGCCATTGTAAGGAAAACTTAACTAACTAAAGATGCATTTCTAGGTCTTGTACTGCTGGACGACAAATGAGTAAACCTTAAGTTATCCATATAAATTACCCAAAAACCCATTCAACTTTCACTTTACTCGTTGTACATTTGATTGGGAATCGTCGACAAGCATTAATTATCTCCGTCAAAACAGCTCACTCGCCAGTTTTACTTAAACGAAACAGCTTCACTAAATAATTGCTCCGTTAAAGTTAGTTGAATATAAAAAAAAAATGTTTTGACTCAAAGTTGATCACTCACGTCTCCTTACCGACGCCGAATAATTTTTAACATTTACCTTTGTCTTCCAGAGGTAAAAGATAAAAGAAACCCCGACTTCAAACCAAAAATTTCCGATGAATAAAACACCCCTTTATTAATTCAAATCCTTTAAAACTTTAATTCCTCCCTTCGTTCGTTCATTTTGTATCGTCCGGTCTCATTCCAGCCTCTACGCCCTCTTTACACATCTCTGTGTACAAGCCTATCTCTTTCCCTCTCTCGCGTTTCCACTCATTCTCGTTGTCCCTCGCCACTCCTCGCTACTAAAAACCTCCCACACAACTATCCCTTCCCTCTTCATATTCTTTGTGAACATTTCCGAGGGTTTTTTTTCGCGACGTTTCCAACCTTGACTCTCTTGTTAATTGCCGCATAAATTATTAACGAAACCTTTTTTTGTAACTCGGAGGTAAATATTTAAAAAATATATATATAATTTTTCTCGCGGAGGACGGATAAGAGGCGTGCGTCTTACGTAAAAAAAATGGAGCATTATAACGGGTTGTTGAATTATGTATGAATAAAATGAATACATATAATTCTATTTCCGCGTTATGGAAAATTAATCAAATTTTATATATGATAAGAAAATTTGAACTTCCACTGGCTACGAATTTTATATAGTTTGAGGAATTCTGCTTTAAAACGATATTTTTTTAAAGAACTGTGTCGGATTATGTTAAAATAGAGCAACTCTAGCGACATACACCTTTCCCTTGAAACGAAGTTCAACGTGCTGAATTCAGGGGGTCGTTTAAAATCTAAATAGAGTGCACTCAAGACTTCCCTTCGTTCAACTAGAGCTCCTCGACGCGTCAGAATGAAACAAATTAAAAGTGACAAGCGCGACTAGAATTCGCTCGAGAATTTTACAAATTTTAATTTCTCCTTTTATATTTAAAAGAGAGACTTGTGATTTCACACAACGAGTCTAAAAGGATTTTCTTCCCGTCAATGGAAATGAAACGATTAAACGGCTCTATGACTTCACAGCAGAGAATAAAATCCGTTGTCCAAAGTTGAAGCTTTAAACACTTTTTTCTACCTAGACTCATTCCAACTTCTCGAATCACGGTTGGTTATCCGATCCCATAGGGCAGGGGTCCCCAAATTTTTTATTGAAAGGGCCACATTAGGCTTTATGTACGACAGCGCGGGCCACTTAAGACTTTTTAAAATGACTGATCGGGCCGTGTGAAAACTTCAAAGAGCAAGTTTTAAAGGGGGGAGGGGGGGGGGGTTGAGTTGGTATGGCTGGCGGGCCGTAGTTTGGGGACCCATGCCATAGGGCATAAGTTATGCTCTAATAGCCTTACGCTAAATAAAATAAAAGTGACGCACTTAAAAATAGTTTTGATTGATTGAATAATGACGTAAAAACCCATAGTTACCAAAGTGGCAATCTCAAACTTCCAGACTGGCAATGGTGCTTCACATACCTGCAAAGAATATGAGACTGAATTAGACTTTCTCACATACATATTATCCTTTTATTTTTAAATTATACAATTAATACTATTTATCCGCTGGCATATTAGCTTATTTTTTAAGCCAGTGGACATGTTTCACGCAAACGGACCGAGATGTTCGCTATTTACTATATATTGGAAATGTCAGTATTTTTTGGCTGCCTTTCTGACAGTTCGATTACAATTGCTTAAAGAGTAATTTTTAATTGGTTATTCATCCACATAGACGGACACTAAATATTTCGTATACTTTTGTGTTAATTTAATTTCCGACCGACCCATGAGAATTTTAAGATATATAATTTCCGCTAAAGAATGCACGACGTAAGCCTTCAACTTTAAAGATGCCCATTCATGCATGCTGTCATTTTTTCAAGGATGAAAAGAAAGATTATGGAGATTGCTGGAACATAAATGATAATTTTTATATCTTCAGCGGCCATAAAGATACTTTTATGTTTATTTGAGATATATAAATTATTTACTCTTTAACGGTTTACTTTTTATGCATGGGCTGTATGACTGCAAAATTTTAGCTACGAAGCGTTCTATTAGGGTGACACTCATAAAATAGGCAGGATGCGTACAGCCTACCAAAAACATAGTGAGGAAGGGGAAAAAACGATACAAATTAGATTCCCGAAATGAAAGGATTCGATTTGACAAAACAAGCACGCAACGAAAAGATGGATTTTTACGCTACGTTGCCAAGGTGGCGGCGGGAATTGTTGACGAGGTTGAAATTGAGTATGGGTTGGTTGCTATAAAGCGCGTGGGGATCCCTTACACAACGGTATGCGACGTTGCCAGATTGAGGGACAAGATGGCGTTGAGATCGGGATGAGGAGCTACTGGATAGAAAGGGAAAGGGTGGAAATATTCCAGGAGGGCGCACCGAAAAGGGATGACGGGAGAGAGTAACTCTCACGTTTCATTATGGGTATCAATGGGGCAAGAAAGTTTTCCAATTGAGACTCGGAATGAGAGCCGACACCTCGAATAAAGAACTGGAACAAGAATTGAAGTGAAGAACTACCCAAGTAAATTGGAAAATTGTAATAAACACCATCTAGGTTTATAAGAAGCCATGCTATGACGCTCGCAAGATTACGATTTCATTTACACTACTTACTGTAATGTCGCCTCTGATGGTGTATGTACATACTAATGTTATCGCATTTTATCATAATTGTGTTACAGAAACAGAATTACTAATGGCATTAGTAATTTACGGCTAAAAACTTTTAATGTCGTAATAGATTGATATAGGTAATAGTTTAACTAAGCCATATTTAAAGAAGGTTATTCTTATTATTTATTGTGGTTAATTTATGTACCTTATCATCGGGTGAAGCTTCGATTCTCTTTTAAGCCCGAAAGCGCAAAAACGTTACTGATGCTCATGTAATAATCTCAAATAATAATTTATCGCTACAGGTTTTGCAAAGTTAATTATAAATAACACTCGTATATGTGTTATTAATGTGAGAACATTACTGATGGATCCAAAAAATAATGAAAATAAATCATCTCAAAATTTCACACAAAAATTCATATTAAATTGGTCGAAATCATTTATATCGAATCGATATAATGCATTGCAGTAATCCGTTACAGTATGCGCGGAATATCTTAACGTCCTCTTATCAAAAACAAAACCCAGCTACAAACAGGTCCAAAACAGATAACAGGCCTAAAATAGGGGCTGACCGCACATGCTAACCCTTAAATACGTTCCTTTAAACGGTGGAACGGAAAAAATTTCCTCCGATTTAGCGCACACGTGCGGACGTTTTGGCCTAGAGGAGATCGAAAAAAACGAAGTAATCAATCATTAAAAGGCGCCTTCCCCCTTCTTCGCGAAGTGGATACCGCCTTTCCCGATAACTCGCCTCCTTTCTCAAGACTCCCTATCCTCCTGCCGCCGCACCATGAGAAAACCCACCAACGCGTCTCTCCGAACCCCCTTGAAATCCACTGAAGCCGCAGCGGTCTACTACGAAACTCCCTCCTACCGCCTGCCTTCCAACTCCCCCGAGAACGACCAGCTACTTCAACACTCCTCAAAACATACTCCTACCTCGAAAATTACCTCCAACTTTCCCTCTCCTCATCTCTCTCGAGATTCCACAGCCTCACCAGCGCGCACACACACACACGCACTCATCCACGTACTCGCCCGCCCAAAAACCGTCCTCCCGATATCCGAGACGATATAAAATGCGACAAAAGAAACTGCCAAGTAACTTCTTACATTCCCGGTGCGGATGTATCCCTGGCAGTGGACTAAGGGCAGAATTCATACGTTAAACAGCACTCCTACATGCCCCACGCCCGCATACTCTCATGTTTTATTAAATTACTCAAACCATCCCTCCGCTCACGACTTTCTCACTCGTCCCTCGCTCATTTTATTTGATCCATCTCAATTCTCTCTTGCAGTCCAATTTATTTTCCCTTTGAGCAAAATATTGTGAGATAAATAGTATAATACTAGACTATTCACCAAACAGTATATAAGGATATATGATATGTGGTGGAGACGCTAAAATTTCTTCTTCTTACAATGGTATTTTTCGGGAAGTTTCCTTAACAAAGTAAATAAAGACGAGAAAATGTTTTGATTAATACTTCTTGTATATAAATGCAATTTCTTTTTATTCTAACTTATATCGATTATGAAAGCTTCCATTCACATTACAACCCCGATTAAAACTTTTATTTAAGAAAAACTATAGATAAGAAGTAAAAGTATATATATATGTATTATCAAAATATGCTACCGCATGTGAGATTTAACAGGGATTGGTGCGGTTCGCCATTCTTCACAGTGTTTAATTTCTTTGACTTTTGTAAACACTCTTTAAAGGCACGAACTTCGAATTGTTTTAATCCTTCTCGAGTTTATTTACGCATAATTATTCTTCCTCTCTCTCTCTCTCTATCTATCTCTATCTTTCTCTAGTTCTTCTTCTTAACATTTTCTCTCCATTTTCGAGCATCACATCCGTTCAAAACAAAAAAAATAAAATAAAGGAGGCAATCGCTGAGCTGTAGGATATTATGAGAGAAGAGAAAATGTACAAAAGTGGAGAAAACTTGGAAGTTTTTCGAAAGTTCCGAGGGAGGTAGTATCACGATAAGGTTAAAAATAAAGAGGGAGAGAGAGAGATAGAGAGAGAGTGAAAGGGAGAAGTTTGTGAAAAAAAATAAAACAAAAGACAGGAAGGGCCACGAGCCGAGAAGAGAAGATAAAGCGGAAGAAACACAATACGACTTGGCATTTTAGTGGGCTAAGTCAACTGAAAAAATCTGATGTGGTCAACACACGACTTTCTCCATATTTGGGGTATAGTTATTTAAATTATTATGAATAGCATTATAAGGCAAAATTATTATTTCCTATCGTAAAAGAATACAGTCGTCCTTATTGCCATAAATTAGGTATATTTTGAATATGTTTACAGAATTCACCGCTACGTGGTTGTGGCGCTGTATACTGAATATTACGAAGAAGTTAAATATCTCCGAAACGGATGGTTGTACAAAAATTTGTTTCAAACAAAAGTTGGAAGAATTATTATTCTCTACAACTTTGGTCCTTACGAAGATCACCAACCGACGAGATATTTTACAGAAACCGAAAAAACCGATTATTTATAAATAATTCATAAACAATAACAGGTATGGAAAATTGTTTCAAATTAAAGTTGTAGGAAATTACATTCTCTATAAACTTTGCATAGAATTGTATATACAATAATGATGTTTTAACGGAGAAATATAGCAAAAACCGAATCGGGTTTCGAATAAACCTCAACTTCCGTTTAACCGATATTGTCCAAAAACTAATTCGTTCTTTGTGATCATGCTAAAGTGTTATGTATGAAGTTTAGTAACGATATAGCAAGTACTTTTTGAGTTAGAGCGCCCACAATACTTCCCCATTACTACGTATGGAGAAAGTAAAAAGGAAAGAAGAACTATACTGTGGGGCTAGGATTATTGAAGGGAATCGTAAATGTTTCATAATGACTGCCATAACTACCGACGATGTAAGTTTGTTGGACAAATTAAGCGACCCGATTAAAATCAACAAAGTATTAACGAGGAACCAAAACAAAATCGAATTAGGAATACAGTTTCATTATAGGACGGATAAGGATCTTTAATTTTTTTTTCGCACCTGCCCCACCTAAGTTGTCGTAGTATATATTCATTCAACACGCTCTCGGAGAGTAGATTTGTGATAAATTATTCTGGAAACGCGCTAGCGCATTTACATTCTCTTATGAACGTTGAAGATTTCCTAGAAGCAAGAAGGTGCTTTATTGCTTCATGAATAATTGCTTAAAATTGGAAACCGCTGAAGCTGAAGGTGTACATTTTCTCCTTCGTTTATCAAAACATACCTATTAATGAATGCTGAAAATTGCTCATTCATTTATTGCTTCGAAGGAATTAAGAAGTAATGATAATGCCATAATGATTCAAATGCTACAGAAGAAAATGTTATCTTTGTCTTCAAAGAGTTAATGAAAATCGGGTAGGGCATTCTTTTAGAAACGAGTGGATCGAATTCTTGTCCATTTTAATATGAACGATACGAAAGTCACTTTTCTCGATAATGAGTAAGACTAAAATTGCTCAACGGTTGTTTTTAAATCGATATTTCGAATAATTATAATTTTCATAGGTTTCTCAATTCATTAGTAGTTGTTTCTTCCACTCAGCAAGGGATGAATAAAGTCCTAGTGCGAACTATAGTATATAGGACATCCCAGAAGTGTAGTCGCGAATATTTTACCGCTAAATAAACACCTAAGGGGAAATTCCCATACCTCCTGATCGATTCATGAAAAGAGAATTGTTTGCTGGGGCAATATTGGTCGCTAAGCACTTCATCAATAACTGATAAACTCAGATTCTGAATTTTAATTAACTTTCCGGAAAATTTAATCTTGTTAGATTATGGAATAATTGCGCGAACTAGGACAGATAAGCATAGCAAAGCAAACGCCGACAGAGGGGGCGAGCGGTACAAAAAAAATAGCCAATCGTCTAGGTCAGAGAGAAACAACGTCCAAACATTCGAAATGATACCTTGCATCTATCAACAAGAAAGTAATCAACAAAAATTAAATAAATAATGTAATTTTTTTTTTAAAGAAAAAATTAACTCGTCGGATTTATTTCTGTTTCCCGGGTTCCATTTTAAGTAAAACATTTTGGTAAACATACGCTCGTAAAATTCGGTGAAAAAAAACTTTAGGTCCGAATTCCATAACGACGGTATTAAATTATTTTGTGCATGCCTGATGGCCTAAATTGAGTATGAATGCAAATATTTCTGCTCTCCCGCGGTCGTTCGCTTGATTAAATAACGGAGGACAAAATTCGGGTTACAGCGGGTCCTAATTTAGAAAAGAGTTTTGTTTTCCGGTCCCGTTTTATCAACACTCGAAATTTAATTGGCTGCGATGTATTGTTTCCAGTTGGTGATTTCTGGTTTCAAGACAAAGAACGGACATGCCGTAATTACGAAAGAAAACGATATCGGTACACTTAAAACTAACTGTGCAAAATTAATTTGTGTTCTCTGTCTAGATTTAACTTGACAATTTCATTGATTAAAAAATAATATTTTATATTTTGTGAATGTTTCAATCTCGACAGACGAATGTTTACTGCATTAAATATGATGTTTACATACGGAAAAATTCGTCAAATTAACACGGTCTCTATTTCACTTAAAAACATTGTTTATACATGAATAGCTCGGGCGATCGTTAAAATTGTTACCTATTTAAAATTCGCTTAATAAAATTGTGAATGCAATAAAATCAAAAGACAAAGAGTACCACTTAGTGGCGTGCAATAGTGAATATTCAAATTCGTCTCTGATAAAAAAGATGACATATAAATGGTTTTTAATATCACGTTAAAGGTAGCGGATTTTTAGCCAAGCTCTACAGAATCTGTAAAACAGATTCCTGATAGGATAAAAAATTTGAATCCTTTGTTACGTGTATGAGAGATATGTTCACCACGTTGATCTCTCTGAACAACAGAATTCAGAATGTTTGCATTGAGCGAATTAAGTACGTTAATGACAAATGTCCACTTTATGCTGAAGGGCAACTGAAATTTATAGAACGAGTAATATTATTTTTAGAATTATCCCTGTGCATAGAAAAAACCATCTCCTTCTATATAGGTTACTTTGATATTCGGGTACGTGTGTGGGCTTTTTGAAACATTAATTTGTGTCTCTGTAATCCATCGCAGCTTTTAAAGACAGTGATATTAAATTTTTAAAACGCAGGATATAAAACACGTTAAATTCTTTGACATACAAATGCATACAATGCTACCTCTGAAGCGAATCTCGAGTACTCAAAACATTCATCTCTTCCCTTTGACGATAAAATAAAAATTTATATAACCAAATACTTTGGACTTTGATCCGAAATAAATTAACGAAAGCTAAATTATTTCAGAGCTCTGGATAAAGCATTGAACGCATTTTAGGGAAATGAAAAGGCACGGATACGATCAAAAGATTCTTTTTGAACATTTTCCAAAAATATAATAATGTAAAACGATACTGATTCTCCTGTCAGTCATCCGGTACGAAATTGTTAAGCAGTGCTTTGAATTTCTCTCTAAACGACTTTGATACATATGTTCAGGAATGACGTCAGTAAACTTTTCTAACGGCAGCGTTCCTTTCTGCGTGTGGATTCGTTCGTCTCATGCGTTGAACTCCATTCTAAAGCACGTTGCTTCTTTGGGAACGAACACAGGCTACACGATGTGGAGAAATGTTTAATTGGTGAATTTTTGACGATCTCGAAGAAATTTAAGAGTGATGACCATTCATGCAGTAGTAATGTAAATGGACAGACAAATTTAGCCTAAAATAAATAAATTTCAGAATTGCAAAGAAAACATGGTAAGAAGATCTAACAAAACAGCTACATATAAGAGAATACGCTAAAAGAGAGGAGAAACGGGATTAAGGAATTGTACAAGAGGTGAGCAAAAAGAGGAAGAGCGAAGTAGCAAAGGGGAAAAGAGAGACACAATGGAAAAGGTTTCCAAAGAGTTGCGCGATAAATAATAACCCAGGGACGCGAGGCTGGACAGTTTGGTATTGGTTTCGGAATGAAAAAAAGCGGTAGCGGGAAGGAATGAAGAAGATGACGAATGATGACGCAAAAGGCTAGAGACGAATTTCGGCGACAGATTGAGCGCGCATGTGTGGATAAAGAACTTCCTTGTTTTTTTTTTTTGCATTCGTGCGTGTTACAACATACTTGCTATGCGGATTATTTGTCCGTTGAGAAAGTTTCCGATCAACACTTCGTTTAAATGGTAAAATTTGTTGATTATGGCGCTCGACTAGGATATCGTTCGCTATTGAACGCGGTTGAGTAATGTTTCCGATTTGGGCCGTTAGTTGACGCTGTGCTGGCATATGATAAAACACGACTAAGGTTCCCTATGGAGGGGACGTGTGACTGCAGAGAGAAAAATTTACATAGCGCGATCAGAGAGATAAATGAGGCGAATGAATAAGGCATCCGAAGATCTCTTTCGTTCAGGAAGTGACTAGTACAATCCATGTGCTGGCGTCAATTAACTCACAAACGAATGATAAATGAAAGATTATAACAATAGGTCTTCTTTGCTTGATGGAGATAATTGATGATGTATTTTTTTACAAGCTTAAGAAATTTCTGTTGCCTTAAGTCTGATTGCGCGCAAGATGAGACTTTTTTCTTTAACGAGGTGCAGTTAAATCCAAGGATAATATTAAAGACTTTGTAACATGTCAACCACTAAAAACCTGATTTATAATTAAAGCTAAGCTGGAGCCATGGAAAGCAAATGTAACATTAGTCTTTTATTAAAAGAGTATTCAACCAGTGATATAGGAAATGTCCCTATGTCCTCATCTGATAAATACTATTTTCAATAATCGTTGCTAGAAGCTAGCACATTTTCATGCTGTAAAATGCTAGCTTTCGTCATAAACTCAAATTATAAGGATAATTAAATGAATAAATAAATAAAAATATAGAGTTAACATTCCTATTCCGCAAATTTTTACTGGTTGCATAGTAAGACAAAAATACTCCGTGATTACAATTTAAAATACACATTCTGTAATAGCAACCCCGACATTGATTTCGCATCTTACCACGTATGCAATTTAACGAAGTGTTCACCAACTTGAGCGCTTACCCGCACTTAAATTTCTCGTTACATTTTATTAACGCAAAGATATGGATGGACAATAAGAGGTCGAAAAATAAATAATCAGAAAAGGGAGATATAAAACCAAGGATGCAAACAATTGACCCTTAAAAGAATTTTTTTCCCTAGAAGAAGAGAAGCAGAAAGAGTGGTGGGGGGAGGAAGGAGGGGGATGAGGAGGAGGAGACAGAAATAAAGGAAAAGGGGATTACCTTTATTAATGCCCTCATACAATGCGTTGAAAGGATGCGGGAAGAGCACAGAGGGAATGAGAGAGAGAGAGAATAAGGACCAAAATATCTCAGAAAAATATTTTTTCTCGGAAGCCCCTACCGCAGGTGCCATTCTTTACATAAAAATGCGTTAAACGTTTTTTTCTCTCTAAAAAAAAAGCATAAGAACGATAATGACTAAAGGGAACAAAAATTCTCGACTCGGGTTTGCTGAAAAAGTTTTCCTTTGATGTGTAACACATTAAAAAAAAAAAAAAAGAGGGCCTAATGAATGGAGGCATGGTATACTAGTTTTGAATCGAAAAATAATAAAAGGACCGTTTACTTATTTATTTTTTAAAAACTTTTCATCGGGATGTCTCAGACGATAGCCGCTTCAAAGACTGAAGAGGGGAGATTTTTTTTTTTAATGCTTCTCCGGAGTAAGGCCTAATTTTTCTTTTGAGGGAAGAGATATTATAGGACGAAAGAGACAACAATTCAGATGTCGAGAGGGGCAAAGGACAGACGTTTTTGCAAAAAATTACGAATGAGAGCTATTAAAGCCCAATTATCAATTCTCTTTGGGTGGAGCCGTTTGAATTTTAGATACCTTCTGTCTTGTCTAACTCTGAGAAAAGAAGTGTTTATTTTTGTTTTTCCTCCATCCTCGTTTCTTTTGATTATATAATCTCCGAAATTAAATTGACCTTTAAAAAAGGTTTTTGTTTATGACTTCAGATGCCTTCTCGTCTGTTCATCCTCGAAATAAATAAATCTCCATGCATGGCTAAAATAAAACATCAGCACAACATACATTGTACAAAGTTTCTCATATAATAATGCGTCGTTTAGTTATCTTTTCAAAAATATGAACTATGTAGAATCGTTATAAACATCAACTTAAATGACTATAAGAAATTTGATGAAAATCGTTTGAGCCGTTTTTTTAGAAAATTCAATTTTTGTTAAAGTTGCCCAAAAATAAACTAGCCTTATATTCATTCACTGAAAAAAATGAAATACGTAGTATTATTGCAGACGTATCCTCAAGTATCCGTTCGAAATTTGATCAAAATCGTTGATGCCGTTTTTGAGAAAATCACATTTTTGTTAAAGTTGCCTAGAATAAACCAGCCTTAAATTCATTTCTTTAGAAATATGAACTATTTGGTATTATTGAAGACGTAAACTCCAGTAACTGTACGAAATTTGATCAAAATCGTTATATCCGTTTTCGAGAAAACCAAATTGTTAAAAATGCGAAGAATAAACTACCCTTAATTATTAGGAAATGTCAACCATTTCTTCATATCTTCTATTCTGTATGATAAGATGCCTAAGTACGAGATTTCATTCATTTTAGCTCTACCATGTAGGTTCTAGAACCGACCGACGGACATACGGACAGACAGACGAACAGACAAAGACAGATAGACGGCATTGCGAAAACGACTTTTTCGGACTCGGGTACACCTAAAACGTATATTTCCATTTAAATCTCGAGGTCGAATTTTTTCGCGATAACAATACTTTCTCAATATACTTCCTATATGAGAAAGTAAAAACATATAGCACAAAAGATCGCGATTTGTTGCGATGAAATTTGTTGAATAAAGTTTCGAATGGACAAAGGAATGAAAGACGTTTGAAGTGTTTGTTTTAACTTTCTAGGTAGATAGTCGGTAGACAATAAATAAAAAAAGTTCGCGATGTCCGCATTTATTTCGCAAAGAGCTTCAGTTCACAAATGCCGAATCATCATCATAGACAATCTGTTTGTGGACAAGCCCAGGATTATTCTTGGTAAAACCTTTTCGGAATCTTTTACTGTATCGATAGTTCTTTTAGTTTCAATCCGTCTAGCAGCTGACACCTTCTCCTCCTTCGTCCTCTTTTCTCCTTCCAACACGTATTTAATCGTTTACTACCCAGTTTGCCCTCCTCTTTATTACTGCCTGTGTAAGCTTTTGTCTATTCTCCTTGGTGCTTCCTTCTTCGTTTTCATCCTAATTGTCCATTTTATCTTAGGCATTCTTCTCCATATCCAAATTTCAAAGCTTTACAAGTATTTTATATTATGTTTTCTGAGTGTACAGGTATATAAATAAATAATGAAATATTAATATTAATGCAGTGAGATCTATGCTTCCGCTACTACTAAGTTTTATTTTAAAAAAGCATTACAGCAAAAGAGTGCTGTCGATGGAGATCATTGTTAAAGTAGGATGTTTTTGTATCAGAACAAAATGTGATCCTTAGAAAATATGCTGCGTGTATTAATAAGCACGACAAAAAGTGTCGTTATCGTTAAACTAGTACAGATAAGGAATATCAAGCAATGGACTTCTACACGTACGGGAGAAAATTAAGATGCTACTAATTTTGAATCTTCAAAAATTTTAATGAGATTTAATCCCTACATTTAGCAATAAATTTATCATTCATCAAACAAGCACATCTGGCGAGGAAAATCGAATACTTCCAAATGCAAGGAAGCAGTCCTTCCATATCCCTCAAATAAGTCCTAAATTCGCGAATCCAAAAGAAACTCAAAACTGACGTTAAACTATAATTATCGAACCGTAAAACAAAAATACAATAACATCTCGATAGTTCGATAATGGTAGTCGAAAAAAAAATAATATTCCGCGGGAGAAACACCGCGACTCCTTCGAAATAATCCTCCATTTACGAAACGCCTTGGGTGCATTTTTTCCCCTCCTCCTGCGGGTTCTAGTCCTCGGCAGAACACTCACCTCACCCCCCTCTATCTCATCCCTTCCTTCTTTCACTATAACAACGGAGCCAACGGAGCGACTCACAACAATGCGACGAGGAAACTGTGAAGAGAGGGCTAGTGGGAGGTAACTACGGCCCCTCCCGCACCTCCCCTTTCCTCTCTCTCTATTGTCAGCTGACCTCCTTCCCACGGCTACCTACAGCGGTGAATAGGGTCAAGAGAGTGCAGAGAGAGAGAGAGGGGGGAGAGAGAGAGAGTGAGAAAGAGAGAGAGAGAGAAAAATGGAGGGATAAGGTGAGAATCAAAGTATATTTTTAAAAAAAGGTTCCTGGAAGGGCGGTAAAAGACGAAGGGATAGAAAGGTCGGAGGACGTCGTAGGTAGGTTGGGGGAAATGTTGCAGAAAGCGATGGCGTTTCCAAGGCATATATCGGAATCGGTTTCAAGACTGCGGGAGACTTTACAAAGAAGGAAACCTTTGAACTGCAGGTTACGACCAAGATTAACTTAGATATAATCCCAAGTAAGCCGATTCTTTCGGTATCACCTGGAGTAGACATTTTTTCTGTTTGGCCGCATATTTGCTGATGTGCGATAGCTACTGTACATTCCTTCGTCCGCCTTTCTCTACGAATGTAATAGCCCAACAAAAGAGCAGATTCTCGTGAAGTGACGTTACGAAGGCCTTTCATAAAATAAAATAAATTTCATTCGAAATGTTCAATATGGGCTTCCATTTCACGCGAAATTCCAATGCATTTCTACTAATATTTTCGCTAGATCGTAATTGAATTTTGAAGAAATTCAAAATATGTTATTAAAGCTATATATATATATATATATATATAGTGTTGTGTCTCTCTTGTGCTGACGAAGGGATCATCCCGAAAGCTTCAATAACTTCTACAAATGTCTCTCTCCAACACACCAGCGGCTCTCCTTCCGGTAAGTGCTGACTGGGTTTCCTTCAACACCTAGTTGCCCTATATATATATATATATTGCGTTTCTCAAACATAATTCACAACGGTGAGTGTCTTATTCTTGAGACTATCGTGAATTTTTTCCTATTAGGTAAATTTTGAATGAACTTTTTCGTTTCAATATGTAAAATGCAGATATTATATTTGGGGATAATTTTATTAATCGATTCCTTGAGTTATGTTCACAGAAACCTTATGTATTTCGTGCTTGCGATTACTTCTCATACAGACAAACCAATGTGATTATTTGTCAATAATCACATAGGTATGAATGTAAATTTTTCATCAGTAACATACCACCAATTAGATATTCAACTATCATACCATGTGATCGCACATCCACATTCAACTACGATTTTATAGAAAAAAAAGCTCACCTGATTGAAGAGAACGATAAAAAATAATGGTGTTTGCCCACCGCGAAATACTGTTTCACGATTTCTCCACGATAAGAATAATTGGTAGAGGAAAACCACCTAAAACAGTTCGAACACTTGTTTCTGACGTAAGCTTGATTGATATCTTGTATAATGAGGGAATATGTGTAAGCTTTTAGGGGCGTGGCGATCGTGTAGATCCAACGCAACCGGGAGGCATTCGAAAGACCGTCGGTTTACCTCATGCTTGGGCCGCGAGGTGAGGTTTACCGCAGCGGCTGGGAGGGAGAGAGGAGGAAAAGGGGTGGTTGGAGAGAAAGGGAGAGGATGTTGAAGACAGAGATTCTCAGGGGGAGGAGCGCCGGAAACAAAGTTTGAAGTGGGATTTTGTTTGAAGGAAGGGTCAGAATATATGCGGGATTGTGTTAAGGGAACAATCTGAGAGGCAAGATTGTTTGCGGACAATCGGAAAACAATTTCATTCGCTCTGAGGTTTCTCTTCACGCAGAAGCGCGAATGTACCGCTCCCATTAATGTCTATTAAGGGTAGTATTCGTTAAAAACCTTTCGTTTATGTCCGTGAATATACGCTCAATGTAAGGTTGATTAAACCGGCTGATATTTGATTTATGCGAGGTTGTTACGGGTTATGCCGACGGCTTTATCACTTGAAATGTATCTTACTTACGCAGTCTTAAATTTAATTTTTTGCATTGATGTTTTATTTATTGTTCAATAATGCAAATAAATTATTAATTCATACGCCAAAGCTCACACAGACATGGCTATGCCGCCACTGTCTTTCTATTTTAACATAAAACACTTCCATGTACAAGCTATGCCTATAAAATATCTAAAATTTTAAATTCCTCAGGTTACAAAAATTAGAAGAACAATTTACAGCAATTATTCATAGTTAATCTACAAATATCTAAATTGTAATTTAGACTGATATTGACTTTCCTTTCAGTCTGTCAGACGCGAAATCCGCCAATTGTTCTGAAACGTAATGCGTTACAAAATTTCATTGCAGGACAGACGCACTTTGTAGTACATATCAACTAAACACCAATTAAAAACATGTAAAGATTTTTTTTGGTAAAAGCCCAAATACGTTGTTTGCACTGAGATATTTCGTTACATGGCAACAATGTCACTTCAATTTAATGAAGAATATTGCATTTATTTTTTCATTTATTGATAACAATTTCCATATATATATTCCCTTTTATCCTAGCCCACTGCTTGTGAGATATTTCCCCCTTTATTTTTCCTTTATCACAACAATCGTTTCTTCCAACGTGTTCAAAATCAATTCTTATTTTATCCACAAACCTCCATCACAGTAATAATCCTGCCGATGTTTCTATGTTTTCTTATCTTTCAACTTTACCTGCTGCAATTTTCTATATTATGGAGTATATTTCGATAAATATTTATAATGTTCGGACATTACCCTTTAGATTTTGAAATAGTTTTCAGGAATGTTACCAAATTGGAAATTGATCTGAAAATAAGTTCGCATAACGTATTATCGAATATTTTGATCCAGTATATTTTTTATCTTCCAACGATTGAAACCCAAGGATTTATGACCGTTCGATAGCAAGAAAATTTGCTACGGTAAAACAACTTATAATTATGATCGACAGATAAGACTCAGCAACGTATATGTAAAATAGATAAGACTCCATTACAAATTGTCGTTGCCATTATTCTACTGTGCATTTAGCTGCAGACGATCAGAGAAATTCTACATTTTCTCTCGTCGCCTGACGGTATGGTACGTTTAAAAAAAATATCCATTTCAGAAATCGGCGTGAAAAAATTCCTCACGAATCCATTCCGGGAGGGAGAGAGAGAGAGAGAGAGAGAGAGAGAGAGAGAGAGAGAGAGAGAGAGAGAGAGACAACGAGAGCGACGTAGAAATTATACGGACGAGAAAAAAATAAAACGAGAGAAAACAACTCCTTCCTAGACAAAAGGAAGAAAAATAATTTTTACGGAAAATATCCCTTAAACGCAAGGCGCGAAAAGTAAAAAAAAATGAATAACGTAGCGGGGGCGGAAATTACCATAGATAACGATTATCCTCCTCCCGACACCCACCCACCTCGAACGCGTAGATAAAGGAGACAGCGCGCTTTTTAATAAAAAAAATATGCATAAAAAAATCCCTCCGCCACACTCGGCTTCCTCAGCCGCCCTCCTAGGCACAGGCGCGAAATACGTTGCAGACGACAAAAAAAGAGGAACTAGGTTACGACCCGAAAGACTCCAAAAATATCGCTAGGGAGTAAGAGGAGAAGGTACAAAAAAGGGGCTCCTTTCCGGGAAGTGAAGGGGTCGGGACGTGTTATTCCTCTCGCGAAATAATAATAATAATAGTGCTGGAGGGAAAAAATTACGAGATATGCTAAAAAAATAATAACAAATGAATATATGAACGCGATAAGGTTTTCTAAAAAGGAAAAATACACGATCGTTTTTTTTTCTCAGAGATGTGGATGGAGTGGAAAAATATCAAAAAGGTCGTTTGAGTAAGAGGAAAAAGAGACGAAGAGAGTAAATACAAAGTCTAAAAAAAGAAGAAATGGAGATGAGAGAGAAAAGAGGGAGACAGAGAGAAAAAGAACTTCATTAATGTTGAAACTATATACGTATGTACTTCTCAAATGTAACCTTTATTTCATGTATGACAGGAAATACATATGAATTATATATTTGGTTAGTAGAACACAAAGAGATGTTATAGAAGAACGTTAAGTTTTTGGGTTGAAAATTTGTGTGCCAGTCTTGTTTAAGGCAGAAAAAAATCCCTCTGCTTAAAATACCTATGATAAAATATGAAGTGAGGAAAACCACTTAAAAATTCTAATCAGTTTGTACAAAGAGAGCAAACAGTTAAAAAATTTGGAGTGGTTTCGTTCATGGTTAGGCTCAGTGCTGTTTAAAGACTGCTTCGGTTTAGGCAAAAATGTGATTTATTTATTATATACTTCTTCATAGTTACACTAATACAAAACTACAAATTTAATAACCTTTTATACGCTGTACAAATATAATTCATCCTCTTGCAATGGTATAAATAAATCAAAAACAGAAGAACGAGTTCAGGATGAAATATTCCGCACCGCTATGTTTGTTTACGATTTCTAATATCTTCAAAATATCTTCAATTTTGAACCAATTACTGTCCAGTAAGTGCAACTCTTTCATAGATACGGAAAAATGTACACATAGTAATTTTGTATATAGCAGGCGTACTGACATTATAAAATGAGATTCTGGTTTCACGGTTCATTGTCGGTTTACTTAGTTTTTCTCTCATGATAAAAATCAGAATTTAGGGAGTTCGTAACCTTTCCACAATATTGGAGCTGTGTGAACTGCGCGCAAAATTAAAGCCACGATTCTTGCGGAAAATTTCTAACAAGTTTGAGTATTTTTTAACACTTCAACCGAACCAAACCATTTCTGCATTACCTCCTGGTTCAGTCAGCGGTTCGGCAAAAGAAAAAAACAGTATTTGATTTATAGGTTCGGCTCGCGGTTCAGAGAATTCGCGCAGTTCGGTTTGGCAGAACGGGTCCGTTTGCTGCTCTGGTCTGTACCCGTAGAAAATATACACATTCATATGTGCATACATGCATATACGCACGAAAAAGGTGAAAAAAACATTCATTTCAAGAATATACATTAAAAAGTGGTTAGCGTCGATGAAAGTTTAGCAACCCCCCTCTTTTACTCCCTTTCGCTTATGTTTTGGAAAAAAATTTTTTTTTTCTTTGAGGAAGAAAAAAACGAAAGAGATATTTTTATGAGACCAAAATCAGGAGGGGAGAGAGAGAGAGGGAAAGAGAAAAGTAAGGCAGAGGAAAGAGAGGAAAAGGAATAAAGAGAGCGAGAGGGTGTAACAGGAAAAGGGTGAAGAAGAGGAAGGGAAGTGTTGGACAAAGGGCACCGTGAGTGCAGAGTGGAGTGGAGGGAAAGGTGTAGTGCCAGGTCAAAAAGGGAAGTGTAGGCGAAATAAAGAGAGGTATAAAGGGTGACGCGCGTGGTGCGAGAGAGGTCGGTAGCTGGATCGGATTTTTTTTTTTTTTTTAAGGATGAAAAAAGAAAAGAGCACGGGAGAGGAAGGGGGGTGTGGGTGATGATGATGCAAAGGGAACGAGAAAAAACTTCGGTGAAAAATGACGCGAAGAACAGGAGAGGGCAGTAGCTTATACGTAAGTCAGCCGACGAAATAAAGGCACGAGATTGTTTGGGGGGTTAAAAAACATATAGCGCCGTTCGTTCGAATTTTCAAATTTTAGAGATGCGTAGTGCGAAGGACCTAGAATTATGCCTTGTGGCACTAAAAATATAGAGTGGCCACGTGTTGATGGAGGATAAGAGATTACTTCTTTGTGTTGAGTTAAAAGTCTATGCACCTGGGTCATCTATTCGGTGTTGCTTCAATGTTACAGTAGCGCAGTTTATAATGTATAACCGGGAAAAAAACATTCTATTCTTACATTATACCAACCCTCAGACCACATTACTCAAATGACAGACACATTTGGGAATAAGAAGAGAAGAAGAGAATATGAAGAATTCTGAAGAATTGGTGGAGTTGGATAAAGTGGGAAATTGGTGAACTATCTTTGTCCAGATAAGTATATGTTATATTAAACCTGTAGCAAAAATGGACGCTGGACGTGGACAAATATACAGGCATACCTCGCTTAAAGAAGCCTCTGGGAACGAAGCTCCTTTATAAAGAAGTCGGAAATTCTGCAAATTCGAAAATGTTGCGAATTAGAGTTCGTGTGTTATATGGCTCAGGTGGACGAGACAGAATTGATACTGACGCTACTTACATTTCGAAGCAACGCTAACATAGTATCATATGTTCACAAAATTACAGCTAATAAATTAGAATGTTACTATATTCTCGACCTAGATCCTTTAAGAACCATGAGAATGACTTGGTCTGACTCTTTATCTTGAAGTAGCCAGCTCTGACATCATAAGAAACCTCTCTTTTTCCTATTGAAATAGGGCGTACGTTAATTTAACATAGTTACTATTTTCTGATTGGGGTAAAGTCAATGCCAAACTTTAAACCAGCAACCGCAAGAGACATAGGTGGGTCCATCTTCTCAGCAGGAATCGTGACTGATCCACCGTGGATCTCTTGCCGTCTCGACTACTAACAACATGAAAACGGAGTACAGCCGCAGTAATAATGACATTTTATTAATTTATATCATTAACCATTTAAAATTGTACATTCAATATGTTTCGAAAACAGTTGATAAACTTTTAAAATTTCATTTCACTTTTGCTGGAAATCTTGGTTTAGTATATCGTATTCATTTTTGATAGTATTAATGGTCTTAAAAAAACTTCCAACCCGCAGTCAATAGGACCATATGGTACATGTCCATCTGCGAAACAAGTAGATACATACACTGGCTTATTCCCTGTGTTTCTCCTGCCATTTAGACTACCACAAATGGAAAGTCGGAGGAAATGACTCCCAGAAAAACCCTGTCTTGTTTTTAAATACAGTAAAACTCGTTTATAACGATCACGCCTAAAACGAAATCTAGGTTATAACGAAGAAATGTCTCGGTCCCTTGAACTTCTCCATAAGGGCATTGGTTAAATTTCTCGGATGTAACGAACACGCATTTAACGAATTCTCGGCTGTAACGAACAAATGTTTGGTTCCGTGCCAAAAAAATGCCCCATATATTACGAAGTTTGGCGAGCAGAGCGATAAATAATGAATAGTTTTCGCCCGTTTACCACGCACTTGTTGGTAGAGGTCCCCTTCCTCCCTCTAACCCTTCCATACGAATTTCCACGCTCCCTTTGTTTTGAAATTGATATTAAAAATGTGAAATTTTTATGTAAATTAATGATCATAATAATAACATTAATTGCCCATTTAAAAAAACGTATGCAATAGCAATCGAACATTTTACATGCCGCGAAGTTGATAAGCATCTCTTTGCAAATGTAAGTACGGCACTGAAGTCTACTCACTGCAAATACAGTAAAATCTGTTATTCGGCTATCTTGGGGATTGTGGAAAGCCGATTAGGAGAAATAGCCGGTTAGGGAAGCGTTTTCCGATTTTAAAATAGCAAATTTAGCAATAATCAAACAAAATTGGGCTTAGGTTCACTATCGTACTCCACAAACATAACTATGCATGGGGTTTGCATTTTCTATTTTAATTCTTCCCCAGGTAGTTAGATATAGACACTATTTACCCATTCTTATTTCATACGTTGCTACGCTTACATGCAAAACAAAAGACTATTGAAAAGTTTAGGGCGTCCGGGAAGTTTGACGAGTACGACAGTGAATCTGTTCCCAAAATTGAATTTATTGGATTATATGTTTCTTATTTATCTTTATTTACTCTATTAGAAAAGGACGAAATTATTTAATTCTTCTGAACATTTCTGTGAAAACCAGTCATATAATATTTTACGCAGTTCCTCCATTTTTAGCTTATGAAGCGTATGATGTTTATTAATTGATTTACTCGTCTCAGAAGATAACACAAATTTCATTAATTTAGCGTTATGAGCCTTGATATCGTAGAGCATGGACAATCAGATGTTGAATTGTTTTGCTATGGCTGCTCTATTTTCTCCTTTTTCCATTCGTTTGATCAGCTCCAGCTTATGTGTTAGCGTCTCTCCTGTCCCTTGCTTTTAGGTATTTATTTTTATGACATATTAAATGGATGGGTGATTTTTTAAATAATAAAAATCGATAAAACTGGAAACTGTAGAAGTACACCAAAACATCTAGACAATGCAAATTACGTAACCAAAAACGCCATGCTTACTCGGCAGCCCCAGAAGTATACGGAGTAAATACGTAATACCTATACATACATATTATATTTTAAGAAATTTTAAAGTGGAAGTTGTGGTATTACACATATACAATTCACACAAAAATTCATGAAAAAAGAAAAAGAAATACAAAATGAATTGTATTTGTGTAACTGCCGGTATCTAAGTGTGGCCAGTTCTAAATAGATGGATAGCACAGCTTTTACTGTGTCTACGTGTTATATGGGATGTATAGGCCAAAAACCATGTTTCTCGTATATAACGAAGTCACGCTTATAACGAAGCAATGAGTCGGTCCCCTCTAATACGTATTAAACGAGTTTTACTGTACTCACTCTCGCTTTCAAAAATTAAGTATTAAATACTCGTTCCTTGTTTACCAATACTTTTTGTCCGTTTTAATATTTACAGAAATTTTGGTACTAAAACCCCCTTTTCTGAAGCCTTAGAACGCATCCCTACCTTTCTTATGTAATTTATACCTCTGCTAACGAAGTTTCAGATAACGAAATGCCGCCGTGGGACGCATCTACTTCGTTAACCGAGGTATAGCTGTACACAAAATAATGAAAGGATGGAATGAGTGATCAATTTTAATGCCCATAAAAATAATTCTTTAGTTAAGAAACAGAAGGAGGGGATATGTTGTATAAGATATACAGTGGTTCAGTTTTAAAGAGCACTTCAACGAACAAGTACATTTAAGGAAATAAACTTCAGCGAAATTTAACCAGAATTAAGGGATAAAATGGTGCTAATGGTAAAATATTTATGAGAGGGGAGGACTGCAATAGCTCTGGGGGAAATGGATATGTATAGAATAATAATGGAGACAGGACGTTATCCCCTCAAAGGCGTTATATCGCATTTTGACCAACAAGCTTTCATGAAAGATTTGAGGGGTTTCTTTATTTTACTTAAGCTTTTCATTTTATCACCAGTGGTATTTCATCTAGTTATTAAAATTTTGAATAATTAATTGAAACCACCTCAAAATCTTAACTTTGAGAGATTAACCGTCCCATAAAAATTCTCTTAAAAACAAAGTTTAAAAATTAATAAAGGATTCATTTGTGAAAAACGTCCCATTGATACTGCATTGTAAACACTTTCGACTTAGGTAGATACAAGTTGTTCACGTATACTATCTCTTCCCACTAAAAGCTACTTCCATTTATATTTCGAACTACTAGATTCCTTTAGTTAGGTATAATCCTAGCTAAGATTAGTTTCCCTAGGTAAAAATTCGTCGAATGGCTTCCTTCTCTAACTCCACAGCGAGGTGACAAAGATCTCTTAAGAGGAGGAACATATAACACCGCAGCATAAGGATACTCGACCCTTTTAGCCCTTTCCGGTCAAGAGGAAGTTGCGCACGCCTTCCTTTTTACTATTTGGAGCTTCTCCTAGAACTGAGGCTATAGCGATGGAAGTTACGAGGGAGGGCGACGAAACGTGAAGAGCCTGGACCAAAGGAGGTTATAAGGCGACAAGGGTTTCAAGACACAGAAGATGGTTATTGGGTAAAGAAGGGTAAAGGGTCACAGGGAAATATGTGAAGGGAGGAACGGCGAAGGTTTACAAAAAAAAAAAACTTTAGACGGCAAAATATGGAACGGAATCAGGAATGGGGTTGGGTTGAAGGGTCTGGGGATAAACGGGGAGGGTAAGGTGGTGTAATTACGTGGGTGGCAGTAGACTTGGGGTACAGAAAGAGAGAGAGAGAGAGAGAGAGAGAGAGAGAGAGAGAGAGAGAGAGAGAGAGAGAGAGAGAGAGAGAGAGAGATGGGGTAGGGAAATACGGGAACAATGAACTTGCGGGAAAAAGTGGGTGAGAGAGAGAGCTTCGGCACAGGGTACTGAGAGAATGGCAGAGATTCGGAGAGGATGGAAAAGGGTGAGGAGAGAAGAGAGAAAGGGGAAAGGAGGAAAGAAACAAGGATACGGAGGTGGAGAGGGGTGCATGAAGAGATAAGAGTGGGAAAGGGAGGGAGGGAGAGAGGGGGGGAGAGAGAGGGAGAGAGAAAGAGCGTGGCCCAGAATGAGGGCGAGAGAGTGTTTGATTATAAGGAGAACGAGAGACAAAAGAACTGGAACGAATTTCTTTTTTATTCTGATTTTTTTTCGTTTATTTTTTTTTCTGTTGAGCTTCGGCAGGGGTGGCTAGAGGGAGTAAAAAAACGGATGAAAAGATAGGGAACATGAAACGGAGATGAAGAATTCGGAGATAATTCCCCCCCCCCCCCCCCCCCACCTCCCCCCTCTCTTTCTCTCTCTTACGGTGAGGCTTTGGGGTGAAAAATGATGTTTCATACTTGACTTAAAAATTCCCTGCGCGCCGCGCTTTAAAAGGTTCAACTCCGTTATTTTCTTTTATTTCTAATTTGGCTACGCATGGCTGGTGACGGGAAGAATGTTTTAAACGACGGAAGGGTGCGGCCGTGCGGAAAATTTTGAATTTGGATACAGGAATTTACTTACATGTAAAAGTATTTCGCTGAGATCGTAACGAGAACTCTCCGTCGGTTGTAACTTACCGAGTTTAATTAATAAAAACGAGTTTCTAGAATTCGTCAAAAACATTCCTTCACAGGGCAATTAAAATTTAAATAACTACGATAAACAACTGGTATTGCACTAGAGCAGTTTTAATTTGAAAATTATTTCATTCGAAGATTCCCTTTCGGTTCAGCGACTTACAGAAACGTGGATGAGGAAAATATGCAATCTGAGCAAATATAATATGGCAAAAATTCTTCTCACTATAGGTTTCTAGTAACAATATATCCGACTACTTTTCTGTCATTTTCTTAAAATTATTCGTAAGTAAAAACAATAACATTGTGCACTTTATCATAAACTTACTGATGAAAAAATAAGAAATTAAGTTTAGAATTGATTTCCCGTTAATCCTTTAAAAGTATGATGTAGTTGTAATAAAGAGAATTATTTGCAATGTACATAATTAATAAACTTCATCACATGCCTTAAAATCCTTTTCCTTTAAATAATAAAAGACTTAAAATTCACTAGTTCTGCAGTAACTCCATTGGAATTTTAAAAAATCTCAATATATACTCAATTGAGGCACAAAAAATTCTTTCTCAATCCTTATTTCAGTATTCTCAAGTCTGCTGTCATTTTATATAAAAAAAATAACGGTGATTTCACGATAACTTAATCTCAATAAATGCCATACAATACTTACTAGTGACCACATGACACAACATTATTTACCATGTTAATATTTAAAAGTTACTTCATAATTGAAATACCATCAAAAAACCCACCCTCTATAAAGATCCTCCGCGAAAATGTCATCTCGAGAACGTAATGCAGTTCCCTCCTAAAAAAAAGCCGAATAAATAGCAAACGCGAAGTATCAAAGATGAAATTCGTGAGATAAAAAAACAAATCTTTTCAATTTTATTTTCAATGGAAAAAATAAAAGGTCTCTCCCCGCATCGCGTCGCCCAGGCAACGGGTTGTTGTGTTCTTCCTTCCTGTCATTGGGAACTCGCTTACTGAAACGTTCCGGTATGTCGTTTATTTATTTATTTTCTGTCCGCAACGAGTGATGCTTTTGGATGAAAGGAAAGACTTTGCGGCGACGGCATGAATGAAAAAGGATGCATCCGGGAGAAATTCGATTGTGAGAGAGTTTTTGAAAAGTCAAAGGAGGTCAAAGGTTTCGTGGCTTTTTTTTTTTAGGTTGTGCTCTCAACGCCAAGGCTCGACGCCCACGCATAAATTCGGCCAAAGAGTGAAAGAGTTGGAGAGAGATATGATACATAATTTTCGCGGGTGAAGTTTAGATTGGGCGACCTAGGATACCGAGGGCGACATATTATAAATATCGCAAAAACCATGTGTGGATGATGAATCAAGAGTAGACAGAAATATTTCAGATCTTGCTTGATTCGAATGTTTATAACATGCTGATGAAAACCGTACTTGCTACAGTGCGATGGATCTTGGTTTTTAATGTTTGGAATAACTTCTACAAAAGGATAATCCATTGTTTAGTTAAATAGACACGCATAAGACGACATTCCCTGTTGATATTCAGATTCGTTAGTTTAATAAAAGCACTTTTTAAGAAAATTAAAAAAAACTTACAGGTTCAGATGTTACTTATTAAATTTTAATTTGTCTATCTATCAAAATTGTGTGCTACGCAACCTGACCGAATATGTAGAAAAGTGTATATAGTTTCTTAGCTGAATAGCTAATATATACATAAACTTATTCTTAAAATTTACGGTAATCATATTCATTAACATAAAATATTCAAGTAATATTTCACGTCAAAAGCTTAGTCTGAAGAGAAAAAATATTGCCTCAAATTGTTATAATAATAAATTAAACATTTTTCAACCTAAATTATATATGTATGTATATATACATATACATACATACATGTTTATATACAAAAATACATATGTGTGTGTGTATATATATATATATGCTACCATTTTTATCCGTCCATCTTGAAAACTTATTAAGTTTTTAAATTGTATAAAGTAAGAAAATCCTCTTATTAAAGTGCTTGCATGAAACTGTGTATCTATATATCACAGGTAGTCTGAACGTAAAAAGATCCGTAATTATTCATGGTTAAACTTGGTTCTCCATATACTCCTATTTTCCGCAGTCTTCTTCATGTCTTGATAGCTCTCTTTCCCTTTCAAGTCGTCTACCAGCTGAAACATTTTCCTCCCTCTTTCTCTTTTTCCAACCAGTTTTCCTTCTAGCACTTCTTTAATCATGCTCTCTCTCTCTTCCCAGGAAATGTCCAATCAAATTCGCCTTCATCTTTCTGATATTCTGTATAATCTTTCACTTCTCTCCTATTCTTCGTAGTACTTCCTCGTTTTTCGTCCTATCTGTCCATTTTATATTCAGCATTCTTCCACATGTCCACATTTCGAAGTTTTCCATGTATTTTATATAATTTTTCCTTAACATCCATGTTTCTATCCCATATAAAACTATACTTCATACGTACCATTTTATCAACTTCTTTCGGATATCCTCCTCTATATTACCCGTTATTAGGAGTTTCTTTTTTTTTAAAGCGGCTTTTCCTTTCGTTATTCCAGTCCTGATTTCATCGGTATATTTTGCTTCTCTCGTTATGATGTTTCCAAGGTATTTTATTATGTGAAACTTGTTCTAATGGTTTTCCTCCAGGAAATTTTCTTCTTCTTTAATTGATATTCGCATGACCTTGGATTTTTCTGTATTTATTTCGTACCGTATTTTCTAACTGTTATCACTAGTCTATTTATCATTTTTTTGGCGTTCCTTTTCATTTCTTGCTAGAAGTACTTGATCATCCGCGTATTTCACCGTTCTTATTATCCTTCCTCCAATTTTTATATCTCCTGTGCCTTCCAACGCTTCCTGCATTAGCCTCCCTTCACACACACACACATATATATAATATATATATATATTGAAAAGGATCGGCGATAGGCAACAGCCCTGTCTTACTCCTCTACCGATATTTACTCCGTTTGTGTCTGCATTCTCCAACCTGACCTTTACAATATGATACACGTGTAGAATACTGATCAGTCTCCTGACTTTCCAGTCTACATCTAATCCTTTAATGTCCTCATCATAACAATTTTCCGAAAAGGAATCATTTTTCTAATATAGAAAAGTGCAATTTCGTTGAACACATTTTATCGAGACACATCAAACAAACCTATACACATCGCGAACATTATAAAGACTGAAATTGGAGGACTGTTTTTCTTTATTTTTTAAATGAATGGATCCCGATGTTTACTCCATCAATCATTTACAGACAGGCGTCAGAAATATTTTAAGCCATATTTATTATTTAATATGCGAGAGATAATTTCTCACCCGCCTCCTATAATCTGCGCAACCTAAAACATTTTTGTAATCAATGTCCACGTCCACTCGCCCAAAATATACTTATGAGAATACAAAACAGTATTTTTTGCAGAAATCGTTAACGTTGAATATTTTCGTGGCGGCCGTTCAAAATATTTTCGTTTGTTGATTTTATTTTGAAAACACTCTGAAAAGGATATTACATTTATAAAATACTCAGATTGAATTGTTTTTATTAAGACGTTAAGAAATAAGTACTGATCATATGAATATGCGCATGAAACACTCCTTTATTTACGCTACCTTTAGCCGCCAAAAATACCAAATAAGCAGAAAATTTCCTTGTATCTCAACTGAAAGATAATGAGGGATAATGTTTATTCTTCAATAATTATGTACTGATATGGCATTTAAATTCACTTCTACCAAATATTCGAAAGATATTTTCTTTTAAAAGTTCATTCCAAGGTGATTTGACAAAGAAGTTGCAAATATTTCTTATATGTACGAAAAATTGAATAACCTATACGCGAATATATCCATAGATAAATTTTTGTAAAGACAAGAGCAGAATTCCCATCTGATCGAAAATTTGCGAGAAAATAAACAGAAAATCCACGAGTCGCGACATATTTAAGAGAAAAGAACCCAAAAATTACGGCGATAATTTTTTTAGAGACCCGAGAAAGGTAAAACTCGACGGCTTTCAAAGCATTTTAAAAGAGGAAGCAGCAACGGAAAACGGTGGAAAGAGAAGGAATTTTTATTCCGACATGTTACGTCTTATTCGTCCCTCCCGATTCTTTTTTTTTCATGCGACCGTTAGCCTCGTATAAGTTCGCAACATCTCGCCGATCGCCTTGGGAGAGACATACGCCGCGCTGTTTATAAAAAAAAGCGAAGAGAGGGGGAAGTAGACTCAAAGGCGAAAAAATGAAAAAGAAGCGAGTGAATGGAAAAGATACAGACTGAAGCGGCGGAGAGGAGGAGGGAGAGAGAGAGAGAGAGAGAGAGAGAGAGAGAGAGAGAGAGAGAGAGAGAGAGAGAGAGAGAGAGAGAGAGAGAGAGAGATGGGAAGGGAGGACAGATGAAGGAAATAGAAGAGAAGCAGAGGATGGTTCGTTATTTCGAACATAGGAGGAGATATCCGGTGAAAGGGAGTGGAGTGAGGGAGGATGGATGAGAGGAAAACTGGTAGAGAGAGAGAGGGAGAGAGAGAGGGAGAGAAAGAGGGAGAGAGGGGGGGGGGAGAGAGAGCAGAGAAGAGAAAAGAGGGATAAAAAGAGAAGGAAATGTGAAAGGTGAGGTGATATGGTGAGGAAGTGAAGTGAGATGGAGAGTGAGAAGATAAGAGGCAGAATAGGAAAATGGGGATAGGAGATACGGGAGAGGATGGATAGAGACAGAATGGAGAGGGATAGGGAGAGGAGAGACGGGTGAGGAGAGAGGGTCAGAGGGGGCAGGGAGTGAGAAGAAAGGGAATAGGAGAGGTACAGGGGTGAGAGGGAGAAAGGAGAGAGGAGGAAGGGTTGAAGAGGAAAGGGGGGGAAGAAGTGAGAAGAAAGGGAATAGGAGAGGTACAGGGGTGAGAGGGAGAAAGGAGAGAGGAGGAAGGGTTGAAGAGGAAAGGGGGGGAAGTAAGAAGTAGAGAGGAGATAGGGAGAGTGGAGGGAGGGAAAGAGAGAGACAGAGAAGAGAGAGAGGGGAGGTGAAATGATGGCGTATGGATGTGAGAAACAGAGGAAAGAAAGATATGGATGAGAACAATAAGAGGGCTAGAGTATAAAGGGATGGAGAGCAAGGGAAATAAGGTGAGAGAGAGAGAGGAGGGAAGGTGAGGAAGAGAGAGGGACTAGGGTTAGAAGGTAGGGGTAGAGAGAAGTAGGGCGGAGGGACATGAAGTGTGAGAAAAATATGGAGAGGAAATTGAGAGACGAAGAAGAGGGATAAGGGAAACAGAGAAATGGGAAAAAAGGGAGATACAGAATGAAGAGAGAAAGAGAGTTAGACGAAGTTTATAGGAGGCGGTCTAAAGGACCGGCGCACGGGGGCACGAAAAATATCGCGAGGGAGGAGGACGTGGGTGAACCGAGTGTGGGGTTTTCCTCATTAATTTTTACCGAATAAACTCGGTCCCGTCCCACGCATGGATTGAACTAAGTCCCCCAAATACGGCGAAGATGCTCCCTCTTAAAAACCCTACCGTGTTTTTCCTTACTCGCCACACTCCCTCTCTCCCTACCTCCCTTCCCCCTCCCCCCACCCTCCTCCTCCCCAACTTCCCCCCCCCCTTCAATTTCTTCCTTTCTCAACCGCCTCATTCTCCCTTTACTAAACCGCGCCATTCATCCAAAAACCCGCAATCCACCCTTTCTCTCATTTTCTACCTCCCGACAAATTTACTCCCTCCCTGCTTCCTTCATCCATCCTCGAGAGCAACTCTCTTCTCTCTCTCTCTGTCTCTCTCTCTCGTTACCAATCTCCATCTCCTTGCAATTTCGTCCTATGCTCCCCATCTCCTTAAAACTCTCCCTCGCATTCGCCTCATCTCTTTTTCCCCGACTTCCTTTCCCCAGCTTCGCCATAACCTCGCGCCCACTCTCAAAAACTCTCTCTCCTTCCGCTCATTTTAATCCAATCTCCCAAAATCCCATCGAAAATTTCTTATCCGCAAAATATCCCTTTATCTTTTAAACCGGCTTTTAATGCAACTTACGGAGTCGTCCTATTTCGTAAATGCCACGCAAAGTAGCCTGTTGTACTTAAGGCGGCTAATTTTTCAGTTACGCCTGCGACTTAATTCGATAATTCTCTCAATTACCGAGAGTGCGTGTTAATTTTTTTTATTTTAGCCGGTTGGCAACTCTGTTCAGGTTTCGAAAACGACTAAATTGCGCATTCTTTAAAGATAATAATGCGTGGTTCTTGAAGTAGTAAGGAGAAATGTAATATAATCCGACCATATTAACCTGAAAATCTTTACTGTGATACCCGATAAGTCAAATCGTGTAATGAACGATGACGATCCTATTAAAATAAATACTTCATAGTATCCTGCGCAGACCTCGCAACTCTGTAAACCTTAAGTGCTAACCATCCATGGTCGGTTTCTCGGGGGCTATACTATAATTATTATATCAAATTGCTCCCTACTTTCAAATTAATGCCCACACCATCGCATCGTGGTATATGTTGCTGTTCGAAGACATCCGTTATAACCCAATTTCTTCCAATTTACGCCTCTAAATATTTTACTCCATCTCTTTTCCACGTTTTCATTTCCTTTCCCCATCTTTGTATCGTCATATATTCTAATGTCTCCTAACCCTCTATGATTTGATACGAGCTCCAGTTCTTACTTCCGTATCTTCAAACTTTTCTTATTACACCCTAATACCTCTCGTTCTGATCCTCTCCAGCTACTCTCGAAGAAAAATTAAGCTCCGCAATTCTACCATTCTCTCGACTGTTCCTATCTCATAGAATTGTCGCAGCCTGCTATATTCATCCTTCTACTTAGGTATGTCAATTTGCTGCACTACTTCCATAGGGCCCTCATTTTCCCCTCTTCAATTTTCTCGGATCACTTAGGTCAAGATGACTTGGCCTAACGATTTCATCCCATCCACTACTGTCTTCCCCAATTTCCTCTAACCGTTTCCATCTCGTTCCTTATTCATCCTGACTAAATGCGACCGTCTATTCACTATTTTCTCGGTCGTCTGCTTCTTTCATCGTAGTTTCAGGCCTCTCATCCCCATCTCTCCTCCTGCTCCTTCTCTTCATTTACTTTTTTAAAAAGTCGGTACAACATGCATTGTGCAAACTTTCTCATATACGTACTAATGCGTCGTTTATTTATCTTTAGAAAACGAAAATCATATGAGCCTGTTTTTAGAAAATACAATTTTTGTTAAAACTGCCCAAAAATAAACTAGCCTTATATTCGTTCATTGAGAAAAATGAAATATGTAGCATTATTGCAGACGTATACTTAAGTAACTCTACTAAATTTGATTAAAATCGTTAGAGCCGTTTTTCAGAAAATCGAATTGTTGTTAAAAATGCGTAGAATAAACTACTCATACTTATTTTTAAATGTCAACCATTTCTATGTATACCCTGCTCAGTATGATAAAATGCCTAAGTACGAGATTTCATTCATTTTAGCTCTACCGTTTAGGCTTCAGAGTCAGTAACAGACAGACAGACGGCATTGCAAAAACCACTTTTTCGGATTCAGCGACGCCTAAAACGTATATTTCCGTGGAAATCTCCAGGTCGAATTTTTTCGCGTTAACATTCTCGATACTTCGTATGAGAAAGTAAAATGAAACTTTCGTCGAAACCGACGAACCCTTTCATTGTGGACACCTTTTACTGGGTTATCCATATTTTAAAAGCTCGCAGGCATTTATGGCTTGTGACCAATTTAGCCATTTGTTTTTTGCGATTTTATTTTTTAAATGTATTCAATAATCGGCTTTTAAATGGATGATTATTTCTGTATTTTTATTTAAGTGTTTTATTGCTAGCGTTACGAATTTATTTGCGTAAATCGTTTTGACGAAAAACATGAATATTTCTTCAATATAGAAATTCTCAGTAGCAATTTACATACTGTTAATTCTAATTTATATACTACTTTGTAGTTGCAATGCTAATCTGCTTCGAAAACCGCTTTACGACTATTTCACTCATCTTTATATACATTTAGATCCAGAAAATCGTGAAGAACAAGTCATTTATGTAATAAACCGCATTAAGTTGGCACTTCAACTGTGATAAATGTACCTTACATAACTCTGTATTGAAGTATTAAGTAGAGAATACCAATTGTTATACATTTCTGCCTCGATTCTAAAACTAGCTTTCAGAAGCCCAGGTTATCATACAGATAGCGCAAGAAATACCTATTTCAGCAAAACAGCTAAAGAAAGGTTTACTTGTAAATTATTCTCAAAATCTCTTTTTGGCCTTCGTTTATACTTTAAGCATCAAAGGACAGCTAAAAATTTTAATGATAAATAACAGCGTTTTCTTAAGTAAAAACATTTAAAATAGCATGAACTGAAACTGAACATTTATAATTAGAAGGATTGGTTTCTATAGGGAAAATACGCCCATGTATGTGTATTGCCATTTAAACGCGCTATCTCGTACTTTATGCTTCAAAAAGGATGTTAGAAATGTTCCGCTCACTTCCATTTTATATTTAGTTCATTATCCGACGAATTTTCTTTATATGTTTCATGTTCCTAATGATTTTCGTTGGGCCGGCCCCCGCCGCACGTATTAATCCGATTCTGTATTCTTCCTCCATCATTCCTTTTTTACCATCTCTCCCTTTCTTGTCCGTGATACGGCGTATCAAGTCTCCCAACTGATTCTCCTTTGATCCTGTGACCTTCCTGCCGCATTTTCTTAGCTTACCCAAAGATACCATCTCCTCAATTTCCTTCATTTCTCCTTTCACCGCATTTCTTTCCATTCTCCACTATACCTTTACGTTATTCTTTCATTTTCAGCTATAATTCAAAACTCTTACGTTTATTACATTCATTTTTATATTTTATTAAACAAAAGTTTAATTTAAAAAAACTGATATCTCTTCCGCGTATACAGCACGGCTGCATGCCTCCTCCACTTTTTGAAGAATCTTTCTCATTCTCCGAGGGTTTATACCGCATGTCCAGTTAATACACGGCCCCGCATGATTCATGCGAAATTTAGTGTGTTTTGACAGATTTTTTGAAAGGCATTTCATAAAAAACCGTTTTTAGCAGTACCTCAGCAGTTACCTCAGAGAAAATTATAATCGTTTGTTTGCCAAGCTACATGCATACATTTTTTTAATTCACAGCTTTAATATTATATATTCCATTTTACCGATCAGCAATAGAAAAACTAGTAGTACCAAAAACAAACCTACGTAAAAATGATGTATGGTATGTATAGTTTTGATGATCGTTTCCTATATAAAATTAATACATTATAACTTAGACTATGATTCTTTAATCTTCGTCATATTGCATTTAACTTTATTTTAATTACAAAGGGTAATTTTATTGTTTTTCAAAAATATGCGCAATGGCAATATTTCCAAAAAAATATCGCTGTAGTTTTTATTTAAACTGACTTTTTATTCTAATTTCATTTCAGTGCGAAAATTTTTCAAATAAAAGTTTGACTATAGTAAGAAAATATTGTCTCTCTATCCTCAAAACTACACAATGTAGTCGTATTCAAAATTCCATTTATTCAAAACTGTTACAACTTCATATAACTTCCGTTATAACTAAAAATTCCAGCTTTTACCAATTTAATATTTCTCGTTGTCCACACGAGCAACGCGCTATTAGAAATCCTTGTACTTTCCCAGAAACTCAGGACAACCTAACCGTGTAACAAACTGTCATTTCAGAGAAACAGCGAAGAGATGGAAAAAAATTCTTATCTCGACCTGAAATCCTACCAAGGACTTCCACTTGCAGGACGAGCAATAAGCATAAGCTTTCATTTGTCGAAAGCGGACATGGAAAACCTTGGCCAAAAAAAACCGAACAAAGTCATATACTTTGACCTCGTTTTCATTGTAATATAATTT
Organism: Uropetala carovei; assembly: GCA_036926305.1. NCBI lineage: Eukaryota > Metazoa > Arthropoda > Insecta > Odonata > Petaluridae > Uropetala > Uropetala carovei. Next base: position 678,982 of record JAXCHB010000248.1, read on the forward strand.
CAGAATCTCATTCCGTGTTGAATAGTTTCACGACTCAATCCTTTCACCCGCCATTTTGGTTTTCTCCTTTTCCCACCCTATCTTTTCCTCAGTTTCCTCTTTCGCCCAACCCTCTTCCTCTCCTCCATTCTAATCCTCGCTATTCTTATTCCACCTTCTCCCTTTTCTATCTCCGTCATCTTCATTTGCATCATCGTTTTCTTTCAATGCCCCCTTCTTTCGACTCTCTGAAGTGAAACTTCTATTACATTCCTCCATTCATTCCTTTAAATTCCCTCCTCTGATTCATCCGAATCTACATTTAATTTTCCCCATTCCTTTATCCTCTAATTTTCTCGTCTTCTCCTCCTCCCACATCTTCTCCTCCCTCTCTCTTTCTCTCCCTCTCTCTCCCTCTCCCACTCCCTCCCTCCCACCCTCTCCCTCCCTCTTCTCCTCTCTCTCCCCCCTCACTCTCTCTCCCTCCCTCTCCCTTTCCCCCGCTCTCTCCCCCTCCACCTCTCTCTACCCCTCCCCCCTCTCTCTCCCCCCCTCTTTCCATCCCTTCCTCTATTTTCTGTTTTTTATGGTTCTTTTCTGTGAAATTATTAGTACTATTTATTCTCTTTTGTAACTATTGACGAAGGGTTAAATGTAAGAAGGGACTATATAGTCTCAATTTCGCCCTAATAAAGCAGTTTGTCTGTCTGTCTCCATCCCTCCCTCTCTCTCGGTCCATTCTCCTTCTCCAACCTCTCGAACTTATTTTTTTACTCCCATCGGTCCGTCGGTTTGCTTTATTCATCCGAATTCGAAATGTCATCTTTCTTTAGTCATCCCTCGCGATTGCGTTTTTTCACCACAAAACTCCGTCTTCTAGTAATTCTTCGCTTCGATTCGATCTCCGGATGTTGTTATTTTCGAGCTTATAATTCCTCGTCAACGTGAAATCGTCCACAATGACAAATATATTGTTTCGACCGAATGTTATGATTTAACCATCCCATTTATTCCTTAAATTTCCTGGCAATAATATGCGCCTGAAAAATTAAGATTGAAACAAAATGCATAGAAGTTTAACTAAGCCAGTTAAACAATAATTTTTATCTCTGTACGACCATGATGTGCTTACTGACCTTGCAAACTATCGCAATTTAATTAAATTTCATTGTTAAATTTGGAAAGCTGGTATGGCAGTATACGAAACCTTTAATTGAATTTCGACTACATAGCCACCATCCAAATCATTAAAAATGAATTTTAAATCTTGAAAAAATAATGGGTCTTGCACACTTCGATGATATATTTTTTTGACAAAATTATTAATATCCCACAGCACGATTTTTGACGTATGATTATGGAATAAATGAAATAAGGAGGAAATTATCGGATCTTTTACAAATATTGGGGCAAATTGAAGGTTTCCAAAATTATTAAAATATAGATTCTATTATTTATATTATGTATATTTAATTATACATTCGTTCCAATTATTATTTCATAGTTACGGATGAAAGTTTTCTCAGCAGATTATTTATTGGATTTTGGATATTTTCTCAAAATTCTCAGATCCTCTTTTTTGTTCCTCGTATTATCAACTTTTCACATTCCCAAGTTTATATTAGTTTTTTATTCATTTCCTTAATATTTGATACTACAGAAATTTTGCATTTATAATCTTTCTCAGTTCTCTGGAAAGTGAACTAGTTTATATTTTTTCGGTCCAAATGTTGTTCGTTGTTTTTTATGTTAAACATGCATTATTCCGAACACTTTTTCTCCCGTTAAGTTCTTTTTCAATTAAAACACCTTAATTATTTTCTCCCTTTCACTTCGATTTGTTATATATTCAATTTCCTGGAAAGAGATTGATGTGAAAGTACATTAAAAATTTATAGATCCTATCCACGTCATTTTTTTAGCTTTTATCTCACATTCCAAATCCATTCCTGCAAATTCCACTACTCGTTCGGTAAAAATATAACATTCCGGGTGTAATTAATACACACATTTATTAACTCTCTTCTCGTCACTTATAATTCACGCAGCATTACAAAACTTTTAACCAGTCTTTTATCTTTACTTCACTGACGCTCGATTTTCCAGTGTTCTTACGCATTTATTTAGACTAATTTTTATAATTTATTTCTGTATGCAGACGTTTTGTGTTGTGCAGATTTTTCTACGTATTCTGTTTCAGAATTAATCTCACCCCATACCTATCATTCACCTTATTACCTTGGCTTTTTTTGCGGAAGAACGTGGGTGGTTTCAAAACACATTTCCTCGGTATACATCTTTGCATCATTCTGAGCCCATTCATTCACTTCACTTATACCAGCATCTTCTAATCAAGTGCCTTCACCGACACATTTTCACCTCTCTTATTCCGTATCTCCAAAAAATATATATTTCTATTTCTATTTATTTTTCCAGATATGCTAACTTTGCATCCGTACCTACTCAGCATTTTTTGTAATTGACACTAAATAATAAGGAAGAAGAGTTGACTATCTAGCTTCAATCTCGCTCAAATAAAATTGTATATGTATTTATCTCACCCTTTAACTTTCAACACCCTGCTTTCCTCCATCCCAGTTTCCTTTTACCAAGACGTATTAACCCCAAAAATTAATTTCCATGCATCGACTACCGAAATCTTTCTCTCTCTCCCTCTCGGCCCAAACGCGTCTTTATTTATCGCACTTTATACGGATTATATACGCAGGTATGATCTTGGGCACAAAACAAAATAGGGCGAAGGCACATCCTTACTCCTTTTCCTTATTAACTTTTCATTCGTTGGAAATTCGCGAGTCAAATCCTTATTTTTTCCGGCTCTCTGCCTTTCTCTTTGACAGTGCCATCGTTTGGATTATATCCCGCTCTCCCACGAGAGGTGAAATAATGAGCCGTGCATGTTTACGCGCATGCGCGCGCTTTTCGTTATTGTATTTTTTTTTGATTGGACGCATTGAAAGGAGAGGAGTGAGAGAGAGAGACAGGGGGTAAAATGGGTCGCCTTTTGCGACCTTTTCGTTTTTAATGATTGTAATAAAAAAAACGAAACAGAGCTGTTTATTCCAGAGACCTCTCCCTCAGCCGTCGGGCAAAAGGTAGAACGGAATATTATTTTATCTTTTTCATTGACATTTTCCTTCTCTTTACTAGTTCCATATCGCATCAATCCCACGATCTTTTTCCACCATATCTCCCTTTGATTTTCCCTCTCCATCATCTGCTGTTCTTCCTCATATTTTCTACTCTCTTTTACACCCAATTTGCCAAATTCTTTCTTTCATATTTATTCGCTCGCTTTATTAACATCATTCTATTACAATTCATCAGCTGTTGTTATCGCTCTCTTATGGATTCAACGTCTACTGCACTCACCTAGTGTCTCTTTTTACTTTCTCCATACGTAGTATAGGGAAAGTATTGTGATCGACTTCGAGATTTCAACGGAAATACACGTTTTGAGGTCCCTAGACTATTTTTGGAATGTGTGTGTGTGGATGTATGTGATTGTGGGCGCTCTAACTCAAAAAGTACTTGACATATTAATACTAAATTTCATATATAATAGTTTAGCATGAGCAAAAAGAACTGATTAGTTTTTGGACACTACCGGATAAACGGAAGTCGAGGTTTATTCGAAACCCGATTCGGTTTCTGCGATATTTCTCCGTTAATGCATCATTATTGTATATACAATTTTATACAAAGATTATAGAGAATGTAATTTCCTACATCTTTTATTTGAAACAACTTTCCGTAGTAGTTATTGTTTAGGAATTATTTATAAATAATAGGTTTTTTCGGTTTCCGTCAAATATCTCCTTAAAAACGTCGTAATTGGTAACCTTTATTAGGACTAAAGTTGTAGAGAAGAATATTTCTTCCAAGTTTTGTTTGAAACAAATTTTTGTAGAACCATTCATTTCGGAGATATTTAACTTATTCGTAAATTTCCAGTATACAGCGCCACCACCATATAGCGGTGAATTCTGTAAACATTCAAAATATACCTAATTTACGGAAATAAGAACGACTATTCTTCTACGATACGAAATAATAATTTTGCCTTATAACGCTATTCCTAATAATTTAAATATCTATACCCCAATAATAGAGAAAGTCATGTTTGGCCACATCAGATTTTTTTGTCTCCTACTATCCTAATTGCTTTCTCTCCTCTCCTCTCCATTTCTATTTGGTATACCCTTGTTCTCCATGTCACTCCTGTTCTCTCTCTCTCTTTTTTCCTCTTCTTTCATTATTCTTCACCATAAAATCTACCCTTAACCCTCGTTACCCGTCATAACAATTCTCCTCCATGAACAGCGTGCATAGAATTTACACACGGGCGAACAGCCAACTTCAAATTGCTCTTCACCGGACAGAAATCTGCAATAAATCTTTTCATGTCACTGCAAGCAGACTCTGGAATGCTCTACCACCACACATACAAAACTCTCCAACTCTATCCTCCTTCAAGAAATCTTACTTCAGGTCACTCCTTTCCCATATGCCAACAGTAAACGAGACAGCACTGAGCAACTCATAATCAAAACACGAGCGCATATGAACGACAGAATGTGTATAATTAATATTTCTCTTTTATTCCACGAAAAAGTGGTTCTAAAGTTTCGAATAATAATTTGTTGTTACGTACTGTAAAAATTATTTTCTGCTTTTCTTTGCCTCCGACTTTTAATGTATATTCTTAATTTGGACATTATGTAAAAATTTCCTGCATGTATATGTTTTATATGTATATTTTTATATGTTCTATTTATGTCTACATTACTTCATTCCTTTTATAAGTTGGTATTCAAATACTTTATTCTTCCCTTCTTTAATTTTTTTCACTATTATTTTCTGTAGTAAACAAAGCGATTACACAGTTTTTTTCCAACCCGAAAAATTAACATTATTCTATGGTAATTCTTTATGTTCAACTAACAAAATTTTGAAATCAATATGTATGTGAAATTTTGTAATTAACTTGTATAAAATATTCGAATCTGACGAAGTGGTTAAATGTAAAGGACTACACAGTCTCAACTTCGCCATAAATAAAGTTGTTTGTCTGTCTGTCTGTCTAAAACTTCATCTCTCTCCTGATTCAATTGGTGAAATGCCAAAATATAAAATATTCACGAATAATAAAATTTCATCAGGAAATTTTATGAAATACGATGTGCTGCACTGCACTGTTTTGAAAAACAGAACAAACTCAAATCACAAATAAGGTCCTGACCGTTTAAAATTAAAACCATCATCTAACAACCTACATCTATAAAAATCAGTTAATTTTTGGACCGTGTATTTTAGTATCAATGCCTTTAAGTAAAAAATCTGATGTGACCAACACATGACTTTCTCCATATTTGGGTTATAGATATTTAAATTATTATGAATAGGATTATAAAGCAAAATTATTATTTCGTATCGTAAAATAATAGAGTCGTCCTTATTGTCGTAAATTAGGTATATTTTGAATATGTTTACAGAATTCACCGGTACATGGCGGTGGCGCTGTATATTGGAAATTACGAATAAGTTAAATATCTCCGAAATGGATGGTTTTACGAAAATTTGTTTCAAACAAAACTTGGAAGAAATATTATTCTCTACAAATTTGGTCCTCACGAAGATTACTAATTACTACGTTTTTAAGGAGATATTTGACGGAAACCGAAAAGCCCGATTATTTATAAATAATTCTTAAACAATAACGGCTATGGAAAATTTTTTCAAATAAAAGTTGTAAGAAATTACATTCTCTATAATACTTGCATAAATTTGTATATATACAATAAAGATGTTTTAACGGAGAAATATCGCGAAAACCGAATCGGGTTTCGAATCAACCTCGACTTTCGTTTAACCGGTATTGTCCAAAAACTAATCAGTTCTTTGTGCTCATACCAAAGTTTTATATATGAAATTTGGTAATGATATTGCAAGTACTTTTCGAGTTAGAGCGCCCACAATCACATACACACGCACACACACAGAGGCATCATTCCGAAAATAGTCTAAACCTGTTCTAGGGATCTCAAAACGTGTATTTCCGTTGAGATCTCGAAGTTGATTTTTTCGTGATAACAATACTTTCCCATTACTACGTATGGAGAAAGTAATAATATAAGGTCCTTATCAAAGAATGTGAAATTATATGCGCTGATCATTCTTGGTTTAATTCTGTTTCTATTAACTAGGGTATTGTGATATTTTCTCTATCCTCATGTTTTACTTTCTTATGGTGCTTGTGTTATATGTATGCCAATTTTGTTATTACGCAAACTTTTAGTTACGCTATTAATATATTTCGCGTGTTTTCACACAACCTTTTTTTAGGTCGTCCTCCTGCTGTGGATTTTTTGCTAAGTTATATTTAGTGCGATTCTTTTTAACTTATCTAACGCAAATATCCTCTTTATTTCCAAATTTACTGCATAATATATGCCAAATATATTTAATCATTTCTAACTCAGCAAATGTTGCATGGAAGAAGAGACACGCTAGTCTCATTCTCGCACTAATAAAGACATAAATAAAGCAATTAATCATCACCTGCTCTCTCTCTCTCTCTCCGGATTTCCTTCACACACACTTATTTAACTATCGTAGTCTCTCATGCTCACTCTATATTGCTCTACAGCGTCCTCTCCTACGTTTTCATCCTTACGTAAACTCCCTCCCATTTTCTATTAAACAATTTTCTGCTCTATTATTTCTAATCCCTTGGTTCTTTTCCCTGCTTTTTCTCCTCTTTTTTTAACTGCTGATCTCTGCTTCGAGATCCTGATTTCTGCCTCTTTCGCTTCTTTATTCTGTATACCTCTTATATTCTACTTCTTTACCCATAATATCTCTTACCCCGACAGTTGTCCATATTTCCTCTCCCTCCATTTCCATCTCGATGTCTCTTTTATTCTCTCTTTCCAGCCATTCCTCTCCTACCTCTCCATCGCCATTTCAGAGATGGGGCAACTTTTTATTGCGCATACGTGTCCGCTGTTTTCCGTTTTCATTATTACTTTTTGTGGTGGAAGCTCTTTCGTTCGCCTGTTTAAAAAAAAATGCGTTGCGAAGTGGTTGCGCTTTCGGTTTCCCCGGGGACATTACAAGCGTTGAATGAATTTGAAACAAATGCGAAAGTGCGTGGAGTTTAAATTGGAACGGGCACATTGGAAAAAGTCGACTGCTGTTTTATATGTTGATTTGCTTATATATGTTTGTACTTTATGACAGATGGCAGCATTAGATACTTCGATTGCATACATATGGATATGAGCGAAAATTCTACATGGAAATATATTTCAGTTAAGTGATAACTATATGGTAATACACGTACAAATATCAGTCTGTAGTAATAGTTAGCGATTATTTATACAAATACAAACACATGTCAAAAGTTAACCTATCAAAATGATTGACCGTTTTGTCGCACGACGTTCAAATAGATATAACTAATTAACAAACAAGCTCAATTGATATCCAAATAGAATTTTGCATTTCTTGCGTTCTTCTTTACAATTTTTTTTTCAAAACATTTCCTGTCATCTCGGACAAGATTTCTCCATTTTTGGCAAATATTCCAGGATAAATCTATGACTTTTCGTTGAAAGATTTTGTTTTTCTCTATTTTTACTCTCATTGTCAAATACCCTCGTTTAATTTTTTCTTAACAGGTAATTTTCAACCATTTCCATCACTCTGTTCATCAATCCCTCTTTGAATATTTTGTTCATTGTTCTTTCCCAATTTCTCCTTTTCCTTCCTTCCCCCGTCGCTTCACATTCACTCCATTCTCTCCATTTTACCCACCTCTCTGCTTCCGTCCGCTCCTGTCCCTTTCCATGATTTCCTTTCTCTCATTCTCAAATGTTCTCTGTATGCTCTCGTCACTACATTTTCTCTCACCTCCCTCTCTCCTCGTATCACTCCTTTCTCTCCTTTTCCCCCTCTCTCTTCACTCCCTTCTCTCCTTCCATTCTCTCCTAAACTATTTTCTCACACTGATACCCATTTTCAGATGATCATGTTTCCATTTTCTTTCCAGATATACTATATATATATATATATATATATATATATATATATATATATATATACTAGTTAACGTGTGCTTGCATTCTGCAAGCATTTTTAAAATTTAGCATTTTTACAATCTCAAAGTATATATATATCGCAAAACGACACAAACACGACGTTATAAAAACGCGTTGAACAAAAGAATTCGTGCACTCAGCGCAAAGCCACGTCGCACCCTGGTTCACAAAGGATACATGCAGCGCTACCGAGCGCCACTAGTCCGTACTACAACCGGTTCCCGCTTGACGTTCAACTTTCGGGAACTTTTGGGTAGCACCTCGTACATATACACACCTCCACCATCTCCTTTTTCCCTCAGTTCACTCCTTATTTTCCACCTTTTCCTCTCTTTTTCCTCCTCCTCTTTTTCAACCCTTTGTCCCACCTATTCCGTCTCTTCACCCTTCCATCCCCACCCCTCATCTCCCCCCTCCCGTACACATCTCTCTCCCCCGATCCTGACTTTTCTCTAAAAATCCTGCCTCCCTCGCTTCCGAAAATCCCATCCATTCGGCGTCCCCGTGTCCACCCAGGCTCGCAGCATTCCTCGCGTGCTGCCTCAATCCGATTTCTCTTCATCAAGATCCTCCCAACCCTAGCATCCGAGAGAGATATCGCGTATGGAATTTCGAACGGCTTCCCTCGCGTCCCTGCCGCTTGTCACACGTTTTTTTTTTCGGAAAGCCTTGTCAATCGATCCCCGAAACCTGTCCGAAACCGGATGCATTTTTCATACGCCCGGTCGAATTTCGCGGGACATCGATATGTCACCTGAAAAATGCATGCTTCGTGAAGAATCGGTCGAGTGTCCGGGAGGCTGAATAAAATATCTCCCTCGCTCGCTCGTTTTTTTTCATCCAAGAAAGAGCATCGTATCATTTCCTCGAGCCTCTACATCACGTAACGTCACATACTCTCGAAAACCCCGACGTTGTTTGTCGAACCGGCGATAAAGAATGGTGTCCGTGTCAACCACGGAGCATCTATAACTTGTTTGGGATTCGTTTCTTTCACGAAATATGATGAGGTTTATACGCATGAAGCTTTCTAGACACTGAATTCATATTAAAATTAAAAAATTCAAATTAAGAAACATCTGAAGAAGAGCAGAGATTATACTCACTCACAAACATACATACAACCATGCACGTACGTGCGCATATATGAGCCTGTCTGTATGTATGCAAATAATGTTTAATTTTAACAAAAATATATTAATATATTGAAAGCAAAAATAAGGTATCACACAATATCCTTACTACTTTAGACATTTATATGGCAATAGAAGGGATTATAAGTTCGGCCATGATAATGACGAATAACTCGAAAATCAGAACCAATAATATATGCAAGTTTTATCCCCTGCATGGATATATATACTCCACCGCTCCCAGGAATATCACGTTTTTTTCTGACGCGTATTACTTGAATAGCAATAATTCCCAATTTTTTTCTTCTCTTATTTTTTGTAACTATTTCATCTATATTGCCTTCGCCTCGATATTTTGTGTGATCTTTATGTATGCCACAATTCTTTCCCAGAGTAACTCTCCTACATATTTCTACTTCAATTTTTTTCACCGCCCCCAGCCTCATCTTTCATATCCCGCCTTCAAACAGGACGTGAATTCCGACTTTGTCCCTTTCATTTCGGAGTATTGACTTATTTTCTTCTTCTTTTATCTGTTTTCCTTTGGATCCGGAGAAAAGGCTGCCATGCGAAAGGGCGACAGCCGGAAGGTTGATTACCAAAAGGTCGACGGTATCAACTCACAATGATATATCTAGCAATTAGATTTAATCTAAAATAGTTTTAATAGTTATAAGTAACTCACGTCAAACTCGCTGTTATTACGACATAAAATATATATTTCAGCATTAAAATTAATTGTCTCTGATTACAAATAGCAATATATCTAATGTGGTTATTATGTGTCTTCAATAGAAACTTCTACTCAGGCATTAAATTAAATATTATTTTTATTGTTTCATATATAGGAATTCTTGGCATCGAGAAACCATTTTGTAACAGATAGAAATATTCAATGAGTTACGATTTGGGTTGAATCTGTTCTTTCGATTCCAACCCATTTTCCTTCCTCTGCATTTACAATCACAATTCTTCACTCTAGATTTCTTTCTCCTCCTCTCATTTCCATCTCTGTCTTCTATTTATCATCTCTCTTATCCTCACTCACGTCCATTCTCTTCCCCTCATTCACCCATTTTTACTTTCTCCATACGTAGTATAGGGAAAGTATTGTGATCACGAAAAAATCGACTTCGAGTTTTCAACGGAAATACACGTTTTGAGGTCCCTAGAACACGTTTAGACTATTTTCGGAATGATGTCTGTGTGTATGTGATTGTGGGCGATCTAACTCGAAATGTACTTGCCATATCAATACCAAATTTCATAAATAAAACTTCAATATGAGCACAAAGAACATTACTTTTTAGACAATATCGGTTAAACGAAAGTCGAGGTTTATTCGAAACCCGATTCGGTTTTTGCGATATTTCTCCGTTAAAACATCATCATTGTATATATACAAATTGATAGAAATATTACAGAGAATGTAATTTCCTACAACTTTCATTTGAAACAATTTTCCATCGCAGTTATTGTTTAAGAATTATTTATAAATAATCGGTTTTTTCGTTTTCCGTCAAATATCTCCTTAAAAACGCAGTAATTAGTAATCTTCGTGAGGACCAAAGTTGTAGAGAATAATATTTCTTCCAAGTTTTGTTTGAAACAAATTTTCGTAGAAACATCCATTTCGGAGATATTTAACTTATTCGTAATTTCCAGTATACAGCGCCGCCACCATGTAGCGGTGAATTCTGTAAACATATTCAAAATATAAATTACGGAAATAAGGACGGCTGTATTCTTTTACGATACGAAATAATAATTTTGCCTCATAATGCTATTCAAAATAATTTAAATATCTATACCCCAAATATGGAGAAAGTCATTTGTTGGCCACATCAGATTTTTTTCCATTACTCTTTATTCATCACGTTATTTACCACTCCCTCTCCTATTTTGTATTCATCTCACTCCATTTTATTTTCCTTTACTTGTCCTTACCACATCCACGTTTTCATCCAATTTTCTCTGCCTACAGACTCCCTATTCTCCACCCTCTTCCATCTATCCGTGCATTTTCTCTTTCCTATCGCCGACTTCTCATCCATCCCACGTCGTCTCCCATAATACAACATCCCTATCCGCCCTACTTCACTTCATTTAACCGCATCTCCCATTTTCCTTCGCCTTCCCCCTCCCTCCCTCTCTCTCTCTCCATCCCCCTCTCTCTCCCTCCCCTCTCTCTCCCTACCCCTCTCTCTCCCACTCTCTATTTCTCTCTCTACATCCCCATCTCTCTCCCTCCCCCACTCTCTCCCTCCCCCTCCTCTCTCTCTCTCCCCCGCCCTCTCCCTGGCATTCTCTACAAACCTTCCCCCAGACGACGACACCCACTCTCAAATGCACCGCTCCCAAACTGAATAGGCTTTCCCGAAAAAAATAAGAAAGGCAGGAAAAACCCGCCCTTAACTCTCCCTACATCATTCCACCCACCTCCTCCACTAACTCCCACTCCTCTTTACCCTTACTCTCTCTCTCCCTCTCTCTCTCACTCACTCCACCCACTCCGGTGGCAAAAGGGGGCACCTCTCAAAACTCAATTTTCCCTCCTTGATCCTAGTTCTCTCTCTCTCTTTCTCTCTCACTCTCAGAGGAGCAGATTCAAACCCGCTCCCCTTTCTCCCTTTTATTTTCTCTCCCACCTCGTCCCACGACGTCTGCACCTCTCCTTCTCAGCCACACCAACCCTCCCACCTCGCCTCTTGCAGCCTCCCTCCCTTCGTCGGCGCACACCACCCCCCCTCCGAGTCGCTCATCCGACCCTAAATCGAATGCCGAAATAATCCATAACTCCAAGGTGCCGTATCATACTCCTGAGGGCATGAGATCGGGAGGGTGGGTGGGTGGGGAGAGGATTCCACCATCCCACCTCCATCACTTCCCTTTCCACTCCCTTCCGCTTCGTTCCAGCCGTATTTTTCTAACAATCCCTCCCTCTATCTTCCGCTCCTCATCTATCCATCCCTTTCCGCTTCCTTAGCAGACTGAAACGAACATACACACACACACACTTGCGTCGGCCCATTGATACGCTATTGTGATGAAAAATGCCTCCATGCTCATTCCCACTCCCCCCCTCTCTCTCTTCTCTTTAACCTCTTGGTGCATTTTACCCTCTCTCTTTTTACTTTCTCCATACGTAGTATAGGGAAAGTATAGTAAACACCAAAAAAAATCGACTTCGAGATTTCAACGGAAATACACGTATTGAAGTACCTATAACACGTTTAGACTATTTTCGGAATGATGTCTCTGTGTGTGCGTGTGTATGTGATTGCGGGCGCTCTAGCTCAAAAAGTACTTGTCATATCGTTACCAAACTTCATATATAACAGTTTAGAATGAGCACAGAGAACTGATTAGTTTTTGGACTATACCGGTTAATCTAAAGTCGAGGTTTATTCGAAACCCGATTCGGTTTCTGCGATATTTCTCCGCTAAAACATCATTACGGTACATACAATTCTATACAGAGGTTATAGAGAATGTAATTTCCTACAACTTTTATTTGAAATAATTTTCCATAGCAGTTATTGTTTAGGAACTATTTATAAATAATAATCGGTTTTTTCGGTTTCCGTCAATATCTCCTTAAAAACGTCGTTATTGGTAAGTGCCAAAGTTATAGAGAATAATATTTCTCCCAAGTTTTGTTTGAAACAAATTTTCGTAGAAACATCCATTTCGGAGATATTTAACTTATTCGTAATTTCCAGTATACAGCGACACCATCATGTAGCGGTGAATTCTGTAAACATATTCAAAATATAATTTACGGAAATAAGGACGGCTGTATTCTTTTACGATACGAAATAATAATTTTGCCTCATAATGCTATTCAAAATAATTTAAATATCTATACCCCAAATATGGAGAAAGTCTTGTGCTGACCACATCAGATTTTATTTTCTCTTATAATCCCACTTCTCTCTCTCTCTCTGGATTGACCACATAGGTGAACTTTTGTTTTGGAGGACGCTTTTTTTGTTTCATAGCTATGGTTATTTATGGTAGTCGTTGCTTATAATCTGAAAGTATTATTTAGCTAGCGTGAATACTAAGAAAAAACCCTTGTGAATAATTAAGTAAACTCTCATGCATTGCTGCCAAAAGTACCCAATTTATAAGCAAACTTTGTTGAATGTTAAAATTAAATTTTGGTTTTGGAAGTTTTTTCTGCTTTAGTTACTTCGGTATAGTTTTCTCTATATAATTTACAGAAAAAATAAACATAAAACATAAAAATTCTCAGTTATTTCCCAAGATTATCATATCTGTTGCTCTGGCCCTACATTAAAGATCAACGGCTAACATAGTGTGTTTGAAATCATTAGCTTCCTTTATAATTTCATGAATGAGGGAACCATATTAACTTTGTGCGCTAAACGTGGCTATTGGTTAGAGGAGAATAACCTTATAGTGGGAAAATGTTCTGCGGTACCTAATGATTGCTTAAAGTATTTCAAACATGATCCAAATAAAATATTATGTGATATATGAAAAAAGGAATTTTTTCATAATTTTATAAGAAAATATTGGAATGAATAGGAGACTCGTTTGAATCCGCATCTCTACTGATGAAATTGATCCAATAATTGTTGCTTAAGGAACTTATTTAAACCAATCGTATTTTTCCGGTTTGAAGCTCAAGTACCATAATATGAACCAATGTTTTTTCCCAGATGGATATTCTTCAGTTTTTTGGGCTTCAATTCTCTAAATACGCGGTTTTGCTGATTAAAACATCCACGATTTCTATGTCAAGGACCACCTCCGAGCGCGCACGTGTTTAAACGAATCATCTTTCACTTGTTTGATACTCCGGAATCGGAAAACGAACCGATATATATATATATATATATATATATATATATATATATATATATATATATATATATATATATAATACATACATACATACATACATATATATACATATACATATATATACATATATATATATATATATATTCTAAATCGATACTATGCTCTTGTTGTTTCGCGTATATAAGCAATTCGCTAACGGGCGATCCCTCCAACCGTTACCCCACGTAATATCTCCGACCGAACCACCATTCATCCATCGCGTACCCCATTTGCTGTTGGAATCCCTGCATCTCCCTCTCTCTTTCCGCCTGGTAAAACTCCCAAGTGCGTTCATTCCACGAGGGCTCTGAGTGAGAGCGTCGGGCGAAGAAGGGAGGATGATGATTCGCAGATCCAGTGCAACGACGGGACTTCCCTTCCCTTTCCTCTACCCTCCACCACCTGCTCATTCCCCCAACCCGATTCTAAACCACTGCCGCTACATCGCTCTGCAGTGCCTCTTCATCGAGAGCCGCTATACTCATCTGCTGGAATGGAGTCAGAAGATTTGAGGACTGCAGGATTGGAATAGTTAAAACGGAAAAGGCATCATTTCGACTAAAGTGAGCCCATGTAGTTTCTTCTTACATTTAACCCTTCACCATATGTTACACTTAAGTTTTTAAAATGTGCGTATTTACATCTCTTACTCATGACAAAGCCCTTAAAAAGTTGGAAAAAGTACTGAATTCTAGTATCTCGAATACCCACAGCACGATTATGAAAAACTTGTCGTCCATCCCAATTACAATGCGTCCGTCTTCAGTGCAAATTCACCGAAAGTAGAAAGGTTGCATTGTAGCCGAAATGTACATCTGTGTTTTTATAACCTTGTGTCTATTGGAGATCCCTGAGACAATTATTACTCAATTTTTTTCAGTCACAAGACAAGCTCGATAATTCTCTAATGAATTGCATCGCTAACTGATCTATCTACTATAATATATTTTGAAGGGAGTGTTTGTTGATTTGTGTGTTTGTTCATGGAACTCCTCCTAAACGATAAAAGTTAGAATAACCAAATTTGGTACGATTCTTCCTTACATCCTAACTTAGTGAATGGTCAAGGTTTGGTCAAACGGGGTTAATCAGTGCTGCCAATATAGGGGATTAACTTTTTTCCATAAGATAACACGTATGAATCCATTTCTTGACTTGCAAGGTATTCCTCCTTCAAGCAAAATAATACGTAAATATAGACCGATTTTTTTCGTTTTCGCTTTATTCGACGAATAAAACTCTATACTATCTTATTCCTGCGAAGTTTATATGTTACACCGTTGAAGTTTTCAGAAATACGCTTTTTGTTTCGAAATTTTGTGGATTTTTCGTACACCTTCCGGGCGTTGCCAAGGCGGCCGTCATTGTTACCTCCGATTCAGTTAGCTTCAATGAAGCTTACAAATAGACGAAAGTTTAGCGTTATTCAATTCACACTTTTGTTTAAGCAACGAAACGATCGATGTTTATTGATAGCAACGTAAATAGATACGATTATTAATCAGGAAGCGTTTATTGTTGAAAGTAATTGAACCTTCTTTCGTCTATAGAATACTGCAATCTTACATTTTTTGTAAGTAAAATCATTATATTTTACATTATAATGTTTATTAACCAAAATAAACTCACGTATCTGGTGTAAATTTACCGGAGTCAGTGTTCAATCATGGACAACTGTACGTTGCTTTTTCACGGGTTTCTTGCTTAAAAGACATAAATGTTAACATTTCATAGGCATAATTACACAAGAAATGAAGCTGGATTTGGCGAAAGTGATATGATAGGAAATACAATTATTATTATATTTGAATGAAATACGTTCGGAGACGGATTGTTACAAGCAAATATTATTAATCGTTAAGAAAAGCTCATTTAAGTTAAAAAGTATCTACTAATTATCTATTTTAAAGAGTTTGTATGTTGTGCTCAACGGGAAATTCTGCTAGTAAATAAATATATCAATATCTGAATAGGCATTCTAATATTAAGGTATAGGTGAACAATATAAATAAACGATCTGAGAGAAGTCATGAACTTTGTGTGGTAAATACCTGTGAGTGAATAAGCTTATTTGTCATAGAAAAAAATCGCGATGTAAATAAGGAGGGAAGAAAGGGAGTAGGCGAAGAAAATTGTGGAAAATAGTGAGGGAAGGACAGAATTCGCATCAAAATCTCGAAGAACTCGAATTTTTCCAATTCGCAAGAAGTGGTTTAAGTAAGAATGTACGTTAGGAAGGGCTTGGCCCTTGACTCTTTCTAACTTTCCATACATAAGTATTTAACACTTTCTCTCTCTTTCTCTCTCTCGCACTCTTTCCGAAGCAGAAGTTTTGCAACATTTCAGCGAACACAAAATTTTTGCTTCGAGGAAATAATGGAAATTTTATTTTAGGCACTTGAGCCTGCTAAATGGAATGGCGAGATCATTGTTACTGTTGCTGCTGGTACATATTGCTGTTATGCAATTCATCGATATTAATAACTTAATTTTCACAGTTTCCATAATAATTAAAAGTATTACCACTAATAAACCCTATGGTTCTGCAAAACTCAGTTATCATAACATGAAATTCATATCGGATAGATTTTTTTAAGCCACCCATCTTACAATAAATGTGAAAAAATCCCTTTTGTTGTTCATAGTCGCGGCCGCGCGTTCTCTTCGGGTATAAATATTCGCCATTTTCTGCGTGAGTCGATTGAAACATTTAGCACCTTAACAGTCAGTATGAATTACAAGTAATTCCTCTCATTTTAAAATAATCGAAATCACTCAAAAGTAAAGATGGCTAGAAAATTTATGGATGAGAACTTTTTAAATTTCACTCGCGTACTTTTATGCCAGTATAGTTTTTCATTGAAGTTATCCCTCCTTTACCGTCCTTTCTTCCTCTTTGGTAAGTACCTATCAGGTTCGAAAAAGAGGCACTAGAGAAATGAATTGATGACAGCAATCGGATTTTAGCGAAACTCTGCAGATGCGGAGGAAGACGAGACTTGCAAATAATAAAAAATAATAAAAAAATAATAAAAAATAATAAAAAACACTCGTATGATTCCATTTATTTAATCGGGTTAAGTGCTTCTCTTCCCATGCAGAAATTTAAGGCTAGTACGAATGTCTCGCGAGTGAAGGAGAAGAAGGCAAGGAAATAATACTATGAGACAGAATGAGATAAGAAAGAAGCGATTGAGTGGTGTGGAAAAAGTAGAGGTAGAAGGTTAGGAAGTATGAGAGAGAGGGAGGTTGAATCAGAGGGCGAGAGAGGATGAAGGAGAGGGAGATTAAGAGAAGGACAGAGATAAGAGGGAGGCGGGAGAAAGAGGGAGGGAGGGAAAGGGAGCGAGAGAGAGATAAGAGGGAAAACACACAAAGACATCGAGAGGGAAAGAGAGAGAAGAGAGAGAGAACAGGCGAGAGGAGGTCTGCATGAAGAATGTCCAATGTGGGAGAGGAAAACCCAGGAGAAAAAGATCAGAGGCATTAATCCTGCGATGGCCGCGATCAAATCGGTGACCTAATTCCAGAGGGAGGGAGACGAAGTAGACACTGCTTTGTTGAAGGGCGGAGACTTGGAAAAAAGAAGGAAAACCTCCGTCGCTAATCGGAGAGGTATAGGTAATTGCTTGAATATTTTAAAACCGCCTTTACTCTTGTCGTGCCAATGAGATGCGCCGCTTCGAGTACGATGATAAAACCTGTAAGAGGGGTTAAAATGAGGCGGCTCATCATTAGCGAGTCAGGAAAACTTCATTACGAGGCTCGACAAAAAAAGCTCCCTCTTCGTGCTTTGATGTTAAGTTGTTCCGATTTGATCTTGCTAATTAAATTCTTCTCCCGACTAAAAATCTTATATTTACCCTAATAAGTGACGAAGGAAAAAATTAAACTTCAGGCTTTACGGTCGTGTAACTTTAAGGAATGCATAAGCATTTTATCATGTACTTCATATGATCAGACTACCAAGATAATTAAGTCACCTTAATTGAGCGATTACATCTTTATTCTCATAACCTTCTCATTATTTTATAAGCAGGTATTTGACACGTTTTTCACTTTAAAAGGAATTTAATAAATTTGTTTATTTATAAAAAATCGAGCAACAATTAAAACTCAAAACTTCAGACCGAATCGTAGAACTAAATTGTTTCCTGTGAGAGGAAAGAAAACGAAATGTGTTTCAGAATAACATGGTTTAATTCCACTAAAATAAAGTATTACGACGGATACACCTAGTTTTCAGCGCTTAGCACTCTCATCGGGTTTGATTAAACCAAGTTATACTGAAACGAATTTTGTTTACTATTCTGTATAATGGGATTTCGCAAAGTCAAGGCTTGCTTAGTGTATCATATTGCTTCCTATGAGTTTTCAAAATATTTTAGCCTAAATATGGCTTCAATTCTTCAGTAAAGAAATATCGAAATTTAAGGAAAAATAGTCAAACCACTGTAATAAGTGACAGTCTGAATTCGTTACAATTTAATTGAGTGCCAAAGTTATCAACAAATAAGATAAGATTGCCCGTCAGTTAATAAATATTTTGGTCTTTCTCATCGTAAGTAACGAGGGGGGATGGAAAAATTTCAGTACTAGTTTAGAAACTCCTAATTTTTACAGTAAAATAGATCATAAATTTAAAATCAAATACAAACCTTAAAGACTAGAAGTTGTAAAAAACTCCTTTCTCAACAGAGGTATTAAAGAATGGAATGAAATACCTGGAGATATCTTTGACCCCTTTCCTAAAAACCTGAAAGTCTTTAGGAAGAAGTGCAAAAAGTATTTGGTCTAATTGATAAAATCATGAAATGAGTTATGAAATTGACATGGTGTTAATGTTTCTATTGTATCGTTTCCACCAGACCAAGAGCCTAATTGTAGCGTGAATACGTAAATAAATAAATAAATGTTAAATTATTGCGTAGAAAACTAATGTCTTCATATTTACACTGGGTCACAAATAAAACTTTCGATCAAAAGTCCGGTCCCACGTTGCCATTAAATTATTAGTCACCCTCTTAGTGCTAAGCGATTGGGTGATTTTTTTGCCATTAACAAAACTTCACATCAATTCCACCCAATCGCACCATTTTATAATAAATTAATCATCCATCCCTTACAAATTTTCTATGCTTAGATAGACCGACTCCACGCTCAATCGACCGCAAAAATAATTCCCCAATCTCGACACACTTCAAACACTTTCATATTTCTGCAGAATCCCAATACACCGCAACTCCGCTCTTATAAAACCAACACCGACGCAACCGGAACCAATCGGCTTAAAAAGTCCCTTAATATTAGCCATCCCGAACACACGCGCACAAAACTTCTACCCACCAACTTCTTCTTCTTCGACTCGCTTTCGAAATTCCCTCCGGACGCCGCGATCGAAACTCCTCCCTCTCTCCACCGAAGACCGGCGTATCACTCCGTCCCATTCCGCCGTCTCTTGCCTATCCAATTTTTCCTCCAAAGAAATCCGATTCGAATTCCCCCTCCCACTATCGGACTCCTCCTCCTTTTTTTTATTCTTCCTTACGTCGCCGCTAATTTGAATTTCAATCCCTAAATAGCGGGGAGATATTCAAAACGGAAAAAAAATCCCCCAGGTTAGGAACGGGAAGGGTTGAGGTGAAGGACGGAAGGAGAGGTGCAGGACGCCAAAGGAGAGAGAGAGGGAGGGAGGGTGGAGAGAGAAATTGAAAGAAATATTATAATTAGGACGAGATTGAAACTGTCGAATTTCTTTGCGGGTATAATCCGGGAGACAGAGGGAGGGAAATAGGTAGAAATTGACGGGAATGCCGATTGAATATTGCAAAGGAAGGAAAAAGAGAGAGACGAATTGAAAGAGAGGACAATAACGAAATTTATTAGGAATTTTGACCGAGGGGAAAATAGAGTTAACAGAGAAAGGAGGATGAGTTAGAAGAGGGTAAAAAGGGAGACGATGATAGAGGAGTAGAGAGAAATAGGTGCTGGAAAGGATAGAGGGAGAATGGGGTAGTGATAAGAAAAACCAACGGGAGAAAGTTAAGATGGAATTGAAAGTGAAAATTGACGGTTCCGGAGGAAGAGATATGGAGTGGGAGCTGTAAATAGGAGAGAGAAGGACGAGAAAGGAAAGAGAGTGGGGGAGACAGACAGACAAACGACTTTATTTAGGGCGAAATTGAGGCTACGTAGTCCCATCTTACATTTAACCCTACGTTATGAATTACAAATGACAATAAAAATAATAACATATAAACATACAAACAGAAGACAAACACCTGAAACCAAACAAATGAAAAAAGAACAAATAAAACCAGGCAGGAAAACACCCACGAAGGGAAGGGCGGCGGGAAAAAAAGGAAGAGAGAGGGTGGGAGAGGACGGGTAGAAATGAGGGAGGAGGGGGAGAGAGGGGGGGAGAGTGAAGGGAGGAGGAGGGGAAGGGAGGAGGGAGAGGAAGTGTGAGAGATAGACAGAACACAGAACAAAAGAGGTAAAAGAGGTGAGGAGATGGATGAGGAGGGAAGGAAAGTTAAAATTGGAAATAACGAGCCACAGCTCACCTTGGTGGAGTAGATATTTGAGACGTTCCCCCTTTCTCTCCCTTCACTCCCAACTCTTCTACTATTCTCCCACCCTATCTCCTACTTTATCCTTGGGGGAAATGAAACACTTTCAGTGGGTTTGTGAAAAAGTAACTGTAGAAGGGGGGGGGGGAGGAGGAAAAAAAAGGGTGGCTAAATAAAGCGGCGCGGGTCTTTTTATCTTTTCCTCGCCTTCCCTTCAAAACCCAACCCAACTCCGCTCTTTACCGATTCGACCCATTTCTTTCACTCTTTTAGCCTGCATTAACTCTCCTATCCATAACACCTCCGTCCGTATTCCGTTACCTATTATCAATTCCTTCTCTCCTCCACCCTCTCCGCCCTTCCACCTCCCATTTCACCGCTCTCACGTTCCATCTCTCCCTTCATTCTCCTCTGGTTTCCTCCCTACCTGCCGGTTCCCCCCCCCCCCGAAAAGAAGAACTTCCCAATTTTTAACAACCTTTTCTTTTCCCTCGCTCTCCTTGGATAAAATTCTCCCACTCTTTCCTTCCTCCGATCACCCTGCGATCTCGCTTTTCTTTTTCCACTTTTTCTTTTCTAGAACCTTTTCTTCCCTCCCAATACCCACTTTTCCTTTTCAATTCTGCGCCTTCCGCGCCCAATTCCCCCCTTTCCTTCCTTCCCTCCCTTTTGCTTTTTTTACGATGGCCAACTCAGGTCTTTCCTAGGTTTTTACCACAATTATTTTTATAGAAATTTTCCGAATTTGTAATTTGCTATTTTGCTTGTATGTTTTTCTATTTATTTTATTTTCTGGTTATTTTATGTGACATTATTATTACTATTTTATTCTCATTTGTAATTGTTGACTCAGGGTTAAATGTAAGAAGGGACTATGTAGTCTCAATTTCGTCCTAATAAAGTCGTTTGTATGTCTGTCTGTCTGCCTGTCCCCTTTCTCCCTTCCTCCTTCACATTCTCCCTCCCCCCCCCTCCCTCTCCACCACTTTTTTCGTCACTTCCCTCCCTCCCTTCACCACCCATCTATCCCTTTCCCTTCTGTCCTCAACCTCCTCCACGTCACCCTCTTACTTCTTTCTCACTCTCCCTATTCTCCCTCTCTCCTTCCTATAACACCACCTCCATTTCTCCCACATCCCTCACCTTCCTTCCTCCACATTCCCCTCCTCCCCCCCCCCCCTACGCTTCCTCTATTCCCTTCCTACTTCCCCCCCTTTCCTCACCCCCACCCCTTAACTTGTCTCACCTTTCCTCGCTACCTCCATTCCCCTTACCTTCCTCACATATCCTCTCCATCTCTTTCCGTCCTCCAATTTCCTCCCTCCCTCCCAACTCCCCGTTTTTACTTTCTCAATATACGAAGTATATCGAGAAATTATTGTAATCGCGAAAAACTTCGACCTCGAGATTTTGACGGAAATATACGTTTTAGGTGTACCAGAGTCCGAAAAAGTGGTTTTCGCAATGACGTCTGTCTGTCTGTTACTGGCTCTAGAGCTTAAACGGCAGAGCGAAAATTAATGAAATCTCGTACCTTGGCATTTTTTCATACACAGCAGAGTATATGAAGAAATGGCTGGCATTACTCAATAATTAATGGAAGTTTATTCCAGGCATTTTTAACGACAATTTGATATTATCAACAACGGCTAAAACGATTTTGATAAAATTTCGTAAAATTACTTGAGTTTACGTCTTCAATAATACTACATAGTTCATGTTTCTCAAAAAATGAATATAAGACTAGTTTATTCTAGGCAACTTTAACAATAATTTGATTTCCTCAAAAACGACTAAAACGATTTTGATCAAATTTCGTACCGTTGCTTCAGTATACATCTACAATAATACTACGTATTTCACTTTTCCCAACGAATGAATATAAGGCTAGTTTATTTTTGGGCAACTTTAACAAAAATTGGATTTTCTAAAAACCGGCTGATACGATTTTTATTTTCTAAAAGTAACTAAACGACGCGTTAGTATATGAGAAAGTTTGTACAATGTATGTTGTATCGATTTTTTTCTATTTCTTCTCCTCCGCCTCTATTTTCTCCCTCCTTTCTTCTTTCGTTCTTCCTCTCCATTGCGTTCCAAAAATTTAACTTTACGACTATTCAAATTCGCCTATTTCTCTTTTCCTAGAAATCCGGTTCAACTTTTCTGAATCCCTCTTCCAGAGATGCTCAAGAAGCATTAAGACTCAATCATTCTTTCCTCCGTCTATTCGCGCCTTTGGTACGCAAACCTTCCTTACACTCCATTGCACAGCATCGGACACATTTTGAATCTCTTTATATGAATCCTAAATTTATCGAAGTTTAAATAAAATTGTTTTATGAGAGTGTAAGAGAGATGAAAACAGAATTACAGTTTAATCCCATGTCTTCGGAACCGCATATTTCCTAACCGGAAGCCAAATAAAGTTTTAAATTATTACAATTTACTTATATATTATTAATATATATATATATATATATATATATATATATATATATATATATATATATATATATATATATAAAATTTCAAATATATATCATAAAAATAAAATCAATACTTATTACGGTATACAAGTTGTAATTGATGGAAATATATGCGTAAGAATATTGAATAATCACTAAATAATATTTTATCTCGCATCATAAGCCTTTGAACGGCTTATATAAGTTTTCGTGATTTCAACTATTGACAATGCATTTACTGTTTTTGTGATTCTTAAATACACATTTTTAGAGGAAAACTTAAAAATATAACAAAATACAGCTGCGATCTATAAAAATTATAGTGCAATTATACTTTCCTTATAAAATCTTATTCTCGTTCTTTAAATGAAAGAAAATATTATCTTTCAAAACTTGTGCCTAGAGACGTATTTTTCATTCAAAAACACTAACGGGAGTTCTCATGATGTAAATACCTTTATTTGGCCATAACTATTTACTTGTAAACGTGAACTGACATTACAACGGAATCGTTCCAAGAAATAAATAAAATCCTCTTGATAGGAATTAAAGATTTCCGTTTAAGAGGAATGAAGATTAAAGTACCACCGAAAGATAGAGGATCCTTAATTCCTAATTTCACTTGCAGCGACTCGTAGGGCAGGACAAATTGGACAGATTTCCAAACTTCGTTTATCAGAGTTTGATTCACGATGCCAGACATACTAGGCGCGTTTTCGTAGGGTCGATGAAATTAATATCGCTTTGTTATCTTGGATTAATAAGGTATGGGAGCCAAATTCTCATCAACAATGGGAAATCGAGAACGACCAAATTGGGATGAATGTTGAACCCTGTGAAACAATGACCGCGTGAAATTCCCTCTCCAGTACGGGCAAAGCGGCTTAGTGGAATCAAATTACCTACTTCTTGCAGGATACTGCTTATTACTACGTTTCATTTATTTCTACGCTTTGTCACGATTATTCATTACCCTATGATGCAAAAGCAGAGATCTGCATAAGGTAACATAATAGTCTGGCATTGAAATTAGAAAGTTACCGAACTCAAATATTTATATATATAAACGAACCTAATTCGTTTACTCGTAACTTTCTATATGTGACTTTCTATATGTTATTTTCTATAGATGATTTTTTGAAACGAAAACATGTATGACATGAAATGTAAAACATTTAATCATTAATATTATTATATCGAAAAATTGCGACGGCTCTGGATGAATAACTTTAATTGACGGCAACAAAGTTCTCTCGTGTCTTGCACCTTACGCTTATTCGCAATCTAAAGCTCCGTAGTTATTACTTTAGAAAAATTGTAAGCTTAAATATCAATGAAGTCCTATATTTAACAAGCAAACTGCCGGCGCAAAGTCTCACATTAAAAATGTAGCCGCACCACTAATATTACACAAGTTTTCCTGAAAGAGGAAAGATAAAACACCTTCAAATCACCCTCACTCGTAAAAATTAGAACCAATTTATCCTGAAAATGTTTGCAAGAACGACGGACTACAAACAATCACTTTACTCCGATTTTACATACTATGTCTACCTAACAATATATGGTCATTCTAATGCAAGTTTATATAAGACTGAATCTTTCCACTTCATAAAAAAATATACATGTCATTAATTCCTACTTTAATTTCCGCGAGTGAAATTCTTAATTTTTTTCATCGCGCCAATCCAACATGCCGGATTTTGATTGCTGCTTGGCGATGCGGAAGTGTTTTAGGAGTTGAACGTATGCGACGTCAAAATGTTCATAACGCTTCTTCGAAGTGTCACAATTGCGTGCTGCGTCCTAAATCCCTCAATTAAACCCCTTCACTGCAAGTAATATTATCGAATGGGGCGCATTTTCCACACCTTTATTGAAGATTTCTCTTTAATGCAATGCTCAGTAAGCGTCCGTCTCTTTGAAGATTCCGTAGTATTACTGGCACAGAGTGGCTCTTCACCAGTTCCCAATGCGGACCACATATCTGCAACTGGCTCTATTATCGCCTAGTAATTTGGATCAGCTGGGTTTTTGACGGGGATTGCGAGCAAAATGATACGAATTTCGGAGGCTCGGATTCGAGGCTATTATTCCGTTCGCATCGCCGAATAAGCTGGTGGTATTTCGCCGAATCAGTAGAAAATTATTAGGAATAAAATCCGCGTTTAATTAAACCCTGGCACAAAGTATATAGAATGTATGTTTGTATGTGTTTAATATAGGTGCTTGCGTCCACGTGTGTGTTTATGTATTTGCGTGTGCGCGTGCGTAAATGTGCGTATGTACAGGGCGTTTCGAAAATATACCGTTATTCCGGCTGTGAATTCATGAGGTCAAATTGAAGCAAACAGTTCGACAAAACGTTCCTAGCCGTGCTACTGCCACTTTGTACTATCGATGCTATTGTCACAAATGGAGACCAATAATTAGTTGATCGAGTCATTTCTGTATTACACAGCAGGTTTTACGTAAAACTGCTACTAATGCGAGGAAAGAAGTATTAAGCTTCAGCGGCATTTTAAAAAATAATAATATCAGCAAAAAATTGTTCTTCTATTTGTTTGCGAACTACGATTTATTAGGTTGAAAATAAAAGTTCACGAGGCATACAGAAAGCGCCATGGACCACTGAAAGAAAAAGATGAAGACATCGAATGCCATCGCTGCATCTTTCCTATAGAGACTAACAAATTAAACTTTCCGAAAAATGTCGGTAACAAATCATTACGTTTAAGAAATGAAGTTGAATTTTGCTGAAGTTTTTTTTTTGTGATATTCATATATTTTAGAAAAAGAGAATTTGTGAAGTCATGTGGATCTTATCGAAATTCCGTACTCCTGCTAACATTTGGTATTCAGTCCTTAAAAAAAAAAACAGCGTAAAATAAAACTCCAACTTAAGAAAATCGTGCAGGTTGACTCACCAAAGCTGATTGACCTAAACCAGTTAGTCAGTTTATCGCCTACTCGTGCGTATGCATATATGAACAACCAAAAACTTCCCAACTATTGCTTTCTAAGAGGTTTCTCTCGAAAAGGTCACCTCATGAATAATTTAAATCCGTTGCCTACAGAGGAACCGAAATTAAAACCCCGACCGACCGAAGATCCACCACGATCTGACCCGCGATAAACATTCGACCCTTATAAAATTCATCCCGTTCCACCGAACAATTCAATCACAAGTTTACGAAAAGAACCAACCCGGAATTTCCTTAATATCGGGGAATCGTAATATTTCACGAGGAATCCGGCCAACCTCAAAGAAGAAGAAGAAGAAGATCCCCCGAAATTAAATTTGCCAGATTAACTTATTAGAAAGAAATATCTCCTTCGTTTTTTTTTATTCCTCCTCCTCCTCCTCCTCGCGGACAAAAACTTTAAAAACAATCGAATCAGATATCCCTTATTCCCCATTCTCTCCCCCCCTCTCTCCAAACTCCCTCTTCCTCTCCTTCCCCTCGTCACATTTCAGTTCATTATAGAAACCCCGCGTCCCAGAAAATAAGGATCTTCTCCCTCCACAACTCCTCCAGGATCCTACACCCTCACTCCTCCTACTCCCCTCTCTCTCTCCCTAACTCACTCTCCCAACCTCTCATCTCTTCCTCCACCGCGCTCTTGAGACTTCGGGAGAATGAAAAGGGTCTCAAAGGGGTTTCCCCTCTCTCTCTCACACCCTCTCTGCCTTCTTTTTTCTATCCTCCTTTCACAATGCCCCTCTTTTCCACGAATAAACCGTCTCACCGTCCCATATTCTCATTCCTTGGATCATCGCCTCACTCCGAACCCTATTCATTACTCCACGGTTCACTGAGCTTCTTCTTACAAATTCCAAATCCACCAATTTTGGAACCTTCTATCTAACGCCCTCTTTTTAGCTCCTCTGTCCCTACCAGCCTCCTCCCCCCCCCTCCCTCCTCGGCTACTTTCCCTCCACTCCACTCCTTTTTTCCCTCTCTCTCTCCATCTCAGAGAATCCCTTTTTGAAGAAGAGGAAACCTCTCTCTCTCTCCCTTTCTTGACTTAGAATTGGGACGGTTTCTTGAGAGTGTGTGTGTGGAAGGAGTGTCTCCGAAGGAATTGTAAAATCGAAAGTTCTTCCCTTTCCCTGAGCTGGAAAATGCCCCCCCCCTCTCTCCCCTCTCTCTCTCTCCCTTCTTTCTCTCTATATATATATATCTCTCTCACACACCCCCGCCAAGAATTGAAAGTTATCTCATATTCCCAGCACGAATAGAAGCCATTCACGACGGAGGGTGAGGACGAGAATTCCCTCGCGTTAATTACGATTTTGGCGTATCCCGAGCAGCCGTAAAATAATTATTCGAGAGAGCGGGAGCGAGGGAGTTTGCTACGGCGGCGACATGCAGCTTAATGAAAAGTCCCCCTCGATCACGGAAATTTTTGTGAATGGTTTTGATGAATGCGTGTTTTAAAGTGAAGGCGAAAGGGTTTTCTAATGAAAAGGGTCGAATCTTACGGAATTATTTTCCGATAAGAATACGGTTGATTGACTCGGATTCGTTATGAGTATTGACCGCTTTTATTGCGTTGAATGAAAAATGAATATTCGACAATGATAAACGCTTGCGTGTTTGTTTGCGCGTGTATCTATTTCTTGTATAAAATATTTTAAATACCTCTTATGATTATACCTAAACATTTTTATATGAGATTTCGTTAAAAGAAAATTTGCAATTGACTATATTTTCTTAAGCAGAATATACTCGTGTATTATATATAACATGCTCTAGAGCAGGGATGAGAAAAATTATAGCAAGTGAGACGATTTTGGTTGGCACGCAACCGACAAAAATGTTTATTGGCTACAATTGTGCATCTAAAATAAATAAAACTACCTTTTTGTCGTTACCCCATAATTGTCGTTGCACACAAAAATGAATAGGGACAAAGTAACTTTTTAGAATATAAATTGAAGTTACTACTACCTATCTATCGGTAGCTAAGCTATGAGTCTGAGAATAAATTATCATAGTTAAACCATAACATTATTTTTAGATGAAAATGGTAAGAGATACAAATGGAAATTTAGTTGTTGTAATTTAAGTACGCGACCAAAATAAGGTTTACCATCACCTCTTAAGAATAAGCCACTGATGGGACAATTAAAATAAAATATTAAATAATTCTAGAAAATAAAATAATATTCTACATGCAATTACACTAAGCAGATCGAAGTAAATAAGGTATATGCTAAATCGTCGATGTTTTGCATACATTTTGAAAGTGGTAAAGCGTATCAAAAAAACTGACGAAACATATTTTACCATTTCCAATAAACCTTAACAACATTTAGCGGAATCCTAATGAGGCCTATATCAGCAGCCCGGTCATGACATCGAGATATGTTAGAAATCCTTAAAAACGATTCGGTTCTTAAAGAAAAAATCTCACCGGCGAAAAAAATAATAATCCTGCATCCTATGACAGTTTCCCTTTGAAACGAACGAGAATATTAAAACGGACATCCATCACATCACACATACCGGAGGAACCGAATGGGGGGGCGACCTTTCTAACTGGGAAAAGGTCTCGAAAAAAATGCTTCCGACCTTGAACGGAGAACGCCTTTTTAGCAGTCCTCGCGATTCCAGGGCCTTGATTCGTTGACCGTAAGACGGCGACAGCCAATCACATCGAACATACAACGACCTCGACGCCTCTCGCATGCCTTCCCCTTTCCTCTCCTTCTCACCTCCAAAAACGCCTTTTCCACGATTTCGCTTTCTAAAAGCACTCACGAAGACGCCTCCTCCCTCCCTCTCACTCCCCAACGTTTTCACTGCAATCCTGACAACTCACCCACCTTATTTCATCTCTTTTTACCCTTTTAGACACCCTTTATCCCTCAAAAGAATCCCTTCCCAGCCTCTTCCACCTCTCCTGCCTCGTCGTGTGCCTCACACTCCTTTTCTGGGCGACGATTTTAATGTCAAATAATTCGCTCCCTTCAATTCGGAGAAACTTCCCCTTTCACGCCTCCGCCGTCTATTCTGTCCTCCTGTTGCATCTATCCCCACACGCTCTCTCTCTCTCTCTCCTTTTTCGGATTCCTTTCACATTTTTTCTCTTCACGTTATCTCTCAACCTATATCTCTGTCTACATCCTCTGTCTACATCCTCTGTCTACATTCTTTTCTCACCTCTCTCTGTTTTTTCCACCTTCCATCACATTCTCCACTCCAAATCTATATTCTTCTTACATCCTCTCTACCCTTTTCATCTCCATTCTCAGCATGTCTCTCTCTCTCTCTCTCTAAATTTCCATTCCTTTTCAAGCCTTTCCTCCAAATATTCTCTCCTATTCTGCCTATTATCTTCCACTACTTATTTTTCTCTCTTTCAATCCCTTTGAAAATAAACCCTTCCGTTATTTTCTGCCATTTCCTTGAGTGAAATAATCATTAACTTACATAACCGTTTTATCCGTTAGCATTTTCATCACATCTGTCCCTTTCGTGTCCCTTGCGACATCTTATACTTCTTTGCTTTTTCCCTTAAGCTTTTTCTTCTCGTTACTTTTGTATTTCGGTTCGTTTTTAGTACACCCTTTAGCATCTTAAGCGATAGTAGCGCAAACGTTTTATGTGCGTGTCTCATCTGCCCGTCTGTCTGTCGCGACTTTCATCACTTGAACTGTTTGACAGGTTTTGACTAAATTTAAGAACGGGTGATTCTTACTGAAATTTATCGCCGCATTATGACTTGGATTGAATCCGTCAATTAGAACTTACATTTCCCAAACACAACATTAAATTGTTTGTAAATACATATTGGTCGCTACGATGATTTAATAATCAAACAACAAATAAAAATCCAAACATTTCCCTCCCGAACTCTTATATGATCTGTGCGGTATAGATTTAAAAAAATATTTAGATAGAGTGAAATATTGGTCTCAAGAAAGTCTTCAAGATCACATACTTAGAGCTTATAGATTCAGAGATGAAAATTAGAGAACTATTCAATCTTTCAATACCATTTTATACGTAAGTTCCATAGAAAAAACACTTCTAAAATCTCTTTATATTCCTTTCATGGGGTAAATGTTTCTTCTTGCGTCTTTTCTCCCTCATTAAATACATTTATAATTTTTCTGTGCCATTAATTTATTAATATCCATCTGCGCAACTGATATACAGGCACGATACTTAATTCTTCTCAATCTTATTTCATAACAGGTTTTTTAAATTCACATAAAATCATCTTCCATTCTTCTTGCAACGTTATAGAGCATGTCTTCTCTCAAGTCATTATTGCACGTATCCATTTTAAGAGCATTTTTAACCTGCTCTTTTTCATCTCCCGACCTCCGCTTTTGATTTATCCTCATGACCTCTGCGACTTAACCTTAGATGTAGCTACTTTATTTTCCGCTTTTACTACACATGTCGCTTTTTCATTCATCTCCACCTTTCTCGTCCAGCGAGTTTTCCTTCCCCTCCCTCTCCCTCTGCTTAACTTTCAGATTTATGTCTCAATTTTCCTCGCCTTGCTCCATCTATTCCTCATTTATCTTTCCTCCCGCCAGCCTTACTCTCTCTTGGTTTCGAACGTATTAATTGCTCATTTATCATTCCATCCTCTTGCCTATAAATCTCTTTCTCGCCCCTGCAAATGTTTCGTTTTCTCCACTTGCTGCAAATTCAAAGCGTAAAGTCCAAGTTGAAATCCATCTTTAAGTGGCCGATGTTTTATTTCGCGGAATTACACAGTCGCGAACGAGTAATACTATATATGCGAAGGGGCTTTATGCTAGCTGGGAGGTGTAGCATACGTGTTTTCCTTTAATAGGACGACATTCATAGATGGAGTTTTCCGTCGATCAGAGAGCAATCAAACTAATCGATTCTTGCGGATAAAAGTTTTAATTATAAAACTTGATCGCGGAAATGTTGCTCGACTTGGAAGTGAAAACAACTTAAGATTAAGAAAATTATACTATCCGCATAAGAAAAATTATCTGAAATAATTATTAGAGACAATAAACAATTCCCTATATGATTAGTAAATTCATATTAAATGATCAAGTATAATGTTACAGGTGATTATTTTGGTAACTCCCCGGCAGGTTTTCGCGAGGTCATATATATTATATTCCATTTTAACAAGAACATTAAAATATTCCCCAACTAAGAAAATCATTTTGTGTATCCGTTTCTGTATTTTACGATGTAGTTTTATAGAAACATGAAATCTAGACTCAATGCGTGTATGGAACCGAATAATGCCAAGTGATGTGGGGGATTTGGCTATCTGTCAAGTAAATCCTCTCCTATCCTTGATTTTTCTTTTCCCTATCTCCTATTTGCCCCCTTCTTTTGTGTGACCCGGACCATAAAACGTCCTTCTCAAGACCGTAAGGTCGTGGGTTCCGATTCCGCCGGGAGTGGTGATGCTTCAAGCCATCATTCATCATCTCGCGAGTCCATTGTCCCAAAAAGCTTGCCCCGTAGAAATAATCAATCAAAATCCCTTTCTGTCCCCCGTCTTCATCCCCTCCCGTCCTTTTTTTCCCTTCTTTTTCGTTCCCTCCCACTCCCACGCTTGACGTGCATTCCTTCTTTTTTTATTCTTTTCCAAAAAAATCCCCATCGATTGGAGTCTCCCCAGCAATGGGCACGCATCGCGAAACTTCGAGAAATTATTCATGAGGTTATGTCTTCGCCTTAATCGCGCAGTTTTCGTGAGTGAAATAAAGAGAGAGAGAGAGAGAGAGAGAGAGAGAAATGAAACGTTTTCCTATCAATCGATATTCCCCATTCATCCTGGCGAGTGCAGTATCAAAGTATCATTTCTCCGACTCCGTGCGTTGAAGAGGAATATAAACGTTGAAAAATTCGTGCGCTACAAATTTTGCGCACAATTCATTTGCGCGTGCGTAGGGGTGCATCAAATTTAAATCCACCCTGTATGTAGAAGGCTAAAAAAATATCTAGTATTTTCTCTTCCTGCCTTTATCCTCCAATTTTGATTTCTAATTCTAATGCATAGGTCGGAAAAGTTTCCCGCACCGAAATTCGCGAACACCAACACGCAATTTTTGCAACGGTTTCGGCGTGCTTACATCGGAAGAAACACACAGATTCTGTGCCATCGCATAAGTGAATTATAAACACTTTAGACGCAAACGCATAGACTTTCAAATTTTAAAAACATTTCAGTAGAGGAATCTAAAATCTACTGACAAAATTTACGGGTCGCTTTTTCGACACAGTTCGGATAAGCCGGTTTTGTAGAAATCGCTCTATCCCACAATCGATCGCACGTACTTCATCTTCGTTATCAAGCGTGCCGACAAAGGTATGAGCAACCATTCGTCGTAAAAACTTTAGAACTAGCCCTTTCGAATTATGCTTCTCAATTATACGCTCAGTATTCTGCTTCTTTAGCGCGAGTATTAAAACCTCCGTTTACAAAACGCGACTCGTAAATTCCATTACCTCTATTCCTTTATTTGAAGAATTTAAAAGTCGAGGGTATAATTTTCGCTATTAAACATTTGCTACCAAATTTCGGACAGACTCACTCATTCTCCATCTTTACCGTCAATTTTTCACCCCCCCCCCCCCCCCCCCCCCCGCGCTCTTCTTCGAGAAAATTAATTTTTATTTAGGTAACTGCACCTCCATTCCGTAAACACCGCCTCCATTCGCGAGGTGAAATTCCGCGAGCCCTTTTCTCCGCCTTACCCTCTACCTCTCTCCATTTCCTCACTTCTCCCTTTCCTCTCTCTCTCTCTCTCAAGCTTTCCTAAAAGGTTATCCTTCGCACTTTCTATCCGCATCATTCACACCTCCTTATTCATCGCCTTCCTCCATTCCTTTTGCAGACGACAATGACAGAAGATGGAATGAAAGAATTCCAGCGACTTTCACGGCTTCGTAGGAAGTGTCGCGGCTGCATTGGCGTTGCCCTTCATTTGTCAGCATGTTCTCTCTCTCTCATTCACTCTCTTTCTGATTCTTGCTCCAAATCTCTCTCTCCCTCTCTCTTCACCATCCAATCTCCCTCTATATCCACTCGTTCCACCCTCACATCAGTCACTTCATCATCTCACCCCCTCCTTTATGCCTGAGGGATAGGGAAAGGCGAACGAGGAATGAGAGGGAGAGGAATTCTGACTTTCTCTTCCTTTTACAACCTCCGATGAACCGCGTGACCTTTTTTTTTACTTTCCTCTCTTTCATCCCGACAATCTGATTCCTTTACTTCCGTTATTCTTACTTTTCTTTCATCAATACACAGGAGTACGTATCGTATTGAACCCAAATAGAGATGAAGCTGATATATCTGTCGCAAAAAAATTCTTTACTTAACGGGATTAAATCTTCAAAGGTCTAAACGAAAAAGTTGAAATAAAATAAATTGGCAATGGTAGAAAATTTGCAAGCGTTTGCGCATATGCGGATTAATTCATGCGATATTTATCTAACCTGCATACGCTGCTTACTTTCGTATTCGTGCATTCAGTGTTTCCTCTTATAAAGAACCTTGGCAGAAACAGATTCCTAAGAATTTTCCATTATTACGCTCAACCATGTGTGATTTTATATTGCCATCCTCATTGGATGATGTCCTTTTCTTACTTCTATATCTTAGCTTTCCTTTTCCTCTTATGAAATACTTCTATGTAAAGTCTTTTCCTAAGACACTTGACTATTTCCCAGCAGATCCCTATCTGGCGTACTTCATCTCCTAGTACTACTTATGTTAGTATAAAAGTCCGTCGTTATGACGGGATATCTTTAGTTAAACTTAAAATAGTTTCCTCTCTCCTTCCCCCCCCCCCCTCTCTGTTTTCCTGCGTGGGTTTTACTAGTTAGGACAAGTTTGTTCTTATCTGGGTTTTCCCCACAAATTCAAATCTGTCTTTAACTTACCATTTCTCATTATGGTCGATTTTTATACTGTTCTGTACTCTTGTAATGTTGTATTATAACTTCAGTTTAAACTATCTATTATATTGACGAAGGGTTAAATGTAAGAATGGACCTTATGGTCTAAATTTCGCCCGAATAAAGACGTTTATCTATCTATCTACCTCCCTCCTTTCCTCTCACACCCTCCCTCCCCGCTCTGCCTCCCTCTCTCTCGTATTAAAAGCACTCAAAACACGTTTATACCGATAAGGGTTGAAATAAAAATATTATATCGAGGTTTAACAATGGAATTAGTAGACAAGGCAAAATCCCGTGAAAATGGTAGGATTCCCTCAAACTGTGTGAATTAAAGGTTTGAATTGAGCGATTTCGAACTGTAGGGGGAAAATGATGAAGAGAATAAGAAACTTGATAATGCTTTCTTCAAAATGGTTTATATCCGAAGATTATAGGTAAATTCTTACTAATTTTAATATAAAAAAGAATATAATTCTTCACGTCGAAAAGTCCATTTTTACGTGTTACCTTATGGAAAATGGAAATGTCTTCCTTGGAGTCGAATCCAGGAAATTTTTTCGCCATCACTTCAAAATATGTAAATCGATCATTCTTACCCAATTAAGAGTTTCTGTATCTTTTCTTTATCGAGTTATTCGCAAATTTATATGACCAACCAACGAACATACACTTGTCTATTATCATAAGAGATTCCCTTTCACGAAAATTTATTAAAAATATATTTCCTCATTATAACCCAAGATTTGATGCCCCATATTACTAAAGTACATATAACTCCTTAACCGTATGGTTATGGAGTTAATATGATTTTGTAACAATTATTTCGCCGTAGTCTCCCCTTTTTAATTATCATATCCCTTAACTAAAATTTATATTTAAAAATGTTTTTCTGTCAATAGATTGTTAATAAAACACCGTATCTCTTCTATAAATCATTTACATACGTGTCAATTGATTTGAAAACCTCTCTTTTGCTTGTCTCTAAGTATCTTCATTTCATTGCATTTCATATACATATATATATATATATATATATATATATATATATATATATATATATATATATATCTCCACTAGCAGAACTGCCCGTTGAATTTCAACGGATTTATTGAATCTAAAACTTCGACCGTGTAACATGTAAACATCGTAAGAATATGATAGTACACGGTTATAACCGTCGAATAAAGCAAGAATGAAGAAAACTCGTTCGCAATTACCTATTTAGATGTATTAAAGAAGAAAATCTTGCACTCTGAAAAATCGAAAATTACGTGTCAACTGATGGGAAAATAATTATTGAATTAAGCACCCCTCCCCGTATATTTTATCACCATATAGCCTATGTTATTCGCAGGATAAAATTATTTACCTATGCGAAGTTTTGTGACGATATCTTCAAAGGTTTGAAAATCACAATTTGTGGAAAATCTACTTCTATTTATTTAAGTTACTTACGTAGTTTTAAAAAGTTTGCTTTGGAGAACTCTATGCCATACTTTACGTTTCTTTCTTCGCTACTTTAGTTTATATTAGGTATATATTATTTCTTTAAATTTATATTAGATATATGTATATTATTACTTGTACTTAATATTACGTATTGTTTATAACAACTGTCACATAAATTGTCAATCCAACAGTACGCTCATTCCCGTGTTATTTAAATGGGAAAAATTAAAAGAGAAAAATATTTTTATATAAAAAATGTAGTTCAAATCACTTTAAAACCCTCCCATTTTGCTTAACTTTTTATTGCGGTTAAAATGGAATCTTCTTGCTTCTACGTTTTGTAGTTGTTCCGCTATAAATGCCCAAACACACAAACACATTCTTCTAAATATTTATAGTATATATATATATATATAGTATATATATTTATTTATTTATAATATATATTTATTTATTTATAGTGTATATATATATATATATATATATATGTATATATATATATATATATATAAATTTCTATATATGTGCCGATTCTTTTTTATATAATACCGCATTATTTTATATTTCACTGTACTGTACACGTTGAATGGGTTTAGTTTTGAGAGGAGGTTTTACCAATCTCAACTTTGTCAAAACAAGGATATCCAGCGATCCATCCGTACTTCTATTTCTAATCTCTCAAGCAAAATCTTAGCTCGCCGGTTAGACGGATACACAAAAAAAAAATCTTCAACCATTTTGAGCAAAGTCGTTCTGCTGTTCCACCGCGTTAATTCCCCCTTCCTCCCATTGAACATTCGTTTTTAATCCACGTCTCCCAACCCTATCTCTTTTTTTTTTAACTCTCCTTTCGTGTATACTCGCTCACTCCCTCCGTCGACCAAAAAAAAAATGTACATAACCTTTTAAGACCTCTTCCCTCTCCTCCAATACTTTCCCCGACGCTTTGTGAGACTGGCAGAGAGAGAGAGGGGAAAAAAGAGAGGGAAAAAGAGAGGGGATAAAAAAAATAAAGAGTATGTGTCGCAGCATAAACCCTTTTCAACCACCTCCTTACTTTTATTTTCGACCTTTTCTTTCCCTCCGAACTCATGCCTCCACGCACGGGTCCTCGCTAAAGCCACCTCATTTCGTCCTCCCTCCCCGTACTCTCTCTCCCCCTCCTCCTCCCCTCTCCCCCCTCCTCATCACCCCAAAAACATTTCCTCACCCCTATTCGACCTTCCCTG
Organism: Uropetala carovei; assembly: GCA_036926305.1. NCBI lineage: Eukaryota > Metazoa > Arthropoda > Insecta > Odonata > Petaluridae > Uropetala > Uropetala carovei. The sequence continues at coordinate 715,732 of JAXCHB010000248.1, forward strand.
CTTATTTTCCCGGGACCTTTTCTTCTCTCTCTCTCTCTCTGTCTCTCTCCTTTCTTTCTCTCTTCGTCCCTCTCTTTTCGCACTAAACCCTCAAACTCCGCCAAAAAAAGGAGAGGAGATTCCCGCAACGTTTCTCCCTCTTCTTCTTCTTCTTCCCTCGCTTTTCCTCCTTGCACCCTATTTCTCCTATCCCATCCTAAGGACCCGTCGAGTCCTTCCCTCTAAAAAAAAAAAATAAATGGGGGTTGGGGTTGGGAATACGCGTGCCCTTTGTGTCTCCCCTCGAAATTTTCCCTTCTTTAGCATAACCCCTCCTCTCTTCCTTTCTCTCTCTCTCTCTCTCTAGTTTGTTCTCACCGTCGCTGTCTTGCTCGTATCGTGCCAGAAAATCCTCTCGCTCTTGCCCACACCTCCTCTACTCTAAATTCTATAAAGCCCTTTGTCTGTTTGTCTGTTCTTCTTCTTTGTTTTTATTTTCCATATCTATTCCAATGTTTCGTTCCCTTTCAACATATTCCCACATCTCTGGTTTTCGTCTCTTTTCCTCGCTCTACCTACCAATATCCATTTTATTTTCGCCAATCATCTCCGTTTATGTGCGTCTCTTTTCCCTGTTTTTCTTCTCTCCATTCCCACCTTTCTCTGTGCACCCCTCTTTTTTTTCACTTTTGTTTATAATCCATCCTTCGTTCCCTCTTTTTTCCTTGTTCTTTCCTCTTGTCTCTTATTTTTCTTGAATTTCTATCTGTTTACTCTTCAACTTCCTCCTCATCTTTCTTCTTTTCTATATTTACTTCAGAGTTTCCATTTTTGCCTTTTTCTAACTCTCTGCCCTTTCTCCCACTTCTCTTCCCTATTTATTTATTTCTCTCTTTATACCCCTTTTACTACTTCATTTCCGGCATTTTCCCCGTCTAATATTTCTATCTCACCGTATGTCTCAGTGTTTCGATGTACGCTTTCATTATTTAATCACGTTTATGTTATAGTTATAGTATTACGTTAGAAATTTTTAATTATACGGTCAGTAGGTTTCGCAGGTTTTTTTTCATTTTGTATGGTTGCGTTTATTGTGTGGATGTTTCCCTGATGTGGGTTTTTTCCTAAGTTTTACAGGCTGATCTTCTTAAGTTTTCTCCATAAATATCCTCGTCTTTCATGTCCAACTGTACTGTATAATGTATTATAAATTTATTTTGTTACTTGAAAATGGCACAAAGTTAGTCGGAAGAATTTAAACTGCTATCTCTACGGTTTTTCCTTTTCGTTTACACCTTCTCTATTTTGTCCTTGTCTCTCTCCTTCGCATTTGATCTCTCAACACACAAGTGTACCAGAACTTAAAATGTATTTCAAAACTATGAATGGACTGTTATTACTACTTTTCGATAATCTATACCTCGTCTATATGAGATGGGGAAGAATCTGATACAAGCGTTGTGACCGGAATGCGGAATTCTGCCTGCACAGGCAGAATCGCTTCCTCGCATTTTTTTCACTACTTTTATAGCTTGGTATGAGACATCCTTTATGTCGTTATTCTCATTGAAGTGAGAAATCAATGAAATGATGTGACACTTTCAAAGGGCTCAGTTTCCCGCCTTCAGAGGATAATTATATGCAAAAATACATTGAAATATTTGTCAACTCTGATTGTGCAAGTGGCTTTATATAAATACAAATACAAGAGGCGTTAGAAGGCACGGGAAAATTTAACATCGGTAAAATATGCTGATGATAAATACCTCTGCCAAAATAAGGAAGATGAATTTTAAAAAATTATAACTTAACTGTTAAAAACACCCATTAATTATGGAATAAAAATAAATGCAAATATCTAGGGTCTTCATGATATTGGGAAAATATGGGAAACTTGAAAAGAAGTACTGGTAGAAAGCCATTCCAAAAAGTTTCAGACTATGAATGTTTTGGAAGCATAATAATAAATGCAAAAGGCACGGATGAAACAAGAACTAGAATAGTGAAAGCAAAACTACCCTTTTGAGGGGGAAAAACTTCTACTGAAGAACAAAATGAACTAAAAGATATGAAAGAAATTGTTAAAAATGCGATGTGTCGAGTATCACTTTATATGTAACAGAAACATGGACACTCAAGAAAAATAATGTATTACTTTTAAAAGCTTCAAAAATCTGAAGGTAAAATGAATATAGTATAGGATGGAAGGGAAATGGTTTCAGATTCTATATTAGGTAACTTGAAGAAAAAAGAGATCAAAAAATGAAAATTTCGGTAAATAAGGTTATGTGGAGAACCAGATTTAAACAAAAAAAATCGGTACAACATACACTGTACAAACTTTCTCATATACTAATGCGTCGTTTAGTTATCTTTAGAAAATGAAAATCGTATGAGCCTGTTTTTAGAAAATCCAATTTTTGTTAAAGTTGCCCAAGAATAAACTAGCCTTATATTCATTCATTGAGAAAAATAAAATACGTAGTATTATTGTAGATGTATACTCAAGTAACTGTACGAAATTTGATCAAAATCGTTAGAGCCGTTTTCGAGAAAATCGAATTAATGTTAAAGTTGCCTAGAATAAACTAGCCTTATATTCATTTTTTGAGAAATATGAACCATACAGTATTAATGAAGACGTAAACTTAAGTAACTGTACGAAATTTGATCAAAATCGTTTGAGCCGTTTTCGAGAAAATCGGATTGTTGTTAAAAATGCGTAGAATAAATTACTCTTAATTATCGATCAATGTCAACCATTTCTATGTATACTCTGCTCAGTATGATAAAATGCCTAAGTACGAGATTTCATTCATTTTCGTCCTACCGTCTACGCTCCAGAGCCAGTAACAAACAGACAGACGGACAGACAGACAGACAGACAGACAGACAGACAGCATTGCGAAAACCACTTTTCCGGATTCAGCGACACCTAAAACGTATATTTCCGTAAAAATCTCGAGGTCGAATTTTTTCGCGAAAACAATACTTTCTCGATACTTCGTATGAGAAAGTAAAAAACAATCAATTGCCTAAGTATGGACTCTCTGTGGAAAGGTCGCTGAAAGGAGTATATATATAAATATTTGTCCGACTGAAAATTTGTACACTAAATAGTAAAATGCACAAATGATAAAACAATACATTAAATATTTCTTGTTTATTTTAATGATAAAGGATCGCATACGTTCGAAACGTAATTTTCATTAATATTCGATTGATTTGACCAAAACAAAGAAGCGTACGCTTAGTTTGTAGGAATCGTTCAAATTGTGATATAGGTATGGCAAAAACAGTTATGTGTAATATAACTGTTGGGCCCTGAATTCGACGGCGCAGTAAGAAAAACATTTTTCCGTTCCTGTATTGATTACCCTGCTCAAACAAAGCGAAATTCACCATTTTTTACTTTTATTTTTTTCGCATAAAAAATATAGAGTCCTAGCAACGTATCTCCCGGAAGCAGACTTCTATTTACATGTTGAGTACGCTTAAAATACCGTTATTTTTGGAATAATTTGATTTCACCGCTGCGACGCTGACCTCAAGCGCTGTAAAATTCAAGATGAATCCCGGTGACCGCTCAAAGCAATTAATGCTCGCGGAATAGTAAAAAAATTAAAAAATATAAAATCGTCCGAAAATATACCCGGAATCCTTTTACCGGACTGGCGAGAGCGACATTGTTAGCATCCATCTCACGGTATAAATATTCATGGCATAGACTCCGTCAACGATAGAATAAATAATAATTCAAAATTTATACGCCCACATTTCATATTTTCAGGCGAAGAAGGTAATCGGTCAAAGCAGAAAATCAAGCGTTACCTTTTTGTTCGAGTTATTCTTTTCGATTTTCTGCAAAATGGGTTATATTCGACCGGGCGAGTTTGTTATCCTGATTACATTAACTCCATGAGCTCCTCCGTGGCATATTGAGGACTCTAGGCTATTGATGTCGCGTAATCGCCGAATTTTTTTTTATGGACCGTAATAAATCCACAATTTAGTGCAGCAACGACGCCGACCCGTAATAAAAGTTTGATCGGCGGAAAAATTAGCGAAGCTTGATGGATTGCTCCGAAGTTATGGTATAATATCAAATCTTAAATAAAATGGGTATTAAATGAACAAGCACGTGGCGGTACTTACGACAGGATGAAATATAATTGAGGTCCTTCTGGACACTAACCTGCGAATGCAAAAAGAAAACTATATTAGAATCTATTTTCTTTACGTGGCATTTATTTTTCATTAATGTCTAGCAAACGAGTGCTTTGTTAATTTCATCTTATACTTATCGAAGAGCCATAAAATACTAGTAATAAAAAGCAGTGAACCTTAGGCACTTTTCATATATCAACAAAGAATAAATTTATAATAACAAATACTCTAAACATATAAACATTCAGCCTTCTTCGATGTAAGTTTAAAAAATACTCATCCGCGATGGTAATACAGCGGGAAGTACAACATCTATCCCCAGGTGCTTTTTCCATGGTATCAGACCTTTCATTAATCACAATCAAAGCTATAAATAAATGTTACTACCTTAGACAGACTTGAAAAACATCACGGCATACAATTTATCAATTAAATTACATTCAAGATGGATAGAAATATATAGGGAGAAAAACCGATTCGCGATAGCACCGCTAGATATGCCTTTATAGGTCGTAGGACAAACCTCTCTTGCACAAACAGTTAAAACGATTAACATGCGAAGCCATCGATAACAGCTTTACTGGAGTAACTTTTAAAGGTAACTCCCGATCGAAAAGATCACGGCGCGAAAACATCGCCGAAAAAAAACTCAACCCGAAAGATCAATCGATCAATTCCACTTAAAAGCATCCCTGAGGGAATTGTCGAGAACAGCGACCGACACTTCGTTTAATTATTGAAGTGGAACATTTTCTGTCGAGGACACAACGAACTGCCTCCGATGAATTTATTTTATTTTAATGCGAGAACCCGATCTGCCAATCAAATTACTTGAGAGAGAGAGAGAGAAAGGGAGCGAAGGAGGAAAATCGAATTTTTGATGGAGCCTCGGCGAAGGTTTAATATTTTAATTACTTCCGTCGTCAACGTCCTTCTGGGCCGATAAAAAAGAATTGCATTTTTATCTTATGCGTTTCTAAATCGTACGCCTCTATACGTTTCTCTCTTCTTTTCATATACTTTTTGTGAAGAGGGAAAATTTTCCAACGATTTCAGACGTGGGGGAAAAAGCATTATTGACAATTCATCGCAGGAAAAAATTCTCAATGCAGCGAAATACGATAAGATGAGATTCGTTCTCTTTTCACAAGGGAGGCGGATGGCGATTTCACGTCTTCGTATTTCCGTGAAACTCTTAATTGATTTTTTTTCCAGCTGTGTTTATTTTCAATCATCCGCTTTGTTGCTATTAGGAAAATGATAAATGTGCCGCCAATACAATTTCTCCGAAAAGCTCAAAAACTTTATGAGCGTATTTTCGAATATTAATTTCAGATTCTGAGTTAAGCCATTTCCGTCGAATTTCAAAGGTTTTGTTTGATTTCCTCATTTTTGAGAAACACACTTCGAACAAGCTAAATTAAAGCCACAGCGTAAAAATAATTTACGGCTACTAAAAATACTATAATACTTCTGTGAAAAATGAAGACAATGTTAATGATTTATTAATATTTGCACGGTTTTATTTTCTAAAATATGAGCGATAGCGATTTTACTGCGGTGGAAACCTACAAACCAAAATTTCCCGTTGTTCCCTGTATATATCGTTGAGAATTTAAAGATTTAGAATATGTTGACGAATTGTTTGTTTTAACTCCTCTTGTTGATGCCACGATCAGCAGAGTAATTATTCGCCCCGACATGATTCAAACTATTTAAGCTTCCAAATTACTGGCCGAGACTGTAAAACAAAGCATATTGCGACTCTGGTTTTTATCTAACGCCTGAAAATTAATAATTTCCGCGAATCCGCTTTGAAAACGAGAGAATTTAATGTTCTCGTTGATATCTGTCACTCGTATTTTCACTGAATGTTCCTCTTTCAAACTCAGTTGTTTTCAACTTCGCGGCGAACACGTTATGCTGGAATTTAATCGAAATTATAATACGCTATGTTGTTTATTACAGACGATACATTCAAAATGTGCATTTTTTTAAAGTGCGCAAAGAAAAATCGTAAAATCTTAGAATACATCTGAGGAAACCCATTGTTTACGTAATCATTTTCGGAACTTCTCTTTAGCATATTCCTAAACGTCTACAAAATAACCCTCCTCGGGAGAACAAATTCAATACGTTTCCCTTTAGACGAAACTTCGCACGAATCCATTAATTAAAAAAAAATAATATTTACGTTGCAAAATAAATGACAGCTCCACCGAACGTATACAAGACGTAGGTGTGACGCAGTAAGCGTTTTGAGGGGAGGGCGTGCATTCGAATCGATCCATCGGATTTGGAAGGTGAGATCGATCGATCAATCTCTTATCTTCGTGACTGATTGTTTACGGTTCTCGTCACGCACACAATACGAAAAACGACCGAAGTAAATTTTCTCACCAGACATTTTTTATAGTTCTCTCTCTCTCTCTCATTTTATAAACCTCTTCCATTCCTCGTCTTTTTTTCTTCATGCTATCCCATTAAAAATAAGACCAACGTCGTAAATACGAACATCTCCCCGTCCTCCGAGCGTTAATGACCATTTTGACGCCCTCTCTTGAAAACACGCTTTCCACTTCGGCATCCTCTCTTATTTTTGCAATATTTTTATTCGTTTATATCCACAGATTCTTATCCAGGCTTAACAGAATTATATTCCTGTATTTACGTACCGTTAGAATTGTTACTTTTATATGTTAGCTATAGTAGATATATACTATATAATGGTTCTTTCTTTCTTATTCATTTGAAAGACTCTGTCGCCTGTTATATATGTCGACACAACGTCGCATTGCATATTTGGTTGAAAATTGAATTATTCCTCGATCTTTATATTGATTTTGGTTGATTATTATTTTCTCGGGAATAATATACAGGGTATTTATTTATGGTCATTTTTAATGAATGTTCATTGGTTCTCAATCTTTTTTACGTGACGCCCCTTTTGGTAGTCACTAAACACTCACGCCACCCCCCCTCCCCCCTCCCTCTCCCTCAATTATTTTATTAGTATGAATACTACGAGGTACACGATACTTAATATTATTTTTCATTTGCGTTTCATTGGATATTTTGTAATAAATTTTTCTCATCCTTTATATTATTAGACAAGGTGAGGTGACGCTTTTTGCCAGGTGGAGTTCGTTCTCTAAGCTTCCGGTAGAGAGCGTGAATGTAGAGTACAGATAGTTCCGCCTAACGTAGCGATTGAAAATTACTAGAAGCTACCTTACGTCTCGGGGATTGGAGGGAATAAGTATAGGGGGGGGAGGAGCGAATTACGTTAGAAAAGATGGACATTGAAGGTGCGCGCGCATCCTAGAAGAGAAATCGTCGCGCGGAGTAGAGAGACCAAAGGAGGAATACGCCCACAGTATATTTTATTATACAAATATTTTGTAAAAGATTTGTATTATGTACCAACGCCTAATTATTTTACAGCATGTGTCTCTGCATAGGTATCATTATAATGAAAAATACGTATAAAACATGAGATTGAAAATTTCCAAATGAACAAAACTTTATTCAACATAATATATGCACTTTAATTAATAATTATAATATGGTAGTGGTAATGTAAATAATGTTTTTCAGCAAAATTGACATAAATCCAATTTCCCCTCACCCCCCTCCGGGAGTTACTCGCGCCCCCCAGTTTGGGAACCACTGCTCTAAGTAATAGACATAAATGATCGTCTTCTCAATTTAGTATAAACGTCCGGTTCTGTGTTATTTGTTGCTATGTATTTTAATATGAAAGAAATATTATTATTGTTATTTTAGAATTTTAGGTTTATCATCGTTGTTCAAAATCTTCTTATATTGAATGTTTGCTTTTGGAATCATATAATCTTAACACGAAAAAAACAGAAGCATTATTAATATTTTAGTAAATTCCAAAAGAAAATACGATTATAACATCTTGACAGCAAAGTAAACGGGAATAATTCGCTGACGTTACCTTAGGTCACCGAAATCGCGTTTTATCGATGTCCGAGCATGAATGAAAAGCAAACAATCTGAATTTTAACTAACGACTTCCGCGTAATAATTTTCCAACATAAATTCCATCGCCATCTGGTATTGACAAGCGCAACCAGAAATTCCGGCATTTAAACATGAAAACCCTCCCTGGTGTTACTTCTGCGAAATACGTCATTTTTTCTCAGAAAAAAACTACAATCTGTTTCTCTCCCTTCACATCGTTCTCGAGTCCCCCTCTATCTTTTTTAAACATTCTTATTGTATTCTTTTTTTTACCCTACTCCGATTTTCAATTATCTACATTTCATTCCCTCCTCGAATATTCTCTCTCCCGTACCCTCTTTATCTCTCTCTCTCTCTCTCCCTCTCATCTCTATCTATTTCGTGCCAACACAAATCTTCCTCCATATCCCTCATTACGGCAAGCTCTTCCCCCTGCACTTTTCTCTCACGGAGTAAGATAAAAAAATCCATTTCTGTACCCGACTTTTTCGAGCATTTCATTGTGAAAACAGCGAAAAAAGTCTTTATTTTCCCGTCCCTCACTCTCATTCTCTTCCTCTCTCTCTCTACAACCATTCGTTCATCCTTGTTTGCACAATAGCCTACTTAAAAGTTACGACTCCATCTGAGAATCTCATTTTATTCGCCCAGGTTTTTCCGACTCATTTGTTGATTGCGCGGTAGGATCGAGTTTTTGTTTTTTCTTGCATATATATATATATATATATATATATATATATATATATATATATATATATATGTATGTATGTATGTATGTATGTATGTATATTTCCTTTTATATCTCGGCAGTGAAAGAAGGTAAAAGTTAAATAGAGAGAGAATATATGTCATTATAAAACCTCCTCGTCTGCATTCCCTCAGCGCTGACGCGTTACTGGCTGACTTTTTGATGCAATGGAGCGGAGCAAATTGGCCATCAATCCCTCTTTGTGAAAATATTTTGCCAGCCGTCCAAACGCTCGCTCCGAGTGTTGTATTTTCAGCCGTGTGGAAAGCGCCGAGATTTTATTTTTTCATCTAATTTCGAAGCAAACGCGATGTAAAATGGGAGCCTGGAAAGCGCGAAGCTTCAACGAATAAAGTGTCGTCGCGAGAATTTCCTTCGCCGGAATATTATCGTCCGTGGATTACGCGCCATTATCCAGACTAAAAAAAAAGACTTTTTAGCAGTCGCTGATCTGTTTTCTTGTCGCAGCTCTTTATCTACGCGGTAGGGTAAAGTGTGAGCAAATCTGAAAATTCGTCCCGGTTGGGAAGGAAAGATTGCTAATAAAGATAACCGCGAGATGTAAATAATATATTACACTAGCTGAAACGCCCGGCTTCGCTCGGGAAAGAGTTTTCTTTTAAGCAGCAAACGATTTTTATTGCTTTATACTTTAAAAGTACTCATAGACTATATTTAGGCATGAATCCATTTGTACCCTTTATATTGGCCTTAGCTATTCTTCCTCTACGGCGCGCCACGGCGTGGATTTTTCTTGCATTATTCTTTACGTGGCTATCTCCATTTGAAGAGGACAACAATTAAGAAATTTAGCTTTGTTGCCGAGTGGAAAATGATCACCTAAACCGATAAAGTTTGCGCTTAAAGGAAAATTTCGAGTAAATTAGAATGAAATACGAAAAACACGAACAGAATTAAAATATTCAGTCTTTTGTGCGTAAAATAGGCCATTTCCTGTGATCGTAAGTTAATATTTAGGTATATTTACATCTACATCAGTGAAGGGCTGCATGACATTTTGGGGTTTCTCCACAATATTTACCATGCATTCTTATGGAAATAGTATTTTGTTGACCCCATGTTGTATAAAAGAACAGACGGTCTGCAAACTTAGGCCAAGTTCTTCCTTTAGTCCATGAAACTCTTGAATTTGATAGTTTCAACGGTGTAAAAACGTATAAAGAACATAACTACACTCTAAAATATTTATAAGATATATCTTAATTGATTTTATTTTCGACGATCATATTTGATTTATCACTTCTCTAATCCAAATACGATGTCTTGCTTGATGATTTTACGAAAGCCATTCATTACATATCATACCTATCATCAAGTATTTCATAGCATAATGTTTATCTCAAATTTTACATGCCTAATTTATGTAGTTGCTCCATTTTATAATAGAAATATGAAAACGAAACATGCATCGTTCTTCTTAACAGTGTGGCATTAATGCTTGGGGAAAATTCCACCTTGGAAAATGCGAAAATTAAACACCCTATGGAAAAAAATTACGTGTTCGCAATGACTACGAGATTTCTCCCGTCGCCTACACAATACGGCGCCCGTCAAATACTGCACCTAAAGTGATTAAATTTTATATTTATTGGGTAAATGATTGTCACTGTTATTTACCTTTGTATAGAAAAATCTGGGTTGGTGAAACCCTCGTTGAACAAAGGTTCACTCAATTGAGTTTTTTTTATTTATCTAACGAGCAACTCCTAAATTGTTGAAAGTGCTACGATTTCAAAACGTAAACCGACCATACGAATTTACAGAAGCTTTTCTTGATTTAAACGAGAAAATTAAATATATTTTACAAGGAAGTTTATGGGTAAAGTGAAATGCAAACCAAAATAAGCAGCGGTTCTTGAACTTCTTTCATCGGAATAGCCATAAACTGCGATGAGATCGAAAACCCTTATTCCTTTAAGAGGCGCTTGAAAGAAACCTTAGGAAGAGTGAAAGAGTTTTATTCCATTTTGGTGTTTCATTCATGTGTCCGACGTTCAACAAGGGAACGGGGCTGCGGGAGGGAAAAATAAAACTCGAAACGATTTTCCCGGAAAGACTGGAATTGAATCTTAACAAGACGGGCAAATCACAAACACCCCACAAACACACACACAGAAGGTGTACAAAAAATAATAATATTCAGCTTGAAAAACAGAAGCGCATCGCGTGCTTTCCCAACGAAAGTCTGGACGGATGATTGACGATTCGAGAACTCATGACGGGAGCGAGTGAGGTAAACAGGTGAAAATCGATGGCGACCTCTTCTTTATGATAGAGCACATTTATCTCTCTCTCTCCCTCTCCCTCCCTTCCTCCCTTGCTCGCTCTCCACCGTCGAATCAAGCGCCACCTACCGAGTGAAAAAAAAGACCTCGAAAAAAATGTTTTCTTGCAAAAGGTGTGGGTTATTTTCGTTGATTTCGACGTGTTTGGGAAAAATGTTTAGCTCCAGAGGTCGTCCGCGCGATCGATCGTGACTTCCAGCGAGTAGGAAGTTGGCGTGCTCGTACAAGAAGGCTCGGATTCAGGAGGGCAATTTATGATATTCAACATTTTCGAAGCAAACGTTACGTAACAGAACTTGCGAAAGGTATGACTGACCACTGGTTTAATATCAATCTTATGCAACCAGAAAGATATTTTGTCGCTTCGACCTCGTATCCTACACGCATCCTGCGTGTTATGCAACCACAATTACACGCATAAGTAAACTCACCAATACAGCTGTTCCCGAACTAGATCCATCTGCGTCCCTTTACCTTAGCTGACCTTATTGCGGCCCTTCGCAAAACTGCCTACCTTATTGTGAACCACTATAATTCCGTATATAAACCAATAAATATGTTGTAGTTGATATATAAAATATAAATATAATGTAGAATATTATAAAAAGTATTTTATTTGTATATAAAACTCATTTATTCTTAATATATAAACACAATTTTTAAAAAATATTCCTTTTACACGACACACTGAAAACCTTTTGCGAATCCCTCCCCCCCTTCCCCCCAGTTAGGGAATGGTTAATAATGGAATGGCATATGTTTAATGTTCATCTTCATGATAACTTTTCTTTAACTTTTTTAAATTATATAGGCATATTTATTTATCGATTCACGATTTGAAATCGATGTAAACTACATTTAAAGAAATATTTTAAGTCTTTCAGGCAGGTTTTTTTCCGTATATTTTAAACTTGGATAGATTCGGACAGAAAAGAATCTTATACTGCCAATAGAAATAGATGGAAGTCTCTTTTCCGCAGATATTAGCTATATTTCATCCCTATGTTAACTATTCATTAATGTTTGCCAGGCGAAGTCGCCGTTATCGTCATTTGATTGCACCCAACATATGTATCAATTTAAGGTAGCATATTCGAAGAAGGAACCCAATATTTATTAGTGTAACTAATCTAACAGATATCAGTAAAAATACTAAAATTTTACCTTTTCCGGGACAAAGAACTTGTTATAATGTGTTATTTAACTTTTCTACCTCCGAGCATAAATTAAACATAGAAGTATTTACAAATTCTGCACCATTATGTAAATTCTACTCCTACTCTAGGAGTCATTTGATAAACTGAAAACTTGATTACATCATTTCATTATTAACAATTACGAATATTCGTGAGAAATAGTAGCCAAGTCGAAGAGAAGATTTCCAATTCATCCTCTGGCATTATCCACACATTAAATTTACATGACTTTTTTGTCCTGGACTAAACTGTCTTCGCTCCAGTCGAATACACCCTGACACTATAATGAGTTCGTCTTTACAAACGCTGTCCTACGTCACTCAAATTTTTCCACAAATCTGAATAAACGGAAACATTACTTCTCCTTAATTTTTATTTCCATTAAGTTTATTAAATACATACATTCAATGGGGTATGCGATGTGGAACGTTCTAAATACATACTAAAACTTCCATTCTGATCATGGTATTTTTCCTGAGGTTGCCTTATAAACCCTAGATTTATAGGTAGATAGGACGATATATTTTTACATTTGTCATCGACTCCCATTTTCCGAACTGAAATAAGAAGAAGCGGTTCAAAAGAAAGCCGCTTAGTCAAGTGACAAGTAGGTTCGAAAAAGGATTTATAGGAGGCCGTTCCCGTTCAAACAAGAATTTTATCGTGGACGTGATTTGAATTCTCTGAAAATTCTTAATTTCTAACTCTTTTACTACTCCGTTTACTACTTCCTCGGCCTATTCGTGTTCACTCAGTTTGCAAAATTTCTTAGTGAGATAATCGTTATCATTGAAGTTGACTTTTTAATTTAATCTCGTTTGATGGTGAAAACTTTTACTGTATCAATTAGTACAATGCCTCCAAGGGTACGTGCAAAAGAAAATGGAATTAATGATAATTTGTTGAGGTGGCAAAAAAGTGGAAACCTTTACGTTTACTGTGATGAAAATAGTGAATTCGCCATTTCGCGTAAGAATGCCGAAAGCATATTCATTCATTCAAAAAGTTAAACGGGATTTTAGACTCTGTTTCGTTGAGTCTATATGTCAATGGCAGCCTCTTGAACTATTTTCCACTGCGAGTAGATAGCGAGGGAGTAATTAATTTCTTCAATGTAATTAAAACGAGAAAACAGATTCCATCTGAAGAATGCGACTCCGTTTTACGTTAAAAGAATATTTTGCTTAAATCGCATTATTTATTCATGCAATTTGTTTGCTCTCTAAGAATTATGCAAAATTGTGTTCTAACGAGCAGGTAAAAGTCTTTAGCGGTTTTTCTACATGTATTTACCAAACAAGTATTTCTATATAACAGAGGTCAGAAAAAGTAACGAATAAAAAAGTCGCTTGTTGATGCTGGTGACCTAACTAATCAAATTCAAAATGGAAGCCTCCTATAATTTATTCCAATTCATATTTAATCATTCTCCTAAAAAATATTTAAAAGTTTATTTCACAAAGCGATTAATTAAAAATCTACATTTGACATGATTGATAAAAAAGTTAATAAATCCCAATGTAATGAAACACTTGAAAATCTTTAAATTATTTTCATAATTGACGTAACATTACCTACCATGGATTTTATGCACGTCGCTTCCCAAAAACTATTTTTAGCGTATGAATAACTTCATTAATAGTGCGGAACCATTGTCAAAATTAACGAACCGTATCTGAAAAGCAAATGATATATCATATGTCAAATCAACGGGAAATTTTAATCCAATAAACATTCGAATTCGAAATTTAAAAAAAAACAGTTATGCAATATTCTCGATTTACTTCCCGCGTAGGTTGGCTCGCAATAAATAAACCGGGGGTGGGTTGAACAGAGCCGAAAAAATTCCATAAAAGGCATAAAAAGAAGAATCTATTGGCACAGCATGAATCTTTCGAGACGTATTCGCTCCTAAAGTATCCCATCGACGAAATTGGCATTACGGACGTTTCGGAGACATTTTTAACGCCACTGTGGAATTCCGTCGGAGAAAAGGAAATACATTGAGATACAGCGGAGCTGAGTTTAACGCGCTTCCAAGTCAATTTTTTCTTCTTCTTCGTCCGAACGAAAGAAGGAGAGACGTGTTGGGTGTTCAAAAAAGCTGTTTGCAGCAGTGTTTTTCTCCATATATGTCGGCGAAATGTGTTAGGTGTTTAAAAGTAAATAGAGGGGCAGAGAGAGAGAGAGAAAAAGGGCAAACGCAGTAGGAGAGAAATGACGTGGTGAAAAATGAACACCCAACGTTCCGGGTAAAGTCGTGCATTTTATGGGGATGTCTGAAGCGGAAGCGATGGCCGGAGTTTGGACATGTTTTTATTGGAGAAGTAGTGAAAAGATAGGAAATGCATCGTGTGGGCTTTTGTGCGCGTTCGTACGTCAGCGTTTGAAGAGGGAGGGAAAAGAAATCTGTGCATAGATAGTAGCGAGAAACGCACGTTGATGCAATACAATGCCTCAGATAAAAAACGATCATGGCATTTCCAAAAGGGTTTTTCATTTTCTTCTACCAGAAAAAAAAATTGAAGACGATGACAAAGTGTAAAGGCGACCTTGAGTTCCTGACCTAGAAATTCTGGCGATATTTCGCTCAAAATCAAAACGGATCTCTGTCATCGTCGAATACGTAATTCAGATTAATTTAATTACAACAATATTTTCGCGTCATTGTAAACCCAAGAATAAAAAACGCTGATAAGGCATAAATTTATCTTATGAAATACTGTTACAATGAATAATTAAGTTTCTAAAAAAAATTACTTCAACACCCAAAATTTTGTTCTTCAGGAAATTCTTTCTTATTTCATTAACAGATTGATATGCAATAGTTTTACAAAGAAAAATTAATTATTGACGGATTAAGTCTTGTCAAAAACCATAGTTAGTGCCGAAATTGTAAACCGATATGACTTATCGTAACTCAAACACCTTTTAATCGATTTGTATATTGACCGTAAGATTCCATTTATAGATTCATTTGGTATAGAGCAATAAAAGATATAGTATATTCATCTTGGCTACACTCTATATGTTTGGCAACCCCGTTGAACAGCTTCATATAAAACCCATTTTGAATTAAAAGTGAAAGTCGATCAATACATTTTAAATTAAATGGATTATTCCTCTTCAATTTCAGGGTCCAAAGTTCATTAATTCGAAAATGAAAATAATTATTCAATAAAATACCACGAAAACCAAACCGATAGGATTACATCAATGAAACATGTTTCAATCATAAACTCACCCTAATTAGACTTTAAACACATGTGACATAAAGGTAATAGAAAAATACCTAACGCCTAAAAGATAATTTTTCATATGCCAGAAAAATACACAGTGTCTGTAGGGAAGAGAGCAAAAACAAAGATATACTGAGATTAATATCCTTACAGTTATGCATATAGTAACACAGCAGTTCCGTAACTGTAACTAGATAATATGTTGTAGATGGAGAGTGCATAAAATAGCTTTGTACGGTGCTGCCACACTGTATCGGATAGAAATATCGTTACTAAGGAAAAGTAGTTTGAGATGAGTTTTCGTATAAAGGAAACATTTACTTAATACAGGTATTATAGCAGTGGTGCCAAACCTACGCCCAGCGGGCCGGATGAGGCCTACGAAGGGTTTTTGTGCGACCCTCGAAGCCATTATGAAAAAGCAATCCGAAAAAATTAACACACAAATTCATACATTTTTATGAAGATTTGGATAATAAAAGTTTTGCCATAAAAGCTTCATTTAAATTTGATTTTCTCTACAGTGGCACCACAGAATATACAGATAACTTCCTATTAAAACTCTAATCCGGTCAGCAGATTAATACCAACTTCCAATGCCTAAGGATCCACAACCGTCGATATGGCCCGACATGTAGGAAAGGTTGGGCACCATTGTGTTACAGAATACAAAAATTTATAAAATATCAAATTCATATTACTTAGAAACTCCACGCCGACAGAATGTGGAGGTATGTTCAAAGCGCTCTATTTCAGAGCAGTATTTTCAAGTTTTCCAGCTCCGCAAAAATATGCGTCGTGGAGGTATTGACGAGCAAATTGAAAGAAAGATACTTCGAATGGCTCTTTCAACTCGCAAATAGTCTCCTTTCTAATGTTAATGGAGCCATCGATTTGTCTTCAGGGATTTTCATGACCCTGGATCTTTGAATGGGCATTAACGAAAAAATTTCCCAACCCTTAGTAACTCCATCGTGCAAAAGATCAACGATGTCATTTCTGCAAAATTTATGGTAAAGAGAAAGCGCGTTCAAGCACAGATGCCACTGTGGATGATGAAACTGCAGTCGCAATCCCAACCGAGCACTTTCAACTCACTTGATGCCTCATGTCTGCCTACTCATCGGCTTTCCCTGAAGCCCGAAATACTTAATATGCTACGGCGCCACCCCGAATCTTTACGACGACACGCAGCTCTTGATACAGCATGTCGTCAACGAATGTCTACCGCAGACAGCAATTGCAGGGTCACAACAAACTGTGCTAACTCCCCGTATTGCACTCCAACACACTGGCGAGTCCTTCCCATTTGTGACATCGCTGTCAGGTCCAAAGTACGGCTGTCTTTTTGAATGACAATAAATAAGGCTCAAGTTGAAACATCACAAAGATTTGTAGCGTATCTGTGTTTTCCAGTTTTCACGTTTAGCCAAATATATATTGCTGCATCCCGCATTTAACAGCCACAAAATATTCAGTTCTTATTTGCAGGATATTCGTTCAAAAAACCACAAAAATATCGTACATAGAAAAGTTCTTTAAAAATTTTTGTTAATATTATTGGTTATTTTTCTTTCAAAACGCATTTTTTTAAATATTTTTTGTGCGCGTGTGAAGGGACAACGGGGAATATATACGAGATTATTGAGGCGGGGGGATGAATAAGAGAGGAGTAGTAAGAGGAATTTTCAAGTGCCCGGGGCAAATGGCTATGCACATAAATAATTCCTCTCTCCAAATGAGGAAAATTAGCGCTGCTTAAAACGGGTCTTAAATATAAATGCTCTCTATTCTTACTCCTCGACCAGACACGAACACTCAGGATCGGTCTCGGGCAGAGGAAAATGTTATTTCACTCTCTCGAACGAAGTAACGCGTGCTGAGTCCAAATTCCGTGACTACACACACGTAACCAGAGGCAAAAGCACCCTTCTAATGGCGGCGTCAATTAACCGAATTAACCGCCTAGAAATCCGCAGTTTTTATCATTAGTGCCAGGGAAGTCTTATTAATCTCGTTTAGAATGATAGCGGGTGTTCCTTGCGCTCCCTCTTTCTATCTCCTTCGCTATCTTTTTTCTTATCCCACTTTATTACTGACGAGGAACGCTCGAAGACAAAGAGATTATTTTTCGTACATTAAGACTGAGTTATAACCCTATTTTAAGAGAGGGCGATGAAAAAGCAATTACACCTCCAAAAAATACGTTTCGCGGAATAGTTTTCGTACTAGAAGCCAGAACGCGTAAATCATTATAATTTTTCACGTTGAAAATTGCAGAAATTAGCGTAAATTAGTAAGGAGATTTTGGCTAAATGGCAACTTCGTAGTAACATAGCAACATTTTATTAACATCCGCAAAAACTGCGTTACTCTCGGGATTTTTTGTTGGGTGTCTACTAATTTTCATTAAGATGAATTATAACAAGTGATTTGTGTAGAAGAATATTTTCAGGTTATTTAGAGAAACGAGTTCCCTTCTTAACCTTTCTTTTCAACTGCCAACGATGAAGTTTAAAAAGACAGAGTTTAAATTACGTAAAATTCTGAAAAACCAAAAATAATCATAGGCCACCTTTATGATTTTAAGGTGTGTATTAATCGTACAAACAGGATGATTCCCAAATAAATTTGATTTAAAACATTAATATCCAATAGCATATAATAGCTTGTATGCAAATATAGGGTCGACATAAAAATTATAAGTAAACTATACTTTGATAAAACGTCATTTTAGTTAGAATTATTTCTGGAGAACTGGTAATATATCCAATAAAAAATAAAAAAGTAAATTTCCAAAGAATATACTACTAAGTAGATACGCTACCGAATAATAGGAAGTATTTTACGAAATGGTGGAATAATTTGTACCACATAAAATTACTGGAGAAAAAATATAAATAAAAAGAAATAAGTGTATATCTATGTGTGTAACTACAAAAATGCTCACAGGAAAAATAAATAATAAGACCTTTTAAGTCACCGTGCAGCGATTTTACCCGCAACTCCGCACTTACGCGAAGCACTTAACGAAAATCCGCGACAAATAAGGCCGGGCATCGTATATCGCCGCAATTGTACATCGCCACTTTTATATTTCGCCGCCTTTTGTAATCGTCGAAGGAAATGGCAACGGCTGTCCACGCTAAAGGCTCGGCCCCATAGCTACTCGCCTTATACCGCGAATATCACCCTTATTTCCCATTTCTCCCCCTTTCCTATGGATATGTAACCTACAAAATGAATTAACCAACACGAAGTCAAGGAGACGCCCGTTCAAAAACCCCGCCTTTCCCCTCCGCAAAAATCATCGCGTGCTCACGTCACGTGACCGTGAAATGTCCAGCGGAGAAAACGGGAACCGACCAGAGTTCGAGTGTGAGAGAGCGCGGAGGGCGCAGTCGGCGTTCGCTAGAGAGAGGACGAGAGAAGAAGATACGACGCGGAGAAGACTAAAGAAGCCGCACGACACCATGTAAGAGAGTTCCTCGTGGACAGAGTGTGCTGAACTATTTCTGTGGACATCAGTTGTAATTATAAACAATACTACTGATGTGATTCAAGTTACGAGACAAGTCTGCGTCTCAAGTCTGTTTGCTTTTGTTTCTTATAATTTGGTATTAAATATAGCAATTAGTTGGAAATTTATGTGGCGTTCTAATAGGGTCGCCGCAACCGAAAGAATTCCGGTAAATACAGCATAATTTATACCAAAAAATTCTGAACTTGACCGGGACTCGAACCAGGATCTCCCTAATTGCCAGGGAGTTGCTTTAACCAACTAAGCTACCAAGCCAGACTAACTCACCAGACTCGAGTAGGGGCATTTACAGTGAAGGAGGTAACCCACAAGGAGACACTATGAGATTGATTTCGCGAATCTGGTGGGGGATTTTGCGGTGAAACTAGAGCAAAAATAAGGAGACAGGTTTCTAGGATTTCTCTCCCAAAGGCCCTGGTTCGCGAGAAAAAATAAGGAAGAATCTGTCATTTTGCATACAATATTTATTCCGATCGCATTTATATGTCACGGGCAGATGCAATTATTATTCGTCGCTGTCTGATGTCACACCGCTGAAGATCCTGGGATGGGTAAATTCGGTCCCAGATTACGAGAAACCGTCCGGAAACTTGAACGCGAGTTTACAAATATTTTCGTCACCAGCGCAAAATCCGGGAAACTAACAACGGTTTTGTTCAAATAATTTCTTGAGAATGTTCTGAAACCGCATGTGAAAACAGAAAAGTTTTTGTTGTTACTCGATTCTTGGGGTGTGCAAACGAATGAGAAATTCATCGACGAACATGGTGTACCGTCGAGCGCATTAAAAATCATTCTACCAAAATGTACGCCGTTGTGCTAACCGTGCGACGTCTATTTTTATAGAAAGTTGAAGCAGTTCATTGCGCAGCTTCAGAACTGCACGTATCTACTGCAACAAAAAAGAGAGATTAGTGGATGGTATTAAAATACATTCCTTGGTACATAACCAGCTGCCTGCATCTGCATTCCAAGATATGCTTCAATACGCGTGGTACACTGCGAAATTGGTGGAAAATAGAAGCGCATTCAGGAATGTACGTGAAGTATGTTTTCCTTCCGATCAGCACACGCGTAAGTGCAAGTGTGGGCAAGTTAGCATTTTTAGATGCGCTTGGTGTAGCCAAAACCTATGCTTTCCTTGCTTTTACGATGAATACCATCCCAGGGTCTGCAGCGGATTGACATCAGAGAGCGACGAATAATTGTATCTGGCCATGACATATAAATGCGATCGGAATAAATATTGTATTTAAAATGACAGATTCTTCTTCATTTTTTTCTCGCGAACCAGGGCCTATGGGAGTGAAAGCCGAGACACGTGTCTCCTTATTTTTGCTCTAGTTTCACCACAAAAGTCGCCCACCAGATCCGCGACATCAATCTCGTAGTGTCTACTTCTCAGTAGTAAACCTTACCACACTAGATGTCCTCACAGAGGCACAGCGGAAAACACCCCTACTTTATCCCAGAATTAAGAAGATGTTAAATAACAAGAGTAAATACCCCAATTCGAGATTGGAGAAGTAGTCTGGCTTGGTAGCTTACTTAATTTATACCAATTCATCGTTATAATAAAAATGAACATTCCAAAACGCAAAAATTTTAATGCAGTTTTTTTCATACGCCCATTACAAACCAATGGTAGAATTATAACGTTTTCATATCCACCTTGAAAATCGTTCTTGACACCCTAATTTAACCCTCCGTCGGGCGCAAAAGATGGTGGTGGAACACGATCGGGTGCAATGTATCTCAGAGATAATTATTTCTTTTTGTTTCTTTTGAGGCTAATAAATGATCACGTTCAAATAAAACACTGTTGTGTTTATTATTAGGAACAAAAGTTATGATCGCAGACATAATTCAACCCCTTAAACTCAATATTCTCATTTTTAAAAAGGAACGAAAAAAATACGACAAAACACTGATTGTCATATACAAAATATGGTTAAAAATAAACACTGACTTCAACATAAAACTTAAAACATAAAAAACCTAATGAGAAATAAAAATTAATATTATTAAACAGTAAACATGATAATATAAAATTATTACATGAAAAGAACGTAGCGTGTGTCGAAGTCACACAAACGGGCGCAATGTATCTGTGAGATAAAAGTTTGTGAAAACGGAGCAAGCGCACACTCAATCAAGGTCGAACCGACACTGACTAGTGAAACAATATTATACAGGAAGGTACTCATGAGGAGACAGACGTCACCTGCCCCACTGCTGAGAGATCAACAATGTTGCACCCTCCGTATCTCACAGACACGTTGCGCCCGACGGAGTGTTAATGTTTCTGTACAATATACATCAAAATGTTCCCATTTTCGACCCCATCGCAACATTTTCCCACACAGCTATCTTAATGATTCCTCTCCCTCCAACTCTTAATGTTCACGGCCAACAAAGCCCGGAACTCTCAACGAGTCGAACAATTTCAGAGTTTATATTTTATGCTACATCCACTTTACCAATTATCCCCCCCCCCTCCCCTTGCCACAAACACATTTCCACCATCCCCCTTTTGAGCCATATAATTTTTTGGCCCTTCAAAACATACAGTTTCCGCCCATTTGCGCAAACAACACCCAACCCTCCAAAACCGCACAAAAACACACATTTCCCACCCCTTCCCGACCCTAATCTCCTCACATCTCCCAACTCACAAAATCTCCAATCCACTATCCCTAAACTTTCAACCCCTAATCTTTTCTCTCCCTCCATCCTCCTCCAGGCACTTTCTTCCCCCTTTCTCTCCCTTATCTCTCATCCCATTTCCTCCTCCACCTTCTCCTCTCCTTCACACTCTCCTACTTTTACCCCCCCCTCCTCGCCCCTCTATCTCTCCCCCCCTCACCTATTTATTATCCTTTTACCCCACTTTCTCCTCACATTCTCCCTCTTTCCCTCCCCTTCACTACCCTTTTGTTTTAATTTCTCCCCTCTTTCAACCTCTTTCTCCCCCACACCTTCCTCCACTTTCTCTCAAAATTCCCTCGCTTTCCTCTTTCCCTCGCACTTTCTCTCCAACTTTCTCCTTTTCCTCCACCGCTTGAATTTCTTCTGCTTCCATTTCACCCCCCCCCCCTCTCCCCCTTTTCCCCCCACCTCCTCTCCTCCTTTACTTTCCTCTTGAAACGGATTATTCCCCTTTATCGTGTACTACTAATGTAGTCGAACCCTTTTATTCCATTCCCGCTCTTCTTCCGAAGTCTTACCCCCTTCGAATCTCACCCCGTCTTACCCCCCTTCCTTAATCATCCCATTCCATCCAAATCCTCAAAAACCATTCCCTAGAACTCCAACTAGTTTATGTCTCTGTTCCATTAGTTTTATCTCACATCAGCCTTCCTTCACAGGCCCCTCATTTCCCCTCTCCCGAAACTTGTCTCTTGCCTGGAACTCTCGACATCTCCTGCTCTTTCTATGCCACCCTCCCCTCCCCTCCGAGCGTCTCCGCTTCCCTCCCTCTTCGTCCTTTCTGCTCTGAAGGCTTTCGGGAGTAACTATAACCCTTCACGTTCAATAATATCAAGGCTGCTCGCCGTAAACCTGGACCTAGACCGAGAATTTACGAGGCAGGATGAACCGTGGCGAAATGCTGAGAAAGATCTGAAATTTTTTTCTCCGAGACCGAAATTAATGGCGGAATCATGTATCTCGCGGAAGAGAATCGTTTTTTTTTTCCTCGACGCAAACTGCGCCGCGATGAAATTCCTCGCAGCTGAGGGAACTTTTTGAAACTAGGGTTAACGAGCCTCCGTGGCTGTCAAGAAATTAATCGATATGATGGTTTTGTGAACGGAGGTCAAAGTTAATAAACTTCTTGCGTTGTTTTTTTTAAAAAACGTTACGTTATTCTGGTATTTTATTTTCTTTCGTCCTTTAAATATACTCACTGATGATTTTATTTGGAAGGTTATGCCCATCATTTTATTTGTTTTCGTCTAAATTAGTAGTTCGATACCTAAATGTTATATTCATAACTTTTAGAAATATTTCAAATTCTTCATTGGCAATAAAATTATGTTACAATCTCCGTATAATCTGCTCTACCTCATGTATGTCGCACATATACCAAGAAGAAAAAATTAATCTTACACATTTTTTAAATTATCAATTCTCAACAAACAAACTTTGTACTTTTTATGGGGAAAGCGACGGATTCCATGGAAAATAATGATGAATTGAAAAATACTAAATTTAAGGATTAATGAAATTCTAATTTAAACATGTAAGACGTCATCGAAAACGGATAGAAAAATTATTACGCCGGATAATATTATCGAGTTTTTTTAATGAGCACTTTACAAAATAGGATTAACGCATCCTTGAAATGCCTTGTGAAAAATTCAGAAAAGATAAACACAAATCTTCACTGCAAGTAAAACTAAATTTATGATTATTAATGCATCTGACGTTTCTTTAATTATTAGTAACTTTTATTAAGTTTTTAACGAAAATCAGTGGCAATATAACGAATTTAGAACTCGGAAATTGATTTTGTAGAGCTAAAATTTGAAGCCCCTAAAAATGCCTTAAAATCATTTTTATCTTTCAATTTAAAATTTTAGATATTCACTCTAAATAAATTCATACTCTGCATTCTTAACCTCGATATTGCGTTCACTTTGCCTGATTAAAATTAAACGTAAATTCAGGCAAAAACAGTCTGAAAATACCCTTTGTGAAATTTAAAAATTCAAATTGCACTTAAATTATTGGGTCTCACAAATTAGACTATGTCCATTAGAACATGTTAAGAGTCGCTTACGATTGCTCCCCGCCTACAGTTTAGAGTGTATCCCACCGCGTTTCATTAACTTGGCTAAACAAACTTTCACCCTTTTACCCATAACAACCTCCTGGTAGCACAGTGGGATGGATGTGTTACGAACCCTTCCAACGATTTCAGCATCAAGAGATAGACGTCGGCGCTTCCTAAATTTTAGTTTCTGCATCAAATATCGCAAATAGAATACATCTTTAAGGAAAAAAGTAGACTGAAAAAGCGCAAAAGTTTAAAGACTATAGGCCAATTCAGACCAATATATAAGGTTACGGAAGGAATTTTACTTGAGGTATAACTCGCTATCATTTCATTAAAAATATTATTCTGAATTTTTTATCTTTTGCATTGGAAAACTTCAAAAATAGTTCATCAAAACTTTGACTTAAGCTAGTAAAAGTTTGCTAAATGTTATGAAAAACTTGTTTTGATATAAATAAGCAATACATATTTACATCTACACGCAATCCTGCAATTCTCCAAAGACCTGTAATTGACAAACTATGACTCCTCAATCTTTAAAGAAAGGTTGGCAAAACCAGGTACACATTTATATTAAAAAGTAGCCATCAGTAATGATTCAGTGACAGTGGATTTTAAAGGGAAACGATATTTTAGAGATTATAAACGTAGGTGGATATAAATTGACCGGCGTATTTTCATGAAACAATAGAAATTTATATTCGAAGTAAAACGATGCATTTCAGTGACATACTCCACCAGGAAGATGACCGAACCAATTACTCAAGCCTAAAGTCTTTCGTGTGGAAACATCTTCCTGCCTTTATGTCCTAAACGCCCCTCCCAGCTTTAATCTCGACTCCCCCAGAAAAAAAAAATGAAACCGAAACTCCGTCACGCTCAACCAGAATCCCTTCACCCTTCATTCCATCCACTCTACACGTGTCCAATTCTCTATTCCAACAAAATTCTCCTTCGCAAACCTCTGCTCCGTAAGTCCTCAACTTCTTGAACGAACAAATCCCTCCACACCTCTCTTCCCCGCCTACACACACACACTCACTCACACACACAAAGACACGCAGGCAACCCTTTATACCCCTCCGTCCCTTCCTCTAACCTCCCTCCGCATCCTCCGTCACCTCTGCAAACTTCCCTTCCATGAAGCAGTCAGAACCTTGAGAGAGGATATCCCTTACGACACCTCGCAATCAATTAGGACGAGACGAGGGGAAAGGGGTAGTGAGAGAGAGAGAGAAAGGGAGGGAGGGAGAGAGAGAGAGAGAGAAACTGGTGTGCAGTCTAATCGACCCGGAGGGTTGACTTGGACTCATCACGAGAATCCCTTTTACCCTCATCTCCCCTCTCGTACCTCCATCTCGTCGCTTTAACCCTGGAAAATTATCTTCTTTCTCTCCCCCCTACCCTCCCCCCCACTACCCTCTCCCTCTCTCTCTATCTATCTTACCCCCTTCCTCCCTCTGGCACCTCTCCCTCCCCCCCCAACTACCTCCACACTTCTCAGCTTCGCTAATCTACGCTGTCCCCCCCCCCCCACCCACCCCCCTTCCTTTTAACATCCGTCCCTTCCTCTTTAAGTACTCCCACCTCCACACTCCTTCTTATGCCCAAGTTGGTCGTCTTCTTGGGAGCATTATATCTCTCGCTCCTCCTGCCCTCACACCCTTATAACCAATTCACGTTTAAGTCCCTCCATCCCTTCTCTCTCTCTCACTCTCTGCATCCTCACAAAGAACCACTTTCTCCGCTACATGACCTTTCCCTAAAGGCTTTGGGAAGATCTCTCCGACTGTGTTTGGCCAAACTATTATGCACCGTATCCGGAATGACTAGGATAGCACGTATTTCCTCTTTGACTTTTTACCTGGAATAATGTCGAAGGACGATTTGCAGGGAGAAGTGAGAGAGGAAAGGTTGGGGTACTAGATGGTTTGGTCTGCTCATTCCTTCTGAGCTAAATAAGAATTAGGGAGAATGATTATGGTAAAAGCTGTGAAATTATTCCTTGCTCGGGTAACGTAAGATTATTTTACGTAGATTCATTCCTCGAATTAGACGATTATTCTTTAAACGTCTACCACGGCTTTCTTAGATAATTCAGGGACGTCAATTTCACTTTAGCACGGTTTCGGAACTATCTCTAAACTAAAAAATCTGATGTGGCCAACACATGACTTTCTCAATATTTGGGGTATAGATATTTAAATTATTATGAATATCATTATAATCCAAAGTTATTATTTCGTATCGTAAAAGAATACAGTCGTCCTTATTGCCGTAAATTACGTATATTTTGAATATGTTTACAGAATTGACCGCTACATGGTGGTGTCGCTGTATACTGGAAATTACGAAAAAGTTAAATATCTCCGAAATGGAAGGTTGTACAAAAATTTGTTTCAAACAAAACTTGACAGAAATATTATTTTCTACAACTTTGGTCCTTACGAAGATGACCAATAACGACGTTTTTAAGGAGATATTTGACGGAAACCGAAAAAACCGATTATTTATAAATAATTCTTAAACAATAACTGCTATGGAAAATTGTTTTAAATAAAAGTTGTAGAAAATTACATTATAACCTATGCATAGAATTGTATATACAATAATAATTTTTCTAACGGAGATATTTCGCCAAAACC
This sequence comes from Uropetala carovei, assembly GCA_036926305.1. NCBI lineage: Eukaryota > Metazoa > Arthropoda > Insecta > Odonata > Petaluridae > Uropetala > Uropetala carovei. The sequence continues at coordinate 742,323 of JAXCHB010000248.1, forward strand.
GAATCGGGTTTTGAATAAACTTCGACTTTCGGTTAACCGATATTGTCCGAAAACAAATCAGCTCTTTGTGCTCATACCAAAGTGTGATATATGAAATTTGGTAATGATGTGGCAAGTACTTTTCGAGTTAGTGCGTACACAATCACATAAGTGGCGGATCCAAGGGGGGGGGGGGGGGGGATCGCCCCTTCCTTGGATAACCCCATTGCACTCCACTGGGCGCTTTCTTAAATTCATTCCGCGCAAAAATCCTCAATTATACGTCACAGATTAGGTAGGCGGAGGGGCGATCGCGCCCCCCCCCCCCCCCCCTTGAGAAGTTTCTGGATCCGCCCCTGAATCACATACATACGTACACATACGCACACACACACAGACATCATTCCGAAAATAGTCTAAATGTGTTCTACGGACCTCAAAACATGTATTTCCGTTGACATCTCGAAGTCGATTTTTTCATTAAAACAATACTTTCTCTATACTCCGTATATGGAGATATTTAAAAGGTTTTAGTTCGACTCAAGAGGTTAAATGAAAGGGTAAAGAAAGAAATGCTGAATCCAAAGTAACTATGTAAATACTGGCATACTGATCTTAGAACAAACTCATACTCCTATAGAGAAACATATGCCACTTTGCCTAGTTTTACTATGCACGGTCTTTTCCTGAAACTCAAGAGCGAAGAAAGGCGTATTGAAATGTGAATCCAACGAAATAGTGAAGCTTAGGCGATACCGAAAACATGGGATTCCTAAACCAAATATTATTGTTTTTAAAAGACTTGCTTTTACTGTTATCACTTGAATTGAACCTAATGTAATCACATCAATTGTAAAATTAAAATTTAGGGAGGTTGTCCCGAATATACATTTTGAAGTTATGTTAAGTTTTTTATGTTTGATGACAGATGTCTTCAGTACGAAAATGACCTTGAAAACGTTGAAACCATAATTTTAAGATTTATCTATCGCACTTCTTAGTCTAAAACCTTCAGTTTTAATATCTTCAATTCAAGTGGAAGATACGGTAAGTAATTAGGATTGGTGCTTGTCACTAAAACATTTCATAACTGATTCCCTGATACACTTTTAATTTTATATAAAATATATAAAACTTTTCCTTCGAAACATCCCCCTCGAAAGCAGTAACGCCTTCATCTATCAATGAGAGCGCCGCAAAGGTGACTTCCTTCATCCCATCTCACAAGGGCTTAGTCCACGCCGACAAGCCTCGCGGGGCGAGGAAACTTAGGTGATTCTTGCGGAAAAAGACAATATTCATCTCGAACGAAATAAATTGAAAACATGAAAGTACGTCGGTTTGCCGCTGGCCATGAACCTTTTTCCCAAATCACCCTAATAAACTACAACATAGCGTAACAAATGATAGAAAAGCGTGATGAAGCGATGCATTTGTGAAAATGGCATTTGACATTTTTATACCACCGATGTTTGGACTTTTATTTGAAAAGCTTTGACGTTCAGATGTTTTTCCTATAAAACGGAATACAGACTGAGTAGCATCATGGATTGACACCATGATGCAGTAAGGATTTTAAAACATTTCAAAACAGCCACAAATATTACTTGGTAACAGGGAAATGTAACACAATAAGGCTTGCCATGTCAGCGGAAATAAAATTTGAAATTTCAACTCTTGCATCCTATGATAGAATTTCATTTGTAATATTACTTCGAAACTTAAGAAATTTAATCCTTTAAATTTCTACATCTAAATGTACTGAGAGGAAGCACAATTCATGCTACAATTCAACCGTGCGTTACCCATACCTTTTTTACCAGTATACTGATTCGTCAGTCTCAATGAAAAAAAAGAGATTAAATAAGAAAGACTACACTACCCTAAATGGTCGGGAAAGGAATACGACGACAGTACGTAAAGAATTAATAGACAAAAAGAATAATCATTGGTCTCTACCGATAATATCATTTACAATCAAATTGATACTGTCTATAAACACGGGTAAAATTAATGCGTTACATCACCACATATTTCGTCACTAAAGCCTCTTTTTAAGTGGTATCAACGTAGAATTGTACCCTCAATTGTTTCTTTCCATTTTCTACACAATCGGAGGTCTTAAAAAATATTAATGAGCCGCTATCTGACGCTGTATATTTTTCAAACTCAAATCCAAAGAAAAACAAATGGCAGCAATACATAAATCTACACTCCAAGTTTCTGATCGGTATCATTTACGGTTTCGTCACAATTTCAATTTAAGCAAGTGCAAGGCTGACGGATAGACAGATTCCAAAGTGTAAGTTTAAGTGAAAAGTAAATGATAAAGTAAAAAACGCACTAAAATATTATAATATAAATTCATATTTTTATATAAGTAGTTTGTCAAAGCGAGCAATTTTGGTAGAATGGTAATAGGGTGTGTCTGTTTTTTTCTACTTACATAAGCGAGACACTTTTAAAATTTGCCTTAAAATCCTTTTTTTTACTTCAAAACTTAATTAATTACCAGATTTGTGGTTTTTACGGCATATACAAAAAGTTACTGAAACGAAACAGAAAAGAGATAATCTCCTAGTCCAGGGGTCCCCAAACTTTTTATTGAAAGGGCCACATAAGGCTTTGTGTACGACAGCGCGGGCCACTTAAGACTTTTCAAATGACTGACCGGGCCGTGGGAAAACTTCAAAGTTTCGAGGGGGGGTTGGGTGGGGTAAGGCAGGCGGGCCGGATTAAATCACTGCGCGGGACGGATGTGGCCCGCGGGCCGTAGTTTGGGAACCCCTGTCCTACTCTGCTGTGATCAGCCATAATTTCCCTAAAGATACGAAAACCATTCCATAATACCCTTAAACCGGAAAATGAAAAGCAAGATGAGACAAAAATAATATCACAAGATACTCTTGGTAAAAAAGTACTGCAAGCATAAATTTTATCTTTAGAGAGAATATAAAGCATCCACGATGGGACTCAAAAACTAAAGGTGGGTATAAATAAATAGAACCTCTTGACACTCGCTTTGAGAGGTCATTCGAAAATATTAATACAGTCTATCTTCTAAAAGGGATAGGTGTTCGAGTTTTCACTCGAAGATCGTGTTCTAAAAGTTCGATGTTATTGCAGCAAATCAATATCTACATATATTTTCAAAGATCTTTCTCACGCACATATTTTTATAATTTACAGAAACTTTTCAATCTGAAAATGAAGGACATTCAAAAAATATTGTGGATGAAATAAAATAGAAATCTATGAAATACAAATGCACAAGATGGAAAATAATAAGTGAACAACAGATATAGTAATGTCTTAATGCGAGTAATTAGAAAAGGCAACATGATTTAATATACGCTCGAAGGAAAAGTTAAAGAATTATATAAACGAGAAAGGAAAAGGTTTCAAGAATTAGAGAACCCGGATACCAATACAGAATATGGAAAGGGACAGTTCGGCACGACCGGTTCGGCGACGGGACATTTCGGCGATGGAATTATTCGGTACCGGACAGTTCGGCGCCAGCCGTGTACCACGCGGCGCAATTCCAATATATTTTGGAGGGAATGGCGTTGATATTGCAACTATTAAGTTACCGAATCTATTACATAGAAATAAAAATGACTACATTTAAAGGAAAATATATTTAAATTAACTTTCGTGACAAAAAGTACACGATAAAAATTATACGACGGAAAATCACCGGATGATATGCATAATGATGATTAATTAATTATATCAATGTTAATTTAATACAAATGTCACTGTTAAATTAAATTAGCTGACTTGATTCCATCTAACCAATACTGTTTAAAGAAAGATATATTTAATGAATTTAAATCTATTTTCCTTTATATATAGTCATTTTTATTTATAAGTAATAGATTCGGTAACTTAATAATTGTAATATTAATATTATCATAACGCCATTCCCTCCAAAATACTACATTGGAATTGTGTCGTGCGGAACACGGCTGGCGCCGAAATGTCCGGTGCCGAATAGTCCCATCGCCGAAGAGTCCGTCGCCGAATCGGGCGTGCCGAACTGTCCTAAACCCTACAGAATAAGGAAGCATAACGACATGGAAAACCCGGACCAGCCTTTAAACACAGACCCGTCTGGGAAAAGATGTTGATCTTATAAGGACCCTCAAAGCCTTCCTTTTGTAATTATTACGCATTCGTTTCATTAACAAACGTAGTATCTCCAACATCCACAAAAACTATGGAAATACTGTAAAACTATAACCGGTTTTTCGATTCAAAAGCATCTGTAATCAGCGGCGAATCATAAAACATATATAAAAGACGGTGTCGCTTTGTCCCTTTGTGATGTAATGGTTTTTGAAGTTTTGTATCTCACATACGACTGAACCGAATTTGATGAAATTTTCAGGATAGCATTTTGATATAACAACAAAACGTTTTAATTTATTCCGTTCCTTTGTCCTTTTGTCACTCCCTCTGTCACCCTCTTAAAACCAGAAATATACCTGGCAAGAGGGGATTAAGGTCATCTTTTGAAGCACAATAGATACTCGCGGCGAGGGTTTCGAACCTTCGCTCGGATCGAAGGCAACCCTCTCAGCAGGAAGTATGATTTCAGGTCAAAGAAGACTGCCTCAATTTTATTTCGGAATAATCGATCATCCCCGTCATTTTTGACGGGCGCTTATACTAGTTACCAATAACATAGTGAAATTAGAATCTACATAATCACCCCTTATGGAGGACGCTTTGCTGCTGAAACGCGTTTCTTGTTTTCCAAACCATTTATGCTGCTCTTTGAGAATCTTAGTTTTCATTTGTTAGCAACCATTAGGTGAGCTCGACAACTATTTTCAGAATCATTTGTTGTAATATATAAAAAAAACGTGAGAATAGACGAAGAGCACCAACTCGAGGGACTCGATCTCCTACGTCCCGACCTCAAAATTTTGAATCCTGCAAAAAACCGTATACTATTTCTTACCGCAAGCAATCCACATCAACTGCTCTTTCGCAAAAGTTACAAGGTCCTTAAAGCCCTACGCTGAGACTGACATGCAAAAACCGGGTCGAGGTATGCGAAGGTTGTAAGGAGAATGGAGGTAACAAGGTGCGGGTGGAACACTTCACGTTTCCAGGAGATGGGAATAGGACGATGCATCAAAGAGGCGTGATTAATCTCCTTTAGCCTTCTATGCCAATCGAAAACTCCTCTCTCCCTCTATCTCTTGCGGGGAAAGGAGGGATTTTCTTTTTGCCCTTCGCCTACCACCTACTCTTTCTCTCATTTTATCCTTTTTTTTTACCGGTTCCGCCTCCGCTTCGAGGAGTTCGCGGACCGATTTCTCTTATTTTTTTCTTCCCTTACCGACTTAGTGGAATGGGAGAGACAGAAAGGGTCGAAAATTACTTCCCACTAATTAGGAGCATTATAGAGACGCTTGATCTCTTTCGTTGAAGGCATTCTCCCTCCTTTCTCTCTCGTTCTTGATCTCTCGCCGCCTTTGATAAGATTATTCACGCAGTATACGGAACTTTGAAAAATCAGGCCGCTTCCCGACGGTTATCTTGCAGTAAAATCCGGTCGACGGAGAGGAGATTACAGCCAACGGGACAGGCGATCGGTGATTATAAAATCCGTCGAAATGTGTCTACATGTACGTTAAATTCTCATGACAAACGAGTACTACGAAAAGGCGAGTTAAAATATCTCAGTTTTCCGTTTTACTGCTAACACAAACATGACCTATTACGGCAACACGTTCATTTAGAATTCGCTGATGACGAAACTAACAATTATAGCTTACCCACACCTTTTTCTATTATCAATAAAAATATTTCATAACACGCAAATTCAAATTTAATTTCGCAAAACTTCAAGTATTTTGCCATCAACTGATGCAAGGAATCCACTAAAAATCAACAAATCTCGTTAAATTTGATCTTTCGCGTTAAAAATATCTCAATCATTTTGTTTGATTTCATTATACGCAATAAATTTGTTCCTAAATTACAGCGTACTGTTCCGAAAATCAGTCTATTAAAATTTAATACCAAATACGAGTGTGTGTGTGTGAGCGTGCATTCGCAATGTCTCTTTAAAATACATCATCAGCGCAAAAAGAGCTCATCATATCATTTGATATTTAGCTGAAAATGTAACTCAACGAATTTAAAAAAAAGTATGCGTATATGATTCCATATCAGTTTTGATGTAATAACAACAATAACATTACCTCACCCGTTAAAAAAACAAACCCATTTACGTGGAACTCTAGCGTTATAGCGAACCGAAAATGAGCCCGAAGGGAGTGAGAGAGATAGACGAAACGCATTTAAAAGGACCGTCGATATCTGATGGAAAAACCATGCGAAAGTTTCGAACCGAAAAAATCGCGTTTCAACCGTGACAAATGGTTCCGGCCCTTCCGACGATATGTCCGAAAAGAGGGGTTATTGACACTGTTATCGCGATGAGTAGGGTGGACGGAACACGCATAAATGTGCACGACAGCTAGACCTTTTGGAAGGGCGGAAATACGAGCTGAGGAGGGTTTTTTTTTTGGTATGATATATACGTATGTATACGTGGCGTTTTCAAGAAGCTAGCGGCATTTTTGACTAAAATAAACCGATTCGCGTAACGGTGCCTAAGATATGACGAGTTCGGTTGATTAAAATAACCAAAATCAAAGAACCGGAAAGGCGAGCTCTAAAATTGTCCATTTATAATTTATTTTGCGGGTACTGAGAACCACGAAGATATATTTTGTCTAGTTACAATGAGGATTCAATGGTAATCAGCATGCAAACGTAATCGTGACGACGTTTAAAGGAATTAAACCAAAATTTTAACGTTTTATTCTTCTGGGTACAGTTAAACCAACTTTGTTATATATTTCAATTATGTATCGCTGAAATCAATACCTAAAAATAAAAATTCTAATTAAACAGCACGTAAAATGAAATTTGAATGCGATATGCCCTAACAGCGATATACATGTGCAACAGTCAAGTTAATATAATGTCTCACTAAAATCAGTTCACCAATCAAAATCACTGGCCAGATTTGTTATTATTGCATTATGAAATTATTTTATTAAAATATTCAACTAATGCACTGAAAATATTGTTTTTGTTTAATAAACAAGTTAAATTCAGGTCACGACTGTTTCCGTTGTCATTTTATTAGATGAAAACGCTGAATTGAAAAACAAGCTTTAACTGATTGAATAGAAAGAGGACACTGAGTCTATGTAAATGAAATCAATTTCTCATTGAGAATAATGTCTTATGATGAAAATTACGAGAGAAACTGGAGAAAATTATGCAGCCAGGTTACAACAAATTTATAAATTTCACCGTTTAAACGGTAAATGTCTTTTATTATTTTCATTGAAAATCGATGCTTGGTAATCGGGGACAAATATACTCAAAAGTGTCGGATATTTTCTAAAATAGTATATATATAAGAGAACGAAGAAATATGCTTTGTTCAAAACGCCTTTTTTACGTGTTGGAATTCATAAAACTCTTTTACACGCGTTTTCACCAATTCAAATAAAAAATTTCCCAGAAAAAAGGCATTGAAAAAATAAAATTTTTACGTGCACAAGAACGAGATCCAGAAGACCCAAGAAGCTCAACCAAATGCATGAAATTTCCTAAAGGACAAAATACACTCTCGAATGAATAAAATAAAAGACTTCTAAAATTAAAAAAAAATGAATGAAAAAGGTGGCCTTGTGTTCAAGCCACCTTGCCTATTTTTTTAAAAATCCCTCACGATGTGAAAAACCGAGGTTTTTTTAAAAATCATTATCATTTTCTTAAGTTAGATAAAAATATATATCTTTTCCTGCCAAGTGAGGCGTGAATTCCAGCCCGGTGAATAAATAGGCAGAAGATGAATAAGGCGCAGCAGCTCCTTAAAAAGAAAGGAGGGATAAAAAAGGCTTCATTGTGTCAGGCTACCTTTGCGTGGGAGCAAGAATTGAGGCAGGCTACCATTTTTTTCTTCCTTTCTCTTCTTCTTATTCGGTCAGTTTATTTTATTCCTGTCTTTTCTCGCAAACCGAAGTCATCTTTACTTCCAAAGTCTTACTTAATTAATCCTCAGAAAGGAACTTGTCGAAACTTTTAATGGAATAGGATTATAGTATGCTATATAAATATAAAGGCTCAAAGGATTTCTTCCTCGAATCCCAGTCGTTTTATTCGCCGAGGGGCACATCTTTTCCCAACCGTAAGCTTTAGGCGCTCTTTGGGCTATTTTATGAATCGCTAAATTGCTTTGACATAAAAATTTCTATTGGCTTCAAATGACTGAGAAAATAAAGTTACTAGGAAATTGAATTATTCACCAATTTCATTTATAATTGACTCAAATGAAAAATTTTATATAGATTTAAAATGCTGATAATGGACTCTCACTTCTGCTCAGAAAACACCTAATAAAAAACTATTATCCAAATTAAGTTCATACATTTTCCTTCCTTTTGCTCAAAAATATATAGTATATTAAAATGCCCCCCACCCCACTATCCCGTTTCTTGACTGCAGTACGATGCGCAGTGAATATTTACAATGAAATCATATTTCTTCACTAGGTTGTAAAACTCTATCAAAAATTTAAATAAAATCACTCAGAGAGAAAACCACATGATTGATTAAAAATTAATTATTAACAGAAATATTGTATATACTGATTAGATTGTTAATGTTAAACTATAATCATATCCATTTAAACGCTTATTTTCACACTAGCTGTGATTCAAACATCTTCTTTCAGACTTTGATCATTAGACACATCAAGGGTTAACATCAATTGGGGTCCTTGTGACTTCAAACAACTTCAGCACTAGTAATATAGTTGATGTATGTGTGTCATTCGTAACATGCAAATGAACGAATAATCAAATGGAGAACAAAATTAGCCCACCATAAATTCACCTCCTAAAGGGAGTCATCGATAATTAAGACTAAAATGGTAACTAAAAACTAAACGATTGGAATGACACATTTGATTTTCGCTTCTCATTTTCGATTTAGGCCTAAATCATCCACGACAAACATCAAAAACAAGAACACCTGTCGAAGATCCGTCTATCGTTCCTTTCCCAAACAGAAGATGAACTCCGTAGAGACGAAAGAATAGAGAATGAAAACGGCGAGGCTCCCCACGATGCAACGACACTTTTACCTGCCAAAAGTAGGGTTCATTTCCTGCGAAACACACTTGAGAACCAACCCTCCCTTAAAAAAAAAAAATAGAGAAAAACCCTCCGCCTCCCAAAAAATGCTCTATCACACACACTCTCTCTCTCTCCCTTCCTCCCACTCCTCCCGATCTGCTACCAGATAAGGGCGCAATTTAGTCTGCGGACCTTTTATTGCAATTTTACAGCGTCTCGGCGGATCAGAAACGACCAATGACTCGGACCATTCTTTACGACCCTTTCCAGGGGAGGAACTAACAAGGGAGGCAGGAAAAAAAGGGTTCGAGAGAGAGAGAGAAAAGAGATGGAAAAGAAGGAATAAGTAGTGGTCTTTGCCCACATATTCCTCTTTACCTCTCCCTCTCTCTCTCTCCCTCCACCTCCACCCGCCCACCACCCCACACTACGGCCATCTATTCCGCAGACTAAACCTCCTCCGAATCGAAACTCCGCCTCCACCATACCTGCAGGATTGAATGGAAGAGAAAGGGAAATGGGAGTTATAGTCTGTTCACTATCTAAAGTCTCTTTGCCTTCATAGAGCAAGTAGCCAATCACGAACGTTTCCCCTTCCATCGCCCCTCACAACTTCCGCGCGGGAGGACAGATTACCCAATCACGAAGAGCAACAGCAAGGAAACGGCGGTAGAAATGGCGACGCAGACCTATGTGAACGCTTCGAAATCAAGAGTAACACTGAGTTCCCCCCCATTACGTTCCCAAACGAACCGTCTCCTATTGGCTGCTGATAAGTGGCGTCTTCAAGACCAAGAGACTTTAGATAGTGAACAGACTATAGAAGGTGTGGGCGGAGTGAGCATTGGGTGGGGTTAGAAAGGGAGAAGGAGCCGACATATTTTAAGGGGTTAGGGGAAGTGTTGAGGAGAACGGGAATGGTAGAGAGGGAGGTTTTTGGAAGGAAAAGGAGCCTTAAGAGATGCGACGTGGAGAAAATGGAGTGGTCCCCGTAGGGGTATGAGGTAGGGAGATCCGTGATGTGGGTGGGGTCTGCCGGAGGGTTTGAGGATCGAGACGAATATAGAGAGAGAGAGATTGGGAGGAGAATGAGCAGAGAAACGGATTACATTTTTTTCCCTCTGTTGGATCAATCGGAAACAAATGAAAGGGGATGTGCAGGGAAATAATTGAAGTTTTCGTCTCGCTTCGAGAAGGCAGATTATTATTTTTTTACCTCAAGAATAACTTTTGCTTTATTTTTTCATGCCTCGATATTAAGCCCTATTTTTTGCGTCCTTAGTTTAAAAAATAATTTCCTCAAAATTTATGATACTATGTAGTAGTTGCCTGCTAACATTAAATATTGAACAATAAAACTTTCCCTCTTTCTTAAGACGCTTATATTTAATAAAAACAATGAACTTTCACTGCTGAAAATTTTTTATTTACGTCGACCGTTAAGAAGTTTTTATACGGGATAAATGTTTTAAATTTCATAAAAAGATAATTTAATGAAAGTTTCCAAGTTCACATCAACTTCATTGATATTTTATGATGGTTCTTCAGTTTTCAATTAAATCTTGAACTATAAAGGAGAAAATCACAAAATAATTTGCAATTTTGAAAAAAATAATCCCGATATCATGCGCTAAACTCGTCAGTTTTTGACAAAAATTAATCAACACTAACCAGAAATATAAACCTTTACAGGTCAAATTTTATATCACTTTCGAAGTAATCTGACAGACTCATGGTAATTATTATTCTTGCAAATTCCGATACTAACAAATAAATCGCATTCATAGAATACATCTTCTTATCACTTCTTTTTCAAACCTAATAAATCCTATGTAAATTCACCTTATTTAGGATATCACAACAACGACGACTTTTTTGGAATTCTATTAGTGCCTGATATTAACAAGGTAGGCAATGTTGAATGCCCTCAATTATCTAACAACATGAGTGACTTTTTGTCACAGAAATTTTACGAAAATTTATCAGTAATTCAGAGTACTATTTCAAAACAAGATTATTAACATTTCTGAAGAGCTCGACTTCAATTTACGTGAAGATAAACTCAACGAAATCATCAACTTTAAATGTCGTCACGGCGATGCTTTCAACGAGACAAAACTAATTTACTGCCATCCCAACTTTCCCTCCTCTGGCGTCTTCATACGGCGTCCTTATGATGAGAAAATAATTAACGCAGCCGTGGTAACTGATTAATAACGTCCCCACTCATAATAACGGCGAGTTTACAAACAAACCATCGAAAAAAATTTTCACATATTTGCGAGGGGGAAAAAAAAAGAGACCCGATGTTTCAGCTAGCAAGAATTACGCGTCCGCCGAAGCGTTTACACTGCTTGCGATATTACTTCCTCAGGGATCCGAACGCCCGTCCCCACACTTCGGGCAATATTTCAGGAGTCTCATCAAGGATGCTCATCCTCGCCCTCAATTCCGTAACTCCCTCCCTTCCCGCCATTCAAATCCCATGTATCATTTCCGACCAATTGTGCAATAACGATTCTTCATTGTTCCGATCACACAAAAGGCTAGCGGAGTGAGACGAAGAGGGGAAGAAGAAGATGAAAAAAAAGAATGGGCCCATGAACAAGACGCGAGAAAAATTGTCCCGCGATAATCCTCCGATATCCTCCCTTCACAACCCACCCCATCCCACGTAGCAAACGTAAGGAGGAAACGGGGAGGGACGTAATGGGAAGAGGGGGAGTGCGAAAGCTTACGAGAAGGAGAGATACTGCCACGAGAGGTGGCGAAATAAGAGAGACGAAGGGGGGAGGGGGGGGGAGCTTAAGGAGAGACAAGGGAGAGAAGCGATATTAAAGACGGAGAGGGGAGAAGAGGCCGGAGGGGAAGCGAAGAGGGAGGAGGATAAAGGAGCGAAATGAAAAGTAGGATGAGAGGTAAGGAGGGAGGTGGAAGTATTCTCATAAGGAGGCGAATACGGTCTTGGGATGCGTCGGGAGGACCTAAGGAGAGGTTACGGAGGAAGGAAGCTGAGCTGTAAAACTAATGGCTTGGGAGACGCCGATGAGAAGAGAGGTGGGAGGAAGAGATGTGGGGGGAAAAGAGATGGAAGGAGGGAGGGAAGGAGGGGGGGGAATGATATGTGGCACCGGAGGGTGGCAGGAGTTAGGGTACGTCGGGGAAGAGAGAGAGAGTGGGGAGGTTGACAGGTAAAGGCATGAAGGAATGAGGAGGCGAAGGTGGCACAAAAAGAGGGAGGTGGCAAGGTAAACGCTCATGTGTGGTTTACTCGAGGAAGGTAATTGAATTTTTAAGTACGTCGGAGTTACGATTCATCACGAAGACGGAACAAACCTTTAAAAAGTTTTTCGCGCTGCTTTTTATATGAGCTGAGTTTCAAAGTTATCAAGCTATTATATATATATATATATATATATATATATATATATATATACACATATACATATATATATATACACATATACATATATATATATATTTATTTATTTATTTATACACACATTTTGCGCAGATTCAGCCATAGAGCCTGTAGTCAATCTTGCGAGTCAAAAAATCGCTTTAAAAAACTACATTAAAACTGCAAAGATACCTCAGCTTAAATAGTAAATCTGTAGGTATATCTTCATATACATATAGACAATATGTACGTATTTTATCGCTATTGCTTCAATAATTTTTCTATCAAAAAACAAGGATTTCCAGGGAACGGATCTCTTTTAAGGAGAACGATAAAACTTAACCAAATAAAGTGAAGTACTGAGAACCTCTCGTACATTTTTGCATCTAGGAAAGCGGATGAAAAGGTGTGTTCTATCTAGCCCCAGGTCTCGGGAATGTCCCTAGAGGGGATGCCGAAAGGATAGAGAGAGAGAAAAGGCGGAAGAGAGAGAGAGAGAGGTATGCTGAAAGGAGAATCAAGAAAGAAATACGTCTGAAGAGAAGGGGTGAAAAGGGGGAGTAAGAGATCGAAGGCGAGGGAAGATATGGCCAGGATAGGCGGAAGAAAGATGATGATTGGCCGATTCAAGCGAAGGCATGGGAGAGATGCTGGCGAGAGAAAAAAAGGAGTGGGAGAGGAAGAAGAATAGGAGGGGTTGGAGGGGAAGTAAGAAACTGGAAAGGATTTTGTGTAGCTGTAGAATGGAGAAGAAAGAGAGAGAGGATATGGACAGAAAGAAGAGATATAGAGGGGGGGATATAGGACGAAACGAGAAAAAGAGGGCGAGAGGAGTAAAGTTAAAAGGGTGGGGAAAATGGTGAGAAAATATCTTCGGCTTAAGGGAAGATGAACTCGAAGGGAAAAAGGGGTTGACCAGAGAGGGATGAGTAAGAGAACAATTTAGAGAGAGAAAGAGAGAGACGCGACAGAAGGAGATGAACCAAGAAGGGTTTGTGAGTAAGTGTACTATGTTTGTGTGTGTTAGTGTATGCCACGTACTTATTTTCTCCGAATACAAAATATCATTAATAATTGAAATTCTAACGACGTCTAGCATTGGGAGTCTTGAATATTAATTTTCTACTCATTTCTCTAGCGCATATATGGATTTTAGCGAAAATTTCGTATCAATAACTTAATTTTAAGATATTTTAAAGAGTAAAAGAATGAAAGCCTTCAAACCAAAAAGATGATTTTTACGTGTTATCTTATGGGAAACGACATTCATTCTCTGGAGTAGAACCCGTAACCTTCTTCGAAAATTTTTAGTCATATCCTAAAGATTCATCAACACTGAAATCCTGAGAAATTTCAGGCTCCTAAGTTTATTTCTAATCGAGTTATTCACAAAATTAGAGCGTTACGCATGACCATGATGATGATGACGATTACGATTTTCTAATATATATATATATATAAAGTTGGTAACAAGGTGTTGGAGGGAGCCCAGTGGACACTTACCTAAATTGGAGAGCCGCAGGGAATGCTGAAGAAATATGAAAAACTCAAAAACACGAAAATACTAATAACAATAATTTTCGTGTTTTTGTGTTTTACCTGTTTCTTCAGCACGCAAGGCGGCTCTCCAATTTAGGTAAGTGTCCACTGGGCTCCTTCCAACACCTTTTTGCCACCTTTCCTTTTCTTTAAGCATATATATATATATATAATATTTCCATACCATTAACGAATTCAGAATAAAAGAATTATTGCGAAAAAGCGGAAAACTTATTCAGAATCTATATTAGATGCAGTCCATTAATATTTTCAAAAGCTTATCTTGTGTGTTTGTGTGTGCAAGAGAGATAGTGTGTGTGTCTATGAGGGGAGTGAATAAAAGGGAAGGAAAAGGTATTAGCGAGGGAGGTAAGAAGGGTTGGCGCTGAGGCAGTGAAAGGTGGTGGATCGCGCTCCTTTGGAAGTGAATGGGGTGGGAAGGTATGTAGGGAGGGTTCAAGGGTCGATCTCGGGGGTGTAAATGAAACGGGAGAGTGAAAAATAACCGCCCTTGCCTCCCAAACCTCCTCCCGGCTATTTTTTACACACTCTCCCTCTTGTCTCCGAGACACGATGGGAATGCCGTGTGATAGGTCTTATGCTCTCGCGCACGCTTCACATCCCGAAGCCCTTTTTCTTTTGGATTTACGATTAATTCACTCCGTCTTGATGGCGCCGGAAATGGTTTTCAGTTTGTTTTTCGCTTCGAAGGAGAGATGGAAATGAAGTGAGGGAAGGGAAATTAACCCAGGACATTCTTCACCGAAAAACTATGTCGACCTTCGGATTGTTTTCGCTTTCAGAATTAATGGTTTAAAAAAACAAAGACTCGCAATTTAGGTGTGCATATATTATGCCCTGATTTTATTTTTTAGGAAATATTTTTCGCTTAAATGCTCACAATCCACGACGATAACTGATTTTTTATTGGTGTCTATACCAGTGGCGCCCAAAATGCGGCTAGCGGGCCAGATCCGGCCAAATCAGTTGTGTCTCTCTTATGCTGACGAAGGGATCAACCCGAAAGCTCCAATAACTTCTACAAATGTGTCTCTCCAACACGCCAGCGGCTCTCCTTCCGGTAGGTGCTCACTGGGTTTCCTTCAACATGTAGTTGCCCTAAATATCCTCATTTACATTTCCTCTTCCGTAAGTTTATATATATATATATATATATATATTTATTCTTACAAACTAACAATTTTTAATGGAAATTATACCTGGTATTTATAAATGTTATAATACTACTCATGGTTGATATGTTTTAGAAAACTCCGAAAAAATGTATTTAAAGTTTATTTCGTTATAGTCGCTCCAACATCTAAAGACTCCTGGCCTTGCCTTTGTTTGGGAAGGTAGTGGGGAGGAAACCAGTCTCACTCCTGCTCTCGAAGAGATCACATCTGGATGCGTTGCCATTAGAAATTGCGTAGTATATCAGCTGAAGGCGAAAATCCGCAAGAGCTGGCAACGCGCACCGATATCTGCTCTCCCGCACGAAAGTTGAGAGGGGCGATGGAAGGGGAAACGTTCGTGATTGGCTACTTGCTCTAAGTAGGCCAAGAGCCTTCCGATGGTGAAGCGACTATAGGTTCACATACTATAGATACTATTCCAATGAAGTGATAATTATAACTCTATATTTTTAATCGAAAGTTTTAAAAGTCATTAGAAATTAATGAATAAGATTTACTACTCAGGATTTCCTAGAAGGAACAATATAGTAAGAAGGATAGGAGAGAAGCGTATTATTATACAAATTATGAAGAAAGGGGAAGGCGAACTGGATTGGACACTTCCTGAGGAGAGAAAGCATGAGAAATATTAGACGGAAAACTGGAAGGAAAAACAGAAAGAGGTTTCAACTGATAGACGACTTGAATAGGAAAGAGAACCATCAAGATATGAAACCAGCGGAAAATAGGAGTATGTGGTGGACCAGGTTTAACCCTTAATAATCACGGACCTGTATACGAGCAGACTGCCTATGATGATGATATTTTTAATTAGGTCATCATCGAGTTGAAAATATTTAGCTCATTGTCTACCCTTTTTCCAAACCTAAAACACCAATGTAGTTTTCAAACATGGATTCTTCTTTTACAGTTAAGCATTATTTGCATTCGCCGATTTTCTTGATTTAACCGTAAGTAGTTAAATTTAAAATTATTGATAATTTTTCTTGCTTAAAATACCCAAACAATACATTGAACATATGTAATATTTGGCAGATAATGGATTGATTACGCGAAATTTTTCAGTTGTATTAACATTCAGTCGATGAAATGATAAAAAGGCATCGAATAGTAAAAATCTTTTCATTATCAAAATAAAATCCCTCGTAATAGACACGAAACGTGATAACTTTCCCTAACAAGCAGTAATCACCTTTAAAAAAACACGCACAACAGACCCGGAATCAAGCCACCCTAAACGCGTTACACCGAATATCCTACATTTCGGAAGGGAAAAAAATCAGCCAACGTCAAGAGAACAATAGAAGCTAAACAAGACGCATAAATTACTGAAGGAGATGAATAGAGCGAAAACGTGACGCAAATGTTTCAATACCAAAAAAACGTATATAATCCTCCCCTCCGTTTTCTCCTTTCCCCTCCTTCTGCCCTCTTTTTTTTGCAAGTGAAACGAACGGACCCAAAAAAAAAAAAACATTTAGCCCCCCTCAGGAAAACCGTTTCTCTTTATCTCTTTTACATTATTTTTTGGAACATTGGCAGACCTGATATGGGCGGTGATTTTCATTCATCAATCAATCTGTTTTAAGCCTTTAAAAAAAAAGAGGAGAGAGATAGAAAGAGAGAGAGAGAGGGGGGGAGAGGGGATGTGAAGCACGTCTGTCGCCTATGTGAAGGCAAAATAGGTTTCTTGGATACCAGCCAATGAGAGGAGACATGGAGTGTGAGAGAGGGAGTGAGAGAGGAAAAGAGAGAGAAAGAGATACGCGAGGCCGAATAGAGAGGGGTGTGGCTGATAGGGAAATTTAAGAGGGATTGGCATAGGATGAGAGCGGAGGGTCTGAGAGAGGATATGTCGGAGAGACTAGGAGGGGAATGGGAAAAAGAGAGGAGGTTTTGAGGAAAGAGAGGGTGGAAGGCGTGGTGAGAAAGGTAGGAATGTCTTTAATCGATCGGGAAAGAGGAGAACGGAAAGGTTTTTGGTGCAGAGATCGAGAAGGAAATGGAAGGTTTCTCTGAAAATGGGGGAGAGAACTGATGAAGACATGGAGAAAGGCCGAATTCGTCAAGGTTTCCGCGGAGAAAAATGTTTTTTTTTATATCTGCAGAGCCTAGGCGACGGAATCATTTCCTGAAGTGTAACCTAGTTTAGTTTTGTCGAGCCTTTTCCTATCATCGCGCAATTTCCGAAAGTTTTACCTACAATGTTTAACTTACAATCAGGAAAATGTTCCAAAGGGAAAAACGAAAATAATTATTTTTGCGAAAGCGCAAAAATGTTTGCATTACATATGAGATGTTGGTGAAAATTGTTGCCTGATTATATTCGATATGAAAAGGAACCAATCTAGAGTCTGATTTGCTCGCTATATTAATGATACGTATTACATATGTTTTCCATTGCTATTAAAACTGGGTAATAAAAGGACAAAATGGAAGTTATTTCTTCGTATTTGTTAAAATTGTCTACACAAGATTTTTCTTGTTATTAGCTGTTTTGCCTGACTACCATATATCTTACACCTCATAAAAATATATGATTTTTGTTTTCTAGTATAATTAACCATGTAAAAAGCTAAGTAACCAAAAAATATTCACAATGATAATTTTTCTCCAAATTAACTTATAAAATGATCGTGGTATCGAGAATAAAATATTAAAAACTGACATCTCTCTAACTTCATTTCGAAATATCGTATATTCCGTGTGAGGTAACGATCGATCATGCCATTTAAACTTCAAAATCATTTTATATAGATAGAGACAATACAGTTCAGGAATAAAAACATAAAAGAAAATAAACCATCATCATAAAATTTTTCTCGATAAGCATACCAAAAGGGCTAATCACGGTAGCTTTAGCTTCGTGACAAAAAATATCTTAAGCCTACCAAAGTAACGTCCATCACGTGAACCTCGGACGTGACTCTTTAATTAAATAAACTCGAACAAATTGTGCGAACCCCGAAAGTAGCCGAGAGGACGTAACTTTTTCCCCTCGTCTTTACCAAAAAAATTCACTTTTTATGACGTGACGTAAAACGTTAAAAAAAAATATCGGAGAGAAAATTTTAACGACACGAAACGAGTCTCGCCCTAACTCAACACGTAAATAAGTTGGGTCGTAACTTAAGGACTGCGGAAAAAAGAGAAATTACAGTGACTGCGGAAAATCTAATTTTGAGAGCAATATATTTACGGCGTTTTCAAAAAAAACTTAAGCCAACCTCTCGAGAAATTAAGTGCCGCCATAAGCGAAGTAAGACAATCATGAGAAAAGCCTTCGCTTTTAGGAAGGATATTTCACATTTCTAGGGGCTCGGCGATGCGTCAGATGCGAGGAAGAAGCGGCAGTGGAGTAAGTGAATGCGCGACGGTGAAGGGTGAAAAAAAAGACAGTGCAGATGAAGGATGTGAATAAGAGAAACGAAAACCGAAAATATTTCAACCAAAATGAAGGCGACAAAAGAAAGCGGGAGATTCAGTGAAACGGCAAACCTAACACGGCACGCCGAACGAACGATGTTATTTGTTAAAAACTTTGGAATTATACTTTTCTATTTGTAACGATATGCAATTGCATTTAGTTTCGCTTCCAACGGTAAAGTTCGGATGATTTATTTGTATACACGTCAATTGACTAAAGAGGTGATTTTCTGAGTCATTGAATCACTAAAAATTTACCAATGCCTTTTCATTCTGCGTGAAAAATTTCCCGTTGCACATTTTATTTATCGCTCTATTGCCGAACTTCTATTTTATTGCACAAAATGTGCTCCTTATGACATTGTTCTCCTATAGACAAAATATCTCTAATCATAATATTATTATGTTTTTAGGACTGACTACCTAGGCATGACATTTGAAATCCGACCTTAAAATATGAAATCCAAATATCATTTAAAACAGCGGTGAAAGTTAATTACATTAGAAAAGCAAAAAAAAAACCCACACATTGTTCTAAGCACGCGTTACTAGCATACCATGGTAACGCTAACAAATAAAAGCAAAAAAAAATAGGACCGAATTTCGCTACATTCCACAAAAATAATGCAATTTCACGACTTACTATTTCAATTAAAATAATTCGCCATTTTTCTATTCGCAAAATACATGGTTAACTGACATTTTCTCCAATATTTTCACGGATATTATTTCTAGAAGTCCCTCAGACAACAGAAAGGTATCCGTAGATTTTATTTTTAAAAAAACTTTCAAGCCAAATAAAACTACAAATTTCTATAACTCTAATCTTGTTAGTGGAGGAATAAAAAAGTATCTCTCTTTGCGTAGAGATCACATCTAATAATTTCAATACTTTTACCATTTGCAATTTCTCTCCCGAAAGACCTGCAGAGCGTAGAACTCTCTCGGTTTAGGGGAAAACAGAAAGAGAGAATAAATAAGTTTTAGTACACGAATCTGGCGAAAGGGGGAAAAAATAATAATGAAATAGGTCGAAAGAATGAGAGAGAGAGAAAAAAAAGTTAAGGGATTGGCTGAAAAAGGATTTGTTACGAACGAGTCGAGACAGTTGGCCCTCGTCGAGAGGCATGCGTTGCTCCTTTGTTCGGAGGTATATAAGACGTCATCGATCGTGGTGAAGAAAGGAGGGTTAAGATGGAATGAGAGAGAGAGAGAAAGGGAGATAAAGAAGGAGGGAGAGAGTGTGTGTGTGTGTGTGTGTGTGTGTGTGTGTGTGTGTGGGAATGGGAGGGTGGGAGCGTAAAAACGAATCTAATTTGGACGCGATGGAAAGGAAGGAGAATTTTTTTTTGCGCGAAACCCTTATTTTTTTTTATTTAATCTCTTCCCTACATTGCCCGACACATTTGCCATTATCGTACACCTTAATAACCTTCCCTCTTTCCCCACTCCTTCCTTATCGCCACCAGGGTTAAGCCCCTCTTCCTCTCTCCCTTTCCCCTCTCTCCCCTCCCTCTCTCCTTCTCTATAGCTATTTCTTTCTCTCTCTCTCTCTCTCTCGCATACACGCACACACACACACTCTTTCCATTTTCTTTATCCTTTTATCTCTCGTTTACAGCTTCTCCTTTTCTCTGCGAATACAACCTATCCTCTCTTTTTCTCTCTTTGTTTGGCTCTTTCTTCATCTCCCACCCCCTTTTCCATCTTCTCTCTCTCTCTCCCTTTTCTTCTATTCACCTTTAGATTTTGCTTTTTTTTCCTTTTTTATATCTTACTCCTCGCTACTTTTACATATCTCTTCGCTTTTCATATTTTTACCTCTTTTATACTTCTTTTTCCCTCCTTCCTTTCCCCTCGTATTTCTCCCTCCTTCCTTTCCCCTCGTATTTCTCCCTCTCTCTCTCTCTTATCATCTTTCTCGTTTTCTTTCTCTTCCATGATTCAGCTTTTACGTCATCCATCTCCCCTTTCTCAATCTCCCTCTCGCCCTCTAAAGTATTCCTTTCATTACGCTTTTTATTTCACCCTTTTTTTTCCTTTTCTTCACCCTTTTTAATCTCTCCTGAGAAATTCGATATTCCACCAAAGACTTCCCTTTTTCAAGCCTTAAATTTGGACCTATTTAACATTTTATAGGCACGGTATTCCTCTGTCGGTATAAGGTTTTGCTTTGCGAAAGAATTTCAAACGTTTCGTCGGTACACTTTGCACCGTTCCTGAAAAAGACCGCGCAAAGCGAAACCGTGCAATGTTAGTTAGGTTTTCCTATAGGAATACATGCAATTGCGTACGGCTACTGTTTTGAGCTCAACGTGCAACAATTAAATTACGATACGTTCAAAGTAGATTTCATTCACCATTGCAATGACATAAAAATCGGAATTAAACGTTTTAAAGTTTATTTTTGAGGTCCGAAAATCGTTTCAAAACCGTCTTAAAGGTAAACCGGTGGCCGCGCTATCCGAGGTAGTTCTCCGAAAAGAAATTCGTGCTGAATCGAAACCGTGCAATTCGAGGATGAGTGTAAGGCTGGTAAAATTTCCACCGACGCGGTTGCTGAGGCTTCGATAGAATTACGTATCGTTACCTTTTATTGAGTCGATTTTTTTTCTAACTAGATCATACCGAGCGGAACAGAATTCATTTTCCAAACTGGAGTTCGCGTGCATGCTGAAAATGAAGTCCCTAAATTGCACTGCAGTGATATGTACAAGGCCAATAAATTAATTTTGAATGGCAGCAAGTTACGCCGGTGTGATTTCTTGAATTACACGTGTAATTCGACGTTTCAGTTAATCGAGGGGACACTCTGTTTCACATAAGCCCTGATGAAAAAAGAAGAGAGGGATGAGCGGACAACGAACGAGGAACTTGTCCACCGCGTCCAATCAACTGGCCACAGGATGTATTGTTATTCAGTCGCAACATCAGAGACATAGCACAAAATGCAAATAAAATGAAAATATTTATTTTGCAAGTGATTCTACGACGCACGATACGTTTGCAGCTTTATTTTGCGGCAGCTGGACATTAAATGTATGAAGATTTATTTATATAAGTACTTTCTAAATCAAACGAGTGAGGGAAAAACGAGTTAGGGAAAGTGTACAGCGTATCAAAAATGGGCGCGTTTCGTGTAATGGAGTATTTGAAAGAAATTATATACGTGTACGTATACGGTAAATAGCGTTTTAAAGTTAATCATAAACAATTGATTTTCGTCCAATTTAGAAATATTGCATGAAATTATTTTTGTGAGATTGTTTATGTTAGCAACAATGATGAAGTAACCATGCGAGAAATTTTTTGTTCAACTCGAATTAAGACATTATTGCTTGATCTTATTGATAACGGCTACTTCGACAATAAAAATATATAGGAAAATAAATACTTTTATTTAATAGTTCTACAAGTTTTATTTGAAAAATATTTCGATATGACGAATACTTTACGACAGTGTTCCTCAACCGGTGGGACGCGTCCCACTGGTGGTAGTGGTGGTGAGGTTATACTTTCTGGTACCTTCTCCTTTCTATAGTTAACAGTCTCAGACGTAACTTGATGGAATTTCTTTATATTGTCGAAATAAAAAAGATTTACTTGGTAATTGCACAAACATTAAGTTTTAGAAATAAATAAATAAATAAATTTTCGTGGGATTACCAAGTAGTGGGACGCAAGAGGCAAAACGTTGAGAACCACTGCTTTACGATATATGACGGAAAGTTCATTTTTGGTACCCCTGATTGGCGTACGCGATTCATTTTTGTGATTTTCTTATTATCGTTGGCTGTAAGCCCTTAATATCAAATTTCATGAGCCGATAACAAACATGCGGACGGACGGACGGACGATCGAACAGACGGACTGACAGACCGAGGTTAATAGGCGCTCACGCTGGAGCGAAACGCGCCTAAAAAGTAGACTATTTTTTGAACCATGAATTCTTCCAGTCACATACGGATTACGTTTTTTTTTCATTTATCATCACGGATTACTCTAAACCTCATTATATAACAAAGCATAGCTCACGAATAAGGATTCAAGTATCAAAAATTAAAAAGTTAAGTATTTTTTTCGGTATCTTCGATAGCCATGACAAGGGGGGAAAACCTGATGCGCACTTTGTATGCTATGTAGCCGTCTTCGATGTTGATTCCCCAAAAGTGTGAATCATCAGTTTCCAATTTTTTATACCCAAGTGTTCATTCTGGGATTTTTCAGCTCGTACATATGCAACTTCCAGCCAAAGAACAAATAGGGAAAAAATTCTCCGTTGCAATCTTAACAGTCCAGGAACTTTTTCCCGGACATGTAACTTTATCGAGGATAAATACTTTAGCCAAAGTGCCAAGGACCATTAAAGCCATCAGATACCGATGGGCAAGTGTCCATGAAGGCCGTTACACACTCAAGCGAACCAGAACTTTGGAACCGACGTTTGTAAATGGAGTGGAGCTGGAAGGAAAAACTTAAAAAGTTGAATCACCCGTGGTAGGGTCAACGAGTTCAACGGTTTTGTTTCGAGGAAAAAAATATAAAACTTAGATAAGTATCTTCAAAAGGCAGGAAATATCGATGTAAAGGAGGAGAAATACTGAGAGTGGCAATTTAAAAAGATAGAATCTTATACTGATTCATTCGTGAAATATATCCAAACAGATAAACCGAGTACCACACAAACAAATGCAATTTAGAGATTCTTTTAAAATATTGTGAGTGATATATAGTTGACGATTGGGTTTTTGCCACGTATCATATTGTTAACGACAAATATAGTAAATAACAGGGAAACATCGGAATGAAAATTCCTTTAATTTCCACTACAATTTATTAGAAAAGTTCAATTTAATGTAATTTTATATGCAGGAATGCATTGGTGAATTTCTTTTTTTATCGCATAAACAGCAAAACAAGCTTCTCCATATCGTACCACTTCATTTTCTCAATTGAGTTTACATACCTGTCAATGAAAACTTCTTGCGTAAGTTCAATAGCTTCTTTAGGAGAGTTCAACTGGAGTACTGAATCTAAACAGGTAGGTACAATCTCAAAAAAAATAACTTTACATGAATGTTTTTTTGTACACAACTGTAAAAAAATACTTTATCCATATGCTTAATTTTTTTAATTTTAAATTTGAATATCTCTTGATAAAAACTGCTTTCGCAAATTCGATGCCTTTACACTATACATTTAACTGCAACTTTACATTTTCTGAAGATACACTCTATGACATTAAAAACGCATGACTTATCCATGCTTATTCATCCATTACTCAGGTCGTGACGCAAATATTCTTCATAATCTATTACCACGAGGGCAGTATGGCTTTTACACGACTTTAAGCCCTTATTAGGCAACCCGCCGAGGCCGACTAATTTACGTCACAAATCACTCTCCTCCAATGGCCGAGCGCCATCCCTAAACTGACGGATTTAATCGTCGTCAAATTAGTCCCGACCTAAACGTCGCTATTACAGTTTACCCTCACGGATCCAACCGTTTCAAATGCGAGGATTTAGACCCCATCCCATCAGACATCTCAAGATCGCGAGGAGGGAGAGAGGAAGCGCCTGTATTTAATGCCTTCGCTTACCAAAAGGTTTTGGTTAAATACCCGCGATGTCGACGAGGTCGAATGGGGCAAATGGGCACGAGGGAAGAAAAGTAGGAAGCGAATAGGAGATAGAGAAAGAGAGAGAGAGGAATGAAGCTTGAGGAATGAAAGGGTTCTGTGTTCTCTCACCGATAATCTTCCCCCGTTAAAACCCAAGCCGCGCTTTAAGCTGTTTGTAGGGTTACCGAGGATACGGGAGCGAGTGTGGTGATATCTCTTTGGCAGTCTTACCAATCTTCCCCGTTTAATATTCCGAGACACGACCTTCCATCCGTCCATCCATCCCGCCTCGCAAAGATCTCTTCCGCGCCATTCTCATCCTCCATCATCACCGTATTCCTCAGACTACCGTGAAAGGGTGGAGGGTTTTAAGGGGGAGAGATATCGCCGTTATTGACACTTCCTTTTCCCTCTCTCGTTCCCTCTCACTCCGCCTCTTCCTCCCTTTCCCACCTCCTGTTTCCGCCTCTTCCTCCTCTCTTTCTCGTTTAATCCTCGGATATTATCCCTCTTCGTCACTTGCGGAGGAAACTGAGTCGCGTGGTAGTCGAGTGACGCCGTTTTGACGTTTTGTGAGTTTTGGAAGGTTATAACGAGTTGGGGGAGGATGAGGACGGGGCTGATGTTGCATCTGCATATCGCTCATTTTGGGGGGGAGGGGGAGGAGGGGGGAGAGGGAGGAAGGAAGAGAGAGAAACGGGAAAGGCGGCGGCGGTCGGGAAATGAGAGATCGTCGTTTTGCGGGCGTCGCTCGAAAATTTCGGTTCAATTAATAGGGAGGATAAACGTTGGGAGTTTTAGGCGAAAATCCGTCCCGTTAATGTTTAAATGGGGACTTTATCGCCGCCTCGAAATGCGACAAACCGCGTCGATTCTTTGCGCGAAAACTCGCTACTACCGTGAGCTTGTGTGTGGGTGTCGTGGGGTTCGGTTAACGCTTTTTATCGGCGCTTCCGAAACGTTAAATCCTGTTAATCAAATGAAGTACAAAAGGTCGATTCTTTGCAACAATCGTAAATGGCATCGAAAACTGTGTTTAAGGTTACATTTTTACAAAAATAAAGTTTATTGTCGTCGCGCAATTTTAACCACAGTTGAAAGTTTAGCTTCTTAGAATGCCTCCAACAAAAAAGTTCAATGTCATCACAGGCAAACGTAAAACCTACGCGTTTTCAGCAATGATGAAACGATGTCTTATTTAGGCAACTCTAAAAATTAATCCTATTTAAGAATATATTTTAACATTATATTTACACAAACCAGCAAAGTAACTACTATCTAAAGATATTAGCAACATAAAATAAATAAATGGGAAACTCCAAGATTTAAAAATATATTATCCCGACAAAATATTTGTCAATTATAGAAGCAAAATTTGGTTTGTTGGAATACATAATGGTAATTCAAAAGTCATATGTAAACGTCTCTCTTAAATCGCTTTGAGAATACACAAATAAAAAATAATATATACTAAAAGCAGTGCATGTTAAATTTCTCCTTGTGACATTTGTTTTCCTTAAATTCATCAATAACAATGCAAGAAATTTAAGGCCAACGCTATCGATTTTGATGTAAAATAAAAAATGTGGTCTAAAATTTCTCCCCTTAGTTTTATTAAATTTTGTTTGCGTCTTCTACAATACGGTAATATTTTCACGAATTTTAACAAAAATTATCTCGGTTAAATTAAACGTCAAATGTTCAATGCTAAACTTCTATAGAAAGCGCTCACTCGTGAAAAATGTCCTTAATTTTTAGTTTTACACTAAAAGACCAAGGCAGATGACACTCTAAAGTTAGTTTTATTTTTTTTCAAGCACAGATTAATTACTCAACAAGAAACGTTGTTTTCAATTTTAGGAAAATATAGGAAACTAGATCAATTTTTCAATCCCGATAGAGAGTAAACTCACTATCGATCTCAGTGTAAGAATTAAGTAAAATAAATTTCATTTATTACGTGCTAATTTAATTCATATCCGTGTTCATTCCAAATGTACGTAATTCACATTAAATCGGATTGTTATCTTCATAAAAATATAGTAATAAGTGGATTCGGTGCAGCGGAAGGAAACACGCCTTATAAACTACCTACCCTCACGAGCTACCGAGCCTTTATTTTCTTTTCCGCTACCAAGAAACCCAGCTTTTAAACAAACAGGAAACTAAACATACTTATCATTAACACGTTCGCTGGCACGAAACAAAAATCCAGGCAGGCGCGCGATTACTAAACGCGCTTTGAAACCAGCTACTTATCTCATAAGAAGGGGAAAAAAATCCCTTCCCTTGTCCGGATCGAAAACAAACCCATTCGTCCGCGGCCGAGACGAGAGGATCGGAACAAGACCTCCCCTCGGATTTATCGCCGGCTAATGTGCCCGTAAATATGCTCCCATTTCCCTCTCCATGCTCTTGCCTTTTACACGATTTCCTCCTACTTCAGAAGACTCCCTTTACTCCTCCCCATTCTCCTCTTTCTCCATCTCCCCTTCCCCCTCTTCCTCTCCCCCTTTCTCCCTCCCCACCCCCCTCCCTCCCGACCTAACTTTCAAGACCCTTTTACGGCGATACACATCCCCATCACGCGAAGACGTCCGCGTAGTAACATTTTGTGGGGCGAAGCCACGGTATATTAAGGGAGCAGATATCGGGACGCGACGAGGTTAATGGCGACTTCCACTTACACGCACTCCTTGGAAAAGATTTCTCGTCGGAGGCGACGTGGCGAGTCATTTCCGGTTATTATTTATTCCCGAATCCGCTCCGACATTTAAGATAAAATGAATCAGTATCACTCGAGAGGCGGCGTTAATCGCGTTCTTCCAATTAAAAATAATTGAAATATTCTTTGGAAATTTTAAACCTTTAAATTTCGAACTGAGGGATTGGTCGAAGAAATCGCACTTTCCCATCAGTCATGGCTAAAATATTAAGGTCGTTGAGAAAAAATCGAGTGGGGAAAAGTTAAAAAATAAACAAACTATGGCTTTAAAAGGGATTTGCACGAGAACGAATGAAATCTAGCAATCACACATTAGCACTCAACGACCTCAATTAGTTTTCCTAATTTCAGTTCTCAGAAGAATTAAAAGGTTATACTATTTAATATTGATATATAAAATAAAATTTTTGTTAGAGCGCATGAGTAACGGAATATCTCAATATCTCCTACAACAAAGATATGGGTTTGCACGGAACTAGAAATAAATTTATCATTTATTACTTCCATAAATAAGAATAAAACTCCTTATGAAAATTATTCTGCAATATAATACGATATACTTCAACCATTTCCCATATTGCTTTTATCGACTTTTTTAAGCAATAATAGTAGATTTTGAGTGTGGTAGTAATTATTATTATAATATTCGTCACTCATAAAAATAGGGACTGATCCTTTTCATTCTTAATCCCAGAGGTTATAAAAAGATTAGAAGTTTAGCTGTAAAGTAAATTTCGGTGATAAATAAAAAAATGTATAAATGCGAATAAGAATGATTGCTCCTAAAAGCATTTTCCCGACGTAGCATGATTGCGATTCACGATCGTACATAACTGATAGAAAGGGGCAGGAGCGGGGAATATAAGCATCATAATAATTAATCTCGATTACCTTAAAACTACTAGAAATTTATCTGATATTTTAAAATAAATTTAACTCCCTCGACCGAATAAATTGTACAATAAACTTCGTGGGTTTCTAGAATTCTAGAATTTGAACAAAGCGAGTCGCTCCCTTTAGTTTCCAAAAACTCACCTTGTGTTAATTATTTTCGCAATTATCTTTGTTATCCACAAAAAGTGGCGGGACGTTGACAAAGGACGATAAAGGCAAAGCACGTCCGTGTCCTCGGTGAGTTCAACCGAGCTGCAAAGGCTTCAGCAATATCTCCTCCCGAGGTGAAATAGGAGCTCGCCAACACGCAAGCTGTGCGAGCGAGCTGTTTTATGGCCCAATGATCCCCTTGAAACCAAAGTCCAAAAATGGCCCTCATTCTCTGTAGGCTTGATTGCACCCAACCGTGTCAGCGGTTAGCGTAGAGACATAAAGACATAAGGTGCTAGAGACTCAAGAAGATCAATCTAGCATTGCCGACGTTATTTTATCTGCAAAGTTAAGGACCGTTAATTTATGAACCTCGAATGAAGAACTTGATGCTTTAAGAAATTAAAAAAAGATGACTTATTTCCAGTTAAAGTTAATGAAGTTTTAAGAAGAACGGTAAATCACAATGACGAAAAGAAGTAGAATTCTTTACCTATCAAAGTCGAAGATCAGCACTTTGAAGCTCTAATACCTATGCTTCAAATTTTATAACAGACGATATAAATTTCATATGCCTTCTACTGATATAACCTGCAAATATATGATCCTATGATAAATTACTTAGGAATTTTTTTAACAATAACCAGCTAAAATGTATGAAAAATAAATCTGTCAATAATAAAATATTTTTGTCTAATATTATTGTAGATCACATCTTCCTTGAGAAAAGAGCAGGGTTAAGGGGTACACAAAGGTAAAACGGGTATCATAAAATAAGTAGATTAATGCTTCGATAAAAACAGGTTTATGTAAACCAATGGCTCTTGATTTGTTCCGCAAAGAGGATTATTATCCAGCGTTTAAATATTGAATTACACACATTTCTGACTAGTTTATAAGGCTATTGAAGGAGGAATTAGTTGATCATTATGAAGCTAAAATGCTGATACGTGACCGAAGCAATTTCATAATTAATAACATTATTTTTAGAATTCAAATTATGTTTTCCTTAAATGATATAATAATTGCACCTTGATGGCTTATGATTTGTGTGTAACAAGAAATAATCGTCAAAATCGTACTACATTAAGGCCTAATTATTACATCATTTAAGGAAAACAAAATTTTAAAATTAGGACCTCAAACTCTTAATACCTAATTTTAATTCTGAAGTTGCTTGCTTCTGATGCTAATCTTTCCACATGTTCAAGAAGAACAGAATCCACGGCAGAAATATATTGTTCACAAATATATCTGGATCACATCGATCCAAATTGGGAATGTTACGTTGTGTACCTAAATTCCCGAGCGATTTCAAGTTGTGATTTAATGCAAATCACACAAAACTTAAACTATGCATAAAGGCATTAATAGTCTTTAATATCTTAAAGTTCCATCTCCGTATCTGATGGATAATTAATACCAATGTACCACTAACTCATCCATCATCCAAGAGATTGTGGTGTGCCATTCTCGGAACGGATCCGTCCCACAAGTGGCACGCGTATCTGGGGTTAAGCCATCCATGATTTAAAGGTATTATGGAATCCCACAGAAGCACGACTGCAAACGTAATTTAAATATATATACAGCAAGCCTCTCGCGGTATTTAAATTACGTAATGACTAATCTTTCAGTAAAAGTTTGTTCTATCGCAGCGGTCGGCAACGTTTTTGTGTGTTGGGTGCCACTCTTCATCAATATTCATAACCCGTGACCCTCCCCGCGTGCCACCTTTAAATTCGTTTTGTTTTCGCTTACGAAAATCGGTTCTTTTATTTATACGGAATCCTAAATATAATTCACTATCATTAAAAAACAGAATAAAATTGAAATAATAGAGAAATTGTTTTTAAAATGCTTACTTTTCGTAATTATTCTCTGAAATATAGTGCCACTTACAAACTCTCGACGTGCCACCTTTTGGCACGCGTGACATAGGTTGCCGACCCCTGTTCTATCCGAATCACTTTAATTACCATGTCTATCTCGCGTAATCTTGTCGCATTTAAGCTTTCCGCCTAAGCTCTCAAACCTCTCAACTATCATAAAATAGCGATATATTTTTTATTTAAAAGAATTAAAAGACAAATTTTATAGATAATTTATCAAAACTGACATTCATCGGATATGTATAGTTCCGTAAACATTACGAGTACGATGGAAATTATCGTTATTAACTACAGTAATAACTGAAATTTAACGAAATATGAGTTTATATTACAAAGCTGGAACTATGTTTATTATTGCCTCTGTCAGAGCAATAACTAAATATTATACTTAAAAGTTACGCTCCACGAATTGGGCATATTTTCGGCATATTGGCAAGCAAAAATCCATTATGTATAATCGCGCTCCTGAACCGGAGCTCATCTGATTATATAACCAACGGTTAAAAATACCTGAGAAAAATAAATCCAAAGAAGCTAGTAAACTATCATAGACGTTTCTCCCTCAACGGTTACGTGGGATTAAACTTGAACGGATTTAAACTCCAGCGTTATAATGTCCTAACCAGTTCTAAATCTCCACAGATTAGGTTAAAACTTGTCGAATTGCTTCTGTCTGTGGTTTTTAAAGGATTACAAACTTTACCCTTTGAAAATCTTCCACTTTAAGTAAAATTCTATCCTAAAACCTCATTCGACTGCCGATACAAAGACCTCAGTCGCTTCAAAAGGAATGAATTGAATCATTTGAGTTTAAGTGTCATTAGCGACGCGAAACGCCCATCCCAATTTAACGTCTCGACATGTAATTGGATTCGAGAGAGTGGAAGAAAGGAAGAGAGAGAGAGAGACAGCGCTATCTATGGAGCTAGTCATGAAGCTTTCAGAGGTTGAAGACTGTCTCGAGCGCAGAAATTGCTCATGGGCAGAAGATAAGTATGCTAAGAGGGTTTATTCTCAGAAATTGTCTGAAATAAATTTCCTCGTTTATTTTAAAGAAAAAAAAGAGATAAAATAGGTAGAGCTCATAAATATTAATATAGGACGTCAAAGTTCGTGCTGTCCCTGTTACTTTGGAGCGTGCTTCTGGCTGGAAATGTGTTTATACCGAAGTAAGTAATCCGTATACTACGCTGGATATGTGTTTCTCGACCGGTGGACCAAAAAAGGATTTGAGGGTGGGGCGCAAAAAATTTTAAAATCGTTTAACAATATTGAAAAGCTTTCAAACAAGTAAAGCGAAAACAATATTTGGTAAAATGCAAACGTAATAAATAACAGATGAAAATTTTAACAAATTTCTCTTTTTCGTATAATTCGCTAGGCTTATTCAGTAATATAGATTTTTATACATACAAACACCTATGAAATTTTTAGTAGTTTAGGTGATCCCTGTTATCAAAAAGTTTGAGAAATGTTGGGATAGAATACAATTGCAATTATCATAGTAGGTAAACACAAAAATTATCAAATATAAACTGAGCATTCCCTCTCAAAGCATACAACAACTTTCATTCATATTTTTCTCTTAATCGGATATGATTGAATATTGATGCTAATGAAAAAACAACTTGCCCTGTAGACCCGGACATCCGGGGATCCCGGGCTGTAATGAGACCCGCGAAAGAAAGAATCAATTCAGCCCTTAAAAAATAACTAGCAAGGAGACCCACGAAATCATAGTAACGCCACCGCATCCATATTTGTATTAAAATAGAATAAATGTATTTAATAACTCACGTGTTATCAGCAAATGACTTATTTTCTCTTACCTGTAAAGAAATAAAAGAAGCGTTAGTAATAACTCTGGGAAAAATTGTACTGAATATATTGTATATAATGAATCCATTCTAACAAGTTAAACTTAAGTCATAATAGCTATATTACTGTCGTAAAATTGAGATTTATATATATATCAAACTATGTATCGTTTGAGATTTATATATCAAATCGTTTGAGATTTATATATCAAATTATGTATCGTTCACTGAGTAGAATATAAGTATAAAGAGGATATCATACCAGCGTTACAGCCTTCGGGTAACTTTTTTCTAAATTTACCCCAGAACACAAGAGAGATCTTTATTTGCTTTTATACTGTAGCAGATATAATAAATTTTAAATTGGGATAAAAGCCGTAAGTCGTAAAGTAGGCTCAGCTACCATCGTATAACTTACAGCCTGTAGATATCGAACGCGATGAATTGCCATCCAGCACGGAAGAATAACAAGCGGCCTCGTAATAAGCCGCCATTTTGTTGTTTAACCTTCTTATCTCCGTGGAAACGAAATTTCACGAGGCAGTGTCTGTCTCCCGCCAACTTCCTTAAAAAAAAACAACGACGATACCATCGAGAGGAGTTTTTCCCAAAAATAAAAACAAATAACAAAAAGGAACGCGGAAAGAAAGTAAGCGAGCACTCTGTCGAAAAGCTCTTCTTCCCTCCTTTCCCCTCCTTCCACGCCTCACACACCCTTTTCATTTTTTTTTCCAGACGAGAAAAAAAGAAAACCTATTACATCGGTGTTGAGTGTTCAGTGCACGGCGGCGCCTAACTTGGGAATATATATCGCGTGGCAGCAGCGGGAGGGTAAAAATGTGCGAATTGAGGAGTCGGGGGACATCAAGTTTATGCGACTGAAAAAAAAGGAAGCGAAAAGGGATGGAGGTAGGCGCTGGAAGGAGAGAATGGCATTGCCGGGGTGGAGAACAACCAGAGAGAAGGAGAGAGAGGGAGAGAGAGAGAACACGAGGAGATAAAGAAGGATGGGGAAGGGGAAAAAGGGATTTTTGATTACGTGGAAGGTGGGAGCGTGAGTGGTAACAGTCACGCACGCGGGGAGTGATTCAGAGGGCGTGACCCAAAACCGCCCCACCATCCATCCTATTCTCTCTCTCTCTCCCCATTTCTCTCTTTCGCTCTATTCACCATTTAAGTCGACGATTTCTCTACCTTTTCCATCTTTCTCCCACGAAACCTTGACTGCAACTGCTCATGCAGAACCTTCCAGAAAATCCCGACTACGTCGCCCAAACACTTCCCTAATCATTGTCTCTCCCTCCACCCCGACTGTATGCTAGCAACCTGGATTAACGTCTCCCCCTCTCTCTCTCTCTTCGTTCTCCCCTCCTTTTTACTGCCCCCATCCCTGCTGAACTCAGCTCAAACCTCTTCCCCCATAATCCTCTCCCTTCGTCCCCTCCTCCCCTTTGCCTACCCTGTTCCACGTGCTATCTTTCCCTCGCCCTGTCCCCCCTACCAACCAACCCCCGCGGCACAATGTCTCCCTCCACGCTCCCTTCCGAGTCTCCCCTATCTCTCCCTCGCACGTAACTCACCCCTCTCTCCTCCCCCGTCATCCCCTGGCCCAACACCAAATCCCTACGTTATTGCTTACCGACCTCAACTTACGTACGCACTTCTACCTTCGTAGCATGTGTCCAAACTCTGGGAAATTTCCATCCTCCTCTCTTAAGCTTCCCTCTGCGCATTTCTAGATGTCGCGGTGTCGTTCTATAAACGAGCGCGAGAGCCCATTGCTTCTAACTTCCTGCGAGGGCTTCGTCTTAACTGTAGCGGAAGATGGCTGCAGACGTGGAGAATAGTGCAGAAAATAAAATGTATAAAGCATAAAGGATCAATAATTAAGTAGGACCTTAACTCAAATTATAGAAGTAAAGAGGAAGGCTAACTGGATGGAGCATTTATTGAAAAGAGACATGCCTAAACTTACGAAGATAAACTTGGGGACAAAACCGGAAAGGGAAGCAAAATATTTCAGATATTCGACCAGCTTAAGAGGAAAGGGGCGTATAACTAAATTAATAAATTTGCTGAGAATAATACAGCGCGGAGACATATTTTCAACCTAAAATCTCGAACCTCTAGGTATATAGGTTATCAACGACTATAATGACGTGAAGCAATTCAACAACAGAATACTCCAGCACCTACAAAGAAGGAAGAAGATCAAAGAAGGATCCACTTTTAGAGTTTGTGACTTCTACTTAACGGGTGCTATGTATGTATGATTAATCTGAGACGCATTTTTAGGATGACAAACGTAGGGAAATTGATTTTGCAAAAATTCAAGCTCGCCGTGCGTTGAAAATTTTAAATAAATTAAGAGGAAAATATGTCGATTCAGCGAATTTTATTTCATAACCTAAGTAACCAACAATCTGACTTATTCAGTTCCCTGCCGATATTGATAATATACTAATTCACTTTCTGCACTAATTTTTTTTGTCTATTTACGAAAATTACAATTTCTTTTTCCACGATTTACCGTAATAAGGTAATTTATATTTCCACCCAACATATTTAAGCGGTTTTCATAACATTATAAGAAATGTAAACTTTTACTTGTTTGGATGGGCTTTAATGACAGCATTTTTATAAAAATAATACAAACATTTCTAATTCTATATTTTATTGTAATTCCAACTTTTAGCATTGATTTACTCAGAAGTAATCCCGATATTTACCATTTTATGGAGAAAAATACAATTTGTAGTGATTTTTTTCACTTCGTTCATTTAAAATATTTAGATAATTCCATGAAGTTAAATATTTCATTTCAAAATACACTGCACATTATATTTTCAGATTCGTTGGAAACGGGATGAGAATTCATTTACCATTAAAAATGTATCAGAAACTTCATTTTTAAGCGCCCCGTTACCATACCGTCCCAAATAAAACTGATTAAAAAGACCTTCACGTCCGTAAAACGCTTGGCTTTGCCGATCCGTGTTTTCCAACGCACGTCCCAATTCCGCGTCCAACCTGTAATGACTCCGGTATTAGATGGAGAATCTAGGTGAGGACGATAAATTCGATTTCGGCGTGAAAAAAAGAGAGGGACTCTGCTTTATAAGAGCGATGCGCGTGATTTACCGTACGCGTGGAGAAGTAAAGAAAACTTTTTTTTTTAATCCAGAGTTCCATTCCACGTCACCCATTAAATGTTTGTGGAGCGCTTTCGACCGTTTGTCATTGTGTCCCTCGAGACCAATGGCTTCATTCCTCTCTCTATACATTTCTCCGTACCTCCTTTTATCAATATCTATCTTTCCTCAAACCCTCTCTTTATCTTGCGTCGCAAACATCGGATTTTTTTGTCTTTTATGCCGAAAATTTTCATCGCCCTCGCAGACGCGATTGATACTCAAACGATGGTGAAACGGCATTTGAGAAAAGGAAAATGTGACAGCGAGAAAGCTATCATAGCCAGAAAAATGGCGTAGAAGAGATGACGTAGGTATGGTTAGACGAGTCAATGTTACAGTCTAAGCCTATTTGCGATGAATATTGGTTTAACATGTTCGTCTTTTAAGGATTAGAAAAATAACAAATATAATTAAATGCTTGGAAAGAGAATCTGCATTGCGACCTGCCCGACGAGCGTAATGATCAAATGGAGAAGGAATTTACAAACTCAACAAGGTTGAGCGTTCCGAGAATCGGAACTGGGTTGGAAAGGAGAAGAAAATTGTCCGGAGAAGAGATTTCAGGGAGATTACAGATGGCGGCCGAGTGAATGGAAGATAATTGGAAGAATTTCAGAAAATACGTTCTTCAACTGCAAAGTAGGGATTTATGAAAGCAAGACGTACTATTACGATGGTAACTGGTTTATTTTTAAAGCACTCATAATCAATAAGTGGCATAGTTATGAACTTAAATGCTCTCTCTGTGTCAGTTTTTATCCTCTATACTTAAACTTGTATAAAAATCACATAGGTATGCTGCTTCAATTTTATTCACAATATAACTACAAAAATATCACTATATGAATATTATAATAAAAACCTTCTATTTTATTATTAAGTGTTTAATTACTAACACGTATGAAAATTCACCAATGAAAAAATCCATATTTAATTAAATGAATTTTATTTAACAAATAATTATTATTCGTTTATGTCAACCTTTTCTGCATGGTGGGCTGTATTGCTGGCAACGAATCCTTCGGTGGGCCGCATTGGCATTGCCAATGTATTATAGTTAAATCGGAAGTTACCAGAGATTCTTAGACACCATATCATACCATAAATACCATAATACCATAAATCAAGTTCGAATTAGATTTTTAGGGTTTACATTTCAATATAAAAAATCATGATGGAATTCAATTTTAGAAATATCTTTCAGAAATGAAAAACAGCATTAAAAAGAACTTATTTGAATAGAGAAATGTTTAATAAGAGGTTCCAATTTAACGTAAGATATTTGAACAGATTTTGCTGCATGTAAAACGTTATTTTGTAGTTAATTAAAATGAATGAAAAAAGCATAAAATTGCTTAGTGGGCCGCAGGTTGGGCACTATTTTAAGAAAGATATCGCCGATTAACTTTTTCCGAAGGAAGAAGTTACTTCAATTAGATCAATTTTAAGCAAACTAATTCTACTACATGCGCATTTTACTATTAGACCCCATGTATTTATTGAAAGACATTTTTTTGAGATAAAACCACATTTACCGTTAAGGTCAGACGCAGATGTAAACACGCATCAATGGAACTCATTCTTGGAACACGACAAATTAAAAAACATTCCTTAGAGATTAAAATGCAATCGCATTCAGAATGTATCACCTACTTTATGAAAATTATACTCAAATAAAAGAAAATGTTTTGGTGGAAAAATAAATTTCTTAAGGCTGTACGAGCTTAGAAAAGGTAAACTTGGAGCCTAAGAAACTCTCATTAAACCAGCCAATTAACAGCAAACAAGGAAAAAGGCAGGGTAAAATTTCTACCTTTGACCACAGTTATGGATTTCATTTATCACAAGGGGCAATATACCTGATATATGTATATATGCTAGTTTAATATAATAAAATATAATATAATAAATGAAATATATATAATATGAAATAATACTAAATAATAATAAATGATATAAAATAATGTAATATAATAAAAGTAAACCAATCTCATTCTCTCATTCCGTATGTAAAGCAATGAATTAACAGGAATAAATCAAGAACGCTAAGTTCGATTTCGATGAATCATTCACCAAATATTCCTTACCGATTTCAAATGCACAATTTACCATGATTAAAGATATGAACTTGAGGCCAACTAGAGCTTACTTTATCTAATATTCAAATAACATGAGAATGGCTGCAGAGAAATATTTATCTGTATTCAATTCATCGTGTAAATTCGGGACTTGAAGCCAGGGACGCCTAAAACGATACTAGAAAATTCCATAAATAATTAGAATTACTTATTTACTCCAAAAATTTCTTGAGACAAGGATAATAATTTAAATACGTCTAAGGCACCTCATTAACACGATTTATAACTTAAAAGCATTAATTATGTAGCATCAAAAATTATGATTACAGCACTGCTGTAAAGTATCTTGACATTAAATGATACTAGAGATCCTTTAATTGTCTATCTTTGAAGATACGAAGACAAAAACGCCTTGGATTCCAGTAAATATAGTACTATATACTTGACATAATTTATATTTGCATATTTTACCGTTTTTCGATTTAGTGGGAGTTGGATGACTGCAACAGCCAAATTAAAGTGAATTTTTTGCCATAGAATATTCTATATGGCTGCTTACTTAATTTAAATTCACGCCTATTTCATCACCTCATAATTTTACGGAAAACATCATTTTATCTACATTTCTCTGTCCTTATTTCACTATATTAATAGGCGCCTTAAATCATTTTCTTGAAATTTGTGAATAGCGCTCGACGACTGTATTATATTACGCCAACCTTGTAAATAAAATTTTCCTTCCTTTTACAAGCTTTCACGCGTGTTCTATACATATCAATGGCAAATATATGTAATTACTTTGTGAGTGCGTACGCGAGAAATTAAAATCTTACGTTACGCAAAAAAGAAAGCTGCACACCTACGAATAGGACAAAATAATACAGAAAATCGTCAGGTAAACTCTCCACCGTTCGATTTTATAATCGTCTCGGCGACGCCCAAAAACAAGTCTATTTCGTTCTTCCCATGTAAAACGCCATTAATCGACCTTATTACGCCATATCTAACTTTACAAACGAGCCGCGTCTAATTTAACCGCCGAGTTTAATAACTCTTCCTCCAAATCTCTCTCGAGTAACCCGACCCGTCATCAGCCCCGCCTTATCCATGTAAATAATTTGCTCGGAACGAAAAACACGGGGAAAGAGAGAAAAAGAAAATGGAGGAAAGAGAGAGAGATAGAGAGAAGGTGGAAGGAGGGAAAAAACTCCGAGGAACTCTCCCTCTTGGTAGCCCGGTGTATATTTTCTCGGGAACTGGCTCAATAATCCAAGGAAAGCAATAAACCCTCTTCTATGTTGTCACAAGTTCCACTCCTTTCAGTTTATCTTTGGAGAAAACGGCAAGAAGACGGGAGTTAAGGATCGGTCGGGGCGACGGGATACGCCGCCCAATGTGCCTGTGTGTGTGTGTGTGTGTGTGCGTGGACGAGGGTGCGGGTCTCGCCCGAGATGGCGGTGGAAGTCGCGGAGAAAAAGAGAAAAAGATCGTGGTGGAGGAAGGGGGAGGAAGGGGGGGGAGGGGGGGGGGGAGGAGGAGGAGGAGGATGAGGAGGAGAAGAGAGGATAGGGTGGCTTTAGTAAGAGAAACAGACAGCCCAACGTGCTTAGAGGGGGAAAGACAACATCCAGAGGTATTTTGTTCTCCCGAGAGATGCGAGGACAATGAAGACGGAGAGGTAGCGTATTGCGAGCGTTGAGAGGAAAAGAGAAAAAAGAGGGGAAAAGGGGGAAAGGACGAATTGAGCGTGTAGGAGTAAGCTCGCGAGAATGGAAAATAGAGAGAGAGAGAACTGTAGCTGAAAATGTTCAAGGTGCCGCTCGGTTACGTAGCTGAGGACGGTAACGATCTTAATAAATAAAAAAAAGTTCGTCTTTAATTATTCGGCGTGTTTTTTTGGCAAAACGTACGAAAAAATGAACGCCTCGTGGTCAATTAGTGTTTTTCTGTCTGTAGTATGCATGTTTCGTCTCCGAAATTATCTAGCGCATTTTTACGAATTTTGGTACCAAGGACTTAATTTGGGCCAGCATTAATAAGAAGATAATATAAGTGGTTCACGCAACCCAAGCAGGGGTGTCACCTTTAACACAAGCTGGTGTGCCACATAGTGTACGAGAAGGGGTGCCACCTTTAATACGAGCAGGGATGCCACCTTTAGGAGAAAATGGGCTGCCACCTTTTAAACAGACAGTAGTCCCACCTACAATGCGAGCAGGGGTGCCAACTTTCTACGAACGCAGTTGCAGTTTTGGTCAGATATCTCGTAGAAAAAATATTACCAAAAGTGCTTCCAAGAAAAGTTGTAGAATTAGTTATTCAAACATGATTACATAAGTCGCAAAGAAAGCCTTGCGTGTATGCACGCATGAGGTGCGCATCTTGTTTTCCTTCGTCACGATTTTTCTCTTGCTGCTTTAATCTTTTATTTTTTTTGCAGTGTTTCCATCCTGAAACGCGATTTTCTCCTTTCGGTTTTTGGCGGTTCTAATTTTTTTTTCGGTGATGATTCTTTCATTATACTTACACGTGTGATTGATATTTCCTGACTGTGTTATCCACTACATTAAGAATGACTACGGAATTGACTTATAACCTCACAAAAACAAACTTCCGCTACAATTTTTGTAATCGGTTCCAGTTTAGCTGAAATACTAGCTCATAAACTTGGAGACGCTAAGGTTTTAGCTTGTATTCTATTTTCTTAGTGGAAATATTTTGGCTGTTTACATGTAATACATTGCGATCTGACCATAAGATTATTGTAAGGGTATATTTTAGTTGCATGTTTAAAATTGGAGGTTAAGTAAAGCAACGTTATTTGAGAAAAACCAACAAAACTTTCGGCACGGATAAAATGTAAGCAGTCATGTTTTTTTCAATTTCACTTTTAATGAGAATTTTTTTTAAGGAATCCCCTTATGAATTTGCTTTCAATTACAAAAATATATTATGAAAAATTAAAGGACCAACGAAAAAACAATATAATAATTAAATATATTCATTGAAAATATTCAGTGAATGAAATAATTACCGTCAACACGAACAAAAATATTAAACTGCCTAATTTTTTGTATTACAGAGAATTACAAATAATCCATAATGATCCAGTTATACCACTGTAAATATTTGGTATTTATGAGAGATAATTGATATGCTTTGTTGGGTAATAACTTTCACGTTAATTCAAAATAAACCATAGCGTTGAAATACGTGAAATCACCTAATTCTGACATTATTTTATGAAATCGAAAATCATCAGCCGAAAAATAAAAATTCAAATTCCGCCATCAATTCTATCAATAAAAAATGTAATAATATTTTAAATATAGCGGAAAGACGATAGCCGATAATAATTAGCGAGAGAACATCCAAGGTACAAAGAGGATAAAATTAAGGAGATAGTGAATAATAGTAAAAAAAACATCCAAAAAAAAACAAAGCAGAATGAAAAGAAATGTTTCGCTGCAGCATCGTGGATGGCGGACATAAAGAAACTCTCAAATCTCTTTCAGTTTGCGCTCGACTCGTGAGAAGATCCCTTAAGAGAAATCCTTTGGTAGGAAGAAATTAGCCGCGTGCGACAAAAAACGACCGAGCCGAATTCGTTTCGTCCCGCTGCTGATTATGCGGCTAATTATGCCCCTGCAACTGTTCCGCCGCGCAAGAAACGCGCTTCGCCTCTGCGTTCGCGTAATGATGGGTGTCTGTTGGCGAGGAGCGATTTCCGAGGGAAAAAATGCTGCACCCACTTCTTTCGCGCCACAGTAAAAAGACTCGAATTTTTAAGGATACTTTTAAACTGTTCGGTTTTTTTTCCCCTTTAAGGGAGATTTGCCTTTGGGAGTGAGTTTCGTCAATTTTGGCTTATTTCAGTTGTTCTACAAAGAGGATGGTATGATAAAAATCTACTAGCCTCTTTCTACGGTTATGGGAGACGGTTCGCTCTCATTTTGTTGTTGTCTCAGATCTACTTTTCATTATTTCACAGTTAATTTAACAGAGACGAGAATCTATCATTAATTGAAGATACAAAATCAAGCATTAAAATATAACTAAATGATGGAAGTTAATTTAATATCGTTCATGGAATGTACTGGTAGGCTGGAAAGCTACTGCAAAGTCTTGTATTACATGCGACGCATAGCAATGAGGCAATTCATATAACCTGTTGCTATGACAACTGGCTCTAGGTAAATGGAATAAATAATTGACAATTAAACACAACATATCAACGGATAATAAACCAATTACCCTTTCCTATAAATTGCAAGAATTTCACGATTTTGGTTAGTATGAGAATGAGACTACGCATATGTTAAGAATTTTTATATCTCAATATAATTATTGTAAATCCAAATGCTAAACAAAATATTTCGTTGTCCTTCGTTATCCTTGCACAGATTGCTTAATTTAATTAAATAACAACCGCGTTTCCATATCGTCCATAATATAATAATTTTGAGCCCTTATCCCGTGGTATCTTATTCAATTTTTTACAAAAATTTCTGTCGACATTAAGACAGTCACATATAAATATTAACACCCAAAACCCGCGCTGCATTTAGTCCGGTACTTACACGGCCAAAAAGGACTCTGTATATTCGAAAAAAATGGAACCCTTATTTGTAAGTGCGTGAAAAATTCATCCACCTTTCGTTCCCGATATGGTTGATATATTTTCCTACCCTACACCACGCACGTGTCTTGATCTCTTATCAGCCAATCCTTCTTCCCCCTATCCCACTCCCCCCTTCCCTTTTCTAACTGAGTCTTCCATCTCCCAGAATGCCTCAATTTATTATAGCGGTTTCCCACCCCACCCCTCCCTCTTCTCTCTCTCTCTCTCTTTTTCCCCTCTCCATCTCTATTATCCCTCCTATCTCTCCTCCCTCCCCAGTTTCCCTAAGGCGTATCACTTTTATCGAATGCCTTATGCCCCAACTAGCCCCTCGCCCGTGCGGACCACGCCTATATTTCTCATCCATACTCAATCGCCGCTTCAACCCTCCAAACTCCTCCCAAATTCACGGCCAGTATCCTTCCCATACATCCGTACCGAGCATTTCCCTTTTGAAATGCACTGTCTACGCTTTACATCGAAGATGCGTTCCTGAAAAAGGCGGCGCATAACGAAACGACGTATAGCGAAACCTATTTTCCCATAGGCATAATAACAAAATTTCGGGTTAGGTAACCGGCGAACATTTTCTGACACATTTATACAATTTTCACCTAAATGTAATGCATTCTAATACGGTATATAAAACACAGAATGTTAAAATATATATAAAAACACGCCAGTGGGACGGTTCTCAAGTTGAAATTACTGAATATTACTGGGACCATGTAAGGGTAATTCGGCCGTGAACGGATAAATTTTGCCACCTCATATGCGGTGGTAAATTGCATAATATATTTAAACATGACAGCTACAGTAACATTTTATAGATTGCAATTGTAAAATATATATATATATATATAATCTCTGTTTCCAGTTCCATCATATAAAGAAATAAAACTTGGCTAAAATTTCCAAATAACTCATTCAAAATAAAATTCTAAAGCTAAATATTAATAGACTTTTAAGAATGGCTAATGCATCTAACTTAATCTTAGACCGCCAACCGTCCTACTAATTTTCCCTGAAGAATATTGCAGATTAAGTGCCGAGCGTTACATCCTGCATTCATTAAAACTTCCAATTCATGAAGGCAAAGTTGATCTTCCCAGTTAATTTTTGTTCATCCGGCTCCTTAATGAACTAAACACTCTAAAGAGACGATGACAACGTTTTCCTTTTTTTTTATCACTCCGCTCCCTCGCTCCGAGCCAAAAGTTCTTCTTGCCGTGACCACATTTTCGAAATAATTAGACCTCCGTAACGTCGCTTCTTCATCCAGTTAACTGGATTCCTTTGATTCCTCGCCATTTCGGGCACATTACTTCTCGAACTGCGCTCTTACGAACTTCCATCGCGATCGTTTCTTCAAACAAAAATTCGGTGCATTCCCTCCTATCTCCGCTCCTTCCAACCTCTCCGACACGCCCCTATCTCCTTCCGGTCACCTTCATGAAGCCAATTACATCCCACTTCACCCTTTTCTTTCCACCCGTTCTTTTTTTTAGGCGCGTTTCGCTTACAGCGTGAGCGCCTATTATCGTCGCTCGGTCCGTCCGTCCGTCCGTCCGGATGTTCGTTCTCGGCTTCTACTGAACGGATTTTCATGAAATTTGATATTAAGGACTTTAAATCAAATATAGTAAGAAAATCGCAAAAATAAATCACGTACGCCAATCAGGGGTACAACTTTACTGGGGACAAAAAATTAAATTTTCGTCATATCTCGTAAAGTATTAGTCATATAAAAATATTTTTCATATGAAAGTTGTAGAACTGGTAAAGAAGAGTATTTTCTTCCCTACACATTTTTATCGTAAAAGTAGCCGTTATCGAGAAAATCAAACAAGAATGTCTTATATCGAGTTGAACTTGGAATATTTCTTGCATGGTTACTTCTTCATCGTTGCTAACATAAACAATCTCATAAACAAACGTTTCATTTACTTACGTGTGCAAGCACTATTTTTAAATAGGAAGAAAATGGATTATTTATGATGAAGAAAAGAGCTTGAATACGCTATTTTCCTTACGTACAGGTATACAATTTCTTTCTAATACTCCATTGCACGTTGTACACTTTCCTAACTTGTTTATAGTAACCTTTAACTCTATTCTTCTCACTCCCTCCTCTTCTTTCCTCTAACCAATAACCCTCTACTACACCATCTCTTCTTATTAATAAACCCACGTCCATTTGTCCCATACCAACCCTTACCTTCTTACTCCACAAAGTCTCACTCCTATCTCCACTCAACTCCCATCCATTCCCTCTCAACCCCTCCTCTTTCCTACACCTTTATCCATTTGAAGCCCTCCTTCACTCCTCTCACCCAACACCTTTAAAACGAAACCTCTGCACTTTTCTCTTTTTTCATCCACACAAACCCTTTCGAATTGCAGATTACGTGCGCCATACCCCGATTTCGTTCGAAGATTTCGAGGTTTAATTTACGAAGCGCGAAAAACCAGTTCAACTCTCGACTTTTAAAAGGAGATCCCCGATAAAAAAAGGGCCGAAAGGGTTATTTTTACAAGTTGCTTTGGCAGTTCGGCACCACAGGGTTGAATCGCACCTTTCTAACCAGCGTAACGACAATTCTTCACGTCACGAAGATATTCAAGTTATACTTTACGAAGAAAACACTGAGTGAATAAATAACATGTGCGAGCGAAAGTAATTTTCAAATCAACGAATTTCATAATTCTTGTTTTTCTTAGGATCGATAATTTCAAGCAGTTTAAGTTTTAGAATAAAGAAAAATTTTCAGATTTAATGTTGTTTATAATTTCGTCTTCCTATTTAATGACGAATAAAACTATTTTCAGTGCCTTTTAATACCATTATATACTTGATGATTAAAAATAGTGAAGCAATATATGTGTAAATGGAATAAAGAGATTAAGGAAAAGTCACATTCACAAACGATGTATTCCCAACATTTTCAACACATTAAAGGCTTTTTAGAACGAGATGATCGTATAGGAGTAATCTTCTCCCGGTAACTCATTGTTTCACATACGTGACG
Organism: Uropetala carovei; assembly: GCA_036926305.1. Classification (NCBI taxonomy): domain Eukaryota; kingdom Metazoa; phylum Arthropoda; class Insecta; order Odonata; family Petaluridae; genus Uropetala; species Uropetala carovei. Next base: position 787,065 of record JAXCHB010000248.1, read on the forward strand.
GAATGAATAATTTACCAGGCTAAAAAAAGGTAATTTTGCAAGGGCATAACAGAAATTAGGTCCGCGCTGTATATTCGCACGCAATGCATATTTTCATTTGCTAACAAGAAAGACGGTGACAGAGTGTCCTTTGTCTTCTACCCCTTCTTCTCACTTTCTCTCTGAATATCACTCACTTGTTTAAGCAGAAAAAAAACTCTGTTAATGTTAAAAATCTTTCTAGGCGTTGATGATGTAAATAACAAGAATTTTAATAGAAATTTAGTTAAAAAATTATAAACCAAAATTATTGCATTAAACCTTTAAGACAGTGGTAAGTACAATAATTTTCATGAGAATGTGCTACCATTATATTTGATAGTTCTCGAAGTGACACAGGTGTGAAAATTCACGACTCGTCTCATAAATAGCATTTGAAAATAAAAATAGCATAGGTATATTTAAAACTCCTTTCATACTATTCTCAAATATGACAAAATTTCCTCACATAAATATTTAAGAATGCATATTTGATGCATAATTCATTATTATAAATCTCTTAAGTCTTTTGATCGCGACTCGCAGCCTGTAGGCGGATTAAAAATTTTATGAGTGAGAAAAAAATCCCCTCAAATTATTTATTTATGAGCGATGGCAGAGATTTGAATGTACACAGATATATGTACATACAGTAATGACGTGTCGATGTAATCTGGATGCATTAATTTTTTTCTCCCTCACGCAAAAAAATACGTCGCGGGTGATAAATATATCCGCAGATATTTCCCCCCCTCGCACGGCGTTACTCTTTTGTCTACCGATGCCGGAAGCGTGGGGAGAAAGTGTGAAGGCGAGAGGAGGGGAAAGGGGAGGAAGAGGAATATGCGTGCGGCGAGGGAGGGAGGGAGGGGGAAGCGATAGTTTTTTTTCTCTCTCTCTCTATATATATATATCTCCTTCTTTTTCTCCCTCAAGCTGATAAGAACATGTTCCGCACGCATGGCGGAGTAGGAACGATTTTCATTTTTTTAATGGCGGTTAAAAGGAAAGAAGACGAATTGCGCGATTCTTTTCGAACGGCAGTTAAATAGAAAAGAGGAAAAAATAGGGATGAACAGTACGGGAGAAATGGCTGAAGGGAGTGGCAGAAGAAAGGGTCGGAGACCTTGGAGTAAAATAGGACACGCCATTCGAAATACTTTTTAAAAAACTAAAGCAATAATCGTAGTAAGGGTGCGAGCAGGAATCGGAATATGAATATAGGAGAATTTTGTGATGTCTGCTAAAGGTCTTTTAAAATAGTAATTACTCAAAATATCCCTGCATTCATTATTTCTCCGGCTATTGACACATTTGAGATTACATCTCGAGTCGTGAAATCGTGTACATCCACAGGTACTAAGGCTTCTATTTGGCGTTTTTGTTGCTTCTTTCATTTTTATCTCCTAAAATGTATATCATAAAAAAATATCTATCAAGGGATCTCATTTTTATAGGGTATAATTAATAAGAATAATGCGCTATATATTCCTCGGAAAAGTAACGCCCTATAATTAAGTGCTCTGCAGATTGTGCGCATGCAAAACGCTGTAAGCGTATAACGAATATTAATGAGATCTTAAATTTAGCGAGTGAAAATTATCACAAATGGCCCAAATAGCACTTCTTTAAAAAATATCTGTGAAATTTTTCTACTTCTCTGTATACGAAAACACTGGATGTACTATCTAATGAGTATTTCACCCATTAACAACGACTGTTGATTAAAATTACATCTCACTGCGCCATTATGATCTTAGCCGAGGGGAATTTTACAAGACATTACAGCAAATACGTTCACTATTTTCCTCCTTAATAACGGCCTTTAATCAAACGAGAGAAAGAAGGCATTTCAGGATCCATCTGAGCTCGTCATATCTCCTTACTGTTTTCCACTCATCTCAGACCACAAAGGAGGATACATGCTGCGTCTTCCCTCGCCCACCCTCATCGATCTCGCCGTACTACAAACTGCACACCTTTATAGAGCAATTTATACATTTCAACAGTTTACCATGGGAAATAATTCACGCAACTTCCAATCTAAGCATCTCCCATATTTCACCCCAACAGAACGAGGAAATTACTCGCATTTTTCATCCACGTGATAATATGTGATATATATTACCACAGCGGGCGATAACAAACAGCACCCTGAGAAAGAGAGAGAGAGGGAATGAGGGAGATAAGAAGACAAACCACCAAAGGTGAATTAAATGGGTTTCAGGGGTGTGTGATTAGGTCGTATCGTGTGTCCAAAAAGATGTGAAGCTTTCGGAGGCGGAGTATCACACCGAATGCCTTAAAAATCGGATATTTATAAACTTAGGATTTTGCATTTGCATTCGGATACGGATATCGTCGAGAATTAAATCGGGGATGTGTTTCTGGGTCGATAATCTTCCAGCGGCAAAGTATAATAATTTTCGTGAAGGGAGGATTAAGTATGGGGAAGAGAAGGGAATCCGAGGAAGATAAGGAATTCTGCCATTCGGAAAGGTAATTGCGGGGAGGGGTTTGAAATGAATTACAGCGAGCCGACAGAATGAGGTTTGTTAAAATGAAAACGGAACAACGGATCCCACGATTGTTTTGAGAGATAACCGCCGACGTTCGCTGGGGTTAAATATCAACAAGAGCGTCTTCGCTGATTAAGAGGGACCGAAAATATGCGAATTCATTAATCGCCGATAATTAATCGACTGTTGCCGCAATTTAATAAGCGATGACCCGAAGAAAAAAAAACGAGGCCTCGAAATGACGCAAAAAATACGCGTCGAAAATAAGACGTTCTACCCTTTCGGGATTTTTGCGAGAAACGACTCGAGAGAAGTAAGATTAATGGTCGGCCCGGAATCATTTTCAATAATGACATAAGCTCCACCATATTTTCTTATGGCGGGCGTCAACATCCATTCAGGGATATGGCTCACGAAGGCAATCAATCACGAAAGTATTTAATCTTTGATTCGCCGATCAAAAGATACGCGCAGAATAGAACCATAGCAAACCTCACGATACCCATTAACTAATTGATAAAAAGTAAACTCAAGGCGGCTATATTCATGGTAACGTTTCAAACTACGTTAATCTAACCATTCTCATAGGAAATCTAAATTATCTATTCAGGAAATTTGGCAGATTCATCCGCGTATAATTTTTAATTTCGGTAATCGAAGGGAGGAATCTCGGGAATAGATTTAAGAAGGAATAATATAATCGCTTAAAATTAAACAGAAAAGAGGAATTTCCTGAGAAAGAAGAAAGAATGTGAGTCAGGACTACGGTTGATACATATTATCTTGAAAGTAAAAAGAACTTTAGGTGAGCGTTGCCAGAACAAACTTGGCATGGAAAAGATGCAATAATAACGCAATTTATGATTGCGAATAAAGAAGAACAAAATTTATTGGTCTTATTGAAAAAAAGAGGGAAGAGGAATTTTCCACAAGAGCCGAAGGAATACATCCAAGCCAAAAATTCGAAAATGGAAGCATTTATAAATAAAAATGAAATAAGTATATAAGCGGAGATATAAGATTTGAACTAAATAAAATGTATCTTAAGGAGCAATATTAACAAATTACGATTCAATCACCGCTATATACGAAACACACGTGACATTTAGGATACAGATACATAAAGAAATTAACAAAGGAGATCGGAAAATTCATAGAACTAAAAGAAACTAAAGGAAAGAGGTAGTAAGAGACGTGGAAGAGAGAAAGACTTCGTTAATATTACTGTAAAATAGAAATAAGAGGGATGAAAAGTGGTGATAGAAAAGTTACATGACTTAGGGGGAAAATTATTTCAAACTACTCGATATTACGTAATTTATTTACTGCCTTACAAGTACTCCCCTTCTGTCATAATATACTAAGACATTTCATTTTCCACTTATCAATGACACGTGAGAAACCATTGTTTGATTACTTATTGAATATAATCGTAACAGCATTGCTCATTATGGCGACCATCCAACTATTTCTCAACTTCCGGAAAGGAAACAACACAGAGGGTAGTAGATCTGATAAATGTGATGGATGAGTCACGATTTTGAATCCTATTTCTTCGACGGTTAATTGGAAAACTTAAGAGCGATGTGCAGGTGTGCTATAGGTATATAACGCAGAACACGTGAAGGTTAGGCGTTATAAGTTTTAGGAACCGCATGTGTATGAATGAGGTTACGATTCAGGGAAAACTAATGTAATTTAGGTGGTATAAAATCAGGAGACATTAGGTTTTGTGAGGAATAGGTTGAGGGGACAACCAAGTGTAAATTGGCTAGCAAAAATCTGAGGCAGCTTGGTGTAAGTTTGGTTGCATATATTTCAGGGGGCCTAGTGTACTGCGAGCTGCATAAAATTAGGGGGCATTTTTCTATCAATTTTACAGTTCAGGGAATAAACTATAGGTGATCAGTTTAATAAATTACTGTTCTTCTAGTAGCATATATTTTTAGGGTAAAAAAGACTAGATCGGTATATATTGGTTACAAGGGCTCATGCACACACACACACATACGAGGAACCTCAAGCGTGGCAAAATATGATTTAAGTATGTAAGATATCCTGTGGAATTGAGAGAAAGAAATGAAGGGGGAAATGGAGTGAGAAACAGAAGAGGAGAGAGAGGGAGAAGAGAAGGTGGAAAAAAAGAAAGAGAAAGGGAATGAAAAGAATGGAGATGAAAGAGAGAGGAAAGAAGAGGTAGTGGAAATGGGTGATGAGAGTCTTGGAGGTGGTTCTCAGGCCGTGTCTTGAAAGAATGGGGTTAAGATCTGAAAAGAGACAAGGAAATTGCAGGGCGGGCTGCTCAAGATTGGAAGGAAAGAGGAGAGGTCGAGAAGGAGGGATAGAGAGTTTTGAAGGTAGTGCTGGGTTGAGCTGACGGGATGGAGAGAAAGGAAGTTGGTTAGAAGAATCTGTAGCAGGAGATGAAGCCTCTGTCTTTGAGCACAAGAAGTTAGATGAAGGAGAAAAGGAGAGAGGTAGCTAGAGATACGGGAACATGGTTTAAGAAAAAAGGAAGAGAAAAAAAAGATGTGGGTTTTAGAACGAATTATTATAAAATTTTCCTGAGAATCGAAACGAATAATATTTTTTACGTGACTTTTATATTCTGTTCTTCTGCCAATTTTATCTGAGATTCAAGCCGATATGATTATTTTAGCTTAAGGATGACGTAAAATTCAGGATGCGAGTTTTAGAAAATCATACATTTATCTGAATACTCGCAGAAAAGTTGTTACAGAATTATAAAAAATGCAATGCATAGTTCAGTAGAACACACAGTTGAAAAAACACAACATTCATTTCACCGCGGATAAGCTCCCCAATTCACTTTATTACATTACTAAAGATTTTCGGAAGAATCAATAACCGAGACACTTTAGAAAAGTAACAAAGGAAAAACAAAAATCCATAAATGTCAAAAAAAAATACATCCATCCGTAAAAACCCAACTTTTATTTGACTTTTATACAGGGTTCGAAAACGAGTAACGATCGCTTAATTACGTATCACGTGTTATGGAGATGTTTCCAACGGAATTGGAGCGAATGTAAAACCGTGTCGTCGCGAATTATATCTCCGCCGGGATGGCGGAGCCCGCGAACCGATCGCGAAGGAAGGAGGCAGTATACGCCCCGTCGTTATTCATCTCTTCTCCCCCCCCCCCCCCCTCCCCCCCCCCGTTTTAAAATTAACGGCCTGACCGCGAACGTTTCGCGAGAGGCACTTGGCTACCTATCCCCCCGAAAATAAGGGGCGTTGTTGCAGAGGTTTTCGAGCGAGTGAGAGGAAAAGATGGATGGAGAGTCGGAGGAAAGGAGGAAGAGTTCGGAGGGGTAGATTTTGGGAGGGAACCGAAATAAGTGGCAGTTTGGGGGAGATTCCGAGGAAGTCTTTTTTTTTTTGGAATCGTCCAAGGAAGGATAATCCGTTACTAGTTAGAAGGGGAAAAGGGAGGGAATGAAGGAGATAAGCTTCAAGGAGAGAGAGAGAGCGTTGGAAAACGTAAGGCTGATTTTCCCATTCCTGTTCCCTTTCCCCTATCCTTCAATCCCACGCTCCCCCATCCTCTTCCAAATCCTCCCGCTTCTTCTCCCTTTTTTTCCCTCTCCTTTCGTTGTAGAAAGGAAGAAGGAAGCAAAGCCCTAAGATTGGACGCTGAAGTCTTCGGTCACGTTTGAATGGAGGTCTACCATCTTGATGAGCAAATATCGGGGCTAATAGCCTCGCAGCTGCGCTCCAAACCAAAACTGAATAAGTACCAGAGGAGAGAGAAACAGGGATGCGGGGAATGTGTGCGCTCGGTGGGTTTTTTTTTCCTGAAACATGTTTACGTTAACTACCGTTGTGATGAGAATAAATCCGACTTCTTGGATATATGGGAAGGAGGGTAAAGAAACCGATTTTTTTTATCGAATCCGGTTTCGTACGTGCGCGGGGTGGAAGTCTCGATCGAGTTAAATTTTCTACGTGCTGTTCTGTTTACATTTAATCATCAGAGTTACGGCTGTTTTCAAACAACGATAAAAAGCTATGAATAACATCATATACGTATATCTTCTTTATCGATTAAACAAACTTGCAGTTGAGGAAAAAATTATCGTAGTGAAATATTTTCACTGTTGAACAATAGAGAAACCTGCAAATTTTCCGAATAAAAGTCAGTTTCCACTTATGAGAATGGTCAATCATCAATCAACTTCCTCAACCACAATATTACTTAAGGACAAAAGTTATTGCCAATAAACATTTAAAGAAATTTACCTATTCGATACAAAATGCAAGTAATCGGTTCTACGTACGTGAAGCTTATATAAATCAATTGACATTACAAATTATATAATAAAATCAAGATAAATACCCCTTGATTTACACCGTAGTGGCATTAGGTAAATTCAAAAAAAATTCTTGTGAAAACCATCAAAATTTTATTCAAGATTATGATTCATATCAAAATTATTGTTCCAATTTTTTTTGTGAAACGCACTAGTAAAATCTTATTTTCGATTACGTTTCTGTAGAAAACCTTAGCAAAATTAAGCAAAAAAAAACGTACTCTCTGGGCAATTTATGAAATAAAGGGCATAATAGCCATCCAGTGTAAAGCATAGATAAGCTATCTTTCGATGGTATAGCATGCTAGGCAGCCTGCGCCTTTAAGCTAACGAGCGCATATTAAATTTATACTATCAACAACCTCTTAATAGGCATTGGATGCTATCGAGTAAATTATGGAACGATATTGACTCCGGAAGTTCCAGAACTAGATAGCAAAGCAGACTCGCCTAGATATTGATTAACTGTAATGCCAGCAAAGTCTAAACAAATAATCCCATAGATGAATACAGGATACTAGGATGGTTCATATATAAAAAAAATAACGGCAGAGGAGGTTCGAATCGATAACTCGAATTAAATCTAAATGTTCATGACGGGGATGTTCCCTTAAAGGAGAGCGTACGATATCTATGAGCGAGGGGAGAAGCAAAATTATATGGTTTAATTTAAATGGTTGAAGCTAGATAGGAAACAGAAGTATTACATAGAATTATTTCCAAATATTTTTTTTTAAAAAGGGGGACTTTTTTGAGATAGCCTTCACAAAACGACAACCCTTTCAAAATTCATCTTAAACGTTAAGAGCTCGTTTCCTACGTTACGGAGACCAAGGTCGGTAATGAAATTTTTATTAATATTATTTATTGATACAGGTATCCCCCGTATCAATAAAACGGATAATCCAGCCGCGTTACGCAGCTAAAAGTAGCCGCATTCGGCGGTAATACAGGGCTCGTTGAATCCAATGAGAGAATTAACATTGCGGTGGAAAATTATTAATTGCGACGACTAAAACGCGTCCTTTTCTTAGATATTTTACATTAATTGGTTGATACAATGCCTCGACTGCCTCAAGTAATTATCAAAACTGAATAGAACATGGCCGGCACAGATTATAAAATGCAACAAATATAATTACCGTTACTCCAGCTAAAAGCACGTACGATTTTGTCACATAGACGACCACCGAAAAATTAAATTATTTACATAAAATATGTTTAAATCCAGGGAGCAATTTAGGCAATATAATTTTTGGGGAACATCCTATAACAGTTGATACCTACGTAAATGTGAAATAAACTGTAATAATTGCAAAAACAATCGTTAGTTATTATAGTAATAGGATTCATTTAAATCTTCGTTCTATTTATAACTCATCATTTCAACCGAGGAACTACTGATTACCTTCTTTCGGAATCTCAAATGACGGCTCAGTATTAGGAAGCAGATGTCCTGATTAACTTCCTCGTGACTTCATGGAAGAGTTACTATTGACTAATTGCTTTAATTAGGGGAAAATTTACTTAATGTACATTTTCTGTAGCTAAATAGAGTGAGAGAAAAAAGGCCGTTTCCTTGATTTGAAAATGGTAAAGCTGACAGTCATCAATTTAAATTATTAAAGCCCCACTTCTCATGGGAATAAAGGTATATTACCGCGATCGAAGCCTATTCTTTAACATCGTATACTTAAATCTAAAAGGTTTATTATGTATGAGCTATCGTTTTTCAAGTTCTTCAAGTTATACTTTAATTGTCACTCATGACAGACTTTTATGTGTGATATAAGAACAAATAAATATTTTTAGTAAGTCGTGGAACGAATTTAGCCTCCTTCCAAATACTTACGGCATTAGTAAAAATGAAACATTTCAATCCATCGGATTCACGAGTTTTTGATCAAATTCGTTCATTATTTGCAGAGTTAATTCTGAAAATTCCATTCTCAAGCAAGCGCAAAACTTTTAACAATAATAATAATTAATAATCTCATACCCATTATCGGAAGCGAAAACATTTATGAATAAACAAGCGTTTTTAACCTCGAGCCGATAAAAAAGATTTTGAGTCGATTAATTTCTTCGCGAAACCATTCAAGCCCGACCTAATGTTTACGCAACGGGCGAATTCTAAAGCAAGGCTAATAAATCAGCCGGAGTTTCGAATAAAATGAGAAAAATGAGCTCTCCTTCCTTGCTTTTGCCGAACGATATTCATTTATCATCGCTCTGTGATAGAAAAAGCAATACAATTAGTGTTCGTTCCGTCACGGTCGTCCTTACTGCACAAATAGACACTCGTGGGTGTACACTTACCTATGCATACATACGCTTACTTACCGAAACAGATAGGTATACGTATGCATACATGTATGTATATGTATGAAGGAGAGCCGCTGAGGTATCGGGGAGATAAATTTATCAGTTGTGCCTCTCTTGTGCCGAGGATGGTACCTTCCCGAAAGCTCCAACATCTACGTCTATAAATGTGTCTCTCCGACACCCCAGCGGCTCCCCTTCTGGTAAGTGCTCACTGGATTTCCTTCTACGTCTACTTGCCCTCGACATTCTTATTTGCCTTTCCTCTTTCACATTTATAAATACATACATACACATACATAGATTTCAAACTTTACCGGCGGATGATTATGAAGAAATTTTCTCGGGTTTCTAGCCGGTTACAGCGCAGCTAATGGCCGACATTTCGGCGACTGACTTTGTAGCCATCATCAGGTTCCCTCATGATGGCGACGGAGTCCGTCGCCGAAATGTCGGCCATTAGCTGCGCTGTAATCCGGCTAGAAACCCGAGAAAATTTCTTCATACACATACATATAAATACACACATAAATATATGTATACATATATATATGTATATATGTGTGTATATATATATATGTTTAGGGTGTCTCTCTTGTGCTGACGAAGGGATCATCCCAAAAGCTCTAACCTCTACAAATGTGTCTCTCCAACACCCCAGCGGCTCTACTTCCGGTAAGTGTTCACTGGGTTTCCTTCAACACCTAGTTGCCCTAAATATCCCTACTTACCTTTCCTCTTCCGTAGTTTATATATATATAACACATCTAATATATGAAAATGTATGTGTGTCTGTATATCATAATTCTAAAACTCGAAAACTACAGATCGTAGAAGCAAGAGAAAGGGATCATTTTAACCGAAATAACGATTACGGTGGTATAGTAAAGTTTTTATATCGATTTGATTGACCTGTCTAATTTAAAAAATATTTTCTTTTTTTCATTTTCTCCATTTGAATAACATAGGGACGAGTGCAGCTTATTTTTAATTTTAATTTTGAAATTATATAGAAACATGGGACGAACTTGAGACTTAAATGGTTCTACGAAGGAAAGAAAAAATTTTATTTTTATTGAAGACAAAATCCAAATCCTGATAGAATTAGCATAAAAATGCATTTAGAATCAATAAAATACGCGATTTTTCCAGTTTTATTACAATACACATTATGAGCCACCATGACAACCCCCATTGCCTAAACTGAGAGTTCAATGCATTTATAGGGGAAAATTTTTAACGTAATATCGTTTGTCAATTTCTGTGTACGATTTTAATTTGTTTACATGAAAACCAAATATTTGTTGTTTTTAACCGAATTATCCTCTAATCTAACATATAAAGGAGAATGTTTGTAAGTTTGTTCGCTTTGAATGCTTTTAATACGAGATACAGAGGGAGAGAGATGGATGGTAACGGAGAGGGGAGATGGAGAGAAGGAATTAGAGGGAAGGGGTGGAGAGAGGGAGAAGGAGGGTGAGAGATGGAGGGGGAGGGAGGGAAAGGGAGAGAGGGGAGGGAGAGAGGGGAGGGAGGGGGAGAAGGGAAGGAGTGGGTTAAAGGGAGGGGGAGGGAGTACTATCTTATTCTTGCGAGGCTTACATGTTACACGGTCGAAGTTTTAGATTCACTAAATCCTTTGAAATTCAACGGGCACTCTTGCTAGTGTTTGTGTGTATATACATACATACACACACACGGACGTATTCATTCACATACAGAGGGTGGCCCTAGAGGCAAAACACATAAGGTTAACACAAATGTTGAAACTGTAACAAATTTAATTCATCAGCAACGGATCGGCGCGCGCTTATTTCTTTTCCACGCGTTAAAACCTATCGAACTTGCTCACCTTTAGTCAATTTCCGTTCCATTATGCCTTTCACTCGAAACAGAAAAATATATGGAATAATTAAGCAAGATGAATAATTGAAGTATTTAATGAGCTAATAAATAGCTTAAGTAATTAATGAACTAATAAATAGCTTAAGTAATTAATGAGATAATTAAATAAGATAATAATTGAAATAATTAAAATGTTTTACAGCATATTTGTTAAAAATAGTGTTAACCCTGTGTGCCCAAACATTTCGACATTTTCATATGCGCAAACGTATGTAAATTATTTACGATTTCATACAATGCACGCGAATATATAAATTAATTAAATATAGGTACATATGTATATTTACAAAAACATCCATACCCGCACATTCATTCAAACGCATATACATTAAAATGCATGAACATACAAATATATATATATATATATATATATATATATATATATATATATATATATATATATATATGCACTCTCACTTATATAGCCATACACATACACCACACAAAGCATATTACGTGCGTAAGCATCCAATACTCGTAAACGCATAAATACACTTGAATGGACGTATGCGTTCATGATTCAATAGAAATAAAAAAACCACACACGCATGCTTTCTTCCCACCACTTTCATCTCTTTCTCTTATCTCTATTGCTACCCTTCTCTCCTTCCTCCCCTTTCCCGGCAGTTTTAGGGCCCATAACTCTCTCCTCTTCTATTTTATTCATTCTCTTCGCTTCTTCCTATCCTATTCAGGCCTTTCCTTTATGATTCCCTTTCCTACCTCTTCCTCAAACGAAAAATCCTTCGTTTTCCCGTTACAGATATGCTATAATTTAACTCTATTCTTACCGCACATTTTTTTTTACAACCTCAATCTTTCTCAAACACTCATACTTCCCTGAGATTAAAAAAGCATTGATATATCCTATATCATAAAAGTGAATGTCTGTCCATCTATCTGTCCATCTGTCCGTCTGTTCCTTATACATTCCCACTCCCTTTGAGCTATCGGAACCAAAATTAGCAAATTGACTCTACGAGTAACATAGGGTACCTGGGATTTCCAGGAGACAATTTCATTTTCTCATAAGTTTACACGGGATTTTCGATTTTTCAGAGTGCAATGTTTTTTTCCTTCGTTCATTAAAATTGTTAAATATGGACCGATTTTCTTCGTTTTTGCTTTATTCGACGGCTAAAACTCTATACTATCTTATTCTTGCGATGTTTACATGTTACACGGTCGAATCATTCAGACCGTAATTGTTGCCCCCGATTCAATTAATGCCAATTAAACCTTCAAATTGGTGAAAGAATAGCGTTATTCGCTTCGAACTGTTGTTTAAGCATCGAAATTAATGATGTAAAGCAACGTACATAGTTAAGGATAATTATTTGTTGACTGCTTATGGGAAGCGTTTATAACGACAACTCATCGTGTGTATGCTGGAATCTCACGTTTTATTAAGTAAAACCTTTATATTATACATCTGTAATGCTTACTGACGCACACACTCTACATAAGTTTGTGGTTGTGAATAAAACATCTAATCTATAAAAGTTTTTCTAGGACGCCAACATTTCACCAGAAAGTGACAAATGCTCCTTTGGTTCGTAAATGACACACATACCGCACAGCAATATATGGGGCATTTGCTGTAATTAGAAGGAAAGTATGCTTTATTAAAGATCCGATCCCATTTTGAATGTTCTTACAAGCGTATATATACATATATATAGATACACACACACGCTTTTTCTTTCCTTCTAAAATTATCTCTCTCTTTATCATTAGCCCTGATTAAGTTCTTCTTGAACCTTATTTCTTCTCAACGATCAAATTATACTTCAGCCACAATAGTCTACATTAATCTTTATATATTTCAAAGTTATTTTTTTACTATGGTTTATTTTTCTCTCCCACTGAAAATCAATACTCCTCTAAGTTGTAACATTTAATGTTTTTGGATATATCTATGGTTTAAATTTTTCTGTATTGCATTCTACTTATTGGATCATATATTTTATATTTTGATATGTGCATTACATATTCATTTTAACATGCGTTCATTCTTTAGCATTCAACGGTACATTCACAAGATGAAAATCGTCTAAATGTATCAGTTTAATCATAGAGAAATTGAGCACTTTTTATATGAAATCCCACCTTTTAAACATGCTCGATTTATTATATAAACTTACAGCTCTACGATCTGGGTATAGTTCAAGATAACATAACGCATTTATTCGTATTAATAAAATATATATATATAATTGCTTTAACAGAAAACGGACCTTTTTTTGAGTAAACTTCAACCTTAAGCCGATTTTCTTTGTAACTAAGCAAAAAAATCGTTTTAAGGAATTAATTCAGAGAATCCGCAAAATTTTGCGTTTGTTATATCCGACGTCACCAAAAAAACGAGAACTGTTCCGACGGAACCCTTATTAAATAAACACCAAGCGGACTGTCTCAAAGAAATTAAATCGTTTTAGTCCAAAACGCAATTAACACGGAGACGAACATTTTTTTGTTAAAAATATTCCTCTTCTCTCGTTCGTGGAGAATACAAGAAACGCGCAATAATGCGGCTAATTTCCCTGACAACCGAAAAAACGCCAAAGAGCCGTGACCCTACCCCCTTCCTTTCCTCCTTCTCGCCCCTCTCGTTTAAATCTCGAGGAGATTAGCGCTCATTTTTTTTAAGGTTGAGTGTAAACATTTTTAAAAAATTCCTCATTGTGTTTTAATTGAGGCGGGCTAATTAAAATAAATATTTCGCGCCGCTGACGGTTTGGGAGGAAAAAAGAACGGAACACCTGCACAAGTCTAAAAATTTTCGAGGATGAAGGTAAAAAAAAGAAAAGGAGCGAGAAGAGCGATGAAGATTGCGTGTAGTTTGGAAAAGGGAGAAAGGAGAAGGAAGAAAAGTAAATATACCAGAAGGGGAGAAAAGCAAGGAGATGCTAGAACTGAATCAAGTCGGAAAATAGATGTCACTGCGGTGAGGGCAACGAAAAGGGAAGTTATAACTTTTTGAAATGGGAAATAATAGGTTTCCGTTGCAGGAGAGAGTAAAAATATTCGAGAGAGCGAAGGAAGGATATACCACGTTGGAATAATTGAAAATGGTAAGAAAACCTGCAGCAAAAATAACAGATAATATATTGCTGGGGGCGATGAGATTTTTCCAGATACGCTGGCAGTAATAAAAAAAGGAATACAAAAGAAAATATACTGTAACTATTCACAGAAGTCTTGAGCCATGAATATTCAAAATGAAAGAGAATGGATTCGTGAAAAGAAACATCTATAATCAAACAATTTGGACTACAGCGAGTTTTACCAGTTAAGTCAGAGAGTCCTCTGCGTAAAAGGAAACCTTCCACTGTGGACGTGGAGGTAAACGCTTTGCATAAAAAACATGAGAAATCAGGGTTGACATATTCACACCTAAAAAAAATCTCTCAATTGAACATCTCTATGCATCTAGCTCATCATTCCTTATGGAGTACATGCATATACATTGAAATAATAAATATCTTATTATAGTATTCACCTTAAAATAAACGGAAACTAAAAGCTTACTTAAAAAGATACATACTTTTCCATCTTGCTACTCTGTTGTTATACCGTCCTTCGAAATTCAGACCTATCTTTTCAATTTTTACGAGTTAATGACCAATAAGACTTTCTTATGAATATGAGTAAAAGGAAAAATTTCTCAACGAAGACGATTAATTAAATTATCGATCGATTAAGTTCAAATATAACATATAATAATACAATAATTGGGTAGTTTATTTTATGCTGTTATAGTATAAAAACATTATGCAGTGAAAGTGTCCCTTTTTGTGACGCTATCGTCATTCCAGTATTTTCAAAGTCGCATTTCTCACTCAATAGTAAAATCCGGGCAACCTTATTGAGTTTTGAATTTAAATGATCGCTGTGTCCCTCCAGCAGAAGTAGAGGTTACGACCTTAATATTGGAAAACGGACACATTATTAAAATTTATGCAAAAACTAACTGCTTTGACACATTTCTAGTATGATATTTAACATCCATCCAGAGTCGTGGTACCAGATTGGATTAAACATTTTCCCAAATATGCATATATATATGTATATTAAGACGGCGAATGAAAACAGATGACATTTTCAAATTAAGAAATAAACTACTTAGGGCTAAATAAAATTCTGCAAACGCCACGTTTTCGTTGGGAAATAAAAGGGCAATACGTTAGGTGAAATGGCTGCATGCTTTTAATTTCCTAGAGCGGGGGATAAGCAGAGAGAAGCAACGTTGAAAGGAAAAATTCGTGAGTCTGGAAGGTCATTACGTAGACAGTTAAAAACGGCTAGAATCCAGATGGAAGGCATAGAATGGAAAGTGAAGAAGGGTGAAAATAGCTGCAGGAAAGGAAACTTAAAAAGGATACGTGGCCGGAGGAAATGCGGAGGTTGAGGCCGAAGGCGGAGGCATTTAAGACAAAAACCTTTACCCTCCCCTCGCCCCGTAAACTGCCTTGCACACGCACGCACAACTCCAAAAACATTCGTTGCCATTTCCTGCGAGTCCACTACTAACCCTTCTCCGCATCTCTCCACCCGTTTCCCTTCTTTTTCTCTCATTCCGCGATTCCCCCCCCCTTCCCCCATTAACCCCCCTTCTCCTTTCCCTCCGTCCCTACCGGCCATCCCCATCCTACGTTTCGTGACCCGAGTTCTCCATTCTTACCATACATCTCTCTCTTTCTCTCCCACCCCTTTTCCGTTCTCCCAAAATCCCTAGTTAGGGGGAGTAAATGGGGAAGCCCCATTTGACCCCATCCCATATACCGAGTCCCATTCTACGGCTTAGCCGTCTTTCATTTGACCTCCTCCTCTCTTTCCCCGCACTCTCTCACATAGAGCACATGTCTGCGCCCCCTTTTCGACTTCTATAAAGCGAATAAAAACCCTTTTCCTCGCGGACTTTTAAACCTCGTTTTGTTGCCGTCATGCCCTCCTTTTTTTCTGCGTTTTAAATACGCTCCTTCCTTACCGGATATTAAGGGGACCCGTTAAATAAATATATTTTTGATCCTTCCCAGAAACCAGTAGAGAAATGTTTCCCAGAAACGTTTTAAATCATGCAGAAACTGTTTTATTCCATCCTCTTAGAAGATAATTTATTGCTCTGGTGGTAAGAGAGAGGGAAGGAGAAACTCGATTAAGAATGCATGAACTGAACTCGGGAGAAAAAAATTAACAACAAAACGATCTTAACCCCTTTCTGGGGAGAATGGATGTTTCCCGAAAACACTGTTGATTCTCTGCTGGCGCATACGTAAGTTCACGCCGGTTCGCACCCCAGTCGCCTTTGGCTTGCTCCGCTTTTGCGGCGGCGACAAGGCCACGGGTTCTGTTATGAACGCCATAAAACTCCTGAGAGTGAATATTTATGCGACATTTCGCAGTTTGTCTCACCAAAACTTTGCCTTCGTGCTTTTCGGTAAGTAAAGATAAGTTTGAATAAATTTATAAGCCAAGGGTGTAACTTCCTTTTTTTTTATCACTTTCGCACAAAAATTGGAATATTCATCGATCGGAGAATTAAAACATATATAATTGTCGTTTAACAAAATACGTTGCTACGATTGCGTCTATACAATTTACCATAAGTTACTCCAGTCTACAAAAATTTTACAAGCCTAAATTAAATTTTCAATCGTATAAAATGCTTCAGTTTTTTGTTACAGAGGTTTTCCATGTCCAGCCATGCTAATCAACTGGTTTTCCAATTGCATGGCACACATTATTGTATCGTTGACAGTTACATGATAAGTCATTACATTAATCTAATGTCAATTTTCTAGTAAATTTTCCATATTGATACCTGTTTACCGAAAATTTAACAAAGCAATGATATCTTTCATTATCCGAGGTAATTCACTTGTTTCACAGAAACTGGAGGATGCTACATTTCTGTCAAATCATGAATACAACATGAAACCAAAGAGCACATAAAACATGCGAAAGCGAATTGCGCTTCCAAAACTTCAATTGTCGAATACATTCGTTTTATAATAATTACTACCATAATCATCATCATAGGTAGTCTATCGGTAGACAGGTCCGTGATTAGTCATGTTTATACGTGGTTCTCGATATACTCCTATTTTCCGCAGTCATCTTCATGTCTTGATAGCTCTCTTCCCTTTCAAGTCGTCTACCAGCTGAAACCTTTCCCTACCTCTTTCTCTTTTTCCATCCAGTTTTCCTTCTAGCACTTCTTTAATCATGCTTTCTCTCTCTCTCCTCAGATAATGTCCAATCCAGTTCACCTCCCTCTCTCTGATAGTTAGTATATTCAATATTGAGTTGCTTGTTATGTATATTATAGCTACTGTACCTTGTAATCATGTTCTATGGGATTCTGTCCCGGAACAATAAAATTATTATCTATCTATCTATAATCGTTCGCTTCTCCTATTCTCCGCAATACTTCCTCGTTTTTCACCCTATCTGTCCATTTTATCTTCAGCATTCCTCTCCATGTCCACATCTCGAAGCTTTCCAAGTATTTAATATAATTTTTCCTTAGCATCCATGTTTCTGCCCCATATAAAGCTATACTCCATACATGGCATTTATCAACTTCTTGCTGGTATCCTCCTTTATATTCCCCTTTATTAGGATTTTCTTTTTTCTGAAAGCGGCTTTTGCTTTCTTTATTCTAGTCCTTATTTCATCGGTACATATTGCTTCTCTCGTTATGATGCTTCAAAGGTATTTATAGTATAAAACTTGTTCTAATGGCTTTCCTCCAATACTTATGTTCAAATTTTCTACTTCATTAATTGATATTCGCATAACCTTAGATTTTTTTGTATTTATTTCCATACCGTGTTTTCTACCTGTTATTACTAGTCTATTTATCATTTTCTGGAGTTCCCTTTCCTTTCTTGCTATAAGTACCTGATCATCCACATATTTCAATGTTCTTATAATCCTTCCTCCAATTTTGAAATCTCCTGTGCCTTCTAACACTTGCTGCATTAGTCTCTCTCCGTATATATATATACACACAGACATATATATTGAATAGGGTTGGCGATAGATACACAATAGATGCAGTCATGTAGCTCGTACATTACAATCTTACGTTATCCTACCACTCAACCCTCTAACACAAAAGTAAATAAAATTCTTTAAAAACGTCGTTGTATCATTATTAACCAATAGTTAAAGTACAACCTTCACCTCGAAGAGACCCGCGTTGCATGGAAAAGTCTCAAAATTTTTCCACAGGTAAGCCGTTTAAACTTTCACTTCCTCCATTAATAAATGAATATTAGCTCCGTTTAGTCTCCCACCTACCCAAGTGGCGAAGGTAGGAATGACTAGGACCCTTCCTCACCTCTTCCATCATTTTTTCCGCTCCGTTCTTTTTGGACTCATAAATTCTGCGTGAAAGAGAAAGAAAAGGGTGAGACGGCCGAAGGGAAAAATGAGAAAAAGAGAGGGGAGATAACCACGAGATGTTCAATCTCATCCTGACCGAAAATTCTAAAATCGATTGTCCAGCCGAGCAAAAAGGCGGGTCGAAAAATGGAAAATGATGAAGACCTCTAGGGGATGAGGAGCGAAGAAAGGAGAACATGGCGGAGGGAAATGGGGAAGGGCGGAAGGAAAGGAGTTTGGAAAGGTCGAAGTTTTAGAGGAGAGGTAGGTAGGACTTGATGATTGGGTACGCGAAGAAACTGATGGAGACGTAAGGTTTTTGAGGAAAGGGAGAGAGAGAGAGAGGGAGTAGGGGTAGACGAGAGGAGGTAAAGGGTTACAGGAGAACCGACATAACCCCCGAGGGTACCAATAGAAACACCCCTTCAAATAAAAAACATAACGGTAATGAAAGGGAACAAGGTGGATCCTTGATCCGGCAGTTAGTATTGTTGACAGCACCAATCTGGAGGACCATCAGGAAAATATGTAAGGGTTCCTTATAAGGAAAGAACAGCGGAAAATGAGGGCAGAGAAAGGAGAATGCTGTGAGGAGAAGAGAAAGGGACGCGTAGTCGGGTATTTATAAATAAATAAAAAGCCCGGAAAATAATACAGAGTAGCAATACGTGCTTCTCCTTCTCTGAGGGATATGAAATAACGACAAAAAGAGGTAAAGAATAACTTTCCTGATTGGTCAATGCCGTTTGAGTCTCAGCCGTTCATTTGTGCTCCTGGGATTCGTCTACTTCCTCCACTTTCCTTCCCCCCTCCCCCTCCCACCCTTCCCTAACCCCCACTCCACCTCTCACCTATCTCTATTTCCCCTACCCGCCGATCCAGGTCCTTTTGATGCAGAGGTATCCCTCTCTTTAACCCTCTCCTCGTTCCTTCCCTTCTTCATTTCTCTAGCGAATCACGTCTTCGGAGGAATTTCCCGTCCTTTTCTTCTCTCCATTTTTGCACTGCTTACAATCCTCTCCTCTCTCCCGTCTCTCGATTTCGTAAAGATTTTTCATTCCATCCCTTACAAAGCCGCCGATTTTTTTTTTCGGCGTTTCCCCAAAGAGAGTGGGGAAGATAAAGAGAGGGAGAGATTCGGAAGGAGAAGGAAAGATAATTCTCTGCATTTTTTTTATTAAGATTTAGTTTCTTTATAAGTTGGGTTTCTTCCCTTTGACTAGAACGCTACAATAGATTTTGTATAATAAGTCACTCATACTCTTTTTTCATGCTTCCGAAATCCTTCCTTTGTCGTAACGTTGGTCCATTAAAGGCTATTAAGAGGAGACTATTGTCGCCGAATATTGAACCACTTTTTTTTGGCGCGCTAGGAACAATTTTAAGCCGCGTACTCAGCAAATGAGAGGGAAGTATAAATATCGTATGTAGCCAAGGACGAACATCCCGACAAACAGACACGATTTTCTGAAGGTGTCAATAAATTCCTTTAACGTACTCCCACCTGCCTGCGAGTTTCTTGTGAATTAAAAAAAATAATTCATGAATGTTTTTTTAATTTCTTAGTCGCAATGTAATTCTGGAACCTTTGATACTTCCTTAACTATCCTAATTAAAACCTTTAAAATTGCCTCTTGATTGCACCAACTAAATGGTCAAAAAGTTTCTATGGGAATAAAATATTCCCTCAAACCTTAAGAGCATCTGAGTTACAAAATATACTTCGCCAGTGATAATTCACATCTCTGTCATTTTAAATGCAATAAAATAGGGTAATACCAATGAGTACGGCTACTTGTAGATTGTAATCAGATGTGGATCATTTACCGATTCTACTGTAATAAAATATTCTAATTCAATTGCTATGATAGCGTTTTACATAAAACCGTTTCTCATAAATTAAGTCGTGTATTATATTTTTGATAAATAATCCACCTTCCACAAAAGAAATAGCTCCGCACTTCATATGAAACAAACAAATACCCGTTGTTTTAATAGAAATCAATTTTGGTATAACCAGTTTCCTAATCATTTAACAGAGCTCTTTATGCAGCAAAACTACTTCCTCGACTTCTAGTTATGTTTATCGCATAGCACAGTATTGCTATGAATCCTTATAGTGATTTTTCTAATGAATTAGAAATTATTTTTATGTGAACGCACATTTTCGTGACGCTTTCATGTCACAGACTTCCGGAGCCGTTTTAATCGTTACATCCGTGTGATAGGGCACATCACCTTTTGATAAAATACATTAAATGTGAAATTAAATTCCATTAAAACTCGAAGACTATAAACTCTGAGGAAAACTTAAAAGACTTCCAGTCACGAATTTTTCGAGTAATATATGTATTTTTAAATGGTTGTCCTTCAAAATAATACTTCCTTCAAAATAATGCGTCCTTCAAACAGTACATATTTGTGAACAAAGTCACTGAGAAATTTGAACGCAAAGAGAGAAATCGAGGGAAAGGAGAAATGAAAACCGATCAAGAGAAGGAAACAGCAAAGGTAAAAATACATCAAGAGACAGGTATTCATGGCAGAGGAAAGAGAAAAAACGATTAAACACAAAAAAATAAACGCACGAACAAGAAGGGAAGGCAGTAAGAGTAAATGCGAAACAGCGGCGAGATAAGAAAAATAAATAAATATTAATGAAAAAAAACGTGTAAAAGAGGAGGGCGACTTTAAAGAGTGTTAAACATAAAGAATCGAGCAGGAAAACAAAATGTCATGATACACGAGGAGGTGGAGACTAACGCTAGAGAGCAGGAAAGAGAGAGAGAGAGAGAGGAAAACGCGGGAACGATACGAAAATGAATAAAAAAAGAAGGGAACGGCAAAGGACATGACAAAATAAAGAGAGGGAGGGCGGTAGAAGGAGAAGAGAGGAAAAAGAGGTCCGAGCTAATTTAACAAAGGGGGAGGGAGGAAGGAGCGTTTAGGAGAGGGAGTTAGAGGCTTTGAAGTCTAACTGACCGACAGGTAGCACGATGAGGACGCATTGAAGAGTAGCGGAAGAGAGAGAGAGAGAGAGGCGAAGTCAGGGGAGAAAATCGAGGAGCGACGGCGGAGGAGGGTGGAGAGGAAAAAGGGGGGGAGGCAAAACGCGACGGAGTGTGCCGAAGAGGGAGGAATAGAGGGAAGAGAGAAAGGGTTAGAGGGGAGTGGATAGGAGTGCAAATTGATCGATCGCCCTCGAGTGTGTTTGTGTGTGTATATGTGTCTGTGTGTACCTCATACACGCTGCCGAGGATGGAGGTGGCGCTGCAGGGTCGGCTCTGGAGATGGTATATGGGGGAAAATGGAGGGAGGAAGTGGAGAGAGAGAATGGAGTGAGAGATAAACAGGGGTATACTGGAAGGGATAGAGAGGGGGGGGAAGGAGGGAGAAACTGAGAGAGAGAGAATGGGGTGGGAGGGAGAGGCTTTGGGAGAGGCAGAGGGAGAGAGAGAAATAAGGAGAGAGGGAAAGGAGAGAAGAGTGGGGGAGGGAGGATGCAGAGGCGGAAAGGGAGAGAAATGAGGGTGAAGAACGAGTTAAGGGAGAAGGAAAATCGAGTGGAGGTAAAGGGATGAGATGGATGGAGAGGGATAGAGGGAGAGAGGCGAACAGGAATGGAAAGAGGGGGAAGGGAAGGGTGGTAGGGAATTCAGTCGGAGGGAGAGCGAGGACAAACAAGGTGTTTGCGACCGTGTTGTATTGTTTCCAGCGAAAGAGGCCTCTCGTACAATTTAAAGCGGAAATCCCGACGCGACATAAAGGAGAGGTCGGAAATTGAAACGAAAACTCAAGGAAGCCGAGTCGAACCGACGATGTTAACTTTTTTTTTTTTACGCCATCCGACGCCGCCGAAATGAACGCTCGCAAATCGATGTCGGGATAGAGTCAAACTAAACGAACAAAACGCTGCGTCTTGATTCTCGTCTGTTAATTCAACATGTCGATAGGTTTATCGAAAAAAATACGCCGATTCGTGAAATTTTCACGAAACGCGACCCACGACACGTCATTTCACCGCCGCTGTACGAGTTTAAAAACTACTTCTCGATAAATTTCATCGATTCTGGAGTATCTTGAATCTAAGGCCTTAATAACGGCCTTCAAACCAGCCACCGCGTATCGAATTGAGCGCCTATTAATTTTTTTCTTACCATTTTTAATCTAGGGAGAAAGTTTCGTGATCATATAATCCCATTGGAAATAAATTTAAAAGGCGATTCAACGAAATTGCTTTGGACTTACATTTTGTCCTGTCAGAGATTATACTAAGTTAAGATCTCATTACGTAACAGTAGAATTGTGTGTTATGTAAATTCAAACCTTTATCATTTTGTCTATAACTTGGACACGAGTCTGAAACACCTGAGCACTGCCATTTTTGTTATACTTTTCAACTTTATATTCCTCGTTGAAGCGCAATAGATACGTGTAGCATGAGCTTCGTAGTATAATACGGAAAATGAAAAACGATGTAGGTTTACCCCAGACTCACGTTCAAATCATTTTTGTGATGGAAAACGCAACCATTCATGCTACTCATATGCATTACGTTTAAGGAAAGTCTGCACAGTTAAAAAGTACAATAAAATGAAATTGGTGGTTCAATCATTTTGAAAAAAGAAAACTTTAATGACATATCAATGCTATAAAAACAAAATAAATGAATTTTATGAAATTCCAACAGTCAAGTCATTCATTGTGTTTCCTTAGTGAGTGGGAGAGTATTGATTCCCATTTGTAATCGCATCGCGAATGAATGCGAGACAGTTTACAGAGGAAAAGACTCATTGGAAATTTAAACAGTATTAATTAACCCTTCTCTTCCTACGATTGGTTATCCTTATGGACGCATCTCATTATATTTCCACTCATTAGTTAGACAATCATTCCGCAAAACCTCGCTTTAAAATCCACTCCGCAGCTATTCACCCTTAAAAGCTAACGACTTCTGGTATCTCCCTCTTGAATGGAAAGAATTCCAACGCAGACAGTATTCTTCTCCTAATAAACTTGACGGACTACGAGGGAAGCTAAAGAAAATATACTTTTTTTCGCAGAGATAAGGCGGATAGTTTTAATTGGGTTGTTTCCCGAAGCAGAAGAGATCTCTTAGGAAAAAGGAGGGATTAGTTCAGAGGCGAATAGGATGGAGGGTGAAAGAAGAGCGAGACAATGATAAGTTAGTGAATAACGAAAAAAGTGGAAGGAGATAAGGGATAGAATAGAGAAAGAGAGAGAGAAAGAGAGGAAGGGGAAGAGGAAGGAGTAAAAGAATTGAGAATAATAGGCTATAAAGTAAGAATGGAGTATTTTGGACACGGTCGAGAAAGGTGATTCAAAGAAACAGACGCCGTTGGTGAAAAAAAAGAAAAGATAGATTAAAATGATTAAATGAAGGAAGATCGTGGGTAACTGCAGAGTATTTTTGAGGAAACCGGATTGTTTCGAGAGTAATATCTAAGGGAAACGATTTACGAAATACACTTGTGGGATTTTAAACGAGTAAGAATCATCAGAAGCGTAAGTAAAGACATGTGATCAAGATAAAAATATATGAGTGGAGGGATAAAATATAAGTGATTCGTAGGGACAGACTTGAAGAATAATCGTAAAAGAAAGATTAAGGCTACTGCCTGAGGAAATGATGTTTGACTGACAGAAGTACGATTGATGAAAAAGGAAGGCGATTGAAAATAATAAAATTTCCTTGACGTGACTGAGAAAAACAAGTTAGGAAACGCAATGTACCGACCGCCAGATGAAATCATTCGTTAAAATATCGGTTTTCAAAAATTTTTAAATCTCATTCTCTGCCAGTCTATGCAACGAAATCAACAACTAACCACTAATTCTCATTTTATTTCATTTTTTTATTCCAATCTCTCGGTTATCGTGCGGTTTTTATGGATGTCATGTTTACCTTATTACTTGCTGAGTTTATTGTTTTCCATATTTACTATTTTTTTAAAATTTTATTAATGTCATTCTATTTCATTTCTTCTGCAATATACAATTATGTTGGGTGTTTTTCGTGCATCTTTAAATAAGTATATACTTTGGTTTATAATTTTATTCGTAGTCAATGCAATAAATACAAGATCGATACCGCCTATTTCATTTTTATCAAAGGAATAAAATTATATATATATATATCCCTGAAAACCTGGGTTTGTTCGTAAAAAATTTTCCACTTGTTTAATTTTCGATTTTCTTTCCATTTGCATAAATCATATCGCTCGCAACAATTTAAGACATGCAGACGCCATTCGCGGATCCCAGGCACGGGAAACGCTGATCTATAGCTATCCTTGGGGGCAAGAAAAATCCGAAAGAATGATATAAAAGAAAGATCGATGGGGCGGACAAAAGGAAAGGAATCGCTGGAGGAAGGAAGCGATTTCAGAAGGAAGCGAGTGTTTAAGTAAGGAAGAGAGAGAGAGATAAAGAAAGAGGAAGAAAGTAATGGGAAGCGAGACGGAAAGGGGGGATAGGGAGTAGGGCTTAAGGAAGAAGGAAGTCTGCGGGGAAGGAGAGAGAGAGGGAGAGGAGGAAAAGAGGGAGGAAGGGGGGAGGGGAAGGAGGTAAGGAAGGTTTTGGTTTCGGCCAGCCGGGCCAAGTTCTTCGTGATAAAGTGCGAGTTCCGTGAGTCGTAAGATGAAGAGAGGGAAATGCGGAGTGGCGGCTGCAAAGAAAAGAAAAAGGTCGAATTCTTTTCTACTTATTCTCCTGGCTCTTCCTATCCTCCTCCCTAACACCCCCTCACCCCCCAAAAAAATAGAATCCCAACGAAAGAAAAGATAAAGAGGCGAGCTTTTTCTTCCTTCCTCTCTCGCCGTGCGGATCGAAGCGAGACGGAGTTAAAAGATAAAGGTTCGGTAAAAAAAAAAAGTGTTCGTTTTCCTCGGTATAGACGATTGTGCAGACCTTAATAGGGCTGGCGATATGAAAAGGTGGCGACGTTCGAATAAGAGAAGCAAAGAACTGCCGGGTTCGTTTCGGGAGTTGAAAGAGGTGAAGTTCATTGCGTGTGATACTTCGGTCGCCGACGAACGGTGAAAAGAAAAACAGGGTGGAATTTCTTTTATTTAATGCCGAAGAATCGTACAAAATGGATGGGGATGGGTAAAAACTCGTCAAATTAAAATTTCCTCTTTATATATATTTACAGAACGATAAGCCTATTGTCACACACTTCGAAGATCATCAAGAGGATTCTTAATAAAATGCTAGAGAAAAAGGCCGAAGAAATGCTAGGGGAAGATCAATCCGGCTTCAGAAATAGACGAGGAACCAGAGATGCTATCGGTGTAGTGAGAATCATATCAGAAAGGGGAAGAGAGTACACACAAAATTGCTGCGTATGTTTCGTCGACTGGCAGAAGGCCTTTGATAGAGTAAATTGGGTACTGCTGATGAGGATATTAAAGGATATTGGTGTAGACTGGAATGACAGGAGACTGATCAGTAATCTATATGTGAATCAAGTTGTAAAGGTCAAGTTGGAGAATGCGGACACCAGCGGAGTACATATCTGTAGAGGAGTAAGACAGGGCTGCTGCCTATCGCCGATTCTATTCAATATATATGGAGAGAGGCTAATGCAGGAAGCGTTAGAAGGAACGGGAGATTTCAAAATCGGAGGAAGGATTATAAGAACAGCGAAATACGCGGATGATCAAGTACTTCTAGCAAGAAAGGAAAAGGAATTCCAGAAAATAATATATAGAGTAGTGATAACAGGTAGAAAATGCGGTATGGAAATAGAGAAAAATCCAAGGTCTTGCGAATATCAAGTAATGAAGAAGAAACTTTGAACATAAGTATTGGAGGAAAGCCATTAGAACAAGTTTTACACTATATATTCCTTTGAAGCATCATACCGGGAGAAGAAATATGTACCGATGAAATAAGGACTAGAATAAAGAAAGGAAAATCCGCTTTCAGAAGAAATAAACTCCTACTAACGGGAAATATAAAGCAGGAAATCCGCAAGACGTTGATAAAATGCTATGTATGGAATATAGCTTTATATGGGGCAGAAAAATGGACGCTAAGGAAAAATGATATAAAATACTTAGAAAGCTTCGAAATGTGGACACGGAGAAGAATGCTGATGATAAAATGGACACACAGGGTGAAAAACGACGAAGTACTAAGAAGAATAGTAGAGAAGCGAACGATTATACAGACCATCAGAAAGAGGAAGGCGAACTGGATTGGGCATTACCTGAGGAGAGAGTGCATGATTAAAGAAGTGCTAGAAGGAAAACTGGATGAAAAAGAGAGGTAGGAAAAGGTTTCAGCTGGTAGACGACTTGAAAGGGAAAGAGAGCTATCAAGACATGAAGAAAACTGCGGAAAATAGGAGTATATCGAGAACTAAGTTTAAACATGAATAATCACGGACCTGTCAACGGATGATGATGATATATTTTATACGAATAAATGAAATGATTTATGAAATGTTGTTTGCAGAAAACTAAAAGATATGAAGGTTTCAAAATATTTCTATAGTTTGTAATGAACATTTGAAATTCATTTCACTGCAATATGTAAGTAATACGTCATGGAGTAAAAATTAAAATAAATACTATCTCAAAAAGATCCTTGACTTTAAAGAATCTAATGATTATATGATAAAGAAAATATTACCGTTTAAACATGATACGTTGATGAAATGTTTCCCTTGAAAAGCAAGTTATAACTTTTTGTTATCGGCAATGAGTAGTAGATAAATATTTCATATCATTAAGCATAAATTTTTCGGATGTGACAGGTAAAAATTGCTTCTTATAAGCAGTTTACCTAATTCACTGTAGTGGGTAAAAAAAATTGCTTGCATGTTTCAACTACATCGTACTACATGCATCAATTTTTTAAAACTGATTTCTTTCTAACCAAGGATAAAAACAACAAACTTTAGTTACAGAAGTTGGGGTATTATGAACAGCAGTTTTCGCCATAAATCCACGTGAGAAAATGTTGCCGACACATCCTCCATGCCTTCACACATGCTCCAAAAACATAAATCTGAATATCGGATAATTCCCTTTCATGATTTACGAAGTAAAATTGAACCACCCTAATCCGGAATTCTGCGATCCGGAAACATCCCTAGATCGGAATGGTTCCGGAATTTTCAAATGATCAGGTAAAAAAAAATCTTTGATCCGGACATATGGCGTGGATCCGTGTCGATATTCCCATTCTCTGCTCCCGTATCTTAAGAAAGACATTTTAGTATGTTAAAAAACGTCTTCTTAAAAAGTAAAAACTACCCTTTTCATCCATGATATCTTCCGGATCGGCTAAATCAAACCGTTTTTATTTGAAACCACATACGTAAACATCAACTTTTATAACATTTTATTTTCTTCTACCATTCATTTACTCGTTTTATATTGTTAAAGACTTAAAATTATTGTTTAAGTAGTGTGTACATTAACAGTAGCTACTGGCATTATATACCTACTACCCGCGACTCAGAAACACTATTGTACGGAACGTCTCCGATCCCGAGATTTCCAGATTATACAGGTCCAACTGTATCTACTTCTTTGGCAAATAATCGGAATCTAACATTATTTCCGAACTGAATTTTCAAAATGATAAAAAAAAGTAGTCTCGCTTTGAAAAAAACATAATCGGAAATCAAACCGTACAGACGCCGTCATTATACCAAAATCTTCGCTCCGAATCGATTTCCACTCGCCTTCAAAGGGAGACGACGTACGGATATGATGAAAATATTGAAAAAAAAAAAGAAACTAAATCCCCGCCTATACAAATAACATCCGCAATGAGTACGCCTTCGCATTTACTCCCTCATCCTCTTTCTTTCTCTTTCCTTCTCTTTCTTCCCCGAAAACGATCTCCCGGAAGTGTCTTTGGGCGCTCGTATTGTGCTCGTCGACCGTACTCACGGCCGTATTACCTCTTTTGTTTCTCACTTCTCGCCCGAACGTACACTTGGACAATTTCGTCATTCGCGTCCCTTCCCCCACCTCTTCCTTTCCCTCCCTCTTGCTACTACGGAGCCGATAACGTTGATATTCCATTCCTCTCTCAAATGCCACTCTTGAATTCCCCTTCATTCACCGCATCCGGCCTTCTTTTTCTTTTTTTACCCCTCCGTCGGATCCCATTCTCTATCACACATGGACGAACATTGCTCCGCAGCGGTACGAGTATTTTCAGATAGAGCAAACTTGTACGTGTAGAATAAGTGCATGCACGACGTCCTACGGAAAATAATGGATGCTCAAATCAGACGTGGACGAGATAACTCGTCCAACATCATCTAAATGAGAAATGAGGGGTTTGTAAAAAGAAAAGTAAAATTTTGAAGGGAGGATTAAAAAAAAAAAGGATTCTCGTTTGTTGCTTTTGGTTTTCGAACGCGAATTCTCGCTGCATGATCTCGATTCCCTCCTCCCTCTTCACTTTTCCTACCTTCCTCTTCCTTCCCATTTTTTTCATCTACGTATCAACCACTATCAACTCGTCCCCTCCTTCTCCTCCCTTTTCTTCTCATTCTTTTCCTCTCTTCTCCCCCCCTCCCCCCTTACCTCTCCCCCCATTCCCTATTCTTTCCCTAGCGTGTTCGGCGAGGCCGTGTTTTGCGGTGTTTCGTCGGAATAAAGGTAGAAACGGAAAGGGTTTGGGGTGGTGTTTGCCATGCCGACCTAACCGCAGCCACTTTTAGAATCGATAGATCGTCTTTCGTTCACGTCGTGCCGATTCTGCGAGAGAGAGAGAGAGAGAATGTTTATTTTTTCCTGCGCTTCGTCGCGTTCTCGACGCAAGGACCGCACAAAGCGAAGCTACGGTCGTGGTTTTTGTTATTTTTTTTTACTTGTCATCCGATATTGCTACCATTTCGCAATAGCGACACTTTTCTACTGACGCTCGTGAGAGAGAAAAATCGAACTTGTTCCAATCAAGTGAAGATCGCCTTCTGTGAAAAGGAGACGAAAAGCTTTTAGGTATTAAGCTCCTTTAAAAAGCTAATTTTCAGGAATGCCACATGAGTCAGATACTACGTCGAGAGTACGATGTACAGATTGGCCAACTGTGCGAGTATTATAAATTTCTTAGAAGCAAAAAGGAATAAAAATTAGATATGTACGAGTTGTAAATTTAACTTTAATTGGAGATGTTGAATATATTTAATAGATTTCGTCTCAGAATTATCTTTTTCAGTGATTAGCTTACGATAAAAGCAAATGAATTCTTGTTATGCTTTATATTTATTAGAATAAATTCCAGAACAGAACGAATCAACTATCGCGACCAGAACATTTACCTCAAACACACTGTCCATTATATGCAGGATAATTAAACATCCGTTTCCTTTAAATCTGGCATGTCAAACTCGAAGAAGCGTCAGGGTCGAATTAAAGCGATGAATGTTATAGAAAGGCCGCATTAGTGTTACAGTTGCTCAATGAGGGCCAGAGTTGGCAGTGTTGACATTATCTGGAAGAATGGTCGCATGTTTTGCTGTTAAAATCAATGATTTAGAAACCGTGTGCCATTGTATCTCAATAGCTAAGAAAAAATAAAGTATTTATATAAAATTTACTTGAAGGAAAAGTGACATTCAGATCGCAGTGAGGCAGAGAAAGGGCCGCATGCAGCCCGCGGACCGCCAGTTTGGCATGCCTGCGTTAAAGCATTCCACGCGTAACAAAACACTGATGGCATACTTTACAACGGTGTTTCCTGACCGGAATGACGCGGCAAGATGGGATGCGGTAGCTGAATGTTACGATGGATCTCGTACAAAATATGTTAAATAAATATATATATAATACTATATACCATAGTTTTCGATATATTGAAAAGTCGTTAGTGCAATAATTTTTCCTCTAATTTACTGACGATGAAAGTGAGGAATAAGAGCGTCATAACATCGCAATAACTTTATTTTAAAATATACAACATTGTTTCAACATAAAAGTTCAGCCACATTCTTTGAAATGTTTCCACGCCTACGTAAATATGGAAAACCACTACTTCACACTATCGCGTTTTCCATCACTCCGAGATTAAAACTAAATTTTCGCATTTTATCTTGCCAAATCAAACACTTTCAAGTTAATGTTTTAGAAAGACCGAATCGATAAAAGGCTCGTTAAAAAAAATCAAGCCGTTTGCCAAAGTGAGATAGAGAGAGAGAGAGAGCAAATATAGGAGTGTGGGCGATCGCTTACCAAATATTGTAATAGATGGAGAATAATTACAACCCAAGAAGGAGGGACCCGAGCCGTGTAAAGAGGAGGTAATTATGGCAAATGATAGGGAATTTGGGGCGAAGCCTAGGGGGAAATGGTTTAAGGATTGGAATGGAGAGAGAGAGAGATATGAAGGGAGGGATGGAAAGGGAGAATAAAAAAGAGAAAAATATATCTTGGAAGCGGGACGATAATTCATCGCCCTGGGAGGGAAAAGGCACAAGCAGCGAAAATGGAGGAAGAGAACGACTGGGAAGGAGAGAGAGGGGGGGCTGAGAGAGAAAATGGAAGAGAAAGTTTTTCTCAACAAACACGATATAAAAATGAGGAGAATCGGAGAGAAATAATTATCTTCGGCTTTCTTTTCCTTAGCGAAAAACGAGATGGAGAGAGAGGGAGGGAGGAAGATGCTGGAGTAAAAGAAGAAAGAATATGAAATTAAAAGGATGTATTGTTTCAGATATGGTCTTGCAAGTTTTATATGAATGAGAAATGGAATGATTGGAAGGAATAGAAGTAGATATAGAGAAGAGGAAAAGGGAGTAGGTGACGACTGTAGGTCGACCCACGAGGTTATGGGAGGGAGAGAGGGATTTCTAACGGAAATACGGCTAGGAATGACTGAGTGGGCAACTTCGTGGGTGGGTGTGTGCGGATAGCTTCGACAGTGGGTGCGCGGGTGTGTGTGTGTGTGTGTTTGTTTGCTTCTGCATGTGTACTACATGTGCGCGAGTGGTGAGGGCCAGCGCACAAAATGGCACAAAACTAGATGGATATAGTAAGTTGGCTGTGGGTGGTCTGAAACGACGTCTGTTTCTGAGGGCTCATGAGGTACTTAGGTCCTGCCTGAGGAATAGGGAGGGATGGAGGGAGATAGGGGGTAAGAGGAAAGAGAGGGCCATTACTCACAGGCCCCGCGTCGCAGAGGCAGAAGGAATTATTGAGGGAAAATTCTAACCAGCGGTTCAATTAACGCTTATTTCTACGGTAACGCTGCGCCATTTTACGGCGAGCATTAATGCGTTTTTGACTCCGCTTAACATGTTGTTCCGGTTAACGCTAAATCGTTTTTGCGTCGGTTTCGCCTCGGTCGGTTTTTTGAGGGAAGGGGATTGACGCGGAAAACTGCGAGTGGGCTTAAATGTTTTCTAGTAAGGAGGGAAGAGAGAGAGAGAATAATTACACTTAGCTGGTTGCGCGGTTGCAAAAAAAATTTGGGGAGCTTAAATTTTATCGCCGTTCGCGGCCAAGAATGAAATGCCCCTCTCCTTGAAGGGGATAATTTTGACTCGATCGGAAAAGGGAAAACGGGATGACGGATTGTGTCCAATTTTTTTACATCTAAAAGTTAAGACGGCGTGATATATAACCCGCTATTTATATATTTACGAATTTCCTTCAAAAGGTTTCGCGTAATTTTAGAATACTTTGCACTAAAGATTTTTTTTACCAAGCGTAGTAACAGAATTGCTCTACAATATCAAAAAGGAAGCGCAAACCTGTGGCGTGCATGGGGTGCTTTAATTTTATTTAAGAAAACGAAATATAATATTAATCATTTCCGAATTTCTCTGAAGATATGCTTCATGCATTAAAAAGAGCTATGGCTATAACTTAAGATTTGATAAAACCACAGACATCTAAATGCAGCCTGCAGTCATACAGTATTATATCACCATTTTGTGCCACCGTATGTATTGCATCGAGAAATGTGTTAGTATTAATTTAAAAGCAAATAAACCGTAGCAAGTGATTTTGGCTCAAAATGAATATATTCCTGAATAATTAGAGGAAGGTGATATAAACAAATACCTCATGTACAACAGTTGTAATAATATCATAATGTAGCGTGAATTACGTACATATTGTGGTATACTCGCTACATTAGAAAAAGTAAATAAATAAATAAAATTAGCAAAAGGTGTTTTTCTTTGTCGTTTCTGTATTCTGCATCATCGAATATGCAAACAAATACTTATGAGTACAAAAAGTGTGCATTAAAGAGTATGAAAACTTAAGGGGGCACAATTTTTCTAGTAAAATCGTAAATTATGTGAAACAAAAAGCCATAATAAAAGTTTGAAAACCAGGTGCTAATTTCCCTGGGTTAACTATAAACAGTGGGTTATCACTGAAGATAATTTCGAAAATTATTTTTGAGTCGCTAATAACGATGGCCGCTCTGTAACCGAGATACACATTTGGTTTTCCCGAACTTTCTACGGTTATTGAAGTCACATAGTATATAAATTTATTTCCAGAATAAAGTCATCCATTATTCTCTCATGAAATGAACATATTAAATGTCATATTTACATATCACATTAAATTCATGACATTCACTACAGCCATTAGGCTTCTGTTTTTCCTACAAACAACAAGATTCAACCCTTATAGATCCTCACAAACTGACACAATCGAAATAACTTCCGCGGATAAGATAACGGACATTTGCGAAACCCTTATTTATACAGTCAATACTTCATTTCGTCGACACATCAATAAAAAGAGTTATTCGTGCCATTTCTGTCATTTGTAATGATTGACAAACAGAGATACGGAAACTGGCGTTTGTGACGTTTTCCTCAACGTTTCCGAGTTTCGCAAGTTTCTTATAAAATAAAAAGACCTTCGACATTCGACAATCAGGATATAAAAAAAAGAGCTCGCCTCCCGAAATTTCTTATCTCCGCTTCTCCGAAGCCCTTTTTTTGAATTCTGACCTCCCCCTCCCCACCTCCCTCTCGCTACCCCCGTTGATGGTAATCTTTCCTTCCAAACCCTTCAGACGACGCAAAAAAAACGCGAAGGAAATCATCGATAAGCCATCTGAGACGGGATTAGCAAAAAAATCGACAAATTTCAATCAGCACATCAACCAGCCCGAGGAACAAAGAAAGTTTTTGTTTTGATTCCAGATTATATTTAAAAAATCGGGAGAGGAAAAAAAAGAGAGGAGGTTAAAAGAAGGAGAGACAGAAAGGAAGAGTGCATAGTAGAGGGAAATAGAAAGGGTAGATTTTTTAAGATGGAGGAATTGGGGCGGAGTAAGTGAGGGAAGAATGAAAGGATATAGAAATTGGTAATTATCCTCGACAGAATACTTCGCCGGAGTAGTGCAGGGTTCTTAAAGATGAGACCCAGATGAAGCTCGCAAGTTCAAAAAATGCGACCCACGCGGAACTTCGAGGCGGAAGAGAAAACGTGTTCTATGCAGCCATTAACAAACAAAGAGGTACTAAATATTGTAAAAATTATTAATATTCATTAATTTTACGATAGCAGGAAATGACATCCTAACTCTCTGTGTTATACGATAAATGTCACTACTTATATGTATTTGCTTAGTTGGACAGTAAATACCGTACCGGACGCCTTTCGGTGAGTAGGTATTATGTACACAAGTAAATTTTGGGTTGCGTTTTCGAATTATGGTATCCATTTTCGGAGTCACATGCGTTACTAGCTCCGTAAAGGCAATGCTATAAGGAGTATCACAAAAATAAACCATCTGTAAAATATCTGCAGAAACAGTTATAACGTGATAACTTCCTCCGAGTTTCAAAAATTAAAAATTTTTATCGGTCGACATATCTTTGGCGTGAAATACAAAATTTAAATCAATAAATCCGTCTCGGCTCGGATATAAAATATAAAAGTGTAATACAAGGCACTTCCGCGAGTTTTATTCCTCGAGTTTACTAGCGTATAAGATTCGTGGGATCAACGTCACTTGCGATTACTACCGACTACTACTCCCACCATCCCCAAACTCTACTCTCCTGACCGCCACCCAACTCCCTAACCAATTCCGCCCAGCTCATTCCTACCGTCAGCTCTCGCCGCACTCACCCCTTCCCCTCCACCTCTCCTCCGCTTCCTCTCCCATCCCTGTCTCCATTCCAAACTATTCCCCCCCCCTCCCCTCCACCGCCCACCCACCCTTCCCACCATGCTTAGCCATCCTGCAGTTCCCCATACAATTCCCTCCTCCGTTAGCCGCTCAGGCATCTGGCCCCTAGCCGCTCCCGGAATGGGGTAGATCGATATATCGAAGTTGGCACTTAACCGGCATCCGCTGGCCTTCAGCGCCATGGGATCTCTCTCGCTCTCTCTCTCTCTCTCCCTCTCCACTCCTCTCCTTCCCCCGCTCTCTCTCTCCCTCTCCCTCCCTCTCTTTCTCCCTCTCCCCCTCTCTCGAAGAAGCGATAAGAACTGCCAATTCTCGTCACTCCAACAAAGTTCCAAAAAAAAACTCTCTTCCACCTCTCTCGGGTCCTCGTGACTTCGGCGGCCGTTCTGTCCTTCTCTTCCCATTGCTCCTTCCACGAAAAAATGGTATTTTTATCTCTTTTTTGCGCTTGTTACCGCTTATGGAAAAAAAAGCGGTTCGATTTTTGTGGTTTCTTTGCGCGTTGGTGGCTACGTTTGTTTTAGGCAAAGTTTTGCTACAAGCGATTGTTGCTATTCTATCATATATATATATATATATATATATATATATATATATATATATCTTTCAAACGATTTTAAGACCAACTTCTTCTGAATTTGCTACTAGTAAAAAATAACTACAAACATATCGTTTTAGGTATATCAGTACTTGGATGAAACACAGACGCTCAATATATGCTCAAAGGCATCAAAATATATTATCCAAATTTTCGGGGTGATTAATTTCGAAAATGATAACCTTTTTCCATTTCTATTCTCTGAATGATTATATTGATTTATTTATTTGATAATCTATTCTCCAGCTAGAGGGACAAGTTGAGTGACAACTTCACGAAAAGGTTGACTAATTGGGGTTTAAAACATTGAGACCTCAATACAGACCTATAAATGTGTATATTTTATGCCTAGAGTAGAAGAATCCTTGCCTTATACCATTAATGAATGTATATTTTTATGGAAAACTTTAATGCCCAATACAAACAAAATTTTATCGATTTCTATAAATTATTAATTGGATGCAGGAGAGATATGATATAACTGGCGTTTTGTGTAAATATGCTATTACGGTTAACTCACGCGTTTATCGATATTATTGATATTACAATGACAATTTTTTCCTTTAACATCCAAAGAATCATACAATATTTTTAATAAATTAACTAATATAGTTAAGTTGGGCAGGCAGGGCAATATTTAATATAAACAGTATACGTATTTCAATTTTTACCAAATTCGTTCATCTGGAGAATGGACTCGTTTAAAATTTGTATTTTTGGCTAATATTTTACTCTATCATGTATCGCTCCTCTTCTAAGCAGAAATGAATGTTTACTTTTCATTCGATTATAAATCAGTTAGTTATAATGGGAAATTAAATTAGTAAAATAAAAATCTTTATATGAGTAATTTCATTGATTCATTTTTCTGGAACAATACGTGCACTTCCTGATTTTTTTTTCTCAAATAACATTTTTGTTGTATAAAACTCATCTATTAAAAAATTGTTTCTTTTCCTTTCTACGTGTCAATGAAATAATTTTGTTATATGTGCATGGGGATAAGTTAATCTAAATTTAATTAACGATATTATCTGATGTACCGAAAAAAATTACAGAGGATAATTGTATATCTATGTTGGTTTTTCCGACTTTTTACTATGTGGAGGAATTTCATTGACCAGCCGCTAACTTCTTATTTTTTCCTACCATATAATCTTTCGAAAACAAGTACCGCCAATGTTCTTCGCCTTACAATTATTATTGAAATTATAAAAAATTATCCTTTTCTAAAATCTCTTTAAACTGTTACACTAGAAGCCATCCGTTCAAAATCCCTCCAAATCGAATCCGAATTATATCCACAAATTCTCGAACCCGCAGCGATTCCTGTACTTAATTCACCACCACCGATGGACGACGAGAATTCCTTGCGATAAAATGGCAAGGAATTTTTCCGGACCATTCCTCCAAATCATCATCTATTTCTAACTCGATCCACGCACCCATTCGCGCTCACACACACGCGCGCGCACACTCACGCTGAACCCATCCGCAGCGAGGCCACAGAGACTCCATCTCGAAACCCATTAAATCCATCATTCCCTTTCCTTTTCTTCCTGAACCATAATATCCCCACCTATCTCTCCATCTTCCCCTTCCGCCTCCAATCCACCCTTCCACTCCCACTCTCCCTGCATCTCATCCAGTAAACCTTACTCCCCTAACTCTACCCCCCCCCCCCACATCCGAATCTCTCTTTCCCAGCCATTATCGAACAAAAAAAAATCACCCACCCCAATCCTTCTCCCCCCTCCCCCCCACCGGCACCCTCCTTAAACTCTTCCTACTTCCCCCTCTCCCTTATACGCAAGGGAGCTTATTCCTTCCCACACCCCTCGCGGAAGAGCAATCCTTTTCATCTTACCCTTTTAAATCGCATCCGAGCGTCTTACCTCCCCCCCTCTCTCTCCCTTTTTATCATTCTCTGCCTCTTACCACACTTTTACAACTACCTCCCTAACCTTATTCCTCTTTCTTCCTACTTAACTTTCTCCTTTCCCTAGCCTTCCGCTCCTCTTTCTCCCTCTTCGTGCCCGCCATCTTCCCCCTGCCTCGTTCTTCTTTCTTTATTCTTCCGCTCTTTTTTCTTCCCCAACCTCCGTTTCCTATCGCCTATTCTTTCCTCCCCCCTTAAGCCCTGCATTCCGCCCCATTAATCCCTTCTTTTCTCCTCCGCCTGAGAACCTCCTCGCTTCCTACCTAACCGCCCCCTCCCCCTACTTCTCCCCCCCCCTCTCTCTCTCCCTTTTTTCCGAATATCTGCCCGCCTCTCAAACCCTTCCAAAAATTCTCTCCCACTCCAAAAAGTTTTTTTTTAAATCCTTTATCTCTTCTTTTCTCTGCCTCCGTCTCTCTCTCTCTCTCTTTCTCGGGAGAATGGTACGAAAAAATGTGAGACGGAGAAAATATTATTGGACGCAATGTCTCGCGAGGAACGGATTTTTTTTTTTGAGAGAAATATTTGTATCAGATGACTTAATATCGTGATTGAAATCTGTTAAGATAAAGGTTGTGCTTTACGGCATGGAAGGCTGTGACTTCTTTTACGGATGCTCGTTTGTTATCGTTGGACGAGCATCATATGAACTGACGCTTGTTTCAGTGGTGAGATTATTTTGCTCGCGAAATGGAATGGAAAACGCGGTCTTTGTAGGTACGACTTTATTTTTATTTTTTAAATGGCCAAGCTAAATTGGAATATAAATCAAGGACAAAACCGTAGCTATTCGGAGAGTCATATTCTGATCGGATATATTAAATTCACTTGCCTAAATCGCCACCGAATCTCGGACAGCACTCTAATTATTCAATTGGTCAGTTAGAATAGGACATCATAATTTTTGGTTTGAACTACAATTGAAATTAGTTTTCTTTGAGAAACATGGATTGTGTGATCTGGCGCTGCGTTTTAGAACTTTGAAATTGTGGTTCATATGCAGAAAGTTATTTACATGATATATATATATATATATATATATATATATATATAAAATTATCGATAAATGATTTGTCT
Organism: Uropetala carovei; assembly: GCA_036926305.1. NCBI lineage: Eukaryota > Metazoa > Arthropoda > Insecta > Odonata > Petaluridae > Uropetala > Uropetala carovei. The sequence continues at coordinate 825,324 of JAXCHB010000248.1, forward strand.
GTATCTTACTTAATTTTCTTCTGAAACAATATTTATATACACGCATTACGCACTTTCTTAAATAAATAATTTTTCGAAAATTATACCACAGAAAACCATTTTATCTACCTTGCGCTTATACTATCATATTCGGCCTACATTTAAATGCATAAAGCACCAAATACATAGGAAATTTTATTTTTAAAAAAGCATATTCGACCAAAATATTTCACTACAGAAAAGGGTTTTTTTTAGATACAAGGAAATCTGACACGGGATTTTTTAATTAATGTTAAATTTTACGGTACTTCCGTTTACTTGGGTAGTATGAGCAATATTCGCTTTTTTTAAAAAGCATCCCAGTCTCTTGGTCGACCTTTCGGACGCCCATCCCTAACTGACCATAACACACCTTACAGCCACGTTTCTTCCTCGCACACGCCTCTCCACTCGCAGTTTTTTTCCCCCTCTCCTACTCACTCACATCTCCATCCCTTCGTCTCGTCCCCCTCTCCACCATCTTCTCCACTCCATTCTTCTACTCTTAAAACCCCCTTTAACCCAACTTCCCTTCCACCCAATCGCCCTTCTACGCCACGGAACAGTCTTATCGGTCCCGAGAACCTTTCCAAACCTCTTCCTTCCTACCTCTCCCGCTATCTCACACACTCTCTTCTCCCTCTCCTTCTTCCCTTCAAAACCTCCCCCCTCCCTCCCTCCCCCTCCCCCTTCCCCCATATCCCTCCTCCACTCCATCAACTCTCTCCTCACTTAAGAGAGGAATCGAAGCTTCTTCGAGTTCCTATCCTCTTTCCACACACAGTCCAACTTCTTAAAAGAGAAGTCTCAAAAACTAGCGCTTCTCCGAGATTCGGGCTACTCGGCGAAAAAAGAAACAGGAAAAAAAATAAAAGGACGATACCCAAATCTATTCCTCTCCCAGAGGGATTACGTACCCAAATGAAGGATTCTTACGCTTCCGCGGAGATTTTCCTTTGGAGGATTATTCGTGCGGTTTATTGCTCTCCATGGTGAACGGAAGATTGCATTATATTTAGCTAATTTATTAACTCTTATGTAAGAAAGATTCGTTAATCAAACTCAGCTAGATGAGTAATATAGTTCTTCAGCAGATAAAATTGGCAGAAATTCAACCGAAGAATGGCATTTAAGCTAAAATATTTCCATCGCTGCCTCATTCTGTCTGCGTGACCGGAAAAAAAGTTATCGAGCAAAAAAATAACAATTAAAGCATCGGATGATAACACAAAATAAACAAGTTAGGAAAGTGTATAAAGTATCACAAATGGGTGCGTTTCGTGCAATGGAGTATAAGAAAGAAATTGTATACCTGTACGTAAAGAAAATAGCGTATTCAAGTTCTTTTCTTCATCATAAATAATCCATTTTCTTCCTATTTAAAAATAGTGCTTGCACATGTAAGTAAATTAAACGTTTGTTTGTGAGATTGTTTATGTTAGCAACAATGAAGAAGTAACCATTCAAGAACATTTCAAATTTCAACTCGAATTAAGACATTTTCTTTTTATTTTCTCGATAATGGCTACCCCTACGATAAAAATATACAGGAAAGGAAATACTCTTCTTTACTATTTCTACAACTTTTATTTGAAAAATATTTTAGTATGAGCAATACATTACGAGCTATGACAAAAATTTAATTTTTTTCACCAGTAAAGTGGTACCCCTGATTGGCGTACGTGTTTCATTTTTGAGATTTTCTGATTATATTTAATCGTAACTCCTTAATATCAAATTTCATGAAAATCCGTTCTGTAGAAGCCGAGAACGAACATGCGGACGGACGGACGGACAGACCGACGATAAAAGGCGCTCATGCTGGAAGCGAAACGCGCCTAAAATTGCAAAACATTTATCCTATCAGTATGCTTTAATCCGTAAAAGTAAGTTATGATGCGGTAGTGATTTGCAATAGTCGTCAAACAAATCTCATTTATTTTTAAAGAGCTATGGCGACATTTAGAACATAATTATATCAGCATGATAATAAAATACACCTACCATAATTAAAGCCGTTAAAATATAAACAAAATACAATGTTATATAAAAGAATTACGTGTAAATAAAAAATACCATCACGCCAGTGCCGTATTTTTAAAGCAGATTATTATACATCAAATAATAATGAGAATACATAATAACAACCCCAAATTTATTTCTCTCTGGACTTGATTACCCTTTAACCTTTTTTCCGAAATAAGAATTTCTGGAAAATATTACTGATCGTTCTTCCATATTGGAACCATACGTTTATCGAGGAATTACAATTAATTTTTAAAATGCGTAACTAATATATTTCTTTATCTGAATCACTCTATGTACTTGTTTGTAGTTAGGGACAAATACAAGGGAAAATGTGAATGGCGTTAGTTATGTATCTCTACGTATACATAATACATGCAATAAATGCACCTAAATACCCTTCCAAATTCGATAAATGTGAATAGTTATGCGTGTAAATAATTTATGGGCATTTATGCGTAGACATAAATGCATTCCAGTCATAATAAATGATCTCATTTGGGCTTTTTTTTTAAGTACGACGCACTGAAATTGAAGATCAATTAGCGGATAACGGGTCACACCACCTAAATGGATGAAGGGGATATCGGTGGCGAACAGGTGATAAGTAATTTATGAAAATAAATGCCAACGCCACGCACATTCATTTACCTCAAATCGGATTAATAAGCCATACCAGTGCGTCGTGTACGCTGGCGAGAGGGAAAGCCGTGAAACGTGTGACAGCAATGAAACGGTAATTCTTCTCCACTTTAAAAAAAAATAACCGATTTAACGGTCGTGATTATTTTAACGGCGGTATGTAGAAAATACCCACGAGGATCTGGAATACCTGTCGGTCTGCATTAATCTAAATTATAGGAAGAGCAAAGAGCTTATTATTTCTTTTTTAATATATCTACTTTCGTGGTCTGCATTTATTTCACGAGAGAAAATTTGTCCGAGGACATTACGGAAAATTAACATTTAAATAAAAAGGTTAGCATTTCAAAATCCTTCTATTTTGGAACCGGTAAAATACTATTTATTTTTGCTGGAGCTGTAGAGATTTGTTTAAATTAATATTAAGTGTAAAAGAAAAAAGAACTACTTAAATTCCATTCATTTATATGCCGATAACGAATTACTTCAGATTGCATAACTGACTAAAAATAAATTATTGATCGTCCATTTTAGACTTAACAAAGAGGAATAATTTCAAATGTGCTGCTTTTCTATTTCATTATAATTGAAATTAGCTCCTAATATAAATTACTAGCAGTATTGCCCGTTGAATTTCAACGGAGTTAGTGAATCTACTAAAGCACAAAACACTCTTTAAAATATACAGTAGATAATTTTTCATTTACTATTAGCTTTTTTAACAATTAATCATATTTCCTTGTAACAATCCATTTCCAAACGTATTGTATTCAAATAAAACGATAATTTTATTTCCCATCATATCACTTTTGCCAAATCCAGCTTCATTTCTTGTGTAAATATGCCTCGCTGAAATATTTACTTTAATGTCTTGTAAGTAAGAAACCCTTGAAAAGGCAACATACAGTTGTCCATGATTGAACACTGACTCCGGTAAATGTACGCCAGATACGTGAGTCTATTTGCGTTAATACACATTAAAACGTAGAATATAATGATTTTACTTACAAAAAATGTAAGATTCCAGTATTCAATAGACGAAAGAAGGTTCAATTGCTTTCGTCAATCGTTATAAACGCTTACCACACGCAGTTTCCTGAATAATAATTAGTATCTAGGTATTTATGTTGCTATGTATAACGATTGACATCGATCGTTTCGTTGCTTAAATAAAAGTGCGAAGCGAATAACGCTTAACTTTCGTCTATTTGTAAGCTTCATCGAAGCTAATTGAATCGGAGGTAACAATGACGGCCGCCTTGGCAACGCCCGGAAAGAGTACGAAAAGTCCACAAAATTTCGAATCAAATATCGTATTTCTGAAAACTTCCACCGTGTAAGTGTAAACTTCACAGGAATAAGAAAGCATAGAGATTTATTGTCGAATAAAGCAAAAACGAAAAAAAATCGGTTCATATTTACGTATTTTAATGCTTGAAGGAAGAATATCTTGCAAGTCAAGAAATGGATTCATACGTGTTATCTTATGGAAAAATGTTAACCCCCTATATTGGCGGTACTGATTAATCCCGGTTGACCAAACCTTGACAGTTCACTAAGTTATGATGTAAGGAAGAATCGTACCAAATTTGGTTATTCTAGCTTCAATCGTTTAGGAGGAGTTCCATGAACAAACCAACAAATCAACAAACCAACAAACACACCCTTCAAAATATATTATAGGAGATTTTATGCATTGAAGAAAAAATAAGGATTACTAAAATCAAGATACGTCATTCCAATCACCGGGCTCCGTGAAAACTCAGGCAACGTAATGCTTTCTAATATATATAAGTAGGACTAAGGAATCCGTTTAGAGAGGATCAGCTTTCCTTTCTAGAAATGACTCAATTTGTTTCTCGTAACATGCAAATTCTCCAGCGCAACAAAAGTCTACTGAAATACACGTAACTCGCAAAAGTTAAATAAATAAAAATATTCTGTAGTTGAGAAGGGTAAAATCGCAATGTAAGCCATCCTAACATGGATTTTAATTGGGAAAGATAATCTTCTCGAAAATAGGCTAAAATATTTTTAGAGAATTGAAAATAGCAAAGGAAATACACCATTAACGCGTATAAGGTAAAGAGCAAAGTTATAAAATTAAGCGTTCAGATTATCAGAAAATGGTTAAAAATCTTCTCTTAGAATGGGGTTTATTTAAAAATCCGTCTTTTAAGATCGAGCTGACAAACAGTGAGCGATTCACGTACAGCTCAATTCGCAACAAAATAACCAGTTTAAGTATACGCTACTGCCCTAATATCGCCAAAATGGTATTCATTTTGGAATAACAGATGGAGGTTCACGCAACCAGAGAGGAAATAGAGTGAAATATTGGAAATAAGAAGACAAGGCATTGGTCAAAGTTTAGGGGTCTGACGAAATTCGATGGCAGGAAGGAGAAGGGGAAAAGATAAGGAAAAAACGGAAGGAAAAAAAAAGTTTAGTAAAACAAAAATACATAGAGAGGAAAGGCGAGAGAGAAATAGGTGAGAATATAAATTGATATAGCAAGGCAAAGGAAAAATAACAAAGCTGGAGATAGGTAATAATAAATGAAGGTGGGATAAATAGAGATTTATAACGATTATATAAAGAGATAAATGTGGGGAGGCAAAACGAGGAAAGGAGGAAAAAGGAGAAGATAGAAAAAGAAAGGATGATAAAGGTAAAGAAAGAGAGAGAGAGAGCTTTGAAGATACGAAAAGAAAAATAGAAGTGAAGCTAAAATAAAAGACACATTGACGCTTATAACGCGAATATTTATCAAAAAATTTCCCAATATAAACCTCCAATATGAAAATGTAAAATACAAAATGAGAGAAGAGGGGGGAAATAAATTGGAATAAGACAAAAAGAATCGAGGCTAAGAGAAAACAAAAGAGGAGAAAATATGAGATGGAGGGAAGATTAACGACGGAAACGTAGGGAAACGGAGATAACCCAAAAGAGAGGGAGAGAGTGAGAGTCGGCGTCCGTCGAGTGCGAGAATAGAGAGGGAGATCTGGTGCAAGACGAGATGGTGCGAGCGAAATCCGTGGACGAGGGGGAGAAATCCATCGAGGATTTGGAGTAGGAGAAGGGACGGCGGTTATGGACGGACGAACGGACTGACCCATCGGAGAGAGAGAGAGAGGGTTTTGAAGGGAACCTCAGATACGGGTGCAGATAGGGAAGCCTGATTCTGATGTATTGAGTAGGCGTCGTTTGGTAGACGCCCAGGATGGGAGAATGAAGGACGGCTGGAGGAGGGGAGAGGAGGTGAAAGGAAGGAATAGGAGGATAGTGGATGAGGGAAGAGAAGGAGGGGAGACGAGGAGAGGGGAAGAGGAAAGGGAAAGAGGAGATGGGAAGAGGAGAGGATGATGAGGAAATGTTAGGAGAGATGGGAGTAGGAGAGCTGAAGGTGAGAGGGGAGGAGGAGAGATGAGGTTAAAAGGGGAAGAAGAGAGAGGAGAGGGGAGGAGAAGGTGATGAGAAGAGGGTGATGAGGAAATTTTGTGAGGGATGGGAGGAGGAGGATAGAGGAGGGGAATGTGGTTGGAGGAGGATGGGGGAGAATTAGAGAGGTAGAGAAGAGGGTTGGAGGAAAAGAGGGGAGGAGAGGGGTGGGGGACGAGTGGAGGAAAGGAGTGGGGTATGAGTTCAAGATGAGAGGAGGAGTAGGAGAGAAAATGATGGGTAAGGCACTAGGAGGTGGGGATCGCGGCAAGAGAGAGGCGGCGAGGAGTGGGGGAGGCGAGAAAATGAAAGGGGATTTGTCTCTATTAAACGAGGAAAGAAGAGCTGAATGTGTCTCCCAGTATAATCCTTCCAATTTCCTCCTCCTTTTCCTTCATTCCCCGAGTCGCGTTTTTTTTTTTTTTTTAAACTCTCGCCTCATTCATTTTTTCCTCTTCTTCCGATGGCTATGGGAGAATGAGACGGTAAAAAGGAGGAGTAGTAGAGCTATCCGGAAAGATTATGTCATCACCGACTCAGACGCAGGGGGGAAAGAGAGGGATGATTAATTTTCCGAGACGGTCTTTTTTCTGGCAAAAATATATAGATGTCGTTTCCACGGGGTCTTTTTTTCCCCGAGGGAATGAAACATTTTCGAACGTCCGTCGTGAAACAAGCTGGACGAGATGTCTTACTTTGGAAGACAAAATAGAGGGTCTTACGTTTTGGGGAAATGTTGGTAAACGTGAAATAAATCTTGAATGATAACGATGACATTTGTTTTGTTAAATTGATACCGTTCATTACGTCTGTATATTTTCTTCCATTAATCGGCGTAAACATCAATCGTTTAGGTTATAAAGTTCTTTAGTTTTTATTAAGTGGCATAAATATTACTCATTTAGGATTTTAGTTAAGAACTTCAACTTATCTCGTTGTGGTGACAATACAAATTAACTTCTCCCGGCCAGGAAAGATCGTTAGACCATAATGCGGCGACATTTCCAGAAAATGTAAAAAAAATGCTGGTAATTAAGTAAACATTTTCTGGAAATTAAAATATTAGAATCAAAACAGAATGAGATGTTTTAAATTAAGTACAATTATTTAAAAATTAGGAATTTTATGAAATTATTACTTATTTAAATGTGATTTTAATCAAGAATGAATTTTGAAGGTTTGCCACTGAAGTATTGTGAAATACCATTCTGCCAGTAAGATTTATCATGCTACGGTATAGTTAGGGATGTTTGACTGACCCTAGTCAATACGATAACGTAAAGTTAATTCGAACAACGCTGACACCATCCGCGACCAATGATCTATATTTTGTGCGACACAAATTGTATGTCGTATACACACTGTTCCATGTTTCCAAACCAATTGTGAAAGTTAAACACAGTGAAAATTCTCAAAGAATTTCATCGTTCGTTTAACATAAACGACCACACTGATTTAACATTTTATTGATTTTTTAAAAAATAAACATTGCTCCAATCAAGTCGACTAGGAAGAGGGAGAGAGAACGAAAACGCAGAATTTCATTCCAATAAATTTAATTTCTCCCATAAATCAAAGAGTCATCCGGACGTTTTTTTTAGTTTTTTTACGCGTCCCGACTGTTTGAACACCGGGAACAAGTCGGATTCGCGACGGTATATATTCACTTTTTATTCCGACAGCCAAAACGCGGCTGGGCAGGAAAATGAAACGCCTCGCGTGGACACTTTATCCTGCGTTGCGTGGGAAAGCGACTCCGAAATGAAAACATACTCCAAAAATATCACCTTGGCCTTTTCCACCTCAACCGTTTTCCCAACTCCCGGCTTCCGCAACGGTTCCTCCCGGCTACATCTCCCCTCCCCGTCGATTCTTTTGTTTTTTCATGGCGAAAGAAAAACGACGAGAGAAATTGAACGACGGCAGAGATTAAGAGATAGAAGAGATAAAAAAAAATCTCGCGAAAGAAGTGTCGAAGAATTGAAAAAAAAATATTCGCCTGTCCAAAAAAAATGATTCTTCCCGTCTGAGGCGGAAAAACGCGTGACGGTGTAATGGTAGGTAAAGCAAATCGAAAAAAAGAAGAAAACAATCTTCCGCTGCTAAAATATTCCGATGAAAAGACGACGTAAGAAATTTTCGCGAATAGCACGGTTTAAAAAATAAAAAATAGTCGCGATAAAAAGGGTGCGTGAGAAAGAGAGAGAGAGAGAGAGAAAGAAAGAGAAAGAGAGAGAGAGAAAAGTGGGCAGAAAGATAAAAATAGACAAAAAATTTTTGGAACGATCGCGTGTGCGTGGACCTGCAAATGGCTTTAGAAGCTTTAAACGTCCGTTTTCATTGCGATAAACCGTCGGAAGCCATTGGAATACGGAGAAGGGGGGATATTCAAGGGCGGATAGGGATTTTGCGATCGGGAGAGAAAGAGAGAGAGAGAGAGAGAGAGAGGACGCGAAAAACTGTAAAAAAAAACATTTTCCACGCCTCCCTCTCGTTTCTTCCTCATCTCCAAACCCATTCCGTCCCAACCTACGTTTACCCCTTAAACTTAACTGCGTTCGGCTCTGGGCGTTGCATTGTACGTCCCAATCTCCCTCCACCCCCTCCCCCTCCCCCCCGTAGCCTTTTCTCCATGGAGCGGACGTGAGGAAGTTTAGAATCAGACCCGTTACCAGGCAACGCCCGTGATAAAGACGTTGTTCCGCTCGAATTGGGGGAAATGGACGTAGTGGAGGGAAAGGGAAAGGTGGAGGACGAATGGGTAATGGGAGAGGAATTGCGCCCGTGCTCTCGTGGTACAAGTGCGAGCGTGAGGCGGGTGCGTGCGTCTAAGTGGGCGTGTCTGGGCCGCTCGCTGGATTTCCTTACGACCCTTGCCGGGGAAAGACGTGCCCTTTTTTTTTTTTAATACTGGTCGGAATGGATTGGCCGAGAATGAGTAGACTTGTTAACGGCCCGAACGGAAGTGGAGGAGGAGGAGAAGGATGATGCTATTTACGTCGTATTAAGGCCTTGGAAATAAAATCGGAAACGTTTATTCAGGAGGGGAAAAAATCACGAATATTTTGTTTTTACGCCCGATACAGTCTCTTCCCGCTTATCTTCTTTTTTCTCGAGACGGAATAAACGCCTGCGCAAAACGTTCAAAATTTATTCCTCTTGGGATTCTAAAAATGCGAAGTGGAGGTCGCTTTGGGAATGTTGTTTGAGCATCGTCTGAAATTCGTTTGATTTAAGGCCTCGCGTTATTGCTTTTCACCTACCGTGTCGCATTTATTATGAGCCATTTAAATAGATTTAGGTTTTTGGGAAAAGGTATTTTTGTTTTTGCTATCGAAACATTAAAATAGATGATGAATACCAAATAGTCGAAATGAACTATAACGATTTGAGAAATTATGCAGCCCGCCAAATTTAAGGATTGGGTTAAAATTTGTACGATTTCCTCAAAACTTCCATTATTATTAACTAAATGGATATCCGGTAAACAAAAAAATCGCATACGTCTAGCATTAATGATTCCTTAATATTTGAACCTAAGTTTACCAGGAATGTTTTCTAAGGATTTTCATATAGAAGAAAAACAAGAAGGTTTTTCTCTATCGAATGACAAATTACATTAATTCTTTATTACCACTGCGATTACAGCCAAAAAGGCGTATTCGCTATTAAAACACGCACACACTCTTAACAATCACTAAACAGTCTTACGCTGAATAATAAAAGGTTAAAGCGAAAATAATTGCTCTTATTTTATTATAAACAGATGATAAGTGCGGACAAGTGTCGTAATCCATCATTATCTTCTGTTAATCGTCATGATGCTGTTTATTCTATTAAATAAATAAATTATATTCATAGAAAATACACTAAAATGACGTATTAAAGTAAAAAGTTTACATATAATTGAACAAAAATAACAAAGTAATAACGAATTTTATGGTCTAATAATCTATCAAATATTTATTGTGGTCATATAGACCTCACGCGGCTACATAAGGATTCAATTTCTTTAAATACACCAAACTTTTAATTATGCACAACCTCGTTAAAGATAGCTCATATGAACGTTCGCTAAAGACGAAAACATGTTGTTACGATATGCTTATCACGGTTTTCCGTACATTACCAGTGGATTCGTATCGATGCCGAGTAAGAATTTTTAATCAGGGATTTCTCGTTTTCTCCTTCCATGCCTTGAAGAGGCGAAACCCTCCTTTCCTTTGCGATTGGGACCTTTAAGCCCCTTAAGGGGACAATTTCTAAGAGGAGACTACATCGGGAATTGAGCGTTCATCCCCATCTCGCCTCTCCCTTCTTGCGTATCCATGTGTTGGTGCGTGAACAGCATATCCTCCGATCCTCGTGGCAAGAGGCCGGTCTAGGATGCTATTCAAATTGCGGCTATCTAGAGTAAGGGAACTTAAGCCGGTAAAGGGATTTTAATTGTGTCGTAAAAATGCTCCAATCGATCCGAATAATTTTCGTGCATTATGATCATCCCGATAAGAGTAAACACGACATTCTTAAGATATGCGACAAAAATTTCAACTTTACAAAAACCCTCAAGAAGAAGAGTCGTTTCAAAGAGAAAGAAGTGTGGTACAGTCAACAAATGGTTTTTTCAAATAAGAACTTTCAAGCTCACTTAAAGTCTAAAATCAAACTGTAATACTATTCATCCCCAGTAGTCATAACAAGGTTGGAAAAAATAAATGTCAAATGAACGTAAAGCAGCCGTCATCAGTGGTGGTACAGCGATTGTATGCACTGGTGTTTCTTTTTGTATGAACTATCTGTAAGTCAGCATTGATGACGGCTGCTTTGTCTTTGATTCCCTTACCCTTTTATTGCTTTTGAGAAAAGGTGGTTTTTTAGGGTAAATGTGCTTTTGAACTCACAGTTTGCATCATCGAGTACATTGTTAATTATCGCTAACGCGGAAACGAAATGTAGAGCGATAGAATTATAGAATTCGAAGAAAACGCTTGCTTACTTCAACCAAATTCTAAACAGGCGCACATTAAATCCCCTTCCATAATATTAATTTAAAGTAATTATAAAGGAAACACAAGTAAATGAAATTTCGATTCAATCCGGTGATGAAAATTTGTCAAAACTTAAATTTAACGCCCGGAAAAAAAAACGGTGAAATTGTTTTTTTTTTAAATAAGCGTCACCTCCTTAATTATATAATGCCTCGTCTGGAAATGTACACAATCCTAGAAAGAAATCCCCTCCGTCTCATCGAACGCGATAAATGTTTGCATTCGAGAGAACGAAAGGATGACAAGTAAAAGGAGTACCCTCGACCCTATCCCAGGCGTTATATTTGCCAAACACCAACTTAGTCGGCCTCTTTACCCAGACACGGGTAAGAGACACAGAGAGAGAGAGAGAGAGCGCCCCCATCAGCCCTTCTTTGCCCTCCCGACAGACACACCCGGTGCTACTTTGCTTATGTGTGCGCGTGTGAATGCGCTTGTGTGTGTGTGTGCGTGCGCGTGTTCCTCGATAAAAGCTAAGCTTATCTCATGTTTATATCGTTTCTATAAGATGTTCGACTGATAAGAGGATTCCTTTCATTCCAAGAGGAAAGAGGAGGGAGGTGCCCATGGTGATGAGAAGCGAGATGAATGGCGCCAGTTCGTAAAGGAACCAGGGAAGAGATGAAGAAGGTACGGATGAAGAGCTGAAGAGACTGAGAGAGAGAGAGGGGGGAGGAGAAAGAGTAAGGGACCAAAAAAGCGAGGAGGCTTCGTCCTGGATGGAAAGGGAAAAGAGAGAGGGAGAGAGAGTTTCAGTGTAGTGGTAATTAATTACCTTTCTCTCTCTCTCCCTCTCTTTCTCCTCTCCTTTTGAAGGCCCGTGGTGGTGTGATTCCGAAAAGGGAGAGAGAGAGAGAGGCCGCGCGTGTGCGCGCGTAATTCCATACCTGAAAATTCGTTTTAAACTATGCGCGTTAAAACCCCGCTTCCCTTTCACGCAAATTAAAACGAACTCGTAGCTTCTTTCCTTACCCTTCCTTAAAAAGGAAGTTTTTTGTCACCTTTCTCCCGCGATGCGTTAAGGCGTATCAAATTTCCATGCGTCCGCATTTATACGACGAACGGGGATTGCTCCACTCGAAAAACGGTTTTGTGCGAGTCCCCGAGACTCCGACGAATTACGTTCGACGCGCGCTAATTTTTTTTCTTTTTTTTTGCGCCCAATTACTCAAACGAGGTTGTGATTTTGGGGGGGAAAACTGTACATTTGCTTCCCTTCGTTAGATTTCCTGAAACGTGCCTATTTTTTTGTCAAAATCTACGGAGAATGCTTTCGAATAAATGATGCTAATCACATCTCGTTGAGGTATAAAACCGTAGGGCAAAAATATATTATAAAATCAATTCGACGACTATCAAAGGACTGTAAAAGAAGACACAAAGCTGCGATCTGATAAAGTACAGAAATCCGAGTTCTAAGAAACATAGTAGAGAAATTTTCCTTCCGTGAAAAATAACGGAAACTGGCGACTGAAAGACAACTCACTCAGAATATTCACATTTGCACAAGAGACGAAGAGAGAAAGAAGTAAGTAGGAAAGAGAAACTGGAGGTATTGCAGTGGAAAGAAATGTAAAAGACCAAGGGTGAATTAAAGTCATCAGACTCTAATTACTCAACAACTAACATTCGCAGCAAAAACCAGAAAATCACTTGATAAAATCGCCGTGAGACATTAAAAATTAAGGACAAATATTTATGTAATTGAGTGCAAATGCTTTGTTCCACCGTCATAGAACTTTTAAAAAATTCAATTTCAACGGAAGACTCCAAATTCCATATAATCTTAAAAATAATTATGGCGCAAATAAGGTTTATTAAGTTGGGAATCAATGCGACTCCGTGTAAATATGAAGCGATTAAGAGGTTTTTTTTTATCTAGAAACCACGAGAGACTGGATTTCCTCCTCTGAAAGGATTAGAAGACGACCACTAGCGGGAAAAAACTTTTCAGACAGACGCGCAAAAAAATTAGAAAGAGACACGCCATTTGTTGCCGTGCGTAACGCTAATGCTACTACTTCTGTCATTCTTCGAAATTATTACGAAAGCGTAGCTAAGGAAAAGCTCTCGAGACGGTGACGAGAAGTGAAGTAAATGAAGCATTCTGCTCCCAAAACGGAGAGACAAAAAAAGGAGAGAGAGAGAAAGAAGGATTTTCTTTAAAAAAAAGGGGGGGGGAAGAACAGAGAAAAGGAATTTTCTCATTCGCGCGAGGAAGGAAGGAAGGAATGAGGATAGTGGCTAAAACATTCGCCTGATCCTCCTGTGCGGGAAATAAAAAAAAGAAGACGAGAGAAAAAAAAATGCGAAGCGACGGAAAGGACGCTAAGCCAAATTTGTATGCAATCATCCGTGCACGTCCCGAGTAAAGCTCGACAAAAGAGTTTAAGAAAGCGTAAAAAAATTAGAATATGTAAGGACGTCAGAGAGAGAGAGAGAGAGTCGCACCTCGACCTACGCCGAGATAAGAACTCTTTTTTTCGGTGGGAATCCTCTGCGAAAGAAAAATAAACGCCGTTCTTTTTTTTTAACGAAGCCTCCCCTAATACAAACTCGATTTCGGTGCAAATTAAATGCATGTTAATCGCGATTCTTAATTACGAAAGCCATGAAATCTTGGTAAAATGCTTAATTAAATTTTAGCGCAACATCCCGAAAATGTAATTAATTTTCCCACGTAAAAATTCAACTTCCGAGTTCGCATCTCAATTTCAAACTATTTATAGTCCAATTATATTACGTCTCCTTTGATTAACATCACTTATTTTACATGTTACTCTCTATGCTACGAATTTTGAATTTCGTTCTGAAGAAGCGACGAATGCAGGGCAGAAATTTAATATGCGTGTTGGTACATAAAACTAATTTAATCTGACTTTTTTATATTAACCCGCAAAAAAAAAATATATATATATATATATATATTTATACTGAAATTCGTACTCTAATACAGGCGACTTCCGAGATTCGACCCGGATGCAGTCCTGAAAACGTGGTAGAATCTCGAACAGTCGAATCAGCACAAATTCAAACAATTAGAACAGAAATAACGATGTCTAGACTGAAACTAAACCTCTAGTGCTTGGACGGGCCGAAAATTACTTCGCGTAAACTAGTTCCCAATTCGACCGATCGATCGGTTGGGTCGAATAAGCGGGTTTAGACCGGTCGAATTCTCGAGTTGGTCGAATCTTTAACGGTCCAATCTCGGGAGTCGCCTGTAGCCTATTTCGACAAATATGCTCGCATCTTATGAAGAAAAACACCGGAAATACTTCATTTCAGCGTTTATCCGAGGATTATAAAACAGCTACAACGTTTATCCGACATTTCGATCCCAGAAAACCGTATTTTCGCACGGACGCGCGGAATAAACGCCAATCAAAAACAAAAAAAAATAACCATTTCCCTCCGCGGATCAACCTTCTCCTTCCCTTAAAATCCGAAGATGCTTCCGTTTTAGGTTAGTGTCTCTCAATAAACTAATACCCGTGTTATGCTCCAACTTTATTTACTACTCTTACATTCCTCCTTGGAAAAACTTCCTTCCTTCACCATTCATAGATGTCCTCCATCTCTTACCTCTTTTCCCCAATTTTTCCGCTCTTCCTATTCCTCTCTGCATCCTCCCCATCACCCTTCTCTCCTACTTACTCTCTTTTATTCCCTCTCTCCTCCCCCACGTGGGACGTTATTTCTGTAGTAAACAAGGATTTTTTTTCAAACCAAAAACCTAATACTTTTCTATAGTACTTCCATGTGTTCTATCAACTATACATGTTACTAATATATATATTTTATGTAACACATGAGGAAATGGTTAAATGTAAGGAGGGACTATCTAATACATAAAACTGACCTCGCCGTCGTCAGTGGGAAATCGGAACTCTGTAATGCTATTTTTAACAAATTTTACGAGTAGCTAGAAGATTGACATTTGGTAGGAATGTTCGATTCTTAAAGTAGAAGCCATTTACGAAGAAAAAAATTTCCAAAATCGACCCGGGTTCGATTCCCGAGAATGATTCCATTCCTCATAAGATAACATGGAAAAATCGATATTTCGACCTGCAACCTTATTTTATTTTGCTTATTAAAATTCGCATATTTGACCTACGATTTTCAAACTTGGACCGTATTAAAGAAAAATAAATGCAGTTTCTTATTCTTATCGTCTTATATCGCTTTCGAATCAAAATGTTTCGAATTTAACGTTTTAATATCAAATTTTGACAAAATTTACCGTTTTTAACGTGAAGTTGCCTTGCCAACCGATCACACTGTTAAACTCGAAATCTTATTACTCTCACGTATGCTCACGTTCTCTCCGGACCTCCATGGACCCTCCCGGCCCAATTCATAGGTATCAGAGATATCTCAGAATTAGTGTTTACTTTCTCCAATATACGTAGTATAGAGAAAGTATTTTTTTCATGAAAAAAAAATTCGAAATCCAGATTTCAACGGAAACACTACACGTTTTGAGGTGCGCAAAGGGAGAAATGATTGTATATTACCATATAATACATAATTTTATTCGCCTAAAAACGTCTAGCATAACCCGGGCATCGCCGGGTACTTTCAGCTAGTATAGTCTAAATTTCGTCCTTAATAAAATCATTCGTCTGTCTGTTCTACCTCTTCTCTTCTACCGCCTCTTTTCTATCTCCTTTTTCTTCTATCTCCTCTCTCTACCTCTCTCTCTCAGCAGATACCTTTTCTCTTCCTCCACCTACCTCTTCCCTTTCTCCCCCTAATCTTACCTCCCCCACACTCCTACTACTACTCTTTCCAAGCAATCCTTAAATCCCTCCCTAATCCTCTCATCCCCCCCTCCGTCATTTCCAACTCCCCAACCCAACCCCCTTCCCCATTTCAACATCCCTCCGAGAGTGTCAAGAAGAAGGTTTCGAAGGGAAGGCCAAAAAAAAAAGAAGGTTAAAGAAGGGGAACCCTCCTTTACGCTTCCCTTTTGTTCCCATTCGCGCGAGATATTCAATTAACTTCCCATTTTTGCCGTCGACGAGACAGAAATCTCAACGGGACCGCGAGACCCGCAAGATATATTTAAAAAGAAAAAGAAAGGAAAAAAATAAAAAAATAATGACGGGGACCTAAGAAGAGAGGATTAGGTAATCCGTACTTGGGGATTAAGGAGGTAAGGTGAAAAAAATAATGAGGAAGGTAAAAAAAAAAATAATAATATGAAGGGCGATAAAGGTACCCTGATAAATGAAGAATCTTTTTTCGGCCGACTCCTTCATCCATCTATCTCTCTCTTTCGGCCCTGCTCATCATCCCGCCAACCTCCTCCTCTCCTCACCTGACCTTTTTGATTTTCTCCCGTTTTGACTATTCCGTGCCTCCTTCCGACAAAAAATTTCGCCTTCCTCCTACCTCTTTCAACCTATCCCTACCTCTCCCCCCCCCCCTCACCCTCCCCTCCCCTAACCCTACCTACTTCCCCCTCCCCCTTCAACCCATATACTCTTTTTCTTCGTTCGTCGAAGATTTCACGTCTCGAGTAGACATTAAAAACGAGCGACAAGATGGGGAGATGATAGCGGCGTGAATGTAAAAAAAAAAGATTCGAAGAGAAAAAATGAGAGGTTTTGAAAAGGAAAGGGGAAAAAGACGAAAAAATAGCGGAAATCGAACGTAAAAGTCGACGAAAGGGTTGGATAAGACGGTTTTTTTTAAAAAGAGTGAAATGAGGAGAAAGATCACGTGTTCTTTTGAGAAGAGGAATACGGAGAGATATACCTTCGTTATTAATATGCAAATGAAAATCTCTCATATGTAACTGCTCGATAATAAGTATATGCACATGTGCATAAGTATATATAGTTTACAGCCTGCATGAGCATCAGTTTTCATCTGTCTTTTTATGGAATTTGGAGAAATTTAGTTTGTCTGATTGACTTAATACACAGATCTATTGATCTATTTCAAAATAATAAGCCGCAGATAAAAAAATGTTTCAGTGTTAATTGCATTTGGTAAACATCGATAACTAAGAAGTGTGGAAAATGTTATAAATGAAAGTTACAAGGATATTCAATCTATGCATAGGTAAGCTTCGTGCATACACATGTATACAAGTGAGCATAATACACATACTTATCCATATAATATGCACTCAAACAAGCACATATGTACAAACAGATAGTATTCTTATTTGTACTATATTCTCACAAATATACCTACACATATTAAAGCCAATTCATATATAAAGGGAAATTTTACGTTTACTCTGCAGGAGATGGGAATTTCTTTAAAGAAGTGATAAGAAAGAGTTTCGGATCTTTAAAGATAAGATACGAAGGGATCTAGGATACTGACTGGCATTAAGCTATAGGAACGATGGAACATTTTAAATCTTTACAGAGGAATGAAGTCGATAGGGACTAAATTAGCGGTAACTGGTAAGTACAAGGTAACAAATCACTTAATATACTGTCAAAACTATGATAGGAGTGATATTAATTTTCGATGGGGCGTTTAGACAAAATAGCATCAATCATGGAGATAAAATACTGAAGACCCGATTATCAAGTCTGAAAATTAACGATCAGTGGAAAATATGCATGCCCTTTAGCTACCAATATTAAAATTAAAGGTGTATTTAGTAAAATCAATATTCTCTTTTATAGCAACAGTCAGTAGGAATAGCAGTTTTCCCCAGCTTAAAAAATTAAACATTGTTAAACCGTAGGAGCTGTAAGTCGGTTCTTCTTACTGAACAACTTTTGATTTAATACGTCTTAAAAAGTGCTTTTGAAGTCACTTCTAAAATGAGTTTTACATACCCTAAAGGTAATTCAAACTTATAAGTATAGCATACTAAAGTTTTTATAGGGTACGAAGGGACAGTGGAGTAATTTCCCAAATTAAAAAAAACGCGGAAACTCCTTCTATGATAGTAATGAATTTAAAAGTGATATAAAGAAACTACTAACTTTTTCTATTGTAAATCATCCTTAGACAGAATATACCATAGTTCTTAATATTATAGGCACAGGTTTGACGAAGACCTTTGTGTAAACCTAATCAAATGTTTAACACTTTTTCCACGAGTACAATCCAATACTAGCAGTTCCATTAGTGTTTGAGATGTGGTTAGGCCCCGATACAGAGAGTATCGGAAAAGGTTTGAGTCAGTTTACGATAGCATCCCCTGCCATTCGCCGGGAGCCGTTACCACCAAAATGTTCCCGCGCGCTTCCATTAAAGGCGGGACCATCACACTAAAACTCCTCACCACCCCATCAGTTTAGCCCTCAACTGATATGCAGAAAAGACAACTGGCAGCATTACTCCATTACTGAGAAACAATGCGCCATAAAAGTACCATCATACCTCGAATTACTAGGTTTTATTTCAGCGCAGTTTTCTTTTTAGAAAACTACCCTGAATTTAACTTGAACACGGTTTTGGAACGGTCTCCAAGCATCAAAAATCGTTAAATGCTTCAATTCGACTAAAGAGGTTATTATAAATGACAAAGGAAGCAATTGTACAATGCAGTGAGACTAGATACAGGCACGTTGAGTTTAAGATGCCGCTCAAGTATAATCTCATGTACAGAGTCGGCCAAGCACCACGATATTTATACTTATAATAATAACGAACGATTTACGGAGATCCAGTTAATATTACAACTTTCACGGAGTGTTTCATTATTAGAAATTAGTTTGCACGTGATTTTTAGCAAAAGTTTTTTCAAAATTTACACTTGAATAACTGAGAACTTCTGGGGGCCCCATTATTCGGGGGCCCGGATGGCTCGCATCCGCCGCGTCCCCACTTTGGCCTACCCTTCTCGTTTTTGGGGAAGCCTACCCTACTTTACACGGCCTTTTCCATAAACGCATGCACCGCGCAAAGCGAGGGATATGTTAACACCCTTAATATTTCGTCCCACGAAACATCGTTCCTAACGAACTCGACCTTTCTTATTCCTTTAGAAATTTTCAGAACGACCTAATAGCGTCCTCCCTATAGCGAATATCCACTCACCGATTCGTACTCGAATACAATATCGAAAAATAAAACAAACGAAAACCGCGTTCCTAACAAATCCCAAACTCTCTCTATCTTACTCTCTCTAAAAACCCAGACCGAGCTCTATAAAACCGATCGATCTCTTTCGAGAAATTTCATTACGCATTAATGGGTTCAATCGCTTCATGAACTTCCCAGAGCAAAAAAAAACAACTCCTCTCTCTGCCCTCTGATTTCTTTTATATCTTACGCAGAAATAAAACACGCAAGGACGCCATATTTCCGAGAGTAGGGACGACGTTTGGAGATTGAGGGAAAGAAAAAGAGCGAATGGCGTATGTGGTGTACGTGTGCTCAGGGATCGTTCCCGCGCGCCCTCTCCTGCCACCGTCATCTGTTTTATTTTCGCCGCTCCTCTTGTGTGTGTGTTTTTTGCCGTGCGCGCGTGCACCCACACCCAGCGCGCGGGGGAGCCATCTGGCGGACAGATTCCAACTCTTGAAAACTCACTTTTCCGTCTAGGTGAATGGATGAGGGGGCCGTAACACTGTAACGCCGGATCATTACCTTTTATGCCTCTCACTTGAGACTGAAGGGAGGGAAAGAGGACAGAGAGGGGACATATTTGTAAAGAAGACCTAAGCGGGAAAGGCGGCGGAAAAGGAATAGGAGTAAAGCTATGCGAGGGAACGGAGTGAGGAAAAAAGAAAATTCTACGCATAGTAAGGCGACATTTTCCATTTTTTTTTCACTTGCCTTTCTTCCCAGAAAGAGGAAATATCTATTTTGGTCGCGAGAAGACTCGCTTTTCCCTTACAATTTTACAGAGCGTGGTGAGCTTTCTTCTTTCTCTACTTTGGGCAACTTCTTTTTTTAAAGGATAAGGATGGAATAATGGAATAAGAGCCTTATCGAATGACTTTACATATCAAAAATGGAAGCAAATTGTTACCCTCTCCCTATTTTAAGGGCTAATTTTCTCTTGCGAAAGTGTTTTTATCACCATTGTCTTTGACTTTTCACCTTAACTCCTACATTATAGTTCTCCCTTTATCCCATAACTCTCACCGCCTACCACGAAAAACTAGATATCACTCGTGTAACTTCAAAAGAAACAGTTATGTTAGCTGTGGGATTAAATAACGTGCTATCTTATCTTGTCGAGTCAGGAATACAGAATAAGGAATTTTCTCACTATAACCACACTTAAAGCGCAACAGAGATGTCCCTTATTCTACTCGATGAGATAACGGAACCAACTATGTTTAATGTAATTAAGTATGGTTATATATACACCAAATGAAATTCCAAAGGAGAGAAGAAAAATGACTGTATTTGGCCGTGGAGCGAATCCGGTCCTTGCATTTGCGAGGCAATTGCTTCAACCAGCTAATCTACTAAGACAGTATGTATGAACATTTGAATACAGTCTCCAAATGAAGGTGTAATTTTTAGGCGAAACGTTTTCCAGACATTCATTCCACGCACAAAACTGAAAAGGATATTCAATTTTTACGGCATTCCTACGGATTACATCATTCGTAAATTAATTTCCGCCAAAAAAAAATAAACTCCATCCAATTATCCATCGGAAAATAAAATCCAATCCGAGCAGCGACAAAATCTGCGCATCTGTTCGGCATTTGTTTGGGCGTGGTTGTTTCTCTCTCTCTCTCCCTAAATATTCCAATTCCAGACGGTAACACACACACTTCTATTTGCCGACGTCGAGACACTGGTAGTAAACACCCTTTTTCGACCGACAAGTAAATACGACGAAACTTTCTCCAAACATTTCGAAACATCATCCCCGCAGATGCATACGGGCGCAGAGCTTCTTACCTAAAAACAGGGAGCGGCAGATATTAAACCTCAACCTCCTTTATCTATCGTCCTTTCGTAGCGATTTTAAAATGTGTTCCGGCGCAATTATTCCGCGACTATCCTTTCCCCTCGTAGGTGAAGGATCGATTAATCGACTTTCACTCTCGATTACACCCCAAACAATATTCGAACCCGTAAAAGTGATGGAGGGAGAAAGGTAGAGGAGGAGAGATGGTGAGAAATCGAGATGGGGAAGAGGATCGAGAGAACTCAGTCATTCGAAACCGCCGTTAAGCCCCTATCTCGGCGGATCGTTCGTAATTACTCGCGTGCGGTTCATTGTTGCCAAGCAACGGGATACCTTCCCATCATCCTACGGACGAAAGCATATGGAAAGCGGAGGAAATGCCGACACGTGGCGGAGAGAGAGAGAGGGGGGGGGGGGGAAACGGAAGGCGTTAGAGCCAGCCATTAATCACCAAACATTTTTTTTTTTGCCCCATAGGTACGGATTGGGTAGAGGAAGAAGAGAGGTCTGCATGCTATACCCACCTCCGAAAAGCCTAGCCACGCAACCTACACCACACACGCACGCACACCAGGTGTGATTTAAAGGGAGCGTGGGCGAAGGGGAGAACACGAGGAAAGGGGAGAGATAGGAGGAATATTTTGGAAGAATTTTTCAGACCGACCCTCATCCTGAACCCAAGATGGATGCGGAGGTTAGGTTATTGGGAGAAAGGCGGAAAGCGGGAAAGGGAGGAATGATGGATTAAACGATTGATGATAGTTTGGGCG
Source organism: Uropetala carovei (assembly GCA_036926305.1). NCBI lineage: Eukaryota > Metazoa > Arthropoda > Insecta > Odonata > Petaluridae > Uropetala > Uropetala carovei. Next base: position 847,130 of record JAXCHB010000248.1, read on the forward strand.
TCTAAAATCATCGAATAGGTGCGAAGTTGTAATAGATTTCCGCGAGAAAGAATTATCGAGCTCACCTCGTGCCTGATATTAAAATGTCAAACTTGATCTTTCCGAAAAACCCAATAAGCTTCGGAAAACCAGTTGTGAAGCAGCAGAGGTGGTTAACTGACAACAGATTCTAATTATATGATCTTATCCTTTTTACCCCTGTATTAGACTCTACTGTAATTAAATCGCCACTGATGGCAGCTGAATTGTAGCCAAAATGTCATATAATTTTCCTACAGTTTTCATACCTATTGAAAATGTTAATATGTCAACTTAACATACATTCCGTTCCACCACAATGAAATGTAAGATAAAAATGAGACAAATTGACGTATGTGGTTGTTTTATATAGAAAAGGTTCTGAAGTAAGTTTTACCGTAAATATATGATATTGTGTTAACACCAACAGTCTTGGAATACGCATTCCCCATTATGCCAGTACCCATATTGTGTACGATCACATAATAAACTGAACGGGCTAAAAAAAAAAACTCGTAACAGGAGCACGAATCGTTTATCCCCACATAAAAGCATCGATCTAAAATCCATGCAACGCCTATGTCAGCACTTCAAAACGCAGAAGTTTACTTTACAGTATCAGCCTTGATTGACGTTGATTAACCACCTCAAACCTACTTTCAAAAAGACTGGATACCCCATTTATTAACATGGAAAGTATTTTGTAACATTCAACAGATATGATTACCTGATCATCACTAGTTTCACAAAATTCGATATCCTATTCAACATTCCTCATTTACGTAGCATCTAATAATATCAAATCATCACGCTACCGGGAGGTAAAATTTTCCCCTAAACCCTTTTGTAAGACGTAAGAAAATTGTTTCCAGCGATAACGAGGCCCTATATCTCTTCCGACGCATCAACTGCCAAGCCTTCCAGAGGTGGGTAGAAAGGGGCACCTAATGGCGGTAAAGATAAAGCCTTTTAAACATCTACGAGATGGATAAAATCGGTTGACGTAGGACAGCCCATGTTTCTGTATTACGCTCCTTGATTAGTTGGCGTCTGAATAGGAACGTAGACGTGCGGAATGGGTGGGAGCGCGGCTCTGAAAAGGGTGCGACCCGAAACGATAACGAGCCGCTCTTTGGTATTCCGCTCGCGGGGATAGAGATCGGTCGCATTCGTAATTCGAGAGTTCGCTCTTGAAAGTCTTCGCCGCCGAAGGAGGTTAGTGGGTGACTGCGGGAGAACCGGCGGCATCAGGTGCGCGTTCGCCCGTCAGTTACGGGGACAGAAATTCGTATTTGAAGTGACGCGCCATCGCGCGCTTTGTATTACGTCGTGGAATTTTTCGGCACGACTCGGACTTTTTTTTTTCAGTTCGTGCTTAGAAATTTCACGCGTTCGAAATAAGAGAGATACGTATTTAATAAGAAGAATTTTCCGATTATGGAGCAGAGAATAAAGGCGTTTTTAGGACTCGAATTATTTTATGAGAATTAAAAAGAACGATCAATTTTAACAATGGATCCGCTAATAAAAATGAAACGAGCTGGGCATCCTGCAGCCAATTATGATGTTTCGCAACCGATAGAGTAATTCCAAAATAAATTAAGAATGCACCATGCCACAACAAAATGTGGTAAATAGTTAAATTTCGTTTAAACATGTCGCTTTCTTTACTGAACAAATTTTTCTTGCTGTTAACTCTGACGAAAAGGCACTAATTTTCTCGTCGTTGTTCTTCGTCAGTATTTTCATATTTTATCAAAAGCATGCGTTAATCCAACATTTAGCTAGTTTATTTTTGCCATTATTTCATCCTTAGGGTAATTTCTTCCGGACATAGATTGATCAGAGCGGCAAATAGTCACAATGGAGAAAGATAGCAGATCATATCTTTTAACCCCATACCATATAAGGCCATCACATAGTATTATTTTCCTCCTGAAGGAGTTTACACTCACCCAACAAATAAGTCGTCCGTTTATTTAATACTATCATAATTTCCCCTTGAATTTTAACGGATTTAGTGAAGCTACTACAGCACAACAAACAAACTCTTTAAAATACCTATATAGTAGATACTTTTTAACTTAAAATTAGCTTTTCTTAACAATTTATCATATTTGCTTGTAACAATCCGTATTGCATTCAAATATTATGATAACTGTATTTTCTATCATATCACTTTCGCCAAATCCAGCTTCATTTCATGTGTAATTATGCCTATGAAATAGTTACATTTATGTTTTTTAAGCAAGAAACCCGTGAAAAAGCAACGTACAGTTGTCCATGATTGAACACTGACTCCGGTAAATGTGCACCAGATACGTGACCTTATTTACGTTAATAAACATTATAATGTAGAATATAATGATTTTACTTACAAAAAATGTAAGATTCCAGTACTCATTAGACGAAAGAAGATTCAATTACTTCAATCAATAAACGCTTCCTGAATAATAATCAGTATCTATTTACGTTGCTATCCAATAAACATCGATCGTTTCGTTGCTTAAATAAAAGTGCGAAGCGAATAACGCTTAACTTTCGTCTATTTATAAGCTTCATTGAAGATAATTGAATCGGAGGTAACAATGACGGCCGCCTTGGCAACGCCCGGAAAGAGTACGAAAAATCCACAAAATTTCGAATCAAATATCGTATTTCTGAAAACTTCGACCGTGTAAGTGTAAACTTCACAGGAATAAGAAAGCATAGAGATTTATTGTCGAATAAAGCAAAAACGAAAAAAAATCGGTTCATATTTATGTATTTTAATGCTTGAAGGAAGAATACCTTGCAAGTCAAGAAATGGATTCATACGTGTTATCTTATGGAAAAATGTTAATCCCCTTTATTGGCAGCACTGATTAATCCCGGTTGACCAAACCTTGACAGTTCACTAAGTTATGATGTAAGGAAGAATCGTACCAAATTTGGTTATTCTAGCTTTTCGATGAACAAACACACAAACCAACAAACACACGCTCCAAAATATATTATAGTAGAAGTAGATATATTTATCTATTTAATTAATTGTGTTTATATGTTTATACAGTTATAAGTACCTCGTAAATTGTAACGCGGAACTTTCACGACGAGAATATCCACGATAACGAAAATATGCACATATGGCCATGCCTCTAACGAACCTCCGATACGCTAATCACCAATGCCGGCGTTGACTTGAGCGCTTATTATTCAGCAAAGGGAAGACATAGGATCGCGTCCATTGTTCATATCTCGACGAAATTCCCTTAAGAGGCTTCGCTGCTCAAAGTCCCTTCAGAATTACTCAATGATACAATTAACTGGCAACCCCACGAATAGTTAGCTAAAACCTGTTAAGCTCCATAATGAAATCGATATGAATAATTCAAACAGTAAAAAAAACTAGTCCAGAGAACGGAAAGTGAATGTTCGATAAACGGATAAATTTATTTCTCCGTATCCAATATGATTTCAGAAACTGAGCCGATAAATTCATGATGAATGAGACTTTGCAGACGGCCGAAATAAAACCGAAATTGATCGACGTGCAGTGATTACTTGTTGTTCTACTGTCAAATCCTTTGCGTTTATTTTGTTCAACTTTAGATAAAATAAAAACTGGTAGCTCCTGAAAATGTTTATAAAGGCTCTTGTAACTGCGTCATATAATTGTAGCAACTGTTCCGTTGTTAACTAGGAAGTTAAATAATGCTGATATGATCAACAAAACCGATTAGCAACTCCTCTTCAAAACATTAATATTTCATTGAAATGAATCCTCTTGTTTATTATACGGCTTTACCGGACGGTTTAATGAGTCAAAAAAAAAGGAATGAAGGTTGGAGCTGAAGCTTACGCAAAAGTATATCCACGGATAAGATGGCGTCTATGTACGTAATATTTCGGCTTTCAAAATAAAACTAAAGGACGGATTATCATGGCGATAATCCGGGTACATTAAAATCCTTTACAGGACAAAAGACCTCTTGCGATAACTACATTCCCCTCCTTGAGTATATATTCCTCACCAGCAGACGAATTGATTATTCCGAGCCTTATCGATCGATCCTATCGACGCCGCTATCGATTTCTATTTTACTCCCCTTCGAAGCATAAACGATATATATATATATATATATATATATATATATATATTTCAATCGCGAAAAAAAATATCGAACCCCCCACCATTTTTTGTGCCGCCATTAATCCCTCAGCGTAAAGAAAAACAATCCCAAACTCCGAAATTCGCCCGAATCGAATTCATCCTTTCCATTTTCCCTCCTTTTTTTTCGGGAATTATACACGCTTCCTGTCCTTTAACAACATCCCCCTCGCCTCTCCCACGCCAAACGATTCCTTTTCCACCTATCCTCCGTCCTTTCCTACCTCAAAGGATATTTTCAACCGTATGGAGATAGAGAGAGAGGGCGCAGACGAGACGAGGATTAACGAATCTTTTCCCACGTGTCGATAAGCAACGGAAAAACTACACCGGCAGAAAAAAAGGGCTTTTCAAGATGCGCATGCGCCAGCCAAACATATACACACAGTAGTCCCTAGCAGTGCGGGAGGGTGACTTAAACCCGCTGTTGGAGAGGGCCAGGGGCTTATGGGAAAGTGATGGTTAGGAGGAGCGATCCCTGGGAGACATGCCTCAAAGTCCTATAATGTTCACTTCGGAGCGTGAACTGAGCGTACACGGAGAATGAAGGTTGGGCTGAGCGCGCAGCATGAGCGGTGGGCAACCTTTCCTGCATGGTGGGCCGCATTGGTGTCATTGAATCCTTTGGTAGGCTGCATTCGAAATTTCCAATGGACTACAGTTAAATCGTTAGTTACCTAGAGATTCTTAGGCACCATTTTCGAGAAAATCAAGTTAGAATTAGCTTTTTAGGGTTATCATTACAATATTAAAAATCGTGATGGAATTCAATTTCAGAAATATCTTTGAGAAAAATCAAAAACAGCATTAAAAAGAACTTATTGTTAGTTGAATTGAGAAATATTTACTAAGACGTCGCAATACAGATATTTTAAAAGGTTTTGCTACGCGGAAAATAATATTCAATAGCTAATTAAATGAAATTGTTTTTTAAACTAAGAAAGACTGGCGGTGGGCCGCATAAAATTGCTTCGTGAAAATAAGTACGCTATACTGTTTTTTTAAAAAAACGTGTTTATTATCAACATGATAATCGGAGCTTGTCTGTCCGTAGAGACTTCCCGCAATCTTCATTTATGCGTAACTATCTTTCTCTTTCATCTGAAACCTTTTTCTACCCCTTTTTCTTTTACTTCCAATTTTCCTACAAACACGTCTTGAATCACAAATAATCATCAAATAATAAACTTCTCATAATTAAAGTATAGTATATAAAAATATAAAAGAAAATACGATCAAAATACATGGCCGCCGGTGAAGCCGCACGCCTGATATTAAATTCCTCAAACCTCTATCTCCCGACTAATTCTTGGTTTGACCGAAAGCTACAAATCCTATTTCTTATGTCGCTCTTTCTGGTGAAGACTAGATAGTACGCACGTGGCTTCTTCAAAAACTTCAATTTTAATATCATTATAATTAGCCAACTTGAAAGGACCGCGCGGAGAACCGGGATGCTCAAGACTGGGCACCGTGATTAGCAAAACCTGATACAATTTTTCAACCGCGGATATCCAAAACCGCGATTGACGAGGGATTACCGTATTGCATGTATAATATACAAACACACAACAACTGCCCATCCTCTACCCTAGTCCCAATCCACATTATCGAACCTATCCTCCCCTACTCTTCCCTCATTGCTTGGAACCTTACCTACGAATTAGAGAGAGGAGGGGAACTATGGTAAAGGTAATGAAGGTAAGGGTTGGGGGGAGAAGTGGATATAGGGAGAGAGGTGAATTGTGGAGTGGGTGGGAGGAAGGACGCCCGAAGGCTAAGGGCAAAGGGCAGCGGAGAAACAGGTCAGGAGAGAGAGATCGGGAGTAGGTTTTTTACTCCCATTTAAGGGAAATTACCCGTTTGGAACAGAAAAGGATTCCATCCATTATTTTCTCCTCCTCCTCCTTCCATCTCCCGCTCCATTTCGACTCTTCTTTGCCCAGGGTAGAGAGGAGGATTTCCGCATGTTATGAGGTTATGTTTCGGAACGCTTTTGTCAAATGAGGTGAATGGGTGATTTTGCACGGGTTCATTAAGTGTGAGGTTGTTTCGGAACAATTCGGATGGTTATTTTCCGGATATAGGGTCATCTGCTCCGGGATGAATGCTTGCGAAGATCACCAAGGAAGATGATCTATGGAATGGAGGTATAAATTTCGTTCGGGATTCCCGGGAAACTCGATACGGAAAACGGAGCAGATTAGCCTGATAATTGTAGATATTATCGCGTAATTGCGGCATTTATTGCGCCGGTAAAAAGAAAGAATAAGGGAGTATTTTATTCGTGCACTCAGTGTTTTATGTTAACTCGAGCGTAAAACAATATTTTATGTATTATTAACGCTAACAACCATAACAACAACTAAAATACCTATTAATCCTTGTATATTTTGCGTTAAATTAAACGAGCGAATTAACGAAGAAACCTATTATGCTCGATGGTAAATAATGATTTTTTTGTAGTTTGAACTACATATTTTTATTCGATGCACTACCTGAACACTTTTGATGTCTCACTGCGTCAATTTAACATTTTATCCCGCGTTTTGAAATAAACAACTTTATTTTAAATCATTTTCACTGCAAATATCATTCTATTATATCTTTATGTTTACTTCTGGCGAGAGTTCAAATATTTCTAATCATAAGACTCAAAGATGAATCAAATAGGTAATCTTAACTTTTGCCTAAATCCAATGGAGGATAAAGTTTGCTCCTGCGATCATGACATGATCTAGTTAAACTAATATTATGATTACGTTACGATAAATTCCACTGAATAAGACTATCTCGTTGCTTGCATACACATTAGGCTTGTTCAATAATATTATAACTGCCAAGAGTTACCATTATCTTACACGAATTGCTGTTCTAACATCTACCGAGTCCCGTTAGATTTCAATAAAATCTCTTCAAAAATTGTGACAATTATTATTTTTCTGCCCTAGTCTTGGGTCAATTTGGAAATATAACTGTATAAGTAATGATAGTTTGTTGAAACACAACGACGTTCACATCCTATAAATTAAGAAACCACACAACATGTAATATCTAAAACGCCGCCGTTTTACGCGAAAATATATACCTTAAATATTATAAAAGACCTTGTGTGATGTTGTCATCCTCATTTTGGTATAAATGAATATCAGCATCCTATAATTATTTCGTGGAGAAGTTAAAAAAACGGCAATTCAATCGAGATTATAAATTAAAACTTTATTTTACGAGTTTTAATTTATCAAATTTTGATAGAAGTGTGAAGCGGCCGAATTATGCAGTTTTCTCCTTCTAAAGAATATGGTTTCTCAAGGCTATTTAGACAAGGTTATTATTTAAAACTCTTATTTAGAACATGTTACAAATAAATCGACAAACAATTCTTCTCACCTTTCTCATAAACGAATCCCGTCTTCGTATCTAATTCAATTAATCGAATCTCCCCTCCCTTTAGCTCTCTCTCTCTCTCTCTCTCTCTCTTTGCTCCTCTATCTCCCTCTCTCCCTGTTCCATCTTCCTCCCTCGCTCTCCGAATCATTTCCTTCCCCTCCAAGTCCCAATACCTCTCTCTCCCTATGTTTCTCCTCTACCTCCCTTCCCCCCTACCTAATATTGATTAATGTGTATTGGCTAAACGTTACCCTTAAATTCTCATATGACAAGACATCTCGTTATATCTCTTATATAAATATTTCCTTTAGATTTACTGTGATCGGTTTGCACGGGATTTTCACGTCACACCTTACTTTTGACTGTTTTCCTGCAAGCGGGGTTTTTTTACACAGTCTTCCACTTCCACGTTAATTTTTCCCTTCCGCTTAAAGTGATTAATTTACGTTTCCTATATCTTTGTTGTTGTTATTTTATTATTTCATATTACTCTTTGCATATTATTGCATACTTGTAGAGCTGGATTAAGTTTTAACAGGGGACTGATTAATCTCAACCGCGCCCAGTAAAATAAAGCCATTTGTTTGTCCATCCATTCCCCTCTCTCTTCCTCCCCCTCTTTCACCCCTCCCTCCCTCAACTTTTCCTTCAGTCTTCCTCCTACTGCTTTCTCCCTCCCTCCCTCTCTATCCAACCCTCTTCCCCCATCTTCCTTCCTCTCCCTTCCCTGCCTCTTCTCTCTCAAAAAGCTTCCTCCATAGGGAATCGATCCAAAAACCTTCATATCTAAACCTATCTGCACGAGTAACAAGAGGAGAACGAGACAAACACGCACACACATTGGTCGCCATACCGAAAACCACTCCGCCCTGTTTAAAAAAAAAAACGACTGTGGTGCGGCGGTAGGGAAAATCACGTATACGATTTCGAAGGCTCTGTTCTTTGAAAGGAAATTCCACCGGTGACGCGAATAAAAATAAGTTATGGGCAGGTTAGAGATGGAGGAGGTACCACATCCCCCTTTTTTCCCTCCATTGTTTTTTCATCGCGAGCGGGGGGAAGAATAAAAGTCTCGCGTCACGTTCCTGGATGTTTTGCGGTAAAAATCCGAGACCTACTGACGTTAGGTTACGGTGCAAGAAAGCGGAGAATTTCGGAATCGAATACCTCTGCACCTCCTTTCCACATTTCCCTATATCTTCCCGTGTCGTTTTACGTCCGATTTCGTACGCTTGTTTCCCGAACCCGTAGGATGTCTCTTCCTTTTATTTTGGAGCAAAAGAGGATCATGCAGATGTTCTTCCGAGAACGTAAAGTCTTACACTTGTGCGCCTCGAGACACGGAAGCGATCTTCTCGAGGTAGTTTTGAACAAAAATCTATACACCCGATTACTTTCGGATATTTAAGGGATTTTTTTCTGAACGCCGTTGAAGCTTCGAGAGAATTACCGTTATTATTTCTTGGAGTAAATCAAGTGCTTAGAAATATATTTTACATGAGTAACGCTGTTTATAATTTTTTCATTAGGATACTATAAACAATTTAGCTGTCTACACCGATGTTTGAAAGATGGTCCACGATTTCTCGTTTCTCTGCTCCAGGTTTGATAAATTATTTATCCGATAGCAATAAAAAGATTGGGAAAAAACATCTCCGTTTCGTATGCATAATCCATGGCGATTTACCGATGGTATTCTAGTTTTGTTTTTAGGCGCGTTTCGCTTTCAGCGTGAGCGCCTATTATCATCAGTCTGTCTGTTTGTCCGTCTGTGCATCCGTCCGTCCGCATGTTCGTTCTCGGCTTCTACAGAACGGATTTTCATGAAATTTGATATTAAGGACTTACAATCAAAGATAATAAGAAAATTGCAAAAATGAATCGCCTAAGACAATCAGAGGTACCACTTCACTGCTGACAAAAAATGAACTTTCCTTCATATCTCGTCAAGTACAGTAATACTTCAATATACGAAGTAGATGCCTTCCTGAAACTTCGTACGTATTTTGAAACTTCGCATAACGAATAACGTTAATATAATAGGATGCAATACCAACCTTAATAATTTAAGATCTGATAACACAAACCTTTAAATAAGTATTAATCGCATTTTAAAATATTGTACTTTAAAAGAGTATTCTACTATTTATTGTACATACATTGTAATTAGGATAACTTACACTATTAGAAGTAAAAAGTGTACGTAAAATTTCACTTACAACACTGCTTTTGTGCTAACGAGATAACTTTTCGTGATTTTATGACTGCTCCAACAACATCTTCACATGGTTTCATTAGTTTCGGCATTTTGAGATAAAATAACATTCTTCGGTTAACAACAGTCACTTTTTGCAAATTAAACACTTTATCGTTGCGAAAAACAACACAATGTCAGAATTCTTACAACGAAGATGACGTTACAAAAGTAACTTCAAAACAGTCAATACCTATGGAACGCTTGACGAAACGAGCAAAACTGGAGAAAAGTAGATGTACTGTGTTACACTGAATCTGATATTCACTGCCTAATTAAGATCATGTGTTCATTAGTTCTGAGCCAGAAGTTATTCCATCATCATGCACACTAACACTGCAGGCGTTGATTGAATCGGTTCTATAGTCATAAATACTAAGTTCGTTATAGCGAAACTTCGTATATCCAGTAATCGTATAACGAGGTATTACTGTATTACTCATATCATAATATTTTTCAAACAAAACTTGCAGAACTAGTAAAGTAAAATATTTCCGTTAACACGAAAATCAATCAAGAATGTGTTAAATCGAGTTGAACTTGCAAAATTTCTTGCATGGTTACTTCTTCAGCGTTCCTAGTATAAACAATCTCACAAACAAGCGTTTAATTTCCTTACATGTGCATGCAATATTTTAAAATAGGGAGAAAATGAGATTATTTATGAAGAAGAAAAGAACTTTAAAATGCTATTTCCCTTACGTACACTTATATAATTTCTTTCAAATACTCCATTGCACGAAACGCGCCCATTTGTGATATGCTGTAAACTTTCCTAGCTTGTTTATGTATATTCATTGATTGATTTTTAGGCGCGTTTCTCTTCCAGAGTGAGCGCCTATATTCGTCGGTCTGTCCGTCCGTCCGTCCGTCCGTCTGTCCGTCCGTCCGCATGTTCGTTCTCGGCTTCTACAAAACCGATTTTCATCAAATTTGATATTAAGGACTTACAATAAAATATAAGAAGAAAATCACAAAAAAGAATCACGTACGCCAATCAGCGGTACCACTTTACTGGTGACAAAAAATTAAATTTTTGTCATAGCTCGTAATGTATTGCTCATACTAAAATATTTTTCAAATAAAAGTTGTAGAACTTGTAAAGAAGAGTATTTTATTTCCCATACATTTTTATCGTAGGAGTAGCCGTTACCGAGAAAATCAAATGAGAATGTCTTAATTCGAGTTGAACTCGATAACTCGGTGTTGAATTATCTGTTATGCATTAATGTTAGTTTATTCCACGATGTGAACATGCATTAATTACTTTATGTTTATCGCCATAATGAACATTATGGAGAAAATAAAGTGCATTATATATTAAATGATACTTCTCCATTCAGTGTTCCATTAAAAATATATCATCGATATCAAAGTTTCATTTTTATTCCTAAAGCAATCGAGAAATTGGGTCGCTATGAAGCAAATGTGCACGGAGCGATTCGTCCGTTTATTGAAACTAGAATAAAATCCAACGTGAATAAATCCGCTTTAGAGAAACTGCTACTTCCTTGAAATTGATATCGCAAATGATTATAACAGGGATTTCCGTTGGAATATTAGCTTAAATGTATACAAAAAGGTCGAATATAGCACGAATGCAACGCGATACCATCGAGCAAAGCAATTTCCGAAGGGCATAGATTTAATTCCCTAAAGTAGCGTTTTGCTACATAATCTCATAATTTACGATTTCGCAAGCAAACTAGGTCGCATTTAAGAAGTTTAAAAAAAACGTCGAGCAGAAATTATTTCCCGCGATTAAAACATCTATACCAATTTCATTGAAAAAAAAACCTCCTACTCTCGACGATTTTAATCGTCTCTAAAAACTGGTTGATTATTAAAAACGTTGCACGCGCAGACAATGGTACAAAATTTTATACCCAGCGTAACCGCCGTAAACGCCATAAGCACTAAATATCGGCTAAATTTCTTCGCGCGTTTCCGCTAAAACGAAGAAAAAAACAAGAGAGCATCGGGAGCTTGCTGGGTAACGGAATGCGCTAATTGAAATTCCTGCTGCAATTCAACAAGTTGAGAGCACAGGTATATATGCTGAAAAAATTCAATTTGCGGCCGACGATACCAAACAAACCCCATTAACGGTAGCGGGAAAATATGCGATTGAATCGAAACTGACCTCAAAACGTTCAAAACTCACTAATTATGGTTCCTCTTCCTCGTCCGACTCTGATTTTTTTTAACGCGAGTCGACCTCTGCCTCGCCGACGGTATCGATTACCGTTACCAATTTAGAATTTTAAAAAAATACAAATATCCGTTGGCCATCGCGAGAGGACCGCTTCGCTTCGTTTCTAATTAACTCTTAGATTAAACGGTTCTTCAAAAAGTTTCACCCCCAATTTTACACGCGACCTGTCCCACTCGCCTATCCGTTCTTCAACTACCTTCGGGCTCATATGAATAAGTACGTGCGTACTTTTGTACGAATTCGGGAAATGAACCGGGATGACTGGATTGTAAGGCTCGAGCCATGCCTCATGCAAGACAGTATACGCTGGTAATCAATGTTGATGTAGCCAAACAACATGCATTGGCTATATTGCGTATCCTGACGAATTAAAAACGATCGAAAATGCGGATCTTAAATTTCATGCATGCAAACGTATGCTTCACTAAAAGAATTTCTGGAAACCTGATTCCCAGAAACTCTTGTAGATCCCAGCATATACCTGTACGTATGCATAGAATTTAAGATCAACACTTTAAATGGAGTTTAACTGGCCCTATCCACTTTGGGTTTTCTTTTGTGCTTTCCTTGGGGAAGACATCTGTCGAGGAAGGTTGAAACTACAATTGCTAGCCTAACTGCAACGAGAAACGAGGGGATTCATTCTTGGTTGTTATGAGGTAAAATATTCGCTCGAAAAGTCTGTGAATCGGGTTAGACTCACAGTCAACACAGAAACTTTCTTCTGCTTATCAGAGTCTCCAGCATCTGTTAGTTCGACAATCGGTTAATTATTTAGCAACTGCTTAAATAATTCTTCCCGAGATACAATGGTCCATACGGAAAATTTTCAGAGAAACTATTATATCTACTAGCCGAAGTGCCCGATGAATTTCAACGGATATAGTGAATCTAAAACTTCGACCGTTTAACATGTAAATATCGCAACAATACGATAGTACACAGTTTTAACCGTCGAATAAAGCAAAAACAAAGAAACCCGGTTCGCAATTACCTATTTAGATGAATGAAGGAAGAAAATCTTGCACTCTGAAAAATCTAAATTTACGTGTAAACGTAAGGGAAAATAAAGCGAAACGTTTCAGATATAATACATCCGCATACTCTAAATATTTTCTTGTAGTTCCGCCTTAAGTTGCCGTGATTATGTGTCTGTCGTGCGAGATATCGCCGCAGACGTTCTCTGGGTTATCGTCGTTTTCGCTGTGACCTGGTTTCACCTTCCATTATAAGGCTAAAATAAAGACGAAATGGAAAAGAAATTCTGTGTTTAATTTCGAAGATAGTTATAATATGGAACGCTTCCTTAACTACAAACGTAAGGAAAATAATTAAATTTCGCTAAATAGTGAACATCCAAATTCGTATATACTGACAATAACTGAAGTATAACCTATCGTTTTATACGTACTTCAATGAAATTAACGTAAGTTCTAAATCGCATACGCTTAATCGAATGTATATTCGTCGTTGATGAAAATAAAACAAAAGGTAATTGAAGTACAACCGATCGTTTCATAATTTCATAATGGTGTCGTGAATCCTGATTGGCTGTCATTCAACCAATTAAAATGCAGAATAAGTGTTTATGATAAACCAAGCAATTTATATTAGGTCGATTCATTTAAGTATTATGTGCTCGTTTTTAAATACTGGCACTTCTGTTGAAGATTAAATAAAAAATCCAATTATTATAGATTTTCTTTATGAAATGCCATAGAATTAGACCCAACATCTTTAAGTGGTACTCATGAAATAACCAAATTCCTCATCAACTCTTGTTCGAGGAGTTCATTAATATATTACTAATTTTGATTATGTATTTAATTTGATTTTAGCTTCAAAATTAAATATAGAACTGATCAGTTTTCTTGAATCGAATAAATGTTATTGCTAACTCCTTTAACCAAAAATCGGTCGAGTGTTTAATAAACACAACTTTAGTTGTAATTGACTATTTCAATAAGGAACTCCTTAACCGTAAAGATTGTAATTGACTAATTTGTAGACGGCTACTTTTTTGGTGAAATAAGTTTGGTGTACTCAACCATTTCATGTTTACAACAGCAACTGCATTCATTATATCTAAATTTTCCTGTTTATTAGGCAATCTTCATTACCTGCCCTCAAAAACTTTAAGCTAACGCTGAGCAATAATGTTATTCTGTTAATATATTAAACGAAACGTTCAACTAACAAGTAGACTTTCCATTTTCCACGACCTGTGTATTTATACGAAAAGCGCAAAAGAGTATTAATAAAAACTCGATTCTCATTTAGTAACATTTTCGCAAAGCTCGAACATGAATTCTTGAATCAGAAACTAAAACTTCTATGGACAAAATTTAATCGAATATATCTATTATAAAGTACATAAACTAAGACTATCTCGTTAAAAATGTGCCGATAATAATGTTAATGTTAATAATTACGTATTTGTTAAAATTTTAAATGTTGATTCAAATGGAAGAAAAGAGCAAAAGGGAAGGAGTTTGGGGAGAAAAAGAAGAGTAAACAGGCAGGGAAAGACGAAATAAGATATACAGATGAGTAGAGGAAAGACAGTGATGACGGAAAAGAGGAAATTCTCTTCAATTTGTAAAAATATTTGAACCGGCAATCCCATTGGGAAAATAACGACATATATTTCCCTCTTCCTATGTTTGCAGGATATTATGTGTTGATTTTGCAAAGACATACGTTCTACCATCTTTTTTTTTGTATCATTGCCTGAGGATCAGACTTTTTCAGTACAAATTATTTTCGGACTCCGAATCTTCTAACTGAAGCAGATCATTCGTTCTAAATCTGTTTGCGCAAACGACCGTCAAAATAATCCATTTTTCACCCAAATATTTATTTTTCTTTCCTTGTGTTAACATTATCCAATTTTGTCCTCCAGGCGTCAACATTAATTAGGAATTATGGCATGCTAATTTGCTTTCATTCCTTTATGAGCAGCGGATGAGATCTGCTCTGGCGATGAGTGCTCCCGCTTCGAGAAATATAGAATGGTATTAAATGATTGCTGTAGATTATTTTCTCGAATTGAAATATACATACATATCATAGGATTCATGGATATGAGAACCAGTTAATGATACTTGTGAGAAAAAAGATGGAACAAAACAAATGGTTTACAAAACATAATTCCTAGATACTTTCAAGATAAAATGAAATTCGTCCAGTGCATGAGTTCTTAATTTGATTTGCGCTGACATTACATTAACCAGTAATTGAGTCGTGGTTAAACCCCTTTAAAGGTCCTCATACTCTTGCTAGATTTAGATGGTAAAAAGACTCGAGACTCGAATGACCATACATACATGAACATAGACAAATGTCAGGAGCTTGAGACCTAAATCTGCAGTACAAATAAAGTGGCTAATAATCTAGACCCAATCAACACAATTTTAGCTGAAAAAAGGAAAGACTTGGGAATAGTGTTCGGATAAATAAGGAAAAACAGTCCAAATTTATTTTGCAAGCGTTAAAAAATCAACTTTGAAAGTTTGGATGCTTGGATAAGTTTATACGAATATTCTATGGTTTGAGTTCAATCGATCAATAAACATAACTAAAAACTGATGTTTGCACGGAAACAGAAATCGAAAATCATAAATTGCGGCAAATTGTGAAATAAGATATCATAATATAATTAAATGTCTTAAAAATCATGAAAAAAGTTAATTAGCAAAAGTCACTACAGCAGGGTTAATCGAGGCGAGAGGAACTCAAAAAACAGTAACTAATAAAAATACGATAAATTGACAATTTGTCATTTCCTTGATCTTTCGAAAATAAGTACAGCAAAAACGTAGACTGTTGCAATCCTTTCGTTTTCTATAACAACTTATTTAATAAAATATGTTATACTTCTTCGTAAATAATGAAATGGAATGATATCACCGGTACCATAAGTGTTTCAAGGAGTTTAAATTATCAACGTTTCCAGTAATAGCAACGTTCCAATAGAACTGCTTTATCTTTTTAAGAAATTTCGTCTATATAAAGTAAGATTTTATAGTCTTTTTTTTTAATACTAAAAAAACCAAATTTCAATTTTCGAGTATTACAAATCTATAAGGAAACTAACTATAAAATACGTTTTCTGTGATAAGCAATGTCTTAATATTAAAGCCTTGCTCGAGATTTAAAGATTTCATAGAATCCTAAAGGCTTAGACTTTGTATTGAAGAATTTTCTATGAACCCATTGGTAGCTATTCATCCAAATAAGGATCGAGCCCAAATATCTGGTACGATAAACATCCACCTATTACATTTCCACTTAAGAAACGGCCTATTTCCTTATAGGCAATTCGAAACCTTTACTAAACTTATCGATCGACGATTTAATCCATCGAAAGGTAATATAGGTTGCAGTTATATAATATATATTACGAAACTTCAACGCTAAGATTAGTGGAAAGAAAGATTATGTTAGGGCTCCTAAAGTAATACCTTGATTTTGAATTTAGCTTGAAACCACAACTCGCTGAATCAAATCAACTGGTAGGCAGTTCGAAAACACGCGAACTCGTTAATTAAAAAAAAATAACTCATATCAAACATTGATTTTTTCTCCAGTGTCATTTCACTCAAAATCTATACGCCTTATAGAATAATCTTATTGTGACGATATATATATAAATGAAAAGTATCGTATGAACAGATCGCATAGTTGAACCATATAAACAGCTCTCTTTGAATGCCAATCAGTACGAAACGCAATTTTGATCGCCGTTTCTAAAAAAAAAACATGGAGACGAAGGAGGCAGGGAACTGACTGCACACTTGAAAACAACCCATCGATTAAGTGACGTTATTTTTTAAGACATCGAATAAATTGTTCACAAAGAAATGACCTATTATTCGAGGTAATTTTAACAAAAGGATTCACGTTCTTTATCCTCTACGTATAAATTACAAGAATATACCAAGTAAATTAGCGAAATTTAGAAGTTTTATGTGGTTTGATACTATTATCCTTCAGCCAGTTTCTTAAATTAAATATCTTCCGTAATAAGATATAAACATTTAAAATAACATATGTTTCACGCTATTTAGCGGATTGACGGTGACAATCGTTTCGTATAACCTTCACCGAACACGTTTAAGTCTATTCATGCGTGATGATTACTGACGGTGAGAGACGCGGAGCGATCATAACGGCACGGACGACATTCTATTTTGACGCGCCGCAGAGGAGAGGCATAAGCAGATAAAAATCATTCCGGCATAAATGCGGCATTCCACGCGACGACGATTGATGAGTAATTTCGGGGCCGGCTGAGAGAGATTCTTTTTTTTCTCCCTCCCCCCCCACAAAGCCATCCAACCGTAAATTCGGACCGAATACGGGCAAAGCTCATCTAGGATGCGTTCATTTCCTTCGGGTAAGTTCGCAAACCCGCGACCGCAGGGTCATAAATCCATATAGAACGGACGTCAGATAAACACGTAAGCCCCAAATAGATAACTACGGAGGAACTACGTTCGACTCTACGACGATTCATCAACGCGACGCGATTTCCAATCGGTTAGGGCCCCATACCTCTCAATCCCGACGATCTCTACCTTAAAAAAAATACGGGCTTTAAAATTAATACAAAATAACTTGGGGAAGGGAGGAGGACTTACCTCTTTTCTTATCAGAAATAACACACCATGATCGGGAAATTCGTTCGAAACTGAAGGTTCCTCCTAGATTTTCCACACCTCTCCACGAAAAGTCCCCTTCTTTTTATATAGATCACGGAATCTTCTTTCCTTTAACCTTCCCGGGTGTGTGTGTGTGTCTTTCTTTTTAGGCGGTGTTTTGCGACCGCCTCGAACACTACCGCCTCTTCTTTCTCGGGTTTTCGGATCACGAAGACACTCAATCAGGGGGCAAGTGACGGTTGGAGGAAATGGGACCCTCAAGCCTCCTGGACACCGTTTTATCAACCGAGACAGCGGCGGAAGGATGGATGGACTAGTGGCGGCGGTCGGCGTAGCAAGGAGTCCCACAACGCCGTCCTGGGAAGAGTTCGCGTCTTCACTAGGGTCCCGCAGCACGTTGGACGGCTAGGCCGTCGAGGACGTTAAGGGCATCGCAGAGAGAGAGAGAGAAGGCAAGATACGCGTGAAAAAACACCTCGACGCGTCTGTATATTAGCTTTCTCCTTCTGTAAACACGTCACGAACTATGTTTCGGGACCCGTTGAGATGTCTTCGCTGATTAAAACCGGGAGACCGTTTTTTGGAACTGCTATGAAATGCGATCCCTTTTACTTTCCTGCCTTCCTCGGGATCGGAAGAGATAGCGTGGAAAGCTTTAAATCTGCGAGATCTCTTTCGAAAGAAGCTTTTCTGGCTGGAGACTTTTGTTCTCGCCGTTGGGATAGAAGTGTCCAAGATTCTTTCTCACGGGACGTTAAGACTTCGATCGCTCGTGTCTCTCTTAAGTATGCATACAAAAAGATGAGGTTTTGTCGGTTGAAACGATTCACCAAACTTTTGATCCTTCCGATAATTTTGCGACTCTGGGGAGCCGTCTACACAACGGAATACAAAAACGTTTCTGGCTTCTTTAGCGATTAAAGTTCTCTTCCCACCAGGAAACGACGAAACGTAATCATCGCGGACATTTAAAGCATCCAAGATACGTATTATTTTTTCGGCACAAATACTTCCTCCCGAGGAGCGACTTTTCGACGTGTTTTCCCGAGAACAAACCAAACAGAAAAGAAATCTTCGGACGATATCAGTCAGCAATTCACACTCATTTCCTCTTGAAGACAGAGAGACGAGACGAAGCACACACGTTTTAAAGTAACAGTTTTCGGCGACAGGTGTTTACTTTACTCGGTTTAAAAAAAAAAGACACGAAAAAAAATCTACGTCTCTGGGTAAAAAAAGAAAACTGCACAAGATCATTCAAAAAGCCTCCATTTTTTCTTAAAGGACGCGAACGGAAAACGTTTTCAAAAACCCGTCGGAACGTAGGAATACAAAACGCCCCTGAACGGAGCAGGTAGTAGGCAACGTTCTCGCGAGGCGAGCACCGCGGGCAGACTAACATCATACCGGACGAGGGAGCGAGAGAAAGGAGAGCCGGGAGGGGGGGGGGGGGGGGGTAAAGAGAGACGAGAGGGGGGAGAGAGAGATGAGGGGAGGGAGGGAGGGAGAGAGAGCGGGTGGGAAGGGGCGGCGGGAGGTGAGAGAGAGAGGGAAGGAGTGCGTGCGCGGACAAGAGGGGGAATGGAGAGAAAAGTAGGAGGAGACGCTGGTGTAGGTATAAAGGAGGAAAGAGAAAGAGGGAGAGAGAGAGAGGAAAGAGGGGAATGAGTGCTGGGGGCAAAGGTGAGGGAAGGAGAATGAGGGATATTTTATTCGGAGGTGAGTTAGAGGAGGTAAGCACGAAAAAAAAGGGGAGAGACAGAAGCGAGAGAGAGGGAGAAAGAGAGGAGAGTAGAGAAAAGAGAGACCCGAAAAGAGTAGGGGATTATGGGAGAGGGTAAAGGTGGGGGTAGTGAAGAAAGAGAGGAGGGGTTGAAGGGTAGGTTCGGGCGTGTTCGGGATGGTACGGAAACACCCGGACGAGAGGAAGGGATATGGGAAGTGGAGTAAAAAGGGGAGTGGGTGTAAGGGGAGAGAGGAGGTCGGGGAGGGAGAAGAGGGGGAGGGAGGGAGAAGGTGCTGTGGCAGAGGGATAGTGGTAGGATTTTGCGGGGGGTGGAGGGCAAGGTGAGAGAGGACGGTAGGGAAGGGAACGGCGGGGGGATGCTTGGGTTTCTGGGGGATGAGATCGAGGGATACAGGGCGACGGAGAAGGGTAAGGTACTGCCCCCGAGAGTGGCAGGGCAAAAGGGAGGATGAAAAGAAGAGAGCGGGAGACTGGATGGCGAGAGAGGGAAAAAAATGAATAAAAAAAAGAGGACAATCGGATGTGGCGGGATATGAGAATTAAAGAGGACAGAGCGCGCCACTGGGTTGAACAAATAAGGCGTGTTTATTAGGGCTTAACGTAAACGGCGAGTGTCGTTTTGGGACTAAGCAGGTGTTCAACCGAAGGTGATGAATAATTAAAAGTTAAACTTCCGGATCAAGTGACGCCTGTTAAAGAATGCGTGATCATATGTCGAATTTGGCGTTATATTCTTTCTTATCACAAATTCCTCCATCTTTTGTAAGAATTTTAACACTGATGTCACCGTTGGTTTGTTCGAAAATCAATTACATAAGCTTAGTCGCGGCAGATGCCGTTTATCCTTTCACTCCATCTCTCAAAAAATATTAATTCTATTCCTGAAGCACACTATTATGGTAATTTTCCTATTTTTACTTTGCTATTCTTACCTTGAATGTCAATCTGGTAATCGGTAACCCTTGGGTCTTAAAATATGGCTTTGCTCCTTACCTGTAAGTAAAATAAAATAATTATGTTACTCCATTACAAATTGCAATTTTAATTAGATGAATTATTATTTTACATCGCATTATTGAAATCTTCGTCGATTTATTCCTGCTTGAGCGACAGCTGATGCATCTTTTTCGAAACAAATGGCTTTACTCAAATCATTAAAACTTCATCAATCGGAAATTAATTTCAAAATGTTTACAGGTTTAACGGTTTCAACTAGCACTAATAAAAGAAGCGGCCGATGTTACTATTTATCATTTTCCCAAGCATGTCGCATTTTTGCTTGAAAAATTGAATTGATTCTCGTGCGGCTCTTTTTAATTCAATGTCGTTGTGACAACTGACCAAATAATAGGCAACCGGAAAATAATATTTTTCAGCTTTATAAATGAAGTCTTAAGGATAAATGTTCAACGATTCCAATCAAAAGTAGTAAACTTAATTCAGGTGTCTAGGTTGCTAGTTTGAGTTCCAATAGCAAAAATGCTCTTTTTTTTAGCTCTTTATGTACTAACGGTATTCCATTTTTTAAAAACGTGTATAAACCGTAACTGAATTCTAATAAATTGATGGTCGTCAAAAATACCATTGTATTGATCTATCCTTTGATATTATTTTTCTGAAGAGGCACGTGGTTTTGGCAAAGCTACGAGGAATGATTTTATGCTCCCGTTCTTCTAAGAGGCCTTTACCACAGAGTAATTGTTTTTTTAGACTAATGTTAATTATAGCTCATTTCTGTGTACCAAGATGTTTTAACTCTATTTTCAGAGTGTCATAGAACTTTATTGGATTGCATGCATAAATTTTCATTAAAAATCATTCTGCCGCGATTTTTAAGTCTCAATATCAAAATGCGTCCATGAGAAATGACAACTTTACAACATCAGCATCCTCTTAATTGCTAACAATACATGCAAAAATGTATGAAAACGTTAATTTAGGTCATACGGGGTTTATACGCAAAAATTGTTATTCCGGTTTATCTCAATTATTCAAAATAAAGATTTTTAAATCACGTCCGGACTGCTATTATGAACTATATAGTCCTATTAAATAATATGAAATCCAGCTGAGCAAATTATGGAACATTGATTGAGACCATACCATTCCTCTATTAAACATTTATTATACTGGCTGCGTAACGTACAATATCTCAAAAAATTACAAACGCTAAGATATTAAACCAGATATTTAGGTTTTATTAAAAGATAAGTAGTGGAAATGTTTTCTGCTAAGTAATAGTTATGAATAATCACTATTACGTCATTAAAATAGTTCAATTAATTTTGTTAAACCTATCATAACAACATATAATGAATAAAAGGTAAATATAGGATTCTATCCGTCTATATGAATTTATGCCATAAAGAGAAACTCATGATTTGGGTTCTCAAACCTCTTGCTAAAACAATAAAGAAGTATCTGAATGTGAATCAAACTAATGAGGCGGACTCAAATTCCGACAAAGTAACAAGCAAGTAAAACGAGAAAACACTTCACGACTGAAACCTCAAAGTTGCTTCATCTTATGAATGATTACCTACCAAGAAATAATTTTAAGCAGTTATTGCAATACTACATATTTCTTACTTTATAAAATGATTAACAACATGACGGTTATTTGGCGCAATCAAATACGATGATACCGTAAGGAGCTGTCACTAAAGTTATTACACGGAATTTAAAGGATCCGACTAAACCATTTTCTTCTAATTTCAAAAAAATTTTAATACTAATAAGAAAAGATTTTAATGAATCCGAAAGTAAAGGTACTATTACATTTACTTTATTTCTGTAAGAAGATTTACAGGACCAATTTCTTTATTCAAAAATAATAATTTCATAAGTGCACTTCATTTTCCCCGCGCAGGTGAAAGTAAACGAGTTTTTGGCTCAAAAGTTCACTCTTGGAAGAAAATTAAAAAGAAATGAGACTATATTCTGGGAATCCGGAAAAGATTAGCGCGCGATTCGTATTTTTTCCAGTATGAACTCTGGGATTTTAAAGATGATATTTGTTATTTTAATACAACCGTACAAAACGAGAAATGTTTATATAAAGCCCACCCGTAGAAAAGTGATCTGAGGTCAGTCCCCAAAAAAAAAGAAGAAACGTAAAAATTATGAAAAATATATGAAACAAAGAGAAAAAATTGTTTAAAAGAGACGAGCTTGAGAGAGAGATCGATTAAGGCAAATGGAGGGAAGAGGTAAGATGTAGCGTAGGATGCGAAGTCAGGTTTGGGCAGGCACGTGGAAGGGCAGCGTGGGCAGAGAACATATATGCCGGAGGGGGGAGAGAGAGACGGGGGGGGGGGAGGATGTAGCCTGCCGAGATGGCGGCCTTATAGGGGGCGGCTGTGGCACTCGGAACACGGATAGCTTCGGATAACACGGAATTCGATAGAGGAGACTTGAGAACGATACGGGAGGAAAATAATAAGGCTTGGAAATAAATTATACAGGCGGCAGCGTTAGGCGCGAGTCTGGAATAGGTGAGCTGGAGAGAGAAGGTGAGAAGGTAAGAAGACTCGTGCTTCACGAACATCACTAGGTAAGAAACACGACCGAAAAATCCCGCGACGAGGGATTTTTTTCTTCACGTAACAAATCGGTCAGAGAGAGAGATGCGCTCGAATTTACCTAAGTACAGAGACGGTAGATGAGGAGTGGGACGAGAAAGAAATTAGGGAGGACTTTTTTCCCGGGGCGTGGACGTTAGGCAAGGCATAGGTAATATCGCGGACGTGTTTGGAGGAAGAGAGCGGTACTGCTGCGAAAAGGGCGTGGGCGAGTCTGGTCCGGTGTATAAAAGGGAAGACGAAAGGGAAAGAAAGTAGGAGGCGGAGGGCGCTGAGGCGGATGAGGCGGTGTGTGTGTGTGTGTGTAGGTTGTACGTGAGAGGGGGGTATCGGATGGGCGTGGAGCGATGGAGGGGGGGGAAGAGAGAGAGGGAGGTTAGGGTGGGAAGGATGCCAAAGAGATACGGAGCACCGCAGACGGCTGGGCACCTCTTTTTTCCCCCCCCCAGAAAAAAAGGAAGAGGGAAATTGTGGGGGAAAGGGATAGAGGACAAGAAAAGGAGGAGATGTAGAGGAGGGGAATGGGAAAAAGTGGGAACGAGGAAGTAGGAGCGGAGGAAGAGGTGACTGTAGAGAACCGGGGAAAGGATTATGTCGAGAGAATGGGGGAATGGAAAAGGAACGGAGATAACATAAGAGGAACCAAAAATGAAAATGGGAAAGGATAAGTAAGGGTTTGAGGAAGGAAATAGAGAAGAGTTGGCATAAAGTAAGAGGAAGGAACAATATGGCAGAGAGAGAGGGAAGGAAAAGAAAAAGGAAACTTGTAAAGAAAAAGAGTGCGAACAACACTGTAGATGAGATAGAAATGTAGTAACTGGGAGAAATGATTGAGAAAAAAGGTAGGAGCTTTAAATATAAATAGGAAACATTTTTTGTAGAGGAAATCAGACAATCGTTGGGTAAAAGAAAGAGGAGAGGAAAGAATGATAAAGAAAGAGAAAAGGAAACAGATAGAGAGTAACGAAAAGACAAATGTTAAGGAAAATATGAAGGAAACCAGAGAAAGAATGTACCGGAGAATCAGTAGACCTAGAAAATGGAGAGCAAAACGGAAATCCAAAAAGGAAATCAGAAAAAAGATGAGTAGCGGTTTAAAGAGGAAAGGTGAGCTGGATAAAGAGAAAGGAAGGAAAAGGTGGATAGAGATGAGAAGGTAAGAAACCAACGAAAAAACAACAGAAAGACTCAAAAGGTTAAGGGAATAACTGAGTAAGTTGGAGAAACGAACACGGTAAAAATAAACGTGGGCAGTATATTAAGGGATACGTAAGAAGGAGAAAGAGTAAAAGTGGATCGAAAACAAGGACGGAAAAATAAGGATGACAACGGAAGATATGATGAATGGGACATAAAAGGACGGGAAAGCGGAGAAGTAAAAGTTACGAAAGGCAATAAAACGAGGTGAAAGAGGCAGGAAGAGAGCCAAATGAAGGATGAGAGGGGAAGCAACCTTGAAGTAGAAAAGACGGATGGAGAAAAAAAGAGCAGGTTGGACCATTAAGTATTCGAAAGACGGCACGCAGAAAAGTATAGCAGGGAGTGGTTTGTCGAAATTCCAAGAAGATAGAGAAAGTTGAAGGAGGAATAAAAAAATACAGCGTATAGGAAACTCTTAAAGGAAAACACCGCCAGAGATAGGGAGGGAGAAGACTATATCTATACTTCCTCTTTCTCTCGAATTTCCGACATCCGTCCCGTGCCGAACAAATATCTCCCCGGCATTTCTTTCCCGCGAACGATTTTTAGTACGGTATTAAACATCAACTTCTCATATTCTTTTCGGTTAGAATGATCACATTCACAGCCGACCATTCACGTGCATAATATATTTCTGAGAATACGTGTTATTTTTTTCGCGTGAACTTACGCATCATACGAAAGCGTAAAAACGCAACTTTTTTTTTTTGTATGGCTATAGGAAAGATGGGAAAGGCTGAAAAACTCTTGAATAAATAACATACACCGGAGTTGAGATATCCGTCACGATGAGCTATTGGAATTCCTGGCACGAGGCTACACTACGGGGGCACCTGGGAGGGAGAGGGAGGAGGAAGAGGGAGGAGGAAGAGGGAGGAGGAGGAGAAGTGAGGGGTAGGAAAAAGGGGGGAGGGTAGTAGTAGGAAGGGGCGGTGAAAGAGCACCAGATTCACATAGGAATCGGGATAGGAGAGAAGAAAAAAGGGGAGGTCAAAGTGATTTATTGAGCCCAGATTGCGATAGAGAGAAAGGGGGAGAGGAAGAGGGGGCGGGGGGAGGGGGTTGGAAGGAGTCGAGAGAGGGAGAAAGTCGGGGAGTTGCGGGAGGAGAGAGAGGGTTGTGGGAGAGAGCGCGTAGGGTTCGGATGGAGGAAAAGGAAGGAAGAGTGGTAAGGGGAGATAAAGGGGGAAAGCAAGGATCGACTGCTAAAAAGATACGGAGAGGTTGAACAATGGAAGAAATCGACTCTCCGAGTTGAGAAAATGCAGTGTAACGAAACGCAAGAGATTTAAGAGGAGAAGAATTTCGAGAGGAAAATCAAGTAACCAACAATAAGACTAGCCGATGAGGTCTACATTTATAAAAGTCCTCAGAGTATAGAAAAGATCCAATCACATTAGTGGATTTTCGCTCGAAATATAGTCACGAACGATTTAGCGTTTCGGTCTGGAAAATAATCGATTTCGTCCTATGACTGAAAACGAATCCAAGAGTAATCATTTAAAAAAAACAAATTTTTATCTTAGGTATCTCCAATAGCCTTAAGAAGGATGTATAAAACAATTGGAAATTATTTATTAGAGTGATTTTTTTCAATTCTTGGATGAATAATCTCACTAAGTCAAAATTTTACAATTACATTTATTGACAAAGATAAATTCAATCCTGTATTAATAATAATAATAGTCAAACGTGCCACATGCACAGGTGACCTCAAAACTCACTAAATTTATATATATGAAAAGTATTTTTTTTTATTTATAGTCATGAATACACAAAGAGAAAAATGTAAGCGTCGTAGATCTTCGGCTTAGGACGGGAATCGTTACTAATGGTTTTATGACCTATCTTGCATATGAATTTAAACAATTCCCTCGTGAAGAGAGACAGAGATCTAGATGTGACTGACTGCTGATCGAACAGACTCGACATTGATAAAAGATGTGACAAGCGATATATATATATATGATATTTTTATATTACGAAACGAAGCATTAAATTACCAGAATAAATAGAAAAGAGACCGGAAATATAAAATTCGAAAGTGAAAACAAAACAGAAACACAATAAGAAGAGATAGACATTGGGAGATAAACACAAAAATAAGAAAAAAAAGTAAAAATAAATGGGCGCAATACAAGAAAAATAGCATAAGAGAAAGAAAGAAAAGGAAAGGACGCGAAGGAAAAAGGATAACAGGTTAGTAAGTTACACATAAAATAAATTTGTATAAATAAACAAAGAGATTTGGAAAAAAATATCTCACAAAAGAGTATTAAAGACGAAGATATGAAAATAAAATGTCGAAATGAGAGAAAAGATAAGTACAAAAGCGGAAGCTTAAAGAAAGATGGAGAGAGAAGAATCTGATATGGTCAACAAGTGACTTTCTCCATATTTGGCGTATATTTAAATTATTTATAAATAGCATTATAAGGCAAAATTATTATTTCGTCTTACTTATTGCCGTAAATTAGGTATATCTTGAATATGTTTATAGAATTCACAGCTATATGGGGGCGCTGTATACTGGAAATTTACGAAAAAGTTAAATATCTCCGAAATGGTAGGTTCTACAGAAATTTGATTCAAACAAAAGTTGAAAGAAATATTATTCTCTACAACTCTGATCCTCACGAAGATTACCATTAACGATGTTTTTAAGGAGGTATTAGACGGAAATCCATAAAACCGATTACTCATAAATAATTCCTAAACAGTAACTGACATGGAAAATTATTTCAAATGAAAGTTGTAGGAAATTACACTCTCCATAATATTTCTACCGAGTTGTATATGAAATAATGATGTTTTAACGGAGAAATATCGCAAAAACCGAATCGGGTTTCGAATAAACCTCGACTTCCGGTTAACCGTTATTGTCCAAAAAACTGATGAGCTCTTCGTGCTCATACCACGAATTTGGTAGTGCTATGGAAAGTACTTTTCGAGTTAGAGCGCCCACAATTACATAATTACATACACACGCATACACACACAGACATCATTCCGAAAATAGTCTAAACGTGTTCCAGGGACCTCAAAACGTTTACTTCCGTTGAAATCTCGAAGTCGATTTTTTTCATGAAAACAATGCTTTCTCTATACTTCGTATGTATATGTAGAGAAAAAATGGAGAATTTGCTCTAAGGAGGGCAAAAATTATGAACATAGAATAGGACAGAGGAAGAAGAGGAAAGCAAGTAGTAAAGAGAGAGATTGGTAGTTCGGCTTACGGGTGATGACACGACGGAAGAATTTTATAGGCAGTATATATATATATATATATATATATATATATATCCTATATATATATATATATATATATATATCCTATATATATATATATATATATCCTATATATATATATCCTATATATATATATATCCTATATATATATATATATATCCTATATATATATATATATATATATCTCCTATATATATATATATATATATATATATATATATATATTCTATAGCACAGGCGCACCACACACATACACACGGAGTTCTAGGGAATTGCTGTGGCATGGAATTCAGGGGACCAAAACGGAATCCGTTGGAAAGTCTGTGTCGGGGACGGAACATCGAAGGGTAGAGATAGTAGCGGAGGAGAACATAAAAAGAAACACCATCTCCTATTAACCCTAATGGATCGGAGAATTCTGAGGTTGCCCGCTTCGGGGCATTTTTTCATGTATACCTATATTGGAAAGCTATAAACAGTCCCTTTATGCCCTAGATATATAAAGCTATGCATTATAATAACAGCAGAATTATGCGAGATATTCCTAAAGAAAACGTTTAGTCGAGCATTTTCTTAACCTTTGGTGCGCTTCTATAGCAAAATAGCGCCGTCGTTTGAATATATTTTAGATAAAGAGAAATAGATACTTGAACGCTATATAAAATGTATGCTATTTTACACAATGAATGTATTTTTGTTACATGTGGGGGTAAAAGAGACAAACTTGAGTACATTTTTAAGCATTTGGCGGTAAAACTACTTTTGCTTCTAAATAAACTCATAATTCAAAAATTTACATTAGAAAAATTATATGTCGCGAGGAAGAATACTGAAATATATGACACATCTCTTCAGCCTATTATCATGTAAAATTATACAAAGTAGGAGACATTTTCTATTGCGTGTTAGTGGATCAATATGGAAATTACCAGCATTTATATTTTAGTTCAAATTAATAAAAGATAAACTTTAGGTCTTTACAAAAGGAAGATAATAATGTTCATATTGTTCTTTTTGAAATCCTTCAAATAGCATTTTAACTAACTAGGTCAATACAATTAATTTTAAAGGGGATTCCAATCAGCCCTATTCAAAATAATCTTCAGATCTCATTTACGGCATCCACTGTTTTTACCACATAACATTTTAAAATATTTAAACACTACGGTTACAAAATCTCTAAAATTAAATCTTACCATTCCATTAATTTTGAAAATGTATGTCACTAATCCTTACATTTATTAAATACGTTACAAAATCCTATGGGAATAGGGGCTAACTCAACGAACAACATTTTAAAAACTTTTCAGTAGTGCAACTTGATATAATTTTATTTAGAATGGCATTCCCTTCATTTATTACATAAAGTCGTTGTTTCAAAATAAGCGTATCCAAATAGAATATGCGAGCAAAATTTTACTCATATCCTCTATATAAGACGCTTATATAGAATTATTTCAGTATTCAAATTTTTTTAAATCTTCTATAGTTTTAGAGCTACTTAGTCCCCCGAGAGTTGCTTAACGGATATCTTTTAGAGGTAGTTTTATCCCTGAAATAGTTCATTAGCAGATAAGAAATACTACGCGACCTATATTTTCGAAAATTATCCATCCCAGCAAAGTTTCACCGAAACTGCAATGTAGCGCATGAAACACTTCCCTTGTAAATATATTCTAACATATCTTAAATTTTGACTAAGCCATTATTTTCATTTAAACGTCATTCGTATAAGAAACGATGACTTTAATACCATTATTATTACTATACTTTTTGTTAAATTGATCAACAATAAATTTAAGTTCGTTTCTTCTTAGCCAATAATTATTACGGAAAAGACTCGAAACGTAAGGAAGAGGTCAGAAAAAATTATTCCTAGTCCCGGAAAACTCAAAGAACTTAAATTGATCAACTATAAATTTAAGTTAACACAAAACGACTTCAGATGCATGCTATTAATATTTCTCCAGAGTCGATCCAAAGGCATCGTTCTTAGCCAATGGATAATAATTATGGATAAAACTTTAAAGGTAAGGAAGAGGTCAGAAAAAATTATTCCTAGTCTCGGAAAACTCAAAGAAGTCACGCTTTCCAAGCACGAATTCAATCTAATGCCGCAGAGATATTTCAAAGAATACTAACCGAAAATTAAAACCTCCATCTTCGGAAGATAGAAATAAATAACCGGATTAACCAATTTAAAGGATCCTCTTTTCAAAGCCAAACGCGAAAATTTTTACGGCCTCACCGTTGAAGGATTGCAAATGGATGCCAATTAAACTTAAAACCCATTCAATCACGTCGGAGAAGCGAGAGAGAGAGAGAGGGGAGGGAGGAGGGGAGGGGGAGAGAAGGGGAGCGTGGAGATCCTGACGAACCAGTGAGCCAATCCATGGCCCGACTCCATTTGAGAGCAAACTCGAAGTGAAATAGGGCGAGATAGTTTGGCGGGAGAGGAGATAGCGAAAGATGAAAGGATAGGAGAAGAGATAGATAGAAGGGGAAGTGGGATAGACGGAGGAAACAGAAAGAGAAGAGAGGGGTGGGGGGGAGAAGAGAGTGGGATGGAGGAGTGGAAAAGGAGAGAGAGAGAGGAAAAAGAGGCGAATAAGATCGCGGTTGAATCGGAAGATTGATGGTTTGGGATGCAGGGCTGTTAGTGATTGATTGAGAGCTCGGGAGGTTTTTAAATGGGAAGTGATAGAGGAAACGCCGGGTTGAAGGGGTGGCGAAGAGGGAACGGGGAGGAGGGGGGGGAGGAAAGAGAGGAGTAACGAAAATAGATAGAGATATGGCGCGAAATGTTTGGAGGGAGAGAGAGACAGAGAGAGCGAGAGAGAAAAGGAAACGTTGGATCTCATCGGTAGTGCACTTTTCGCGGGAAAAATAAACGACGTATGCGAGACACTTGGAGTGTTTTTACCCGAATGGCTTTAATTGATGGAAACCCTTAACGAGTTCGGTGATTGGGACATCGGGGGTAAATAATTCGAAGCAGTGACCCGAAAATCCTACGTGAAAAAGTGTGATCGTAGCCATTAATACCTTTCTTTTGGAGGCTATATCTTTCTTTTTGCTACAGCGTAAATACTAATAAACATATTAAGCCCCTCACTATTATCGCTCAGCAGCTATTTATGGTAATCGATCACGGAGCCCAAAATTAAATCTTGCATAAGTGAGAATGCTATTTATTTTTAAACTGTCTCTTAATGTTGTCAATTTAATTAAGCCTAATATAATCGCATGGGTAGACATTTTATTTCAAACTATGCGCCAAAAAATATATTATTTTCTAATATGTAACAAGTCTGTATAATTAAATATTTTAAAATATTTTCCTGATTTTAATTGAAGAAGTCATTCCAATTACATAAGATGTAATCAAATATATCTCAATAACCAAGAGACTGATTTACCATAAAAAACGAATATACCTCTTAAAATATCCGTATATTTAAAATCACTTCGCGATTCCGATTAACAGGAAATTGCGATATTCCGTCGATATAGCGCCAAGATACATCTTCATCTTGCCATTAAAGAGATAAGACGAAAGAATAAACCGCTATGGCTCATATGCAATTGACAGTATATGTAATACGTAAAAACGCGTGGAAATAACATAACGCAGCATGAAAATTTGAATGCAGCTCCATCTACCGATCTCCTCATACGAAACAAATTCCATACTGCAACTCTTTAAAGCAAGCTCCATAACCTTTAAAATAAAAATAAAAAATACGATCCGCGATGCCGAGATACGCTATTCTAACGAAATAAATGGACGGACAACAGATGGGCCATCTACGATAAAGAAGGAAAAAACCGCATTTAAAAACTCCGCGCACATAAACAATGAACCGGAGCAGACGATAGGGGTAGGACGGAAGTTTAGCGCCAAAGCGCGTCCGCCCATCAAGGCAGCATGAAGATGGATGGAAAGATTTCACTGTGGGTCAGCGGAGAAGGGATGTGAGGAGGCGGGGAGAAAGTGGGGCTCGGGATACGGAGGGATGGAAGGGGACGGGCGGGCAGCGGAGTGTGGGAAGGCTCGAAAGTGCTGTAGATCTGCCCCGTCAGCGACTCTTACCGCTCCTATCCACCCTCCTTCCCTCCCCCCCCTTTCTCTCTCTCTCTCTCTCTCTTTCTCTCTCCCCCCCTCTCCCCCACCCTCCCTCCCTTCCTATCATCTTATTTTTTCTTCTTTAATTATCTTGTTCATTACTCATAAAATTAAAATATTTTTTGTAATTCTTATCTTGTTAAACTTGTACGTATTATTGTAATTCAACTATTGTTCTTTCATGTATCTAGGGATTTCGCAGGTTGGTTCCACCCCCCTTCCCTTCGTGGGTGTTTTCCTGCGTGGTCTTTTACTATAGGATGGCCAAGTCAGGTCTTTCCTAGGTTTTTACCACAATTACTCTGTCTTTTTATACAAATTTTCCGAATTTGTAATTTGATGTTTTGCTTATGTTTTTCTATTTTTTTCTGGTTCTTTTCTGTCAAATTATTAGTACTATTTTATACTCATTTGTAACTGTTGACGCAGGATTAAATGTAAGAAGGGACTATATAGTGTCAATTTCGCCCTAATAAAGTAGTTTGTCTGTCTGTCTCTTTTTATGTCCCACGCCCTGCTCCCATTCTCTTTTCAAATACGTCTCTCGAAACTCATTCCCTATAGCAGTGATGGCGAACCTTCTTTTGTCCGCGTGCCAATATTACCGAAATTGTCGAATTTTTTCCGCCTCGCGTGCCAAAAAAGTTCTTGATTTTATTGGGTGCCAACTTATTTAAATTCGTGATGAATACATAAAGTTGTAACCGTAAAACTAACGTTTACGATAGTTAACTAAATAACACAAATGTTTTTGCGGCGTTAAATCAATACGCTAAATGTTTTGATTGGTTTTCGAAATTCGTTGGCGTGCCAATCTAAATCGTCTTGCGTGCCACTTATGGCGCGCGTGCCATAGGTTCGCCATCAATGCCCTACAGCCTCCTCTGATCCTGCGAAAACCTCCGGCCCATCTTATGTGGAATCTTCGTCATTCCCACCCCCATTTATACAGTTTATAATCTCCCTCTTACACACTGGCCTTCTACACTCACTCATGCCTCTTCTCCTTTTACTAGGTTGGCCATGTCAGGTCCTTCCTAGGTTTTTACCACAAATACTTAGTCTTCTCTTTTTAGAAGTTTCCGAATTTGTAATTCAATCTCTTAATTGTGTTTTTTTGTTCTTTTTCATTAGCTTAGTTTCAGGTATTTGTCTTCTGTTTGTATGTTTATATGTTATTATTTTTATTGTAATTTGTATTTCATAACGTAGGGTTAAATGTAAGAAGGGACTACCTAGACTCAATTTCGCCCTAAATAAAGTCGTTTTTCTGTCTGTCTGTCTGTCGGTCTCCTACTTCGATTTCCGTTACTTTCACTCAGCTCCTCCTATCGATCTCCACTCCTGTCATCCAATTTATCTTCTGTTTCTCTTCCTTTCGTCTACATACTCTTTTTTCCTCATTTTCTAATTCTTCCTCTTCCCGACACTCTACCTTTCTTTTTTTCCCTCTTCCCCCTTCCATCTCTCTACCTTTCTCTCGATTCTCTCCCTACACTTCTGTAATGGCCTCTCTATGTCTCCCTCCAAGCCTTTCTGTTAATTTATTTAAAAATATAAGTTGAGGTGCTGGTAATAGATTATCATTTTTAAATGAACCCCAACAATGTCAAACAGAAACCTGCCAGCAATAAAATCATTTATTCACTGTGGTGAAAAAAATATCTAAACGAAATGAAAAACTTATTGGGAGCCAGTGTGAAGAATGCTATTAAACATAATATTAGATCATTGATGAAAAACGTATCTTTTAGCAGTTTCCTTTTTCTTTTCTTGCAACCCCTTTGGTCAAACCGAAACACACATTTCATGACTTTTAATGTCCAGTGATGCTTTCAAAACCTTGCTACATCGAGAATTATGGCCGTGCAATCGAGGCGTTTCTTAAAAAAAAAGGTAGACGCGCTAAACCGAAAACGTGTGATACGAAACCGCGTAATCCGGGGGGGGGGGGGGGGCAATCTCTTCTTTCATTTTTATGTACTTTCGCTTTCCGGCGTCCTGCTTAATCGGCCGTCCTTCTTCACACAGTTCTTCTTTCCGCTATTCGGCCATGTCCCTCATTCTTCCCATCTTTCATTATTCGCCCTCGCATCTTTCATCTGTTTTCAGTTCTTTCATCCTAAGCCTCTTCCTCCTCTCCTCTCCCCTCTTCGCACTATCCCCGGGGAAGGGGGAAGGAAAGGGTTGCTGAAAAAACGAGTTTAATGGACTGGACACGTTTCTCTTATCTCAGCCCCATTCCATCTTTAGTCTCAAACGAAAGGACACGCTCGCTTATCTTCGGCAAAAAGAAATAAAGACTAATCTATGAAAATATCGTTGAGATTATAAAGAACTTCCACAAAGCTTACCGAGTGCCGATGAATATTCAGTCAAGGGTAGCCGGAAAGATTATACCCAAAACCTTAATTGAAAAACTACGTTGCTCCTACAGCCATGAAAAGGTCACGAAAACCAGACGCGGGCGTTTTCTGTTATATAGCAGTCATCATCGGGGGCGATAATCTATTTATTTAAAAGGCTAATGTACGTATGTAGTAAGGAAGGACAATAACGGCCGAGGGTGGCAGCACTGCGGGTTAGCCAGCGGAGGGCCTTGCTTACTATAATATTTACTCACACAGCTAGTCTCACAGAGCTCTATAGGCAGCTAACACAGATCTTATTTCGGAGCTGAGTGGGCAGCTAGTAGATTCTAAAATCAGTTCACCACTGATGTCCAATGTTATGTAGCCTAAGTGTGAAACTTGTTTCACCACATTCTTCCGCTTATTATATTAGTACTGTCATTTTATATTGAGTTAGTGATCTATTTAAATAATTGCCAATATATCACTTTTTACATATATATTTCGAATATAAGATAATACCATCCAAAAAGAATCATTTCAAAACTATGATATTGCAGCAGATATTAATTTCTAAATGCTTTATTGCCTCACACTAGTAGCGTAATATGGAACACGGATGATCAATGTTTTCACGAACGTGGCGTTTAAAAAATACGACCAAATTTTTTTTCACTGTCCGCCCGAGCAAGCGAGCGCTCCGCGGATTTCCGGAACTTTCTGAGAGCTTTCCATTGCGAAAAAATTGAAATATTCATCTCCGCTCGCACGGTAACCTTTTTAAAAACGTGCCAACTATAAATTTGCAGCAGTATTCTTCAATTAAACTCGAAAAACTATCTCCGACCATTTTCTTCCTTGCTTTGGGCGATGGATGGTGTTGTGCATCGAATTTTGAAGAAATAAAGCCGAGTCGTTTTAATACGGCTCGGAAAGCGACGAATTTTGAGAGATGGGATTTTTAAGTCGATTGACGCGGGATTCTACGAAGGATGGAGGCGTAAAGAAAGATTTATGATCAAAATCGGGACTGACCATCTTTAATACATATAAATGGCGTGGAGTAAGGAAGCGAGATATTTTAAAAGTACAATAAGGATTTGTGTAGCGCCTTAAAAAGAATTATGAATGGAACTCGAGTGGACAAAAATTCACGCGATTAAATCCGACTCCATAACTCAAACAATCCTCTGTTGTTACCCACCAAAATTTGGCGGCGTAAAATTTCCAGAGACGAGAAATTTTAAAAAAGAGCCTGCGCGATAAAAGTTTGATGCGGCATTAAACTTCACCGCACATCAGAAATTTTCCGTAATTAAATAGACGTTATGATTTTGATGCGCAAATAACAGCACTCTCGCAGAATCTATTCCGACTAAACACGTCATTCAAAACTGAAAAAGATTTTATAAAAGATGCTGACGGTCAAAAATATAAACAAATAAATTCAATCTTGTATTTTAATGCTCCACATTAAAATCATATAGTACTCCAAATAATTATTTAAAAATAGAAATTAAGAGATTCGAAGGGGAGCATATCATCTAGGAAGTAATGTAGATGGATTGTTTCATATTCTGCTTAAACATCTGAAAAAATTTTTTAGCTTATTTATGGACTTAAACGACAATTTTTTTAAAAATCAGCTCTTGTAAAATATAAAACTAAATAACCCAAAATTATTTTAATACTCAGCGTTTCATTACTTAATGTGAGAATCGGGCATATTACCCCATTACCCCATAAATAATCATTATGCTAAGAAGCGAACCCTGTGTGTTTCTTTTTTGTCATTCGAGTCTGCCAAGTGATATATGCATCACCGACAAGCTTCATAAATTGGTGGTTGATTACTTTCACCTTTTAAAAAATTGAAAACCCATTAACACGGATTAATTCAAATAAGGGGGCATTAGTCGATTCGGATATGAACTCCATTATTATTAGAGAGGAAAAAAATACAATAAAACAGGAGGAAGTTATAAATATGGGCGCCACTGAAATTGATAGTTAGGCAACATAAAAACTCGATGAATACCCCACTCGGCAACGACGCGATATTCCAACTTCAATTACGTTAATAGATTTCGTCCCAACTACTTGAATATCCTCCCAGCAATACATCACAGGTGGGTAAATACAATTTCGTTAAACGTAATGAAACACAAAATAACGCAAGATCCAAAGACCCAGGGTGCTCTTTCTGCCTCGAACCCGCGATATATCAAAGATAAATCCATCAGGAATATAACCGAATCGGGCCCTTAATAAACCATGCAATGTTTTCATTGATCCGGCGAATCGATACGGAAGAGGAAGCAATAAAAGCGATTGGGATAAAAAGGATTAATCATGCGAAATGATAAAATGTAATATACTGTGAGAAGAGCCGGAACTTTTTCCGCGAAACAAAAAAAATAAACGACGATCAAGAATCAGACCGTGTTTCGGCGGGGGTAATGGAAAACTGGAGCCAATAGCACATGCACTCTAATGAGATTAAAGAGGTAGGTGTGTACGAAAAAGCGGATGCCATAAATTCAAAATATAAAAGATAACACTGAATGAGTATTAAATGGCTATATATATCGGATCCGGATGGGGAAAAAAATGGGACAGACGACCATTTCAAATGCAAAAGAGAGCAATTCCGTAGTTATGGTAATTTCGAGAGAAAGAGATTGAAAGCGTATAGTCCATTTATCATGAGATCGAATTCGGATATCAATGACATGTTCTACGTTAATCTGATATATGATACTATGGTGCCCATAATAGATTCTTTATTACAGAAAATATAAGAATTAACAGAAATTATCTTCGCCAAAGCAAATTTGTATGAATCCTTTTGCTGACACGGATACCACGATAAGGTTATGTAGCATAGCAGTCAAATGTATTAAGAAGTAAATCCGTGAATTCCTTTAATGTCAACAAAACAAATACAACACAAGAAATTGTTATGAAGAATTAACAGTTTACAAAATTGTAGAAAATGAAGTCTGAAATTCAACCTCTGCGTTATTAATGAGTCAACTCTATGCAACACATAGGAACCTATAATCAGTACATCCGATGGACTTTCATATAAAGATCTCCATGCTTAAGCAGATTTAATCTTCTTCAATCAAACTAACTAATCTAGATATTGCGTGAATTCCGTAAAATTCCAGAAGCAGTTACAAGTCTGCACACCGTAGCAAAAAATACTCCACAAATTTTGTTTAATAGATAGAAGACCAATCCCTCCAAGGTGAATAAAAACGTTTCCTCAGTTGAAGATAGTACATTAAAATCTTAATGAAATGTCTACATAAAAAGTTTTACATTATTTATTTATTACTATTTTACTTGACATGTAGAATATGAATAAAAATAGAAAAGTTATACCTTAGATGAGTACTGATAAAACTTAATCCGAATTCCATGTGATACGTAATTGCCACCATAAACTTAACCAGCAATTTTGCAAACCTCTAAATTTCAAAATCTGGAAGAGAGACACAATCCTGCATGTTTATTTTGCAAAGTGTTAAATTACAAATGTCGATATCGCAGATTTATACTCCTGTGGCCAATCCAAAAAGAAAAATAACGAATCACCCGAAAAAATCTATCGAAAAGGGAACATAGGAAGCTTTATTATAACTAATACCGAAGTCACCTTTCCGTATTTTTTTTCATCTGCTACGTAAGATTAATAGCCGAGGACAAGTACATATTTCAAAAAGTATTAATACTAGAAAAAAATAAACAAGCGAGGAAATCATCGCCGCCCTCAAACAGGAATCGGCGACCTCTCGAAAACGAGACCGGCAGACGTTCACCGTTGCGTCATTCTTTTATTTTTTCTAGGCCACCGAAGAGAGAGAAAATGAAGATGGTCTAATGCAGGGTTTCCCAAGCTGTGTTCCGTGGAACCCTTAGGTTCCGCAGAAGCTAAATGGGGTTCCGTAATAGAGAGCCGATACGTTCTTTCTCTTATTTACAGCAGAAAACATTAGCCTCACTTGTAAACTGTATACTGTAAGACACATAAGCTATATAAATAACCATCTTAAAGTCAATTTACTGCGATTAGGCTTACCATCTCTTATGGTTCCGCCAGAAAAATCATTTGAATATAAAGATTCCGTGGCTTCACAGAGTTTGGGAACCCCTGGTCTAATGGATTGACCGTCAGTTCCGATTCGCGTTGCTGCCAAAGACCTTGATGCTTTGGCGGCGGCAGGCGAGGTAGCTAGGGCGACCACGCAACGCAGGATGAATGGGCAGAGATTGTTGACGAGTACAGAGGTTCGAGGCAGGAATATTTGGGTAATCGCATGTATGGCTCGTTGGTGAACTCGTTTCGGAAATTGGTCAATATTCGAGTCACTCTCCGACATGCAGGCACTCCCAAAAAATACAACCATTACCGTGGATATTTTTCGCGCCATAAAAGATATTTTTCGCGGGAGTCCCGGATGGAAATTCGTTTCTCGGATTCCGAAACGCATTACCCCGGAGTTTGTATTTTTTCGGAAAATAGGCCGTAAAATTTTTTTTTAAGCGGAATGAATGCCTGGACGCATATTTTAATGGCCTGTGGAATTCGTATCTCGTTGAAAGTGGCGTGCTTATCGAGTCCGGATTCGAAATTTTTTTCATTATTTAAAAAAAATTTTGACGAGCAAATGAGACCTCGACGGCAGTGAAAATCACACTGTTTTATCCTCTAGATGGACTTTCGACGAATTTCGGATATAAAACGCGACGCAGCTCGGGAATAAAAATGGTCGTGTGAGGCTGCTTTCAATATTCATGATCGAACGACGGAATGAAAAGAGCGCAGTTCCAATTATCTTTGCGGGGCGTTCATGAGCTGAAAAATGTACTCCGAATGGGTAATAAAACTTTTTTTAATCCTGGCGTTTCGATAAAAATAAACCGAACGGAACGCGATCGATGCCGCAGCGCAATTTAAGTTTGAGTCGTTAAAACGATGAAATGTAGTGTGAGCCGTATTAAACATTTTTTTCGGAATTTCTTTCGATTTCAAGGCAAAGGTCTCCATTTGATCAACGTAAACTTCATCTTTCGAATTGCGTTATCTTAAAGGGTATTTTATGACTGATTTGTGTAAAATTACGTACTCTTACAAAAGTTAATGTTCGTATTGAAATAATTCCCATTGCATATACCACAAGCTTTCAAAACTTCTTCTTTCAATTATAGTTACCTTAAGCTTTAATTAACCACAGGCTTTAGATTGTTTCACTGATTCGTTTAAATTGATGGAAAGGATGATCCGAAGATCATTATGCGACAGGCATAAGCTGTAATGAAGGGGAAATGTGGAAAACTCAAGAAATGTTCCCGTTATGAAAGATGAGAACTAGTATTCTGCGATAGTTCAGTGGTAGAATACCCGCCCGGTAAGTGGAACACCCGGGTTCGATTCCCGGTCATCGCAGAGTTTTTCACCTGTATCCACGCATTCCTAGGATTCCTTTAAAAATAAAGTAACAGTAATAATGCCTCCACTACATAAAAGTATAAAAGCACCTGTATTAGATAATATGGAAATTTCTGTTGTATGTCCTCCAAAATTTGAAACCTTTTGATAAAACTTTCCGACTGAATCTTTCCCTAAATTCTATTTACAAGAATATATAGGCTTCAATGTGGGCTTACTTAAATACTGCCACTAAATCTTATGGCTCCAATAACTACTTGATGATCTCTACGTAATATAAGAACTAGAACGCATTTCGTGCTAACCTAATATTTGATTACATCTCAAGGTTTATACCTGCAACACTTTATAGCGATATAATATCGCAGTTATTAGAACAGGTTATTAATTCCGCCTGTTAATTAATAATATTGCTTCATATAAGGGTATAAAACAACGAATTGCAACAAAAACCACACTTTCTATTAGTTTAGCAGCAAAAGAACAGCATGCCGCATCTCGAAGTTTTCACATTACTCCTTAAAGAAGTGCAAAGATATTATCCAAACTTAATGTACTCGTTTACGTGACATTTTATAATTAAACCCTTTTTGATTAACTCGGAAAGAAAAGTCACTCGCGAAAACTTTTCTTCTAAGCTAACCGAGACCTCGAAACGAATTCCGACAGTGGTCCTTCCCGCTCCTCGCATAGCTCAATTTAAAAAAATATCCTCATCCGACCTATTTCTTTGAAAAATACGGCTAGCCTTCAAAACACGTCTGAGACATAAAGGCGGTCTCCGAAGGCCGCACACCTTATGTACGAGAGCAAAAAATAAGGGTTAAAAAGAGAGAACGAGGCAAATAAAAGTCCTCGGCCTCCGCGGACTCCAAGTCTAGTCCATTTTATGTACTTTTTTCTTGACCGCGAAAGAAAAGGTTCCTGGAGTTTTTTTTAAATAAAAAAATTGGATTTCAAACAAAGGAGAGAAAATAAAAGGGCGTACGTGAGTCTACGGATCAGGGTTGAAGAACAGCTGACGATCGGGACGATGCAGACCGACTCCACGAAACGCGGAAAAGAGTGTAACGGAAGACGGAGATCTAGAACTTGGGAATTATTTCGAGTATGACATAGGATAGAGTAAAAACAAGCGACATAAGCAAGCATTTAGAGAAACTTCGTCATTTGATATCGCGAAACGTAGTCAATAGCGTATACTGGAGAATTATTTGCGTGGTGAAACTTTTTGTATCTTCTCCTCCCCTCTTGAATACAGGATTACATTTTCTGAGACCGATTTTGCGCATAAACTGGAAATATAAACTATACATCGTCTTTTCAATAATAAACACATGTTGTCACTGTGTGCTCTTAAATATAATTACTTACTAGACAACGCAACTTAATGTTTTTATTTATACCATGAAATATTTTACCCAAAAATGCTATTGTAGAAAATCTACTTCTTCTTAAGTGTAACAGTATTGAAAATTCATCATGTGACATTGTGACTAATGTTAAAAGTATGAAACAGCACCGTAAATGTATTCACTGCAAGAACAAATCTATCGTTAACATTATTATATATGGTCATTACCTTCGCATGTTTCATATGTGCTATATAGGGGTTTATTTTGGTTTTCAAAATGGTTTACGACAAAATATTGAATACATTTTCCAGAACGTTTTAATAAGTTTTCTTTCATTATAGCCAAATTTGTTTCCCTACAAAATATGTGCAATTTTATTTTTTGACATGAAAAGAATTAGAATTAGAAAGATAAGAAAAAGTTTTCAGAGTACTAAACAGCACATAAGTTAACAATTACCAAATTTAAAAATTGAACTTTTGTCAACTGTTAGGGCAGTGGTTCACAAGCTGTCAGTTGCGGCATAACCGTTTGCCACAGCCCATTTTTAGGGATACCGAGAAAAATTTTGATTAGTAAATAAATACATAACGATTTATTCGATATGTTGACCAGGGCAATAATGTTTTTATAATAAATTTATTTTGGTGTAGTACCAACAAACGGATTCATCCAAAGATTGTAATACTCGCATCAAAAAAGCTAAAAACGATCGCTGAATTCTGTTTATCTTTTATGGGTTCCGCGCTTACAAAAACTTTGGAGTTCACTCTTTTAGGGCATACAGAAGAAACAGAATGAACAACCAAGTGAAAAGTACATAGTTTATATTTAAATACCTTTTTTAACACGCAACGATAAAAAAATTAGCAAAATAAAGAAGAAATATTAAAGAAATGCCAAGGCGTTCGACGACATTCACCGACATCAGTCCATTTATACCATGTAACATTCAACCAATAACGACAGATTGGAAAAACGCCCCGAAACGTTACACAACAAAATTATTGACATATATTTTGTAAAAAACATTAAAGATTTCGCACAGTAAAATGTTGTCATGACCGGAAATCGAAACCGACGGGCGCATATTCTACCACCGAAATATAATAACAGACTAATTCTCGCGTATCATCCACATAAATGGATAGAATCAACGTACAAGCGAAAAGAACAGTTTATATTTCTTTTTTTTTTCAACTACAACTTGACGTTCGCTAATTATCTAGCTTTCTTAGATTGTAAATAAAAAGATCTGATTGCCTCCTGAGAGCCCAGGCACGAGAAGAGATGTGATGACGAAATGATTTGAGGATTTGAAATATACGTACTTGGATAGAGTATGTAAGGATTTCAAGAGAGGGTATGAAGAGAGAGAGAGACTGTCCCTAAAATTGAAACCATGGGACTCCTCTGCCGTCTGGATGGGGAGCTCCACCGGATTTCCCCGAAGAATTTAAATGAGGCTGGAACTTGTAGTAGGGTGAGAGAAGTAAAAGGAAGGAATGGATAATGTGTGGAGCTGCGAATCGGGCAGAGTAAAGGCAAAGCTGCGATAACGTTATCTTCAATAAAACACGTACGTTTACTCCATAGGATTGGCATTAAAGTATCACAAACAGTACATTCAAATTACTAATATATTTTATTAATTTATTGCCTGTTCAAAATCAGAGGCTGGGAGATTAAAATTGGAAATATTATCCTTTATAATTGCAAAATTATGTACAACATTCTTGACAAATAAACTTAAAACACTATAAACCATTCTTAATAATATGTGTGTGTGTATATATATATATATATATATATACACATACACACACTGTAACGGTATGGATTTCCCACCCCTCCCCCCCACCCCGCTAGCAAGACAGCGAAAAGGCACAAGAGTGAAAAGCAAACCGGAACTAATGTAAGAGCAAGCAGGAACTCCCCTCGAAACCCCCGAGACGTCGTTTTTAAAGGGTTTCCCCTCTCGCCCCGCCCGCCGTTACTCCACCCACCAACCTGGAGGGATAGATACGAAGGCTGTCGAAACCCACGAGGAGGGAATGCTGTGCCCCTTTTTTCGCCACTGGAAAACATTCATATCCTTACGTAACATGTGGTCTGAGTTAACGAACTCTGATCGTTACAATATATATAAATATATATAGTGCATGTCTTTCCGTCGCTGAAGAAGGGCGTCGGTCCGAACGCTCCATATTTGTGTTGTTTTTGTGATCTTCTTTTGTCTTCAGCACCCCCAGCGGCTCTCCAATTTAGGTGTAAGTGTCCACTGGGCTTCCTCCAACACCTTGTTTCCACCAGAACCGCGCCGGCCTACGGGTGCAAGGGGTGAATCTCACCCGGGCGGTAACATATTAGGGGCGGCAATTCACGGGCGGAGGCAAGAAACTCTCTTAATTTTGTGCTTTTACAAATATACAAACGGAGCCTAACTTAGGGATCAGTAATCTAAAAAATCTCTGCGACAACATTGTACCCCTTCTTGAAGCTCAGATAAGAAGGTAGATGGCAAAGCAAGGTCGAAATTCATGCAGGACACAATGTAATAATGTGTCCTTTGACATCCGTGTTTGTAATCTATTGTGATCAACCCCTTCTAAAATAAAGTATTTTTATGTAATATACCGAGGCGAGTCGTATACGAGAAAGTCTGCTCAATGTGTTTTGCACAATATTTTTCTTAAATTAAATACAACTTTTAATATAAAAATCGAAAAAAAATCTGGATAAATCCGTAAGGGGCGGCATAAACTGCTTGCACCCGGGCGGCAAATATGCCCGGCGCGGGCCTGGTTGCTACCTTTATTATTACCTTTCCTTTTCTTTAAGTATATATATATACTATATATATATTCCCCGTCTATAACGACTATATCGCGGTTTTATGTAGGTACACACGATTTTCAAAGACCGATTTCTCATATTTTTAACAAGAATCTCTGACGCGGAGAAATATTACATATGTAAGTTGGCTTATATCATTGTTACAGTGTCTGCCTGTCTACTTGCGTAGGATCTTAGATCATTTTATTACAGCAATATCTAGCTAAGGCAACCTCGTCATTTGCGAGGGAGAAGTTTTTTTCGGTGTATCTCTTGGAGGAAATCCGTCGGTGCTGGTTGATACTAGGTTGGCTAGCCTTGTCCCTGCTAAGAAAACATCCGCATTCTGAAATTGGAGAATTACTCTGCTACGATAGTTCAGCGGTAGAATTCCCCCCTCCTCCCCCCCCCCCCCCCCGCGCCCCCCCGCCGGCAAGTGGAAGAACTGGGTTCAATTTCCGGTGATAATTGGGCCTACAACTATAACAAGTAAATTGGCACTGCAAGCAACGCGTGTTTTACACACCTTAACTATCAGGATGGAATTATGAAAGTACCAATCGTAAATAAATCTCAAATAAATCAATATAACCTTTAGAACATAAATCTCCGTAGCAATACATTTACAAATACAATACAAATACAAAGTAATTCATAAGATCTGATTAAT
Source organism: Uropetala carovei (assembly GCA_036926305.1). Classification (NCBI taxonomy): domain Eukaryota; kingdom Metazoa; phylum Arthropoda; class Insecta; order Odonata; family Petaluridae; genus Uropetala; species Uropetala carovei. The sequence goes on from JAXCHB010000248.1 coordinate 891,392, forward strand.
CAACGTTTGTCTGACTTCTGTCGTTCCCCTTTTTAAAAATAATTCAAATAAATCGATCAAAAACTCGTAGTAAACCAGTAAAAAACAACGCACGTTCCCAATTGCTTATTCCATTTTTTTCTTCGTTCTGAAAGAGGTAATCAGAGGCACGCATTGTTTTTCATCCTTCTCCCGACTATTTCGCAAATGCGAGAGGGAGAGAGAGGAAAAATGCCAAAAACAACCGCAATTTGAATGAAATTCAAAATCCTCGCGGTGGCGCCCTCGGCTGGAGTGGTAAAGACACAAAACAACCATATTCCTGGGAGGGGGGAAGTGGAAGAGGGTGAACGAAAATTTTTCAGCGATGCACGCAAACGAAACGCATTGCTGCGAATGTCGCCTGCATGAAGGCGAAACTGAATAAAGAACTTTCGATTTTTACGGGGCCTTTTTACTTTCTCCATACGTACGTAGTATAGGGAAAGTATTGTGATCACAAAAAAAATCGACTTCGAGATTTCAATGGAAATATGTACACGTTTTGAGGTCCCTAGAACAGGTTTAGACTATTTTCGGAATGGTCTGTGTGTGTGTGGATGTATGTGATTGTGGGCGCTCTAACTCAAAAGGTAGTCATACTATTACCAAATTTCATATATAACACTTTAGTATGAGTAGAAAGAACTGATTAGTTTTTGGAGAATAACGGTTAAACGGAAGTCAAGGTTTATTCGAAACCCGATCCGGTTTTTGCGATATTTCTCCGTTAAAACATCATTATTGTATATACAATTCTCTACAAAGGTTATAGAGAATGTAATTTCCTACAACTTTCATTTGAAACAATTTTCCGTAGCAGTTATTGTTTAGGAATTATTTATAAATAATCGGTTTTTTCGGTTTCCGTCAAATATCTCCTTAAAAACGTCGTTAGTGGTAATCTTTGTAAGGACCAAAGTTGTAGAGAATAATATTTCTTCCAAGTTTTGTTTTAAACAAATTTTCGTGGAACCATCCATTTCGGATATATTTAACTTATTCGTAAATTTCCAGTATATAGCGCCACCACCATTTAGCGGTGATTTCTGTAAACATTCAAAATATACGTAATTTACGGCAATAAAGACGACTGTATTCTTTTAGGATACGAAATAATAATTTTGTCTTATAATGCTATTCATAATAATTTAAATATCTATACCCCAAATATGGAGAAAGTTATGTGTTGGCCATATCAGACTTTTTTACAAAGTACCCCCGAACGAATGACAGGTGCACACTGGAAAGATAGAAGGGAAAATACGATGCTAGGGGAGAAAGTACTGCTAATGCATTACCTATTTCGTGGTTGGGTTAAAATATTGAGGGATTCGTGTCCATTCACCTAAATGTCTTAAGTATTTACGTAGGTACGACATTTCAACCCTTATTCATTAATAAGTATAACATCAATGGAAAAATGCATTTCTTTAATAAATAAGCAACCTATGTTCACACGTTTTCAATATGTACCTAAGCTAAAAGTATTCAGAATAATTACGTTTTTCCACGCTTATTGAGCATACTAAAGAGACGATAAATTATCAAGCCTTTTTAAATCTCAGTTTACGAATTAATGCTACTTATAATTTAAAATCGCAGGAATTATAATTAATAAATCCGTTTATAATGTACTACATGAATTTATCATACTACCAAAAAACTGAATAACAGGTGTAATACTTAAGATCATTTCTGCGAGTCATATCTTATATGGGATGATATGATTTAACAGACACAAAATGCGCTAAGCCTAAGTTGATAGGAACAGTAAAAATATAGAAATACTTATAGATATCCATCAAAAATAAAATTCGTGGCACCGTCAAGGATTTTTTTTATAAGTGAAGCAAAGAAGAGATCATTTTTATTTGCAGCAAGCGGATGAAAACAAAGAGCTCACGATGGATAACATGCAAAAATAAAACCCGTAAATTTTTCTTAAAAGATAAAAGCATGGAGGAAAATTACCATAAACGGAACGAACAAAATGTTCATCTCACTTGGCGAAAGTACACGTGGGTGCGGGAATGGAAATTGAGCAGTTAGAATGAGTAAAAAATTACATACGAAAGATAAATCCGGAAGGAAAGCGTGAAAGCAACAAAAAGCAGACGCCATTATACGGCTTTATTGGCCCTACGATTTTCGTCTTACCGGTCACCTGAAGGAATGTCGATCAGGACAGCATTTGGAAGATTCCGTGTGAGTGACTATATTGAAAATTGAATGGACAATCGTAACCATGAAAGATATATGTAACCGAGTTGAAATTTTGGTATTCATGGGTCAAAAATGTTTTGAGAAATTAAATAGGAGTCATTGCTTTTCGGGTGACCTAATATGTTACGATAAGCCATAATTAAAGGGAAAAAATAATAAGAGCGACAAACAGAAATACATATTTTGAAATGACCGGATGATGCCTTATATTTTGTTGAAGTGATTTGCATAACCATCATTTCATTCGACGGCAGCTATAAGATTCTACCATACGTAAAAACAAATAAAAATCCTAATAAGCGGAACAAATTCGAAGCGAAGAACAATATTATAAAAGAATATCTGTGCTAAAGAGAACGCGTTATTCTGCATAGAAAGAGAAAGCCGCAAAAATATGACCGAGTTCAATGGAAATAAAACTAAAGAGGTTGGCAGGTCAGAGGGGAAAACACATTTTGCTTCGGGGTTTGACCTTTCACATAACAGTCATCCCCGAATTTTAAGTTAACTAGAAAAGTTGCTTGGACTCGATCACGTAGTTTCTGAAAGCATAACAAGAAAAAATATGAAAAATAAATTCCTGCTGCGGTACAGGTACCAATAAGATTGAGTCTAAACAGTAATAGAAAAATAGCAAGGTAGAAGATAAATATTAGGAACAAATAAAACGAAATCTCTAGTTTTGCACACGCACACATACGCGTGTCCGTGCGAGTGCGTGTAACGAAAACATTATAAAAAAACAAACATTAGGATAAAACAAACGGGCTCTAAGATTGAGCCAAACAATGCTTTTAAAACGTATAAATGAGAAGGATAAAGAGCCGTGTGACATGGAATGGCTGCAGAAATAAGACAGGAGGAGGAGGAATTGGAGGAGGGAAGTGGACGCATGCGATGAAAGGACGGAAGAGACAATCACACTACGCACACGAACACCAGAGTTACCACCAACGCGGATTGAAATGGTTCAAGGGCATGAACGCGGAGAGGAGGCTTGTCAGGGAAGCTGTCAACTCCAACCAGTCACCAATAAAGTTTCACCCGTCCCATCGTCCGATACGCCACTCCACTTGCTCCACCCCCTCGACTCAAAACCCCACTCTATGAGGGCCCTCTCGTGCTCTCTCCCTCCACCCCACCCCCCTCCCTCCCCCGTCAGCGACCTTCCCTTTCCCCTGCTCGCCCCGTCTCCTCGTCCCCACCATCAAACGCTTCAACACACGCGTCGACGGTATTTCTGGATCCAAACCGCTTCTTCACTCCCTCCCCCCCACCCACCCCTAACACCCGCCTCAGTCTCACATAGGATAGTTTCTGTGCCCCCTGTTTTATTGCAGGGAGAGAGCAAATGGCGGGTCTGCGCGGACGTTAAACCCAAGAAATTATATCCAGCTTTCTGAAGTTTCAATCATAAATGCTAATTCGATGTTTGATATGGATGACGTTTCTCCGAATCAGCTATTTTATGATCTGGGTAAGCTCCAGTATCATAGAAATAATGTGTAAACTCCTTTAAAATCTATGGTAAACATGTATATTGTATTTATACGTTACTCAATCGCATCTTTCGAGCAGGCCATCTTATATTAGTCATAACTTGCTAAACCCTTATTCCTGTGCATTACGTGTAATGTTATATTCGCTTCATTAAATTTATTATTAAATTTCTATTTTTTCAAGAGTTTTTCCTTTTGTATTTTACATACCACTGTAATCTATATTCATCGAAAATGTCACTGTTCATATTTATATAGCTTAACTAAATCACAGTAACCCAATATGAGAATTTAACTACGAATAGTGTTTTTTTAGAAGTATAAGTTTAAACCAATTAAAAAAATTAAACGGTAGGGAATAGTGTTTCAGTTTAAAATTCTATATCTGGAAATAAAGAAATTTTATCTATAATTTAGCAGAATTAAATATGAATACTATTTATTACTTCAACGCTACATTACATTCACCGAGTTCTTCTTGAATTTTATTTTACTCGACTTTAACATTAGCTAAAAATTTAAAGAAAAAGAAACAACCGAAAATAATTATCATCAGAATTATTCTTAAATAACATAAAAATGTTTTACGACAGCAGTTATTTTCAAAGGCACAAAAGATAATTAAGGCCACAAAGGTTTCATCGTTTCTTTTTTTAATTGATAGAAACGACTTAAATTTTTAAGCAATCTATTATTATACCAAGGCCCCACTTGTATTCATTTTCACCTCACTTCTATACGAACTTCCTGACATCTTGCTAATTTATTCCTCCCCAATTCTCTTCCACTTCTCTCTCTCTCATCAGCCCTTCACTCGTAGGAATACAGCTCTCCATCTGTTTCTATCCCTTATTACCGCCTAAGTTTCCAACTCTTAAAGCAGTTCCCATTCGGTGTCACTCAGCAATGACTGAATCACTTCTTAATCGGAGCGCTAAGCTCTTCTGTAAATCATTTACTGACTCAATTGCGAGAAGTTCTGAACTCGAGTTAATTCTGATACATTCCTTAGTGTGCTAAATTTTACAGTGCAAAAGCAAGGCCGCGTTTATAATTTACCGGAATTTAAAGCAATCGAAATAAGGGATTTCAAAAAAGCGAAGCAATTTCGGGTAATTAATTTAATCTAGTCACGGCACTTCGACAAAAAAATTATTTATATCATTAAATTAAAAATAATAGTGCGTATATTAGAGCGGATTAGTGCAGGTCAGAAATGTATGCAGTAGACCGACTAAAATGTTAATTTCTTTCAATAGATTTTTTTTTGCTCAAAAAATTTCTCTACTGTAAGATGTCGGGAAAATGATCAACATATTCCAATCAATCTTCTATATGCCATTATAATGAGAAATATTTAACCGTACTCGTGACACCAAGGCCAGATAATCTTCCTCGTCATTTAAAAAAATCAGCATTGATATAATCATGATTATTGATGCATGGATTGAGTATTCTTTGGGGATACATTCGTATACTGTACAAATGCACTGCAAGTTATCTCTATTTTCTTAGTAGTTTCAAATAAAAGCTGATAAGCATCCATCCAATCAATTTACGAGTGTTTTAGTGAAGAAGCCTTATAAGTGAAAGTTGTAATATTACATAAAGATTCTTATGATTAGAAACGGGTTTTAAAATCAACCTCCAAAATAATTTATATAGTATAGCTTCATTAATTACATTTATAAGAATTTTAGAAAATCAGTGTGGAATCAATTATTTTTATGGGTACTGCTGAGAAATCTATATTTTTATAATAAGATATCATATTAATTTTCCCTTTTTTATTGTGTTCTTGTGAAATTATTCAAATTCTAACATCAGCAGCTTTAGCGTATCTTGCGAATTTTCGCTCAGGAAAATGCGTCACTGCGGGCTCGAGAAATCTTATTTAATATTCTGCAGTCTGCGGCACAGTTGTAGAAAAGACCCCCTACCGTTGGGGAATGTTTCGCAAGAAAAATAACCGATCATCGGGAGGAGAGTAAAACGCACGCGGAATATAAGGAAGGAAATGTGGAACTTTTTAGATGAACGACCAGCTAACGTATCACGAACACGTGATAAAACATTGCGGATGAATAAGAGGAGCCGTGCGCGCGCTCCGCGAAATTCATTTGTTCGTTAACCTCCTTACCAATAGCACACGTAGCGTCCTTTTATCAAAATACTGGAGAAAACGTATTTTCTTTTAATTCGCTGAACGTCAGAATGAGTAATATCGTATATACTAATGAAACGAAAATTTTTTCAAATCTTGATTGTGATCAGCTTTTCAATAAGTGATCCTTATTTAAATGTTATTCTCCACCTTAAAACGTACGCTTTATTATTTATAATGAATCTATTAAATAAGTGATAACTTTCTCCTCTACTGAACATACTATTCCGTCAAAAATATACTCTAGAAAACTTTTATGCATTCTTTATTTTGCATTTTAAAATATTGCCTTTCAAATATTTTTCAATTCAAGCGTAGGGCTTAATTTATTTAAAACGTAGGGATACAAAAATTTCAAAGCTTCACGCGCAACTCTTAGCGCTCGGCATCAATTACTATTCTAGTCGATGTTGTACATCTACGCGTAATTTAACGGACGGCCTACAGCAGAAATGTCAAGATTTACTACAAATTCAATCAATTAAAAACCGAATAATAATTCGAAACAAAATACTATTTTTTCACTCCACCCGAGAATTTATTTCACGTCCAACTCTTTAAATCAAATATCGTATATTAACTGGCGCTCATTCGCTTTAAAAAAAACCGTACTTTGCGAGAATTTTCGCGTCATAAATTATTCAGTAGCGGGAGAGAAAAAAATGAATACCCCCTCCCCCCCTTCCCGCTGAGAGGGAAACTGCTGATAGCATCTTTTAAGGATCGAATTTTTGATGGGCAAAAAAGGGAAGGGGCCCGTCCCTGTCCTCTTACGCCTAAAATTTCCGATGGGATTTCTCTCGAGGAACGAAAAAATGAATACATACATACATATATAGAGCGAGAGAGAGAGAGGAAGGAGCCGTCTATTTCGAGGAAATTGACAGTCTGACGGAAAAGGAAAAGAGCAGAGAGATGCGACCGATTGGACATGTTTTAGACGCCCACGTTACATATACATATATATCCCTCGCCCTCCTCAATCTCCCACTGACCTTTTCCCTATTCCTCCGACCGATTCCTGCCCCTTTTACCGCTTCTCCCCTCCCTCCTCATACCTCCAACTTCCCTATCTCTTCGCTCGCGAGACTTTCCTCGTCTTCCCGGCGTTTAAAAACTCCAAAAAGAACGTATCCCGACGATTATACGGCCATCAATCAAAAGCAGACGAGATGGATTGGGGAAATTTTTATTGTATAGGTGGAAATATTAAGTGGGATGTTCGAGATTGTACAGATTATGGGGAAATAAGTGATGTCCAAGGAGTGTTATCGAAAGATATGTATTCCATTCGTCTTTTAATATCCAGGAATGTTTTTTACGATGCAAACTCGACTTCTTCTTTCAGGTATATGTTGAAATTTTAAGTGATTTTAAAAATTAGTACTTGCGATTAAGTACATTTGTAAAATTTCTTGGAAAGACGATATTAATTAAGAAAGGTGCTAATTTAACGATTCCGGCCGTAAAGAAAACAACGTGAGAATCGGGAGGACATAAAGTACTCTGAAAATGAAGTTAGAGTCCAGGATTTAATTGGAAGTGCATCAATACAGAGCTTTAGAATATTTTTCCCATCTAAACGAATTTATGATGAAATTTCTGCCAGTACAGGAAAAAATTATATACGAACTCTTTCACTCCTAATTTTCATTTTTGGAAGCTAATTCCGGTGACAACGAACTCTCCTCTTTCTTGTCAAAAATTAGTCTAACACGCTCCTTAGTCACTTTCCATTTCTAATGTCTTATTTGGAAAAACTAAGTAGATTTTTCCATTTACCCAAACGTATAAATTCTAATTTCGTTTAATAGACCATCCCCGAACTATCTAAACTTGAAAAGTTTAACTAGACACTTTAAGATTTTATATAATCGCTAAATTTTTGGTGTTCATAATGAAATGTTTCCTTTTTAGCGCGTTTTTAAATCGTTTAAATATTCATGGTATAAAGATATGCTTCTCAACCTTTTTTGCTCCACGGAACACCTTCATGCGTGCTTAAGAACATCGCGGCACATCAAATCACCCCTAATTAATTTCACTGCGTAAATACTCATTTTTAAAGATAAAATCTAGCGCAACAAGTAAAAGCCGCATTTATATTAGATTGCTACGATTGGTAGAGCACAAATTGTATATTTTTATTATACATTAAATACATACATAATTTAAAAATTAAATATCTTCGGAGTGTGCGGCACACTAGTTCCTTCCTCGCGACACACCGGTTTAGAACCACTGGTATAAAGAATGTTTTTGCAAAGAATAGCTTACCACTTAAACTCCAGTACCGGGGTTTGATTTCGAAAGAGTTTATTCTTAGCTTTTTTGGCAGGAGAGAGTAATATTTATTTACGATGGTTTTTATAAATGTGAAGAAATGCCTTAAATAATTTGCTTTGCCATTCTTCCACCACTTGCGTCCAAATACCAAAGCGTATTTGACCCTATTAATATGATACAAAGGTCATTAAGATCTATGCTCAGAATAATCGAACGTGCAATTATATACCTTACATCAAATTAAAAATATCTGATGTGGCCAACACATGACTTTCTAGATATTTGGGGTATAGATATTTAAATTATTATGAATAGCATTGTAAGGCAAAATTATTATTTCGTATCGTAAAAGAATACAGTCGTCCTTATTGCCGTAAATTAGGTATATTTTGAATATGTTTACAGAATTCACCGCTACATGGTGGTGGCGCTGTATACTGGAAATTTAAGAATAAGTTAAATATATCCGAAATGGATGGTTCCACGAAAATTTGTTTCAAACACAACTTGGAAGAAATATTATTCTCTACAACTTTGGTCCTCACGAAGATTACCAATAACGACGTTTTCAAGGAGATATTACACGGAAACCGAAAAAACCGATTATTTATAAATAATTCCTAAACAATAACTGCTACGGAAAATTGTTTCAAATGAAAGTTGTAGGAAATTACATTCTCTATAACCTTTGTAGAGAATTGTATATTCAATAATGATGTTTTAACGGAGAAATATCGCAAAAACCGAATCGGGTTTCGAATAAACCTCGACTTCCGGTTAACCGGTATTGTCTAAAAACTAATCAGTTCTTTGTGCTCAAATTTGGTATTAATATGACAAGTACTTTTTGAGTTAGAGCGCCCACAATCACATACGTCCATCCATCCACACACACACATACATCATTCCTAAAGCAGTCTAAACGTGTTCTAGGGACCTCAGAACGTGTATTTCCGTTGAAATCTCGAAGTCGATTTTTTTCGTGATCATGATACATTCCCTATACTACGTATGGAGAAAGTAAAAAGATGTACGTATAGTCCACGATCATCACAAAATCTATTTTCCATTTAACTCCTTGTATTTTTACTGTGCCGAACAGATATGCATCAATGGCTGCATACGTTTAAGGCGAACAGAAACCCCAGTGCGACTGCCTGGGAAGAATCTCTTTATAAAGGCATAAATAAGCTAATTTCATTATTTCTCAGTGTCTGGCCGTCTGCCACTCTGTTGCCATTCGAATTTTTATATTAGAAAATATACCGAGAATTGTGTTTATTTGTCACCTAACGGGTTATTTTATATGCGGGAACAGACAAATTCGTCGAAAACAAATTCGTCGAAAGCAAATTTGCGAAAACAAATTCGTCGAGCGATCAATCAATCGAAGGGAAAATTTGTCGAAAATGACGAGTTCGTCGAAAATCAGTTTATCAAATGAAAATTTTCAAACTTATTTTAGTTTTAATAGGTGACGCGGGAAATACATTCTGAACTTCGCTGCTTTACATCATTTCTTCAGCTAATCTTTTTAAAACCAAACTCAGAATAATAGGAATACAGGAATAATGAAAATAGAAACTTGCAGATATCTGCACCTGGCCGTAGAAATTTGCGCATCCTTTCTCTCGAAAGACCGCTAGGATGTGTTCTTTCCATTATAAATGCGGAAATTCTTTGAAAGTAATACTGTATTTATTACTATTTTACAAATTATACATTTTTCTCTTTTTATTCTACTAATAGTTCTTATATTTGTTTATTTCTTATTTATCGGCCTTTATTGTATTTCATTTTTGTGTTTTCATAGCAATCCATTACGGTTTTCATATATTTCACTTTTTTAAATATTTTTCTGTTATTTTTTTACGACCTGCTTATTCCCTTTTACCTACGCACAATGGGTATCAAAGCGTTATTGCAATGAATTGCACAATAATAAAAATCTTAAATGTAAAGTTTTGTGCTGATTTGATTATTAGTTTTTGAGTTAAAGCGCCCACAAAATTCCTATCACATACAGACAGATATCATCGATAAAATAGTCAAAACGTTTTCTAGGGTCCTCAAAACGTGTAGTATGTATTTCTGTTGAAATCTCGAAATCGATTTTTTTTTCATGAAAACAACACTTTCTCTATTCTACGTATATGCAAAAAGCAAAAAGAGTTGGCATACACTAATCTTTGAATTACTAACTAGGACGATCGTAAATTCTTATATATACTACTAATAAGCCAGTTTTGGCCCAAAAATATTCTATTCGGATGTAATCAGATACCTCATTGGCGACTACAGAAGCAGAAAAACGCGAGAACGCAGGGAAAATATTTCTACTATGCCTAATTTTAGAATGCCAATATCCCGATTCAGTGGAAATAAATAAGAACAATATAGTAATGCAAAAGAATTGCATAGTGTGTAGAGGAAAATGAAGAGGACGAGTTTAGTGTGTTCCATTTGCAAAAAAATGGCTGTGCATTTACCCTTGCTTCAGGGAACAAACAAACCGAAAGCCTATGTAAGGTTTTGAATATTACTGTCGTCCCTCATTGTAATCAAGACAAAATTTAGAGTAAATCAGAGTTAAAGTTTTTTTCAATCGTACTTTTCTCAAAAATATGAAAAATTGGCCATTTACCGGCATTTAATTCAGTCCCTAATCGGTTAAAACAGACAAATAACAGTATTATGAGTTTCTTTAAAGACACTTTTCTCTTAAAACCATTTTGCGATAGTATAGAAAACAATATCAACTTATTAAAAGCGAATAATTACTTAATAATTGTGTATTTTAATATTCCATAAATGTATTTAATGCCTTGCAAGGATTTTGTCTCCTCCATGAAACTCCTGTGAATGAATAATATAAATGTGAAAATTATCATTCGCTATTTGATAAATTCATTAACACAAATTTAACAAACCTTATCACGTAATGACGTTCAAAACTAAGTACTCCGATGCGTTCCTTCCATTAAAACTCGATTGTATTGATCAGTGTAAATGCAAATCATTTTCATTAACATTTCTTCTTTGAAAGAATTACAAATGATTTTCGACGAACTCGTAATTTTCGACAAACTTGACTTTCGATGAATTGATCGTTCGACGAATTTGCTTTCGACGAATTTGTTTTCGACGAATTTGCTTTTGATGAATTCGTTTTCGACGAATTCACCTAGAATCGTTACTTGCACACCGATAGATAAATCCACCATAATATGGCGCTGCCTGTTCTAAAATTCAAAACAGTATTTGTTCAAGTTTAACTCCTTAGCAGTAACAGTGTGCCGTCTACGAATATGTGGGCACATCCGGATTTTTCATGCTCTTATAAGGAATATCATTTTCTCTCCTCAATTGGAGTTGATGCGGTTAATTTAATCAAAGTCTCAGTCATCTACGACGTTTTAACACCTCCAGTATTTGGGAAATATTTGGGATTTCAATCATCTTGGAGCTATAAGAGCCCTAAATAAGACAATCCTCAAATTTTTATAAGAATAAGAAAAAAAATTTAACTCGATCATCGAGTATATTTTCTATTATTTACGTTTTGACATAATTTTCAATTCACGTCATTGGTGCACGAATATTCTCACCTCTCTGAGATCGAAATTTCAATTGGCAAAACATCGGCTGCTTTCCCGTATAGCAGTTACGGGATATAAAGATGCCGTCGTTGGAAGCGCCCCATTATTTGAATGATATATATTTCTGAACAGCCATGTCTTCGATAGAAGAGAAAAAACTTCCAAACTTTCTTAGTTCAGCGAAAGTAGCTCAAGTGCTGACAATTCTTAGAAAATTGATTTCATTCGATGTCCACGCATGATTGAATTTTCTACTTTGCCGAACATTATTTACTCAGACTTTATCTACTACTTCATAACACGCATATTCCTATAATCATCTCGTCGTTACCCCTTCATAATTTCCTCCTGTGTTTACTTTACTCTTTTCCTCTCCTCTTCTCCGCCAAACTCCCGAGAATATTTCCCTCTCTCCTTCTCTCTCCCTCTCGCCAACCGTCTTCTATATTTTCTTGTTTGTCCTCTTTCATTCCCGAAGTTTCTTCACATTTGCCCTCCAACTCTTCCCTCAAACACTCCCAACTCCTCCTCTATATCCTTCAAGCCATCCGCCATACTTTTCACGAGATACACGGAGAAAAACTTGGACCAGCGAAGTTTTGGTGGTTGAATTCTGGAGACAGAAGGGGTTGCAAAAGAAGGAGGTAACCGGGATCGTCGCAGGGACAAGGAGGAAACGACAGGGTTAGTGGAGGTGAGGAGGCCGAGACGGTCCCATCCGATGAAAAGGGAGATGTTAGCTAAGAGTTACTAAGGACGTGTTGACAACCCTTTCCCTCTCCCTCTGTTTTCTTCGCACACAATCTTCCGCGTCTATCAACTTTTCTCTGGCAAGCAGCCCCACTTGCTTCTACTCTTTAGGTTTGCGGATGAGATCCCGAATACGTATTATGTCCATTAGGTTATAGTAGTTATTTAGCGCACGTCATATGTGTTTGTGAAAGCTTGAATGTGAACGTTAAGATAGTCTTCATTTCTTTACGCCAGTGGTTCCTAAACATTTTTGTAAGCGCGGCTCCCTTTCAAAGACAAACGGAATTCCGCGGCCCACCAGCCTTGAAACAAGGTTTCTACATTTTTACATTTTTTTTAAATATGACAAATAGTGCGCGCGCGTGGGTATAAAAAATATTTAAATTTCTCATAGTATTGCTTGCATTTATTATTTATGCACTAAAACCTGCTGCATTGCTCATAACAGTAAATTAAATATTAGTAAAGTAGATAGTATTGTTACAACGTATACGTTTACATTCCGCCCATACGTTTCCTTTCGTATACAAAAAAGACCAAAATCAATATTAAAACGTCGATAAAATCGAAGAAACAGATGAGCACACATCGAGAGGGTCCAAATAAGGTCAACCCCAATTCTAAAATAAAATGAATGAAAAGAGGAGAGTTTCATAAAAAAAAGGCTGATTGCAAATTTTCTACAATTTGTCCAATAGCTTACGAAAGTTCTTTACTTACCCTACTAATTCGGTTTTTTTTATATAAGTACCTACGCAAAACATTTTTCGTAGGCTTTCTTGTTATGTCAAAAATCAAAATGCTTTTAACTTCTTGAGAATAATAAATAACCAACCAATTTGTAAAAAAAAAAAGGCGAGATTAGAAAACTAAACGGATAAAATCGATATTCCCGGATCCTTAATTCCAACTAAACAAATTTTCTCCCACGACAAGAGAGAGAGAGAGAGAGAGAAAAGAAAATCGGCAAACCTTTCCCGAAACTCTTCCTCCTCCTCCGAAGAAGAAGAAGGGCAGAGCGTGGCTGTCGAGAAGCTCTTTTCCTCGGTACAATCTCCCAATTTGTCTTCCAAATGATTTAACGAGTTCTCCCGTGGAGCGAATTCAACTTATATCGATCTTAGCGTTTCCATCTATTTGGAAAGGCATTGGAGCCAGTAAACCGTATGATTTCGTGTCTATTGGTGGATGAGAGAGAGAGAGAGAGAAAAAAAGACTTTCCTCCACTTTTCCCCTTCTTCCCCTCCCCTCTTTTACCCTCCAACCCAAACCCCCTTCGCCCGCCTACCGCCGAATGCTGATTACCTACGCCTTCACTTCCCCCCCACACCCTCCTTATCTGGCAATTTACCCTTTCCCTTCCCGCAACGGTCTCCCCCCCCCCTTACCCCTCATCCCATCCCATTTATCTAAACTCCTTCCACGCCGACCCTCCTCCCCCTTCCCAAAATCCACACCCTTTCCAACCAATCGCAAACGATTTCCTATTCGATGTCGGGAGTGCAAACAAAGGCGGCACCGTCGGCAGCCAAGTGAACTAGCGGGCGGATTCGGAAGGAAGGGGGGGGGGGGGTGGAAAAAGCGAAACGAAATATGAATAGTTAATTTCGAATCCGGATGTACGCTGTGGGAGGCGAGATGAAAAAATGAGGTCGATATTTTTGGCGGCGCGAGGAAAATTCGCAAAATCTAGGTTTGAAATTGGCCCGATAACTCCAGTGTTGCGCACGTGCGACATCGATGACGGAAGAACCTCTGCGACGGATTGGAGAAATGGAAGAGAAATGTGGCTTGTGTACCTCCCCCGATTGCCAAACAAATTTTGGGATATGTCACAATGGAAAATACTCATTCCTACGAGTTTCGAGCAATTCTATACAAAGACATACGTATGCCTTGCAGTTCACGGTTTTACTTATTCGCTGTGACCTCAACGGGGACCACTTTTGGCTTTCCATGATATTTTTTCGCTTTTTTTCATTAAAAAATCACGAAGAATGCCCATCAATACGAATGAGGTCAGGGCAAGACGTGCGGTGGAAGTCAACGAAAGATTTTATTTCCGTTCATAGAGACTGCAATAGAAAAGCGAGACAGATTTTGAATTTAGAGAGAATATTTTTGCCGACGGCAAGTTGATTATAAAGAGTCCACGAAACTTCAGTTAACAGGGAAGGTATTTACGGAGAATGTTCAGATGAAAATGAACTAAACTAAAAATTAATAGAAAATGACCCTTCATGATAAATTACGTCGATCTATCAAATTTCTTCATTAGACTTAAATTTGAATTTGAACCAATCCAATTTACTTTATGAAAATCACGTACGTGTACGAGGAATATGGAGTCCCGTTTTGCATGCAACTCTGGTCTTTTATCTCCTCTAAACTTTTTGTCAGCTTTTTTGATAGTCTACCAGTTTGTTTAAGCGATAGTACACTTCGGGGAATTCCCAAAAGAAACCCCTAAGAGGAAGGAGAGCATTCGAGGAAAGAAAAGTTGCGAGGTGACGTATAGCTACAAAGTGTCACAAAGAGCTCTAAGGAAACATTTGAACGACAGCGTTGAGTACAGTTCTTTAAAGGCGAAAGGAATTCCGTGTAAAATTCTATTCTACAAGTGCATGCCGAATGCATCGCGATGGGATTCGCGTCAACGAGTCATGTTTTACGGGAACAAACGGCGATAAGGCAGCTCCTTACAAATACCTCTTTCCAAGATGCTTGAGTCTTGTGTAGAATGCGATCTGGTCTGGAGCTTCAACTAAAATAGCCACTCTTAACAGATTTTAATGGATTAACGCATTAGCATTTCAATTTCATGAAATAAGCAGAATTCCGGTAACAAAAAAATTTGCTCAAACTTCAATTGCATCTGATAATACTTTAAATATATTTTGGAATAAAATGTACCTTAATATAGTTTAGCGTCCGCTCACCACTCTGGGCTTCTCAGTTTCCGAAACAACAACTTTCAATTGTTTTAAATTGATTTTTGCTTTGAAATATACTTGAGTCAATTCAGTACAACTTCCACTTTACATACTGTAAATTCCAAAGTAACTCCTTCTATAATAGACAATGCTAGCCTAAAATTAATTCATTCTGTAAAGTGAATAAATAAAGTTCTTTCTTTAACTATAAACTATATATAAACTATAAACTTACTCTGTATTAAATAAGCACCAATATTCCTTTAATAAAAATAAATCAATTCATTAAAAGATCCACTGTTGTTTCTTCGAAAATTGCCTGTTAACAGTTTTAAATGTCCTTTTAATTTTAATTGAATTTTAATTTATATTCATTTCCATACTTCGGCCATTGTTACGAAATTAATTCGAGGAATAAAAATATAAATTTGTAAGCAAGTATGGTTTACAAAGAATTTAATTTAAGAATGCTTTTTATTTCCAATTTTTCTAAAATGACACCGTTGATACTGAAAATTTTTTATATTTACGTTAATATACTTATTTTCCACAAAACACGCCAATCTCTCCCCTTCCTCCCCCCCCCCCCCCCCCTCTCTCTCTTGTATTGAAGAACTCAAGGCACGCTTATTAGTAATAGTAATTTGAGGTGTAACAATGATAATGGTCGACATACCAAAATCACGTTAAAATGGCGAGATTTCCACAAAATATGCAAATTAAACGTTTAACATGGAATATTTCGAACCGTGGGCGAAAAAAGACGAACGGAATAAGAACCTTCATAAATTTTTCTTCAAATCCGAAGGTCGTGTGTTAATTTCTTCTAATTTTAATTTCCAAATGATTAAAAGCCTGTATGTCGAAAAATCGCGTTTTACATGTTAAGTAATGGGAAATGGAAATGCCTCTCTTGGAGACGAACCAAGGAATTTTTTCGCGATTTAAATTTGTCATTCTCTGAATAAGTGCTAATCAAGCATCACTACCAAATTTCGAGTTTCTATCATTATTATTATTATTATTATGAACCTTAATCTAAAACAAAATAATTCACGCACTTTCACTGGAAACGTTTCCCCTGCAGCTGCTACTTCAAGTTGAGGAAAAGATAGAAATCACAGGGTGCAAGATCTGGGATACAGAGGGGATGAGGGAGACATGTCACATTGATGCTGGCTAAGTACTGCATGACAACATAAGCAATGTGAGGTTGCGCATTGTCATGATGAAGCAGCCACCCACTTGCATGCAGCTGAGGTCGTTTCCGCCGGATGTGGTCTCGCAAA
The DNA here is from genome assembly GCA_036926305.1 of Uropetala carovei. Taxonomy (NCBI): domain Eukaryota; kingdom Metazoa; phylum Arthropoda; class Insecta; order Odonata; family Petaluridae; genus Uropetala; species Uropetala carovei. The sequence goes on from JAXCHB010000248.1 coordinate 908,159, forward strand.
GTCTTCAGTACACATATGTAGTACTGTCCTGTGACGGGTGTATGCCTCGGTACAACATGCTGGTAAACCATTCCATGAATTTTGAAGAAGGATATGACCATAACCTTTCCTGCTGAGGCCACTATTTCGGCTTTATTTGGTGTAGAGGACCCTGGAGACTTCCACACAGAGCTCTGCTGCTTACTCTCGGGATCAAATGGTACAGCCAGATCTCGTATGCAGTTATCACTCTGCTTAGGAACTCGTCACCACCTTCAGCAACCATTCTCTTCAGCTCCAGGCAGACCTCCATGCGCACTTGTTGTTGCTCAGGCGTCAGCAGTCTTGGAACCCATGGTGCACAAACTCGCCTCATGTTCAAACGGTAATGCACAATAGTGTGGGTGCTTCCAACTGATATTCCCAATATTCCTGCCAGTTGTCTTATAGTTACACGGCGATCCTCCCTCACAATGACAGCAGTGGTGTTGATGGATACCTCAGTCACGGCAGTGGCTGGAGCACCCGGACCACCTTTCTTTGTGATTGACTCCTGTCCCTCTTTAAACATTTTAAACCACCTCCGGACTGTGATGTATGGAAGCACAAATTCACCATATGCCTCCTGCAACATGCTGTAGTCTTCAGCTGAAGTTTTTTTGAGGCGATAGCATAATTTCAGCGCAGCGTACTGTTCCTCACGCGTGACCTCCATCGCTCCGTAGGCGAAACTAAACAGACGTGCATTAGTGCTGCCACCACTGCAACATACTGCGCGCGAGACGTCTGTGCATTTGTGACGTAATGCAAGTTGGATTGCTGAAATATTCTGCCACTAACAATTGTTCCGCAAATAGTTTGTTTACAAAAAATGTGATCACTCTTTTTTGAACAGCTCTCCTAGGTTTGTGTGCGTGCGTGCGTGCGCGTGCGTGCGTGCGTGTGCGTGCGTGCGTGCGTGCGTGTGCGTGCGTGAGTGCGTGCGTGCGTGTGTGTGTGTGTGTGTGTGTGTGTGTGTGTGTGTGTGTGTGTGTGTGTGTGTGTGTGTGTGTGTGTGTGTGTGTGTGTGTGTGTGTGTGTGTGTGACATGAAAGAGACGCAAATGAAAGAGCAACTGTCGTACATTTGTCCCTGTGTGTTGCGCATGCGCAGTGGAAATAGCCAAGGTTACGCCACGGTCAATCGTCACGGTGTCAGTTACGATGCTGTCAGTGAAAAAAAATTGTTCAGTGCGTATTATGGCTCGCAAAATTTGAGTCTGTTATTCGTGTGCAACGTGAATATCGTCGCGTGTTTAATGAAGAACCACCATACAAGAATAACATTCGCCGCTGGGATAGGCAGTTGAAGGAGACAGGAAGCGTACTGGACAGGAAACGTTCAGGAAGACCATATGTCAGTGATGAGCCGGTAGAAGCCATTCGGACAAGCTATCTTCACAGCTCAAAGAAATCGGCAGCTAGGGGTTCCAAAAAAACACAGCACGTAAGGTGTTGGGAAGACATCTGCGTTTTACTGGCCACAACCTTTAGTTGTTATACGCACTCCATTCACGTGATAATGAGAAAAGACATGATTTTGCTGCTGACATGCTCAATGAGATTGACAGTGATGAGCACTTCTTAGTGCGGATAGTGTTCAGTGATGAGGCCACATTCCACATTTCAGTGCATGTCCATAGACACAACATTAGGATATTGGGTCACGAACATCCGAACGTCACTGTTGAACATGAGTGTGGTAGCCCAAAAATTAATGTATGGTTTGGTCTTGCACGTGATCTAGTGATTGGCCCATTTTTCTTCTCTGAACCAACTGTCCTCCAACACGATTGTGTCCCTCCACCTTTTGCCACAATCATACGGGAATTCCTTGACAAGCATTTTCCACGCAGGTGTATTGCACCACAACTCCGCCAATGGGAATTCGCTCACATTGAAATCCTCCGCTCTCTTTCCTTCCCCGGTTTAAACCTTCGCTGACAACCCCACCTCCAATACCCTACCCTCCTTTCCATTAACCCCATCCCCTCTACCCCCAGTGAGACACTTAGTTTTAGTTTTAGTTATACTCTTGTGCCGAAGAAGGGCGGATGCCCGAAAGCTCCAAGAAAAATTCTTCCTCTATTTCCATGGACGTCCACAACACCAAGTAAGTGTCCACTGGCTCCCTCCTATCCCTCTCAACTACTATCGATAAAGTGAAAGTTAAACATGACAGAAAGGACGAGGGTCGAGGAAAAATATAATGGTTCATTAACACCTTTTCAGTAAAAATTCCTGGAATCATATAAGGTTTGAAATGAGACCCTCGTTTTGCATAAAAAGATTACAAAGGACGCCAGAGGTTAATTAAAAATAATGAGCTGAGTAAATGAAAGCCAACATAGGAAGAGAGGTGAAGGGAGAAAGGTGATGGAGAGGGGTTCAGAAAAGGTATAGAGAGGAAGAGAGAGGGGTGTGGAGTGATCGTTATCAGGTTTCCCTTCAAGCTTCGGTTCCCTTAATCCTGAGGAGGAGAAAAAAACTTCGAAAACGAAATGAGGTAATCATAATGGCGGGAGTGAAAGATGAGAGAGGGTGAGGTGTGCCTCGGAGGTGCGAAGGTTTGGAGAAAAAGGGAAACAAAATACAAAAGATATCGGAGGCGGGAGTAAAAAATAAAACAGCGCCGATACTCGAAATAAGAGCGAGCGATTCTCCCGAGTTCATAACATTTTTGAGCACCGAATGACTTGAAATGCTATAATTTACCTAGAGCTATTTCACGGAGGGAGAATAGCCGTTGTTTCATTGTTCTTAAAGCGAGTTTTGCCCGTGATGAATATCACTAGGAAGGAAAGTAAAGTTGTTTTGCATTAAAACATGTTATACTTACTTATTTTTGTTAAATATGGGTGAAAGTAAGACTTTCTTATCCATTAAATTAATTGAAACGTAAATTGATTTTCAGTCCTTTACTTTAACTAACATTTCCTCGACAATAATATATAGAGTATTATTTACAAAATTTACAAACATACAGATAAGATTATAGAATACGGAATGGAATACATTTTCTCCCCTACTTAATTTAGGAACTTAATCCTAATAAAAGATAATCCAAAGTGGATTAAATAATTGGAAAGTTATTTCCTTTGTACCCGTCCTTGCGCGAATAATTTTCGATACTTGGATGACTTTCAGCGTTACTATTATTATCATCTTCATAAATGTGTAACAAGTTGACCACAAAACCAGGTGGCATCAATATAACAATACAAATAGTATATTTACAAATATGTGTATTGAATTTAAGATTTTGATATGAAATGTATTTTCTCCCTATTTAATTTCCGAGTCTATCCCTAAAAAAACTAATTTAATGCAGATAATAAATTATTTTTTTATACCGTTATATAAGTCTAATGTAAGGAATTTTAGAGTTCCTGGAAGGTCTTCACGGCTTCCGAATCGGTCCCTTGGCACACAAAATCCCCACCTTACATCAACCCAACAAGCTATCCCCAAAGTCTCCCCCATAGGATTAATTACCAAGCCTTTATAAGTTTGTATATAATCTACTATCCCTTAGCATATTTTTATATACTCTAGCCAAGAAGAGTACATGTGAAGAGAAAGATAGCTAAACTATAATTATAAAGTAATTTAATCTAATAAGGGCAAATTAATCGAATAGACGAAATTGCTTTTAAAATCACATTTTTTTCATCAATTATACCCATAAAAATTTCCAATAAAAGCATCTCTCAACAGTTGTGAAGGTGCTGGGATAGCTACTCCGTTAAAGAATTAAAATAATGATATTTAGTAAAGAGCAGTGTTTCTAAACATTTAATAGACCGGGGAGCATCTATAGCAGTGTTTCTCAACCTTTAGTAAACCGGGGAGCACCTATAGGTATTCATTCATTCACTAGAACAAACTTTCAGGAAAACGTTTGTAACCTACCAGGTGTAATGTCCATAATAGTACACTTGGCAGTACAAAAACGATCTTGAAAATGAATGAATGAATGAACTCAAAAAATCGATATGAAATTAAAGACGACCTCACACATATTATACATTGGTTATTTAATTAAAAATAAATAAATCCATCCAAAATAGTGAAGGATGAAAAGCTTGCTGAGAACCTATCTAATGGATATGGAGCACCGGTTGAGAAATGCTGGTATAAAGGTAGAATTCTCTTATTTTCTTTTTCCCATTACTGTTTACAGTTACAGGAACAAAGCAAACGAGGATGCGCAGGTATCTGTTTCGCAGGAAATTCTTCAAAAGCAATTATTCCAAAGTCAATCATTCAAAACAATTCATCGAAAACGAGTTCTTCGAAAAACAACGCCACAACAAAACCAGACTACTAATTGTCAACACGTTCGAACGAACTAATAATATTTGTGATAGTCTACCTCCGGGGCATGCGTTCTTTTCTACGCGGCGGGCCGTATTTGTATTAAAGAATGAATCAGCATTTAAGTTACAAATGCATCGGCGGACCGGGCGTGAGCTTATACCGGAAGTTAACTACAAAATCTGTCGTGATATTAGTAAAAAATAAAGCCAGAAGAATTTTTAGCGTTAAAACGTCTGTATAAAAGCCAAGATTAAAATAAAAGTTTGAATTTTTCTGTTAAATATTCCTGATAGCCGTTTAATTACAGCTCTGCGAGTGTTGGGCTGCAGCTTTCTCAACCCTGATTTACATGGAATTGCCGACAATATTGATTATTATATGACAAAAATTATAATTTAATAATTTCGAAACTTAATATTAATCTTAATGTTAGAAGACCGTTTTATTGTTCTTATTTTTAATAATTTCAGAAGTTTAAGTTTACTTTTTCAAGGAAATGATTTGCGAAGGGTTAGAAATCTCCGAAAAATACATCCAGTAAACAGAATAGAAACGTCGTAACCTTGGTTACCGCCGAATATTCTAATAATTTATTTATTACCTGTAAAGTCAATGGATAACTTGAATATGACGCTACGAAATAACACTAAAGGAACCGGAGGTAGACGAAAAAAAGGCATTACGGTCTCGAAAAAATGAGAAATTTAGGAGAGTGAAAACTGAGGGAAATACACAGAGAGAGAGAGAGAGACAAATGATGCGAAATCAGGAACGAAAGAAGAAATTGGACGCCGGTTGAAGTGAGGTCATGAAAGTTCACACGATGGATAGACAGAGAAGGAGAAGGCATTAAGGGCAAAAGCGGAGAGAGAGAGAGAAAGGAAGAGAGAGAGAGAGAACAGAAGGTGAGCAGGAGTGTTGGACGGCCGAGGTAATGGAGATGGATTGGAGGAAAGAATAGGAAGTCTAATAAGGGGAAAGAAGAGTTTTCGGATGACGTCGTGCAGTTTGGACGGAATTAGGGATTCGGATAGGACAGGAAGTGGTAGATAGTGAAAAATAAGGGTTGTTTGTGACCAAGAGAATGATGGACTCATAGGTTTTGGAACAGAAGGGGAGGGGTGTTTAGGAGAGAACGTTGAAGGACGATGAGTTGGAAGGGATATGTTGGAAAGAATAACTTGGAAGAGGTATGTTGGATGGGATGAGTTTGAAGTGGTGAGTTAAAGGGGTAAATTGGAAAATGTAAATTGAGAAAATGAGTTGGAATGGGTAAACTGGAAGAGTTAAATTGTAGGGAATATGTCAGAGTTAAAGGGGAGCACTGTATTGGATAAGTTGTAATACATAAATTGATGGGTGAATTTGTTTGGGAATTGGAAGAAGAATAGTTGAAATGGAAACTCGAGATGGAGTAGCGGGAAGGGCAAATGAGAATGATTAAAGAAAACGTATCCGATCAGGAATTTGAATAAGTGCGAGGTAACTTGAAACGGGGAGAAATAATGGGAAGGAATAAAGCAAGAATATCGTATTTCAAAGCTTTAGAATATTAAGACCCAAACACCGCATTGCAAATGTCAATCAGTATGACGATAATATGTATATATGACTTTACACTTTTAACTATGCAAATTATACACTCACTAGAAGATCGAATTTTTTCGATAAGTTAATTTGATAAACCACTATATCTATGCGGAATTAATATTCAATATATTTACCTGATTCATCAAACCGCTTAAGGTTACAGATTTTCATTCTTTAGAACGCTTGTGAATGATTTAGAACTACGTAGCCAAACTGACATTGCCAAGCGCCATACTTCCAACAATTTTTATAGCACTTTGGTACAACAAAATGATCTCATCTCATCCACGACGCCATGCTTCACGTGAATAAACTGAAAGGTTGGAGTAGACAAAAAAAGAGGAGGATGATATTAAATACCAAAGGTGATATTCTAGTTGAAGATGTGTTAAACGGAGGCCAAATCCAAAGGATAAGAAGTGATACTTTGGAAAAGATGCGACGAAAGCCATATTGGAGACGACGCACGAATTGAAGGGAAAAAAAACTAAATTGTAATCGGTGGAGGAGGAAAGGGAAAGGAAACAGAGGAGGAAGGATAGCTGAGAGGATGGATAGGAAGGGATAGTTGTAATGATCGTTAAGGGAAAATTGATATTGAAAGGCGGAAATTGAGGGTTTTCAACATATTGGATTGTTGAGAGAGACAAAAGTCTGAAATGGGGAGCGAGGAGGATTCGATATTACGAAAACTTGGAACAAAACAGGGGATTGCGGAATATTGGAAAAACGACGCCAATGAGGAATCAGGAATATGAGGATAATTGAGGCGAAGAACAAGCCCAGAATTAGGATGGGAAGAATTTAATGAGGAAAAGAATGAGGGAGGGGGTTTAGACACGACGAAAGAAGAAAATGGCAGTCTGCCGAGGAGAGATTTACGGTTTCATAAAAACTGAAGAATAAAAAATAAAGATTTCTATAATTTAATAATTTCGAATTCCTCAATGGAGGAGGAAAGATGGGACGAATGGGGAAGATTCGCTGGGAAAGAGAAGGTTAGTGTAAGAAAAAATTAAGAGAAAGCCGGAAGGAAATCGATATTCTCCTATAAAGACGGATGCTAGAGAGATGGAGAGAGAGGGGGGGGAGAGAGGAGAGAGAGAGAGAGAAAATACAGGAGAACCGAAAATTGACGAAGAAGAATTAAAAAGGAAGCGAGGAGAAAAACAGACGGAGAGCGACGAACAGAATAGAATTGCGGAGCGGCGGTTGAGGAAGAAAAAATTGAAATGAGATGAGACAGGAGTCGTATGAAAAAGACGTGTCATATTTTTTTTTTCACCGTCGATGGCTCGAATAAGAATAGGGAACGAATACGTTCTTTTGGCGGGTATTTTTAAATCCTTTATAAAACGCTGTTCCCTCATGAGACTTTTCAAACCATGTCGGCGGAATAAAAAAAAACACTATTACCGATTTACTTTTGAGTCTTCGCTCAATAAATGCCGCATTGTAATTGCAGAGTACACTGAACTCTCTTAAGCCGGCTTACATATTCTGGATTAGAATACGTAAACCCTATATCAGACGCTGTCTTCTGTTTTATTTATCAGTGCTTAACACAATGGAAATAGAAAATAATTTTCAAATCCTTCCCATGAGGATTAAATATCATGGATCCTATTCTAATCTTTTGTTTGGAGTCGGACGTAATTCTCCTTTGATATGTGCGCGCGATATTACTGCAACGACGTTTCCTTACTGATATCATTCGTGTAATTTAATACGAATTTACGAGCTTTTTGAGTACATTCAGCCCCCGGTTTTAGGACAGGTTAGGTTCCAGGCCACCGTCGCGACGCGTCGTAAAGCGGATTCCGACTTGGCATCGTAACCTATTGTTTTTGGGTCCTGTGGAATTTTCTTATCAGAAACATAACAATAATTATCGCTAGCATCATCATTATTTTTTCTAGGCAAAATGTTTAAATTTAATCAAAACTAAAAAAGTCTCTGAATAGTTCAAGGGGATTCAGCAACGATGTCAACATAAACAGACTGCCCGACGTACTACGACATACGAAACTGGTAGCTGGGTGGCGTCATGTCTTAACCAATGTTCCCTCTAACTAAGCTGCGCGTACTCGTGGCCGAAAAAAAATTGTATTCGGCGGCTTGAAACTGGATTATTGGTTATGCGGGGAAACTGACGTAAAAGGGGATCGTTATAAAGCGGACCGTCGTAAGGTGGACCGTAGTAAAGCGGGGCTGACTGTATCTCATGTTCATTCTTATGAATAATTTTAATGATATATCTTTATGCGTAATTTTACACTATATATACCATATATAATATATATATATATATATATATATATTACATATATTATCGTATTATAATTGAGTATATTACTATCAATTACAATCAATGACTCTCGTAATAATTATTATCGAATAAAGGTCAACCAATCTATTAGGTATATATGATCTTATACTACTAATTACTATTTTGCTAAAAAAATAATATCCTGAGCTAAGAAATATCGTACAATCGATACAATCATTCGACCTCACCAAGAGTTCATTGACATCAATTATTTTACAAAATAATCTTGCCATAATATGCTGCACGGGGAATCAGATTACCTCCCAAAGATACACAAGTAATAAGGGAATAGGTACAATTTGAACAGAAATTAAACAAATTGCACATATTATTGTAAACGTGCTATTTCCACATATAAGCAGCGGCCGCTTTGTGAATTACAGTATGCAATTAATGTATTAAAGATTTAAAGCCAAGCGTTCTATATAGGCGTTTAGTCTTTTGAAGAAAAATACATTCACGCGGCACTCACGTTTTGATACTAATTAAGCACGCATAAAGCCGACAAAATTCCTACGTTTAATCACGAAAACGAAACACGAGCTCCTTTTATTCGCCGTGAAATTTAAAAAAAAAAGTTACGCTGGTAAAAAAAAATTGGCATATCTTTACATAATACCTTTGGCAAAACACGTTTGATGGGCAATCCGATCTTATCCCGGCGTCAATTCATTATTCATTTTATCGGAGACGTAACAGCTGCGGTAACAGAAGTGACAGACCCGGACCCCCGCCCCACCCCCCCCCCCTCCCCCTCTCCATCCAAAAGCAACGAGATCGCGCGCGCAAAATCGAACACCCTTTCTCTCCGCAAACACGCGCGCGCATACACGCACACAAAAGCGTATCCCATAGGGCACGGACTCTTTTGATCTCTCCCCCTTACGCCGCATCGCCCCCAGACGATCGTCTCGACCGACCGCATTTTAAGCCAGAGGTGAAACAAAAAAAAAAGACGCTAATCTGAATAATCAATCATTGACTAACGTTGTAGTCGTCGCTGAAATAAAATATGAAAATCAATGACATCCGCGTCAAAGGGAGAGACGGCCATGTTCCTGCGTTCTCACGCAAACACACACTCGACGGATACATAGTGGCTTCAATCGAAAGGAATGGTGAGTGTGTGTGTAAGGGAGCCCCATCCTCAAAGGAAAAGGGTTTTTGGTATCATGGGGGAAAAAGACGAAAAGACAGACTGGGAAAGAGGGGAGAGAGAGAGAGAGTAAAAGTAAAGAGAGAGAAGTAAGAAAGAGTAAAGAGAGTGGAATTAAAAAAGAGAGAAAGCAGTAAGTGAACAGATGTAGAGAGGAAAAGATAGAAATGGATATAAAAAGAGAGAGTGATGGATGGACAGAGAGAGGGGAAATGGATGTAGAGAAGAAGGTAAAAGGAGAGAGAAAGAAAAAAGGGGAGAAATAGAGGGAGGAAGAGAGAGAGAGAAAATGGAGAAAAGAGAAACGGGAGGGAGGAGAGGGAGGGAGGAGTAAAGAGGGGGAAGGGATATAAAAAAGAAGAGGGTAAAAGGAGGGGGAGAAAGAAAAAAGGGGAGGAATAGACAGAGAAAGAGAGAGAGAGAAAATGGGAAAAGAGAAACGGGAGGGAGGAGTACAAAGGGGGAAGGGTGGGTGGGAAACACGGAGAGGGAAGGAGAGAGAAAGAAGGGGAAGGGAAAAAGAGGGAAGGATGGAAAGGCAGAGAAGGGAGATAACAGAGGACAATAGGGAGAGAGGTGGATAGTGTAGGAGAGGGGGGCAGAGAAAGGGGGGGAGAGAAAGGAAGGAAGCTAGAAGGAGGGATTTAAAGAGGAGAGGGAGGGAGAGGGGAGAGGTAGGAAGAGAGAGGGGAGAAAGGGAGAGAGGTGGGTGGAGAAGGTGGGAGAGGGAGGGAGAGGATGGAAGAGAGAGAGGGGGGGTGATAGAGGAAGGGATGGAGAGGGAGAGCGAAGTACCGAGAGGGAGGAAGAGAGATAGAGAGAGAGATAATCAGAGGTATAAAGATAGAGAAGAAGAGAGGAGAGAAAGAAAGAGTTGATAGATGTAGAGAAAGAGAGATGGAAAGGAAAGGTAAAGACGGTTCGACGGGAAAGGCGTCGGAAAAGAGGAAGGAGAGGAGGAGGAAGAAACCGTGGAGAGAGAGAGAGAGTGAGTGAGAAGTGCGAAGGCTGTAAAAGGGGAGCGAGAAGGAGGAAGTAATTAAAAGCCAAAGCCATATCCGCTGACTCAGGAGGTTGATAACGGTAGATAGGTGGCGGAGGGAAGTCTAAGGGGAGTCGTCCAGGGAAAGGGGAACGCGAAGGTTGGCTGTGGAGACGGTAAGGAAAGAAAGGGAGAGGAAAAGCCTAAATGAGGGAGAGGGGATCCCCAAGAGGGTGAGGGTGGGGAAAATGCGAGATTAAATGGAACCAGGGAGGGGAGGGAAGAGGGATGAAGGGAGGGGAGGTAAGGAGAGTGGAGGAGGGGGGGGGGTTTGGATGATAGGTTAAAGAGGGTGGATTGAAAGGGTGAATTGAAAGAGGCTGAAATGAGTCGGAAGAAGTTTTTGTCTGGGTGGTTGCTAAGGGAAGGGGGGGAAGAGAATGATCGACCCGGAGAGGAAAGAGAGAGATTGGAAGAAATTGGAAAGGGGGGCCGGAAGAAGCGGTTGAAAAGTTGAAAGTATATCGAAGATTATATTTTGTAACAGAATGTAAGAGAATCGGTAGTTAGATTTTCTAATTTAAGAAGAATGTGTTATTTATGGAATTGAAAATTTTATAACTTTCCACATTTAAACAGAAAAATTGAAGATTATGTACAATGGAAATTTTTGTAAAGTTCAAATATTGGGCGTGTGAAAACACTCCGAAATCGATTTTTCAAAGCATTATAGATCTCAGAAGATGGGTCAATATACATTGATTGATGATGGATGACATCCTATTTATGAAACAGGCAATATTTGGCTATATAATCAAGACATTGCTGCAAACAAAGTCTTGATTAAAAATCCCAGTGGAAACGATTAATAAATACAAATGACACCGGATATATTCTAACAACGTTCCTTATTTTCTTAACATCCGAGCATATATGGGAGACTTTTTTGATTTAAAATGCACTTTAAGCAACCACTGCAGTGGTCACAGGGCATTGTGACAAACATGCTTTGCAAACAATACTACAGTGTTTAATTTTTTGTAAGCTGAATTTACAGACTTCCAGAACCATAGCAAAAATTTGACTTTATATCTGTTGAGACGATAATAAGATATTTTATTACTAACACTGATTTATACACTGTTAAACGGTTCTATACATATACTATACCTTGTAATTCTACCTTCCAGTAGTTTTTACGTACACCCAACCCAGTCTGCGCTATCCAAAGCCTTTATTTTCAAGTTCTCATACTCATTTTCTTCTTTTAATGCATCTAATATAACTTTCATCTTTGCCTCTTTCCTAACGTTACACCTTCTACGACTTTTTACATTTACATGAACAACCTGCAAGCCACCAGAAGCTTTTGGCAGGAGGTGTCACAGCACCAAATGAACTCTAACTAATGCCTCTGTTGGATTGTCTTATCGCGTCTGGGAAAAAGATCTGTAGTATTTCTCGATTCTAGCGATTGTTTCGACATATTTCCTCGTACGCTTTGATCTAACGTTACGCTCACTAACACCGATGGGTACAACTATGCCGCGTACGTCTTCAACGAATTCGGAGCTTTTAAACTTTTCAAATAATTTCCTTTTGTACTCAATTCTTCTACTCTTCAACGTCTGCCATTTCAGGTCCCTCAAGATCTCTGATACACTGGCCTCATACGGATTTACATTCAGTAAACCGTTTCCTTTCTAATTCTGACCCACGATTCTACATAATAATAACATAAGATCTTTTTTATTTTAAATGGCGATATTATCTGTTTCTCCAAGGGCAGCGCAGAGCACAAATTTTATCCTTCGATAACTTCTTTGAGAGAGAAAAAGTGACAAAAAAACAGCTTTATCGAAATAAAGACACTGAAAGATTTTATGCCCAATGTAAAGCGCTGATTTTCCTCATTACTATTGAATCGAGACCAAAATCAGACGTTTTCCTGGTTTTCAGTCACATCCCCCTTTTTGTTATGTGGAGGGGCACGTGTATGTACGATAGCGGAACAATTTCGTTGACTGAAAAACGAAATAGAAAATAACATTTTTCCCTTCAATTTCCATTCCCATTCCAATTTCCCTTCCTTCCATGCAATATACCTCTTATAACACACGCTCCTAAAAGCCAATGGCATCGTGCACACAGTGAGGATATGAGCATTGCTTCCAGTTGGGAATAACTCGTGCGTCGAAAAACATTCAATATATAAAACCGTCCATTAAAAACAACGGGGGAATTATTACGCAGTACCGTAAATAAAGGTAGTGAATTAATGGAGTTGGTCACAACTATAGGCCACATAGCCTACTCTCTTTTTTCTTCTCCGTTACCATGACAAACTCGAATTTTCAATTTAAAAGTGGGCGATTTAAAATATATTTTCCTTAAACAATTGACAAACATACGCATGTGCATTCGTAATTGGTAAATATATGACACGGAGATAACATACTACGTTGAAATCGTCATATAAATAATACTTTTAGATATAGATTGCCTGAGTGATCGTGATAACCGTATCATCTAAAAGACAGATATACAATTTACTAGACCATGAGAATGCACGAGTTACCCACCTAATACCTTCTCTACCTCAAAAGAAAACATTCAGGCAAAGCTCAAACTTTCCGACATTCGCCTTTCTTTTTCATCCCATCAGATCAAATAAGAAAACTCATACGCCAGTTTCCTTACGCACGAACGTGAAAACGCTCGATTTTCTCAAATCCTCTGATTCCGAGAGCATCAAAGGTTCCACTGACGATGAAAGGAGGAAAGGCAGGGAGTCGTCAAGAAGAATAAAAGTGTCGCACAGGGAGATAACATCGTGAAACACCGGAACCTGAGCGGTAGACGAGAGGGGAAGGGAGAGAGAGAGGGATGAAGAGTCGCGGAGAATGAGAGGGAGAGAGAGAGAGGAGGAAAAAGGCTTGGTTTAAATTAGGAGGAGGGATGACGTGGAGGAGTTGATTTCGCAGAGTGGCATATGGGAGCAGACAGGAGATGGGATGGGAGAAGGGGTTGAGATTAATTAGCAGCAGCAGGAGGTAAGATGCAGGGTACGACTTTATAGTCCCCTGATCAGAGAACACATTCTATGGTAAAGTACGCCAGGGTCGAGGTCCTGAATAACCTCCCTCCCTCCCTCCTCCACAGACTTTGCCCTCCACCATCTCCATCCCCCTCCTCAAGTTTGATTTCCTCCAATCCCTCACGCTTCATCCAACCCCTTCCGTTTTACCTCCCTGTTCTTCATTCTCCCCATCTCATTTCCCAACCCCGTCTCCACCCCCTTCCCACCTAGGGTTCCTTTCCTCCCCCATCCACGATGTTTTTCTTTCCCTGGCACGAGAGGCGCCATAGCCTTCCTCTATTTATTCCACTATGAACCCCCGCCCCACCGTCCTTACCCCACGTCCCCTCCAAGACCCTCCCCCTCATTTTTCAAAGCTTCGAATAAACAAAAAAAAGAGAACGCACCCTTTATTTTTACATCCCAGATACATCCCCCTCCTTCCCCGTGATGCACCGCGCCAGAACCGCCTCAAGCCTTCCTCCTTCGCCCCTTTCGTCTCAACGACCGCCTTGCTTTTTTTTCCTCGTGTTTTTTTTGTTTTGTTATTTCCTCCTCTCTCCGTACAACCCTCTCTCCATCCCCCTTCGCCTCTATTTTCTTCTCTTCGTTCATATTCCAACCCTCGCAACGCAGCGCAGTGCACTCTTGGGGGTTAAGTCTTCTCTCCCTTCCCATCTCACGCAAAAAACCTTACTCCTACCTATTATTTTCTCTTATTCTCCCCTATATATCCCTTTTTCTTTACGTCTTAAACTTCATCCCACTGGCTCTTTCTGCATTACGCCCGTTTTTACGCCCTACACCTGTTCTTTTGATGCCTTTGCCGTTGCATCTTCTCGGCTTTGAACGGCTAGTTTTACTTTGTGTATTCGCCCTCTGATGTCAATCACGAAAGGTGAGTGTCTGGAGCTTTACAAAAAAAATTGCATTTTATAACTTCAGTCAATCATTCTTAGAAATCATATAACCTGATTTAAGTAGCTTTATAACTTTTACATAATATCATTGATATGTGAATTTAATTGAATTAGTAATGATCCTTTATCTTTAGAGATAACTACAATAGCTACTAAATAACGAATGAATAAAATATGAACTTCCAAGTAGCAATAATGACGTTGACATTGGTAGTTTTTTTACCGGTTTTCAGAACAAATCGCGAAATTCAAAAGCGCCTCCATCACATCTCTGGAGATTTTACTTAGAAAACTATATTAAACGTGACTTTTTCCATAACTTTATTTTCATAGCCTACGCCGACCTTACTTCAAAAACCTTCAAACTCCTACTACTCTGTCCCCGCCAAAAAAGAAAGCTCACGGCACACAACACTCGACGGCGACGTACATCACTTGAGAGAAAAAATAAATAAACGCAAAATGAGGTGGCAGTACGGATGACGCCCTAAAGGGGTCGTCTTCGCGGGAAGAGCATCTCAGGGGGCGAAGACCGGCACCTTGGAGTACACGTACACACACACACACACACACGTGCGCGAGCTGAGGTCATCTCTTTTGCGAATGCGGACACAAAGCGGGTTTTTGCGATTCGTTTTTTTTCCCGAGAGGGGTGATGTTTTTTAAATAAGAAAGACGATGGAGATGAGAGAGCTTCAGTAAGAGGAACAGAGGGCGGCTTTGTTACTTTCGTAAGATTCTTCGGGCGCGGGAGAAATTTCGGTTTTAGAAAAGCGACTTTTTAATGAGTTTTCGGGTTGTTATTGTTTTTCGGGAGTTTTTTCTCAGGTGGATCAAGGCGGAATCTCTCTCGCAATGAGGTAAATAAGAGAGAGGAAAGAAGAATCGGGGATTGGGTCGCACACCGAGGCTTGAGCTCTGTTAGTCTTTTGCCCTTGGGCCCTCGATACACGGGGAGTTGTTTTCCTTACTCCCGAGCATAATAGCTCCTACGTCAAATTAGCGGACGATACGAATAAAACAAACAATAGGTACAATATAAATTACACAACTTTCTCATATACTTACTTTTTTGGCTGTAAGGAACTCCTACTACTACAAAAACAATAAAACTGCGGAAAATGTCTTCTGCACGTAAATAATAGATATTAATATATTGATAACCTCATAAATATGAAAAAAAAACTCGATAAATAGATATACCGTAGATAAGTGTAAAGTATTATGCGGATTGGCGAAGGCATAGGCACTGAAGCATTATTGTGGGACAAAGATTGTTGTGAGAACTGAGAAGTGTTGGGCAAAAAACTCATTATATTATGTCGCTGGGCGTTATATACCTTTTGGGAAATATGGCTTATGTAGTATTTTTTATGATTCCTGTATTATATTCTATAACTCAATGAATTTTTAAAAAATAGTCAGGGCAATTTTTTAATAAAATGACATTTTATGAAAATCAATAAGAATGAACTCTCAGATTTTGTAGCGCTATATTATTCATCGCTTCATAGTTTTTATTCTGGATAATAGTATGCTTAACCCTCCATCGGGCGCATTGGATCTGTGAGATACAAGGTGGAAATTTTATGCTGTCCTTCTGCGATAACGGCAGAAGGGAATCCCAGCATTCTAGTATTTTCCTAGTTAGCCGTCACAAACATTTTAGTGCTGTCCCGACTGTTGGCCTGTGTGCTTATTATTTGTATCTGTGAGATACATTGCGCCCGTTCAGGTAACTCTTGTTGAAATGCTTATTAATGATATTTGGAATCTAACTCACATATTAACCAAAGTAATTGTTTTTTCAGAGGATATTTCTTTATGCAGAAATCACAACTGAAAAGAGCATTTTGATCTTAACATGAAAGAATGTTTTTCAATTGTCTTATTCTATAAATATGATAAAAACGTAACACTGTTTTCGTAACTATATAAAAAATAAATAAATATTATTAAAAACTAACAATAACAAAAATATATCATTAAAATATTTTAAATTATCAAAATAAGCACAAAGGAATAAAAATTTGTGGGTTGCATCTTCCAGATACATTGCGCCTGATCTCGTTCGTTTTGGTATTGCGCCCGATGGAGGGTTAAATACGAAATACCATTTGATTCCGTAGAATAATTTAGGCTCTAAAGCCGTGCACTGGCAGACAGACGGAATTACGAAGTCCACCTATTTAAACTTTATCGAAGTCGATTTTTTTCGCGGTTAGATTAGTTTCTCTGTATACTACGTGCATGAGAAAATAAAAAAATCTGATGTGGCCAACACATGACTTTCTCCATATTTGGGGTACAGATATTTAAATTATTATGAGGAGCATTATAAGGCAAAATTATTATTTCGTATCGTAAAAGAAGACACGTCGTTGCCGTAAATTACGTATATTTTGAATGTTTACAGAATTCACCGCTACATGGTGTTGGCGCTGTAGGCTGGTATTAAGAAAAAGCGAAATATATCCGAAATGGATAGTTCTACGAAAATTAGTTTCAAACAAAACTTGGAAGAAATATTATTCTCTACAACTTTGATCCTTACGAAGATTACCAATAACGATGTTAAGGAGATATTTAACGGAAACCGAAAAACCGGTTATTTATAAATAACTCCTACACAATAACTCCTATAGAAAATTGTTTCAAATGAAAGTTGTAGGAAATTACATTCTCTATAACTTTTGTATAGAATTGTAAATACAAAAATGATATTTTAACCAAGAAATATCGCAAAAACCGAATCGGGTTTCGAATAAACCTCGACTTCCGTTTATCCGTTATTGTCCAAAAACTAATCAGTTCTTTGTTCTCATGTTAAAGTGTTATATGTGAAGTTTGGCAACGATATGGCACGTACTTTTTTAGTTAGAGCGCCCACAATAACATACACACACACGTACACACACACACACACACACACAGACAGACATCATTCCGAAAATAGTCTAAACGTGTTCTAGGGACCTCAAAACATGTATATCCGTTGAAATCTGGAAGTCGATTTTTTTCATGAATACAATACTTTCCCATTACTACGTATGAGAAAGTAAAAACCGTTTCGGAAACGAGCGGTTATACACGACCCAGAATGAAATCATTGTGCATTCGCCACGTGGAGAGACAAGGGCGGGGAGCATACGGACGAAAAAGAACATTACAAAACAGACGTAAGAGCCCCATCTTTGATGTTTTCGTATGACATCCCATTATTCTCTTCGACAAAAAAGTGCTACCCACCTGCGCCACCAATCCTATATTTGCGCGCTCCGTCGACGTCAAAGAAAGAGTCGCGGGTCGTCGTAACTCCATCCTACTTTCGTTTCTCTTTTCTTCGCAACCACAGAAAAACGCAGACACGTACGCGGGCGCGTGGGCACACACACACACCGTTTTAGATCTCTCAGAAAATTCCCCCGACCAATGGAATCAAAGCCACGTGACCCAAAAACCATCCTCCTTTTGTCCCTGGCGCTTTGCTTTAAAAAAAAAACAGAGATGCAATTTCGATTCTATCTCGCGAAAATAACGTTTCAGACAGGTGAGGTAAAAAGCTGAAAAAAAAAACCTGCAGTTGAGCAATCTGCCGAAGGCTATACAGGATGAGACTATGAAATCTTGGAACGTACTAACAGATTAAATCCAAATATGATTTCGTGATTAAATTCCCTTCGGCGATTCTTTAACAACGCACTCGCAGAATTTTGATACGATAAATTATCTACTACAATATGAAGATTGCATAACAGTTTTGTACAAAATCATGTCATAAAACATATTAATCGCAGATATTTTCCTTCCATTCGTTTAAAAATTTTAATTGTTGCCTTAATTATTAAGTTTTCGTTGATATTATAACGTTATTTGTTAGTATTAACATAATTTGAAATAGTTTTTATGTTTTGCATCTAAATCGCTAACAAATAAACTAATGAAGATAATAAAATACCTGAGACAACATTTTCCATTGGATATATTTAGTGCCTCGAGCAAAAATCAGCTTCAAAATTAATTTTCTATTTCATTTAAGAACTTTCAAATTTGGCCTAATACACCCAGAACTAATTTCAACAAAACGAAATAAATAGACGTCATACGATAGCAGAGCAGCCATGAAGGCCAATCTTAACATATAAAAAACTAAATCTAACACCTTAAGTAAGTTTATAAACTACTCTTTGAACATTTATTTGTTATGTAGAATTTGTAGATATATGTATGCATGCTGCGGCTACCTGACTACCAGCAAAATTTTGGCATGCATATCTATATCTATAGTTCACCCTGCAAGCCACCGCAATGGTGTGTGCATTTAGTTAATAATGAAATACTGCATCTAAAGAGTATCCTTGTTTTAACAAACGGAAAAATTAAAACACTTCAACATTGTAACAATGGGATATTTTAAAATATTCCACCATTTTAAGGATAGGTGGTGAAATAACTTGAATAATTTGTGATTTTAAAAAAATAAAACTTAAATTTAAAAATGACCGAAAAACCTTCACTTATACCTTTTTAACAAACCATAAATTTCTGCTACGTGAAGTGTTTACACCATAAAAAATGTACATCAAACTTCCCAGTGGCGACCTATTACGTAACTTGAGCAAGAAAACATCAAGCGTGCAAAAAGGGTAGTTCCTTGGCAACGAGACAATAACCGTCACTTTTTCGGCTGCGCCGACAATTAGGACACGCACCCCCCCCCATGTCGATTCCCGAACTTTCGTTACAATTCGTAACGAGCACCAATTGCGCCCTCCCCTTTCGTTACAGAGGCGACGATACACACAATCGCCCCCTGGGAAGCGCGGACACCGCCGAGGCGGAAGAAGATTGATAGCCCGGCCCAGCGTTTGTTCATTAGAGATTTACGTCCACTTACCGCAAGGGGGCCGCCCAATCGCCTCGCGATCATCTGTTGATAGGATCGGACCGGATGATGAATGAATCCACGCAGGACACGCGAGCAACATCCCTCTAAAAAGCTAGAGGGAGTTTCGAAGCCGGCACCGCATGATTTAAGGTATGACTCCGGATTCCCTTGACCTCTCTTTCCCTTTTCCCCCACCACCCCCTCTCCTTCAATTTGCTATTGCTCGGATAGACGATGAAACCGTAAAGCGTAAGAACATTTCAGCTCCAAGCGTCGCGATTTTTTCGGACCGTTGAGTTTTTTTCGATCGATTACGCCAAAAGATTTAGGTTTAATGAAAGGGATAAGGGTCAATTCTTTTTTGTCGATGCGCGTGGACAAACCAATTTCGTAGGCCGGCTTCGTCCCTTCGACAATCGTTGTCCTTAACCGGAAAAAAAAATCTTCATTAATCGGTGACAAGAGGCTTATAACGCGTTTAATAGGTAATTATCCTTCGCCGTTTTGTTATAGAATTACTTTTAGCGTGAAATTAACCGTATTTATTCTTATAATGGAAGAACTTCAAAACGTACATAGATTGTATGAGTTTCGATATTTTTATCGATAGAATTTCACAGCTCTTTAAGGCTTTGTTTCCCCATTGCAAATTCTCAGATATTACCATTTCATCACTAACATCAATTTCTTTTCAAAGATTCAACGGACGAAAATCACTCTTATAAAATCCAAACTTAAGTTACTTAGAGAAATGAAGAACGGCTTTAAATATGAATGATTCCAAAGTAATATGAGATTATGTGGAGAGAAGAGCATAACAAAATAAAACAAATTCTGATGCTAATGAGTCTATAAATGTCTCGAAATATTATTCTCCTCCATTTTCACCTAAACTGCATTTAATACGGTATTTACCAATTAATCGACCTGCTCATATTGCAATTTATCATCAAATAAAATAAACAGGTAGGTCTAGAAGATGTAAAGCATTTGAATCTACATGCCTACGTTGCAATTATTAGCCTTTAGCTAATGATAAATTCCACTTAAGTTATCGTTTCGAATTACACGGCTACTTTACTTTCAGTTAGTTAACATTTAACCCAGAAATAAAGCGAATATCAAGTTTTCTTTAATTACCACTTAACCTTTGTGAAATTATTCAACACGGAAAATCCAATTGTAGACGCACCAATGAATAAGTAACGATAAAATAAATGGCAGTATGATGGGCCGCCGCACCTTAATTACTTGTTCATAATTTCCCCTCGGTAGTTAAGGATTTAATAAAAGTGATGCGTTCACGAACGTTGTTCCAAATTATAACATCCATATTAGGAACAAAGATTACCTCACATAACTTTTGACGGAAAAAAGATCTGGTGGTATTTATAGTTAAATTCCATTGTAACATCTATTAACTTTTAGTCAGGGACCGAGAATTATAAGAGTCTACTTGTATCACAACAGCTCCATTGTAGCTCACGCATCAAGACCCCAGAACTAATACGAAACCTTGGAAGATTTCCTTACCGCTTGAACTTGCGTGGAGCAGTTATTCCGGTGATAAGGGAGAAGTTTCTACGCCCGGACGAGCGAGGAAACCCACGTATCTCGCCAGGTACACGGTCCTCCCCGGTATCCTAGGACCCAGTTTCCGAAACCGAGCGTAGTATGACAATATGGTTCATAATCATCGTCCTAGATGCAGTAAACTCTGGGAAGAACTTTGTTTTCTCTTCGCATGCATCCTCTTCGTTACGAGGGCATGATGAGAGCATCCTCGCGAGAAACTCGCGCGTTGCCGCGAGGAATTCATCGAACCAGTTTTCCCCAGAGTCTACTTTCATCCAAGTTAAACGCCCTCGACTCGACAGGCGAATCACATCGCGCGCATTTATGTCACGAAGGTAACACCCGGATATGCGAGACGAACTTGACATTTTGACCGATCGATTCGCCATCGACGGTGGCGCGAGGCGTTCGATATTAAGCCTAAATGTCGGGAATTTCGACTCGGTGTGCGGTAACTTCATCATTAATATTATGCTTATGGAAGTATTCTCCAAGTTCATCGTCAGGCGCGCGAGTTCACCCTGCACAAGAGCCGAATAGGAGACTAAATTGCATACCTCAACGTTAGGGACGGTGACGAAGGTGAGAGGAAGTAAGGTAGCCAAGTTGGCAGCGTAAGTGACTTCACTGTTCGGGATGACGGACAGAATAAGTGTAGAGAACAAATGCACTAAGCAGGAGATACAGAGAGGGGGGGGGGGGTAATTGTGAAACCGAATCGTTATTTATCATATCAAACCTTTTTCCTAGGAAAATAAACTTTTGTTGTTGTGATCATTTTCTCCACACTATACATGAGCAAAAAGCGGTGATAAATACAGAGCTTAATTTAAAAGGTTGATATACTTTAGATTACTGATTTATATATAAATTTAAATAAGCGATTTTGTTTAAAAAAATGCCATAATTGGGTAGTAACAGATAAATGTTCTAGATGTGTTTATATTAATATTGCATATGAAATTGGTAACAATGGCAGACAGCTTATAATAACTATTTTCAGATACAGTAGAACCCCAACATTCGTTCACGAAAATCACCATGAATTTCAAATCCACGAATGCTACAACTCTACTGCTTACGTAACGACGAGAATGACTTGACGCATTACTCCGCGAGATAAATTCACGAATAACAAAGTTTTTCTGCCGCGAATTTCGAAACTGGAACCCCCCGCGAATTATCAAAACCGCGAACGCCAAAACCCGTGAACGCGTAAGTATGGTATAGTAGGAAGGATTTGCCGGACAAAATATTTACTCGCCCTCCCCCTGTTCCACTTTCGTCACGTGAATAGTTTCTCGTAAAAGTCTCCCTTTCTGCCAAGAATCCCTTGACGGTAGGACAACTTGCGAATTATTGCATATTATGATTTTCCATATCTACTTGTTCACCCCATCCGGTTTGTATACCCCAAGTTGAAACGGCTGATACGATTTTCATTTCTTTGCGTACGCTGAGCGCGTAATGGGAAACAAATGACAAAATCTTCTGTAAAATCGCGGTCAAGCGCACTGTGTGCGGAAGAGATGAAAAAGATCCTTCAACACGTGCGGGATTTACGTAACAAAGGGATGTGGCAAATTTTTATTTAATACGCAAGCTCGTTTGACAATATGAAATGCGTCGGTTGGTCACTTCCGTGGATAACGCTTATAAATCCAGCTCGCAGTATTTTTTATTTTCAATATAACAGAGCTTTACGTAACATAAATTTTATAATTCAAATTACTTTTGCATAAACATGGCTTCGAACGCTGCTTCAAGATATACTAATTTAAGAGCTTTTGAATTATCGATTTTTAAAACGTTTTATAGTCTGGCACATTTAATATTTAGTCTCAATTTTAATATTTGCAAACAAAAGTATTATTAAAGTTGGTTTTTTATAGTAAATGAAGTAAATCTCTATAACCGTTTATTATTTCCGTCTACTTTTACGATTTATGATTATAAAATGTTTCGCGGAAAGACACTTTGTAAAAGCAGGCAAATTAGGATAATAACCGACAAATGTCTCCGTCGTGAAATACATTTCAAGATACTCCTCATTTTTCTCCGGTCGTGCTTCCTTTCCTAGTGAAAATATGTCACGGCCACTTAGCTTTCCTAACGCGGAAAAAGAAAGAACATCGTGGCTCGCTGCACCCTTTGAATCACAATATTTCCTTTTGAACTTGTCTCATCCTAATTTTTATGAACATTCCAAAAAGCGAATATTTGAACCGGTCATGGCAATGATTAGCAGCGCACACTCAACAAGAATGATTCGATGAATGCGATCTCTGAAAACCTTTTAGGCCAATGAAACTCTATTTATATGGGGCGCAATTACCAATTGATCGAAATGGACTGTAACCGCCGGATTCGGTCGTTAGGGAAGAACTGGAGCGTTATCGAGGACCTGCATTTCATACAAACATACGTCGCAAAAACTTGTATGTGCCATAAACCAGGAAACCCTCTCTTTTGCCCGGGATCCAATCCAAAACCCCCGGAGCCAATCATAATTCATGTGACCTCACCCGATTCTCATACATATCCCTCCAACTGGAAGAGTAAAAAAAAATGAACATACGAAACCGTGGGAATATCGCGTAAAAAAATGTTGTTGAAAGGGGGAGGCTGATATCTGATCGTTGAAAAAAGGAACGTGCGCGCAAAACTCGCATGCATCTAGAATACGCACACATGCACGCAACGCAAACATAAAGAGGACGGGAATGGTAACGGCATGTGCAAGGGAAAATCCTTTTCCTTTACGTGAAGTCCGCCCTTGCATGTGCGCGCGCGTGTGTGTGTGTGTTCGAGTTAATCACCTCTCCGTCCACGCACCGAGCGTTCCAATTATAAAAAGGACGTTAGTGAGCCTGAAAAAAAAACATTCCTCATCGGCTTTGTAGAGAAAGGCGAGGAAAAATTTACAATTTTAGAAAAAAAAAAGGGTTTACCTCACTCCCTTCCTATACCGAAACGCCACTCCCCCTCCTCCTTCCCCCCCTTCCTCCTTTTCTCCCTCCTTAACCCCAGATCACATCCTAATTTCGGCGTCACTAACATAAAAGGGAAATAGGAAATTTAGGACGAGGGAATATCACTTTGCCGAAACTTTCAGTACTTTTTTTTTACAGATTTACGGAAAACAAAAATATATCTCTATCACAGGCGGATTGCGTTGGGTTTTGTTTTATAAAGATTCCCCGGAGGGGAGCTAGAGAGAGAGAGGGAGGGCAGATCACGGGATTTGACGTGGGGAGGAAGAAGAAAAAAATTCGAGAAAGGACATCCGGGACGGGGCGAGGGAGAAAAACAAATCAAGACAGATTTTCTTTTTTTTTTCGACTCTTGATCGCGAAAGGATTAAGGATGGAAAACACGACGACAAAAAAAAAACGCTTCGGCGCCGAAATAACAAGCTCGAATCGGCTGTAGATGCGAAACGCACGCGAGGGCGATGATTCAATTATTACCCGACTGGAGGACGGTTAAATTAAAAGGAAGTTCTTTTTTGTACCGAACACAGGCCCAGAAAAAACGAGACGGTAACATAAATACATTGAACTTCCTATTGTTTTATCGACGACCAAAGAGAATACTTCCTAAAAAAAAGAAAAAAAAGTCCCCATCAACGAATAGAATTCCCAAATCCCTTATTCGGGCAAACGAGATTACGATCATCGTCGATTTGTAACGGAATATTAACAGCACACGTTTTTAACGAGATAAGAGTTGATTGATGGATAGAGAACATTGTGGTGCTGATTCTCTGACCCCTCCAACCATTAGTCCGTCCTAGCTATGTGAAAACGACGGCAGAAGACTCACTAAACTGACGTAAAAATAGATTAATTTTCGAAAAGACCGTCATAAATGGAATAAAATCCATTGTTTTACGCGTTATCTCGTGGAATTTATCCATTTTGGAGAATGAACAAGTTGAGCACCTGTACTTTTTCCAGTTTTTTTAGTGGAAAAAGTACAAGGGCTAAATTTGTTTATTTTCCAAAGCCATAAATGGAATTTATTCTTCCTTTGCGCGCGAAAGAGGAAAAGGAGCGAAATAAACGAGCGAAAGTGACGGAGGGAAAGAGAAATAAATTCAGGAAGGAATGACTTAATTTTATAAGCCACAATAGGACTCCTTGTAAATATAGCATACGTGGGTTAGACGTCGGAACGAGAGATCTCTAAGAATTTAAAAGAAAATTGATTCGACTGTTGACTGTGGCGTACGCGCGAGTTTTCCCAACAAATAGCCAAATCCGTAGCTATAGGAATAGTTGTTCGCGCTATGAATTGGAAAGATATATTTGTTCAACAGATTTGAAAAATCCCTTTATTAACGAAAATTTTTGTACTTCGCAAAGCCAAACAAGGAAAACTGCTAGGACAGGGTTACGAAGTTCTCAACTTGGTATAATGCCCTATTCTTCCGTTCCTGTTTGCCCATGTCTTTCTTTATACTTCTGGTTTGATTTTTGGGGAAAAATCTCTCGAACCTATGGTGTAAGCATGCGCACTCGTCCTAACTGTAATTTCACTGATTCCGCATTTGTTGTACGAATATAACACTCATTTTCCGGAGGAAATACAAACACGCTTTCCAAAATGCTCCCTTTTTTTTTTAAAGAAAAAAGATCATTCTCTCCGATTGAGCCGCAATAAGTTCATGAATAAGCAATGTGAAATGATTTACTGTTATTTAAGCATAGGAATCCCGTTCGTATTAATTGACTATCGGTTTTACTTGCATCGGTAAACTACAGAATTTTAAAAAGTGTGGTCGAACACCAAAAGCAGCAAAAACTTTGCAACTTACGCATTAAACTTCTCATTCATTTCCAACCAATATCTGCATTTTAGCCATTTCCGGAAGCAGATTACATAAAAAAATTGAGTAATATCCATCCTTTTGTATTAGACATTCCCTCTCGTTCACTTTATTCCTACAGAAATGACGGGGTTAGAAAAGGTCAGGAATGTAATGCAATTTTATTTATAAAAAATATGAAAATTTTATAATTTCCACCGAAATGATTGAAGGTTGCTCTCCTTTCCACGAGAATTTTCACAGTGCGACTTTTTAGACAATCTTTAAATCCCGTTTTCAATGAAAGGCTTTGTAGAATTTTTACCCTATTCCTCTTGCTACGAATGTATTGACTTGTATATTTATCAAAACCCCTCAGAAAATATAAAAAATATCGTTTACGATTACGTAGAGCTAATAAAAATCATTTAAACTGTAAAATAATAACATCTTTAAAAATCTCGTTAAAAATTTTACGTGTTCAATTCAAAGAGAATCGCAAGTAAGATTTAAACGATCCAAAAACGTTCGCCGTTCTTCTCACAATAAACAGCACATTATTTAACAATTCTAATAGGTCCGCTGAAATAAAGTACCCGGAAAAAAAAACATCTAACGATGAACCTCGTTTATAAACTTAAAACTTCATCCCAAAAGATTTCACCTCGGTCAGCGATAAAATAACCCTTTCTTTTTTATAAAGCTCTGGTGGCATTTGAAAACATTTTTATTCCCCTCTCTCTCTCTCTCAATCCGCCCGCATTTCGCCCCTGATAGAACGGGTCTGAAACTCGAGATAGCCCGGATATCGCTCGGAAACCAAATCTCCTCTCTGGTCCCTCCCATTCTTTCTCCTCCTCCTTCAAGGCGGACTTTCAATCGTCCGAGGAAAAAAAATAATGCGTGGAAGCATTCAGTTCGTCGAAGAGAAAGATGTGAAAGCGCTTTTTTGGCACAAGGAGAGAAATGGAAAGGGAGAGAGAGAGGAAGAGAATGAGAGAGAGAGAAAACACGCGTTTCCGCTGACGGAGATGGAAAATTATAGGAGGAAATAAACGAAAAATAAATCATCGAGGTGGGGATAGACGTTAAAAAAAAGTAGGAAGCGATAAATGATAAGGAGAATTAGGATGAAGGATTGATTTGAAAATGGACGGATGGGTGGAGATGTAGAGTGGACGGGAGATAGGGGTGGAAAATGGAAGGAGAGAAAGTGAGATAGGATAAGACCGAAACGGAGAAGGATGGTCGATAGAGGAGAGAGAGAGAGAGAAAGAGAGAAAGAGAGAGAGAAGGCAAAGGGTGAAGAAGAAAATTTGCATAATACTGATAGAAAGGTATGTAGAGAGACGAATTTATTTTAGCATTGTCGAATTTACAATTTCACCTCATCCAACGAACTTATTGTCAAGTACAAAAAATTCATTTCAACACACGTGATGGGACAAACGAAATGTACGCGGAAACTGAAGGAGAAGGACACCAGTGGGGAAGTTGTGTAAAAACTATGTGATTACTTACAACTTGAGAAAACCATTCACAGCTGGAACACGCCCACGCAAGGAGGGTTGCGTGAAAAACCCACGAATCCTACAGATAGCATTTATTAAAGATTGAGAAGAATATAAAGAAGGGTGAAAATCGGGAATGGAGGGATGAAGATTCGCGAAGAAATAGAGAGAGAAAGGACCTATAAGAAAGAAAACAGGGAAAACGGATTATAAACAGGAAATGACGAAACAAAGAACGGAAGTGAACAAGTTTAAAGGAAGAGTATGAGAAGAAGAGAGGGAGGAAGATACCATAGGTAAGAAATTAATAGATGAAGAGAGGAAAATGAGAGAGTTAGAGAGAGAAAGAGAGGGGGGAAGAGTGTAAGAGAGAGAAGTAAGGGAGGAAGAGAGGGAATGTGCAAAAAGAAGAAAGGAAAAGGACAAAATGGAAGGATGGATGAAGGACAGGATAAAAAGGAGTAGGAGAGAGTCGGGTAAGGATCCAAAAGAGGGACAGACCGGAAAAGGGGTGTAAAAGGCTATGGAGATAGGGACGTGGAGGAAACCCAGAGTTTTGGGAAGGAGAATGGAGAGAGGAGGGAAGGGATGGCGGAAGAAAACGTTTCATTTTTTTTCTTTTATGAATGAGAAGAACGAATCATTCCAATTTCCCCGAGGATGCGTGAATAAAAGGGGAGGAGGGGCGGGAGAGTAAGAGGGGTTCGGGAGGGTGTGGGGTGGGTGGGTGTGGGTGGGTGTGGGTGGGTGTGGGTGGGTGTGGGTGGGTGTGGGTGGGTGTGGGTGGGTGTGGGAGGGAAGATCGGAAAATGAGGGTGAGGTGGAATGATGATGATGATGGTCTGCTTCTGGGGAGGCATTTCGTAGAGGCGTTTATTTTTTTATGAATGGGAAACTATAATGGACTGCCGATATAGTGAGCGATTGGTTCCAACCTGAAGCGATAAAAAAAAAAAAATACTCGCGATCCATGTGTAAGCGATCGTAGATGAATTTATACAAATCTTTCGAGAACTATCGAAAACGCATTCTTCGCGAAGGTTTCCAACAATGTTTTCTATTTGTTTTCGACGCATGTTATAACCACCTAATCAAGCATAGATTAATTATTTCAAAAATACGGAAAAGAATGTTGTGTTAGTATAATTTTAATTTTAATGAAAAAATTTTGTACATAAACGAATGCTGGAAACCTCGTCACTACACGAAAAATAAATGAATTAATAAATTATTATATATATTAATACCTAATAAATACTTAAAACTTACCATCAAAACTTCTAATTTGTATTCCCAATATTTTGGATGTGTGTTAATCTATAGTTAAAGTAGCATTAATTACGTTTAAATCAGCAATACTGAATAACCCAGTTATTCTCTTCCGAGTCCGTTAGAACCTACTAAAGCTAGATATTTTGTATTGGGATATTATGCTTCTATTCATATTCTCCAATCACTACGGCAACGTTATTTAAATTAAAACATGTAATGTACCACTAAATAAGTTGCTACATCCTTTATTCGACTCACTTCGTAATAAAATTATTCCAGTAATTATATTACATGTAGAAAATAACTTCACTTCTCATAGACCAAACTTTTATCTGATACGCTAGAATTGATAGCAAAAAAAGAGCATCGACAAATTTGGTAAATTAGGTTATGAGAGCTGGAATTTCGATGCATTTCAAATTTCATACGTAATCAAACAAAGCCCAGTACAAACGCAAACCAACTGCATTCCTCGAGGTAGCTTTGATGAAGTTTCACTCTTTTAATAGAGATTCGTATCCTACTTGGAATTCCACAGAATAAAAGAAAAATTTGGAATTAAATTGGGAGAATTGATTTGTTCGCTTTGGTCCTTGGATTAAAATTCAGGACACCATTGCTAATGAAAAACCTATGAAAATTTAGAATTTGTAATTACTCCGAAGGAAGTTTTAGCAAACAGATCAGGCTTGAAAAAATCGCCATCCTTTCCTTTTCACACACATAAAATCACACTGAATCTTCATAAGATATTTTTAGTCTTTGCACAAATATTAACCATCGATAATCGTATCAGCATTATAAATACTAGTCTTAGTTGAAATGTTTATTATGAAAGATGCCATTCATCCGTTTTTCTACGAGAGATTAACTCAAATATCAAGTTTCCATGGTTATAGCAGGAAAAAATTACAAAGATTCCTTTCTCCTATTACGACCTATAGTATGGAATTCAACTAACTTATTCCTTTGCTTATGGAAAATATAAACACAGAGTTGAGATAGGAACGAAAAGAATTGAAATATTAATGAAATTGGAGTAGATACCTGATTTAAATGAGATTTGAATATGAAATTCATTCGCTTTTTACAATTATGTTTATCTAACATATTATCAACGGATCCTGTTGCAAAATATACCAAGTTTTAAGTTTTTCTAAAACATATAAGTAAGAAAATATAACATTTTCCCATCCAATTATCCAAAATGTGCTAACTTTGCTAGTACCTACTAAGATAAAAAAAGTTCCAAAACTATATTTCAGACTGGTATATTTATAAGGCTTACACCATCGACTCAGTTACAAGAGCGTTGACGCGGACAAAAAAAATAACCTAATTTTAACTCTTAACAATTTTTCACGTGCCCGTAATGCAGATTTTTGAAGTCCGCGCGACCTAGCAGTGTG
Source organism: Uropetala carovei (assembly GCA_036926305.1). Taxonomy (NCBI): domain Eukaryota; kingdom Metazoa; phylum Arthropoda; class Insecta; order Odonata; family Petaluridae; genus Uropetala; species Uropetala carovei. The sequence goes on from JAXCHB010000248.1 coordinate 938,017, forward strand.
TTTCACGGAAGTGGAGTCAACATGCCATATAACCTTTCAGAATTTTTTTATTTAAAAACGACGAAAGGGGTCAGTCAGACGTTGCGACCACTTCGCGAGAACCCTCATAAAACGAGCTGAAGAAAGCCAATGGCGTAGGCTAAATTAAACGCACATCGCGGGAGTACTATTAGGAAAAACACCCAGAATGGATTAAGGTCGCAAAGATTTTTTTATTCCTCCATTTTATTTTTTTATTAGGCAGGAGGCGTGGATGTGAGAAAGGGGAGTGTAATGGAAGGAGGCAGAGAGAGAGAGGAGTAAAGGGAAGGAGATGACGTAAAGCTGAAGAGTAGACGAATGAGAAACGGTAGCGGGGGAGAAAGAAGAGATTGGAGAAAAGACAAGAGGTTAGAGAAGGGAGACGGAGAATACTGGAATGAAATGAGAAAGGGATGAAGAGAATGACGGAAAAAGTGGAAGAGGAGGGTGAGGTTGAGTTCGAAATGCAAAGTGGCGCCGTGTGGGTCGGTGAGAAAGAGTAGGGGGGAAAAGCCTTGAGGCAGAGTCGGTTTGTCCAAGGGAAAGAGGGAGAAGGGGGAGGACGGAGAGAGAGGGAGAGAGAGAGGATTGACGGGCTTTACAGAGAGAGAGAGAGGGAGAGAGAGAGAGAGCGGGGTAGGCGTTCAAGAGTCCCTGTCGCCCGGCGGGTTTAAGTACGTGGACACGCACGGCAGAGACACGCCCCGTGAAGTATGTACATCTCTCTCTCTCTCCCTCCCTCCCCTTTCATTTCTCTCTCTCACTCCCCCGCACGTATCGTCCACTCACGTCCACGCCAGGAACCAGTGACGTCCACAACCTTTCCACTCCTCCCTTCATCGTACACATACACACACAGACACACGCATCTCGCTCATTCCCTGTATCTCGTACGCCCAGTACAAGCGTGCAGTTTTTTTCCCCCCTCGCAAACTGCGTGTCTCGAAAAAAATCTACAAAACAAAGTGAAGAACTAATTCGAAATAAAACCGCACGCCGACGGAATGTCACGGACTAGGAAAAATTTCCCTCTCGTTTCTTGGTTTTGGGATGCGTAGCTTTTCCCGTTTAAACGTCAAACTTTAGAATTAAACTCTAGAAAAGTAAGTTTATTAGCGTAATATTCAGGCGAATGTGTTGGTTATTAACCTTAAGGTATTTCGTTAACTAGGTCGGTAAATATTTCTGTAATTGTGTAGTTAACTGTGTAGGTAATTTTGTAGTTAATATTGTAGGTAACAAACTTTGTAGCAAACGATCTTTGCAGATCACTTTATACGTTAAAAATATGTTAAGGTTACTGGCTATATTCGAAGGTTTACCTTAGTGAAAGTTTAAAGGGAACTTTGTCAGCAATTTTGTCGCGAAATACTAACTAACTTCAGCGGTAACTATACAATTTACTAATAATGTGAGACGCTGTTCGAAAAATACGAGAAAAGCTAAGGATGCATAAAGCCAAAGATACGAATCTTAAACTTTGGCCTTAATATTAATTATGATTTATGGTCATATATAGCGATCTCTGTTTTAGTGAATGTTCTTTATTAATAACTTTACACATTTAATTAGCAAGTAATTATAATTTTAGTTTCCGTTTCGCTGGATTGTGCGTTACTGAAAACTCAAACTCGATCACGGTAAACTGACGTAAAACAAAAAAATTTTGGATATGATTTAGTGAAAGAGTGGAAAACTTATTTACATAAGTTAGCTACAAATAAATAAGCATATTTAACTTAAAATTTAACATCCAGAAATGCTCGTTCTGACAGGAATAACAATTTGAGAAGGAAATGAAACTTTTAAATAATCGAAACCTTTTCTTATAAAAATTTCCCTTGTTTTACTAATCTACCAAACTCATCAATCTCTAAAATGTCAAATGAAATGTTTTGCCACGATTCCGTATTTTTTATAAAGGAAAAACTACTACCTGAGAGAGGTTTAACGAGTTATCGCTTATTTTTTGCTTCGACTATTTTAAAAATAGTAGAATCGGAATCTCAGATGAGATGAACCGAGATAAAAGAAAATAACATTTTTTATATCTGGATTGTTATTACCGTTTCTATGCGTACACCTATCTATGGTGACAAACTGCGTTCTTTGAATTGAGGAAATGCTTTATTTTGACGTTCTAAGGAAACCTTAATCAAACTTGTTGAATATTTACATATTCTACCGAAGAGGTTTTAATTTCGACATGCCTAGAATTAATTTTATTCATAAGTGACTGTATTAAAACTAAAACATTACGTAGCATTCATCAAAAAAATATTTATGAGCGCCACTTGAAATTTCCGTTATTAATCTTCAAGTTCATTTTTCATATCACTGATGAAAATACGATGACTGAGCAAAATCTGTAACTTAATTTATATAGTTTAAATATGCGCATACATTTTACCCAGAAAAGCCTTTTAATCTCAAATTTGTAACATTACTAGTCCATTTCACAGGTGTTTTTACATCTAACAAAACTTCCGTTTCGACAAAAAAATGATTAATTGAGGATTAAAATTTGCACCCGCACCTCCGCTCAGATAGCTTTTTACGTTACCTGCCATTAATCTGCGTAGATATGAAGAAAGGACGCAATATTTTCATGTCATCTGTATCAAAATGTATTAATTTCGAAGGTATTTTCGGAACAATGTCACATTTTTTGACAAAGCTCTAGAGATTGCCGAAAATGGCCACACTCATGAATATTGGGCCAGATAATGTTATTTATTGCATCCATACTTCACAACTGTAACTGATTTGAATAATTCAAAGCCACAATTAGAGTAAAGCCAATTCAGAGAAAGACCATGCGCTAACTTTTACTATGAAAATGTTTGAGAACATTATACCTGTCGAACGATTAAGAATGGCTTACGAATTTTACTGCTCTTTTCGCCTTGCCATTTATAAGATGATTTCTAAATTCGAACTGTTAAGATTACTTCTCTATTCTTGTAACTTTACCCGTTCATTAAAACCCACAAGTCAGACGAAACAACTTAAATAACCTGCATAAAAGAACGCCATCAAGGGAAAATGTTTTTTTATAACATCAACACTTTATAGTTTATTTTAGTTAGGTCCCTTTGGGGATCAATGAAATACTAAGCAGATGATTTTTAAATTACTGTGTTGCAGTGCCGTAACTAGGGTATGGCGAAGGTGACATTTGCTATACGCGCCGCTTGCAAAAGGCGCCAAACTTTCCCGAAAAAAGTGTCAAAAATTCATTTCCCCATAAGTATTATTTTAATACTCAAACGTTAATTTCATATGTAATAAAAACGCTATTATTCTTTATTAAAATGCAGCAAAATTATGTCCTACACTGCCAAGGTGTTTTCTGAAATTTTGCCATAGGCGCCTTATCGCCTAGGCACCTCTCTGCCATGTTGTTAAAATCGCTTTTTGGAATGCAGGATGCCAATAACTTCGTTTTAGAGTGACAATATGTCACCTTTAAAATGATTTTCTCTCATGCAGGAATGCCATCACCTCTGCCTTTTATAGGGTCAGAAATTGCGAAATGGGCAACAGAAACTAAAATAGTTTTTAAAAAATCGTAATTACTTAGGAAGTTAAAAAATATATCCTTTAGAATTAATTACAACTCAGGCGCGTACGCTAAGCAGGGGCACGTTTTCTTGAAGAAAATAACAGGCTGCCAGGGATGACGTCAAACATCAGCAAATAGAAAAATCAGGCGAATGGGAAGAGATGGTTGACCGAAGGTGCAAGAAAAGAATAACGCAGAGAGACGTAAAGATGGAACGAGGGAAAGAAGCACAGTGGCGCTAAAGATTGATAGGGGAAGGATGTGAAAAGTATAAGATGGAGATAGAGTGAGACACGGGGGGGGGGGAAGGAGAGAGGAGAGAGAAAGATAGAGATGACAGGGAGTGAGAGGGGGATTGGGGGGGAGGCACGGTCACAGCGGGAATTATAAAGTGACACTGAAGGGAAGAGAGGAGGTGCGGTTGTGAGAGGGAGAAGAGGAGAGAGAGGGAGAAGAGAGAGAGAGAGAGGGAGAAGAGAGAGAGAAACGGAAAGCGAGAGGCCTTGGGCGAAACGAGGGGGAAAGGTTGTGTAAGCGCGTGCCTGTGTACTTGAAGTGGGCTTTTGTGAGGGGCGCTGCTGAGTGACTCCAAGAAGGGTTAGCGGAGGTAGCGAAGGGAGACTGAATGCTCAGGCGACGTACCGGGCGAAGGAAATAGGGGGTATTTTTTTCTCTTTCACTTGGAGGTATTTTCAACCGAGACACCGATCCAGGAAGGAACGGAGAATAAAGCTAACAATAAGTTCCATTTTCTGGCATAGATGAAGTCGTTACGTTTTCTAGAAGGTGAACAATGATTTTTTTTCGGGAGCCTATTTTACTACATTTCATTAAGTGGATAAAATAATCCATATTATGCCTCTGACGCATTTTATTTGCGTTATCAGATGAAAATAACATGCATAGACATTCTACAGAAAAATTAGAGAAAATTTCCTGAATTCAAAAGGATTACAACCGAAAGTACCCTACCTCAATAAGGTTTCATTTTCCGTTGGTTTCTCCTTTCTACTGACAGGAATGAAAGTTACCTTCTCACAAAGCCCACGGCGTGAAGTAAATGACGGTTTTACATGATTTGATAATAACAAGCATTCAGTACAATTCGACAATATTTTTAAAATTAGGATATAAAACTTTATGCATAGTTAAATATTATGAACACAGATGACGAATTTCATACGCAAAATAACATTAACTGGCAAGGCGAGGAGAAATTTTCCGGCGATGAACGGCTATCGAACCCGGCTCCTCCTCTAGTGAATATTCTACATCTACATGATACCCTGCAAATCACCAGACTGGTGGGTGGCAGGGGGTGCAGCACACCAAGCCCTACCTAATAACGTCCCTCGTGGGAATCACTCTCCTGTTATGATCCCGTATGGTCCTTGGAAAAAACGAGCTCTGGTATCGCTCGGTCCTACAGTCGATCTCTCGTATTTTATTCTCGTGATCGTGCCTGCCCATGTACGTAGGTGCCTCTAATATTCCTGAGACCTCCTCTAAGAGAACTTCCGACCTAAATTTCTCCAGAAGCCTTAACCTAGCGCTAATTCTGCGATCCTCTAGCGATATCCAATTCAACTCCTTCAAGAGTGGTGTGACGCTTAATTTTTGCTCATATTTTTGCTTAACGAATCTGGCTGCTCTGCGTTGGATTCTTTCTAACTCAAGTATCTGTCCCTTTTCGTACGGATCCCATATGCTGGAAGCGTATTCGACCTGAGATCTGACCAATGATAAATAACACGTTTCTCGTACCTGTTCTGTGCTACTTCTTACTATTCTGCCTACGAAGCCCAATTTCTTATTAGCTGCGCCTACGATCCTTCGAATATGCATATTCCACGATAGATCAGGACAAATGGTGACTCCTAAATATTTAACGTACTCTGCAGATTGGATATTCAATTTGTCAGTCAAAGAAGTAAACTGCACAGACATTTGAATTTTTAAACTATTTCCTCCTTAATTAAAAGACAGTTCTGCACGCATGCCATATTCTCGGGAACGGTAGATTACCTGCGTCCTTATCAGCACTTTCCAATCATGACCTAAGAGGAAGCTTACGGAATTTCTCAAGTAAATTATTAGGTAGAACAGCAGTATATCATTAAGATGAAATCATTAAAAAAAAGTAGCGTAGGAGGAAATAAAACAAAATATCTGTGCTATGTTATCAGTCAACTTTTTAATGTATATAATATTCCCAAAGCAGGTATTGACGCTACAAGAGAGATCGATCCGAGCTTTTTTCAATCTGCACAAATTTTATAAAACCTGTTAAATAAATTCAATGCGCGTAAAACTGCAATCGAAAATTTTTAAAGCGAAAATCGTTTCGTTCCAAAATAATAAACACAACAATTTCTGCGCCTTTTTTTTAACGATGTCGTTTAACTTCTCCAAAAAAGGGCGAACAAAAAATCCTCCGCCATGCAATTAGATCTCCCGATAAGCTTTCGAACCGCAATATTTAACGATTCGTCGTTATTTTACATCCCATCTAGTATTTTACTGCAACAATTCTTGTCAGAATTTTACATCCGATGATAAGAACGACCCGGGATTGTTAATAAATGTGCCAACCACGCGAACTAAAATAATAAATGCATCAAGATTTTAAAAGTGGCAGATCCATATGTGACTTTTTAAAATAAGTCTCGATAAAACGAACGTCACCGAAAGAGGTATGTCAGCGCACAAATATACATACCATTCCAATAAAAATACACACACATATACACACGCTTATTAAATAATAAACTAGGTAACCCAACTACATACGCAACCGGCGGCATAAGATCCACGGGCATTTATCACGCTGAGAGATCTGTTTTAGAGGAAAATGTGAGGGAAAGAGGAAATGAGAAGGACAGAGGAAGAAAGAATGGGAGGTTTTAATTTTAATTTAATGCCTTATTCATGCATGCCCGCCATTTATGTCGGGCAATTACATTAGCATATACGTGTGTGTGTGTATATATATAAACACACACACACAGTAGAGCCTCGCTAATCCGAACCTCGGTAATCCGAAATTTCGGTTAATCCGAACAGGATGTAAAACAAATTCATCGAGTACTTGCTCATCTTGAACACCATCCATGATACTTGGCAACAGTTTTTTCCATGACATTTTGATAATATCATATTTCACATTGTCCCAAGATTCAGCCACCCAATAAATCACGTCCTTTATTGTGATATTTTTCAGTTTCTACATTATCGTGAAATTTTCCTCTTCACTCTCGATAAGAGATCGCAAAAGCTTTTTCCTGTTGTGACATTTCAGATTTTGCAACACTACCTGTTCCATTGGTTGCACTAACGCGGCCACATTTGGAGGCAAGAAAATAGCCTTTATATCGCCACAGATAAGTTCTGATTCCCATGGATGGGATGAAGCAATATCAATGAGCAATAATGCTTTTGGAGGTCAATGCGTTTGAGCAATTCCAACTTATCGAACGAACGAACTGTACTTACGCTTTTTGGACATTCAAGATGGATGAAACGACGACAGTAATTTAAAACGCTGGGAAAAGCCCTGCACTATATTACACAAATGCACGCTAATTGTAAGACGGTAGCACAGTCGCGACACTCAACGTTAGAAAACGAGGCACGAGTAAACGTGACGTCACATTACCCCTCCAACCCTTCCGCCGCCTTATTAGAGCATTATGTGAGCACTTCCCATTGGTCCAAGACATTGCCATGCAACGAGTCTACGTAAGCAGTCCCCCTGCCATGTATTTTGTAAAACACGGTTAATCCGAAAATTCGCTAATCTGAACATATCCGAGTCCCAATTAGTTCGGATTAGTGAGGCTCTACTCTGTGTGCGTGCGTGCGTGTGTGTATACACTAGCAGAATTTCCTGTTGAATTTCAACGGATTTAGTGAAGCTTCTACAGTACAACAAACAAACTCTTTAAAATACCTGTATAGTAGATACTTTTCAACTTACAATGAGCTTTTCTTAACAATTAATCATATTGGGTTGTAACAATCCGTTTCCGAAGGTATTGCATTCAAATATAACGATAATTATATTTCCTATCATGTATATCACTTTCATCAAATCCAGCTTCATTTCTTGTGTAATTATGCCTCGCTGAAATATTTACCTTTTATGTCTTGTAAGCAAGAAACCCGTGATAAAGCAACGTACAGTTGTCCATGATTGAACACTGACTCCGGTAAATGTAAACCAGATACGTGACCTTATTTACGTTAATAAATATTATAATGTAGAATATAATGATTTTACTTTAAAAAAATGTAACATTCCAGTATTCAATAGACGAAAGAAGGTTCAATTACTTTCATCAATAAACGCTTCCGGAATTATAATCAGTATCTATTTACGTTGCTATCCATAAACATCGATCGTTCCGTTGCTTAAACATAAGTGCGAAGCGAATAACGCTAAACTTTCGTCTATTTGTAAGCTTCATTGAAGCTAACTGAATCGGAGGTAACAATGACGGCCGCCTTGGCAACGCCCGGAAAGAGTACGAAAAATCCACAAAATTTCGAATCAATATCGTATTTCTGGAAACTTCGACCGTGTAACATGTAAACTTCACAGGAATAAGATAGTATAGAGTTTTATTCGTCGAATAAAGCAAAAACGAAAAAAAATCGGTTCATATTTACGTATTTTAATGCTTGAGGGAAGAATACCTTGCAAGTCAAGAAATTGATTCATACGTGTTATCTAATGGAAAAAAGTTAATCCCCTATATTGGCAGCATTGATTAATCCTGGTTGATCAAACTTTGACCATTCACTAAGTTAGGATGTAAGGAAGAATCGTACAAAATTTGGTTATTCTTGCTTTTACCGTTTAGGAAGAGTTCCATGAACAAACACACAAACCAACAAACACACCCTTCAAAATATATTATAGGAGATATATATAATACGTAAATAAACGCGTGAAATATTCTTGAGGAATAACTACCAAGAAACTGAAAATATAAAAAATTAAATCGAGAAATTCCTCTGTCAGATTCTTCAGCGCTGACTTATTTTTTTTAGATTTTGGTTCTGTTTTTTCCCCTTATCACGAGTACGTTCCTCCCACGCATTCTATCATTTATTCAGCGACAAACATCATAAACCATTTCTTGATCGTCGTGGTGCAATGAGATCACGGAACATCGCGTGATGCGTTATTGAAATTCGGGCTCTCCCTAGGCTTGGCGAAAAATATAAGGAGGGCGTGCTGATTCGGTCAGCCATTCCAGAAAGTTGGATACGGAGTTCCGATACACAATTTTTAAAAAGTTTATATATGTTTTGGTGTGGTTACAGCATGTATGCATTACTATTTTATATGCAGATATGTCCGTATGTATACTGGCGTCAAAGCCCGTCACAAGGGACGGGACGTTAAATTTGATGTATTCATTGTTTACTTGGTGTTCAAATAGAAAGCAAAAAGTTATTTGTAAAATAACTTTTATTATAATGAAAATTAAGTCGAGCAAATAATCATATTTTATAATTAGGTACATTCTGCTAAATTATGAACAAATTTCGATTATGAAACGTCATTCTTTCCATAAAAACCCGAAGTTTCTTTCTAATGTCGTAGAAACACAAGATGAACATTCTGGTACCCGGCAAGTAAAATAATGTTTATAATTTAACTCACTGAAAACCTCGAAAAAACTAAAATGCGCTCAAAAGAAAAAAATGAAGGGTAGATTAGACTGCGTTAATTACGGGAAAAAAGAGAACCGGCAGAGAAAAGGGTTAATCTCTTTACGTGTGCATTTTCGATACAATTTAAATGTTCAACACGCTTTTATATTTATCCCGAGTGCATTTTAATTGTTAATAACAATATTTCAGTAACATTCATCGTATATCATTATTCACTTTTGCGATAACTATACGTATTATATGTATATTTTTAACCCTATATGATATAGGTTTGGTACGCACTCGAAATAGTAAAAAATAAATTTCGCGGAATAAAGGGATAAAAATACGACCCTGGCCGGAAATATGAATAACGATTTTCTATGGAGAATAAAATAAATCCCGAAAACCGCCGACGAACCGTTCTTTAAGGCTTTTTCGATAAATCCCGAATCCTTATGCATTTAGTAGTCTCGAGAAAGAAGCCCACGCGGTTTCTGGGTATACGTCGTTAGGAAGCACTGCACACGTGAACAGAAAGTGCGTTGGTAGTACATAGTATCGGATATACAGTAAAACCTGCGTGAGGCGGAACCATATACAGATTTAAATAATTTACGCAACTCTTTCCTTTTGGTAGATTTTAACTAGAAAATATATGTTTTTCTAAATCTTAATTGAAACAAAAGCTTTAAAGTTACAACAAAAATCGATATATACATATATATAACAAATGAGAACATAAACTTGAAATTGCATGTTTGCACAATTCTGATTTTATTATAAATTTAAAAGAATTCTGTTTAAAATGCTACTGAATCAGAACAGTTAAATTTTATACATTATCAAAACATTACAAATACACATTAAAATCCAATAAAATTATTAAACGAAGTTACAAAATTCTAGAAAATTACTTGAAAAACTATCCAAATTTAGTTGTGCTGTCTATCTGTGATTTGATTAATATGGCAAAAGAAAACCGTATTTCTATAACTTTGTTAAAGAAATCATTTTCAACCTTCATCCTGGCAGAATGTTTTAAAGCTTTAAGATAGTGTAAAACTTCCGACGTTGTTACATTTCCAGTTCTTCACAATCATCTCATTATGTTCATATTCTGAATTTGAAACAATTATATTGCTTTGTGATTATACCACATGTTTTCAGGTCAATTTCATCAATCTCCGTGAAAACGCATTCATCAATTTTTACGAAATTTTTTGCACTTACGTTGGTACCCTCAACTTAATACATCTAATCAATCAAATTTTGAATGTCACAATAATCACTATCGCCACCTGCATCGTCACATCCATTAGCATCATCGAAAATAAAGCCACAGTTTCTAAAACAATTGTTGATACAGGCTTTTTGTACACACTAACGAACGACTGAGAAATGTAATTGCATCTAAAACATTGATTTTAACCGACAATTACGACCCTCTCTTACTTTGATATATATATATATATATATATATATATATATATACACATACACATACACATATACAGGGCCGTGCCGATGGGTGAGGCGGCGAGGCGCCTCTCGAAGGGGGACGCCAAAATTTGACAAAAATGAAAACCTATCAAAATAAATTCATAAGGCCAGCGAGGCCAGGGGGCGCCATATCATATCTCGCCTCAGGCGGCAAAATGTCTGGGCACGGCCCTGTATATATATATATATATATATTGAATGCCCTCTAGACATATTTTAAAGAGACCGATTTTACTTTCCGTCTTTCGCAGGTTCAAAATGTACTTAATAATACGAAAATTTCAAGAAAAAAGGATTTTCCTTCCTTGTCTCGCAGGTTCCGCCTTAGAGAGAGACATTCAGATGAAAAACGGTATCTACTAGTACGATTTTATTTTGTATTTCCGGCTTTGGCAGGTTTCCGCCAAATACAGGGTTCGCCTTTCACAGGTTTTACTGTATATCACTCATGTTAACGTCGCTGTAACATCAAAACACAGTCCCGTTTTTTCAAATAAGTCAATTTCATTATGAAATGTTTATACATTTATTTGCTCAAGTAATACAATGAAAAGGAATTGCAACTATTATATGAAAACGAATACCGGAGAAAATTACATTTCGTTGGAGATAGCGCAAGCCTTTGAAGTGTATAGAGCTCTACTGTAATAACGTTTTTCTCCTAATATACTGTGATGCAGTGTTTTGTTTTGGTGGATGCTGAGAGAAAAAAAGCACAGATTACCGAGAGAGAATGGGCATGAGATAAGCATGGAATTTCAGCCCGGTTTTAACTTGAAGGATCTACTACTCGAACCGGTCATTATCCACAGAAATTCGCAATATCCTACAAGAACGTGGAGTTCTTCATACACCAGGCTACGCAGAAGCTGAATGGCACTTGCGTCACTACACGGTAATACACGGGACTTTCCGAGATTAAAGCGGAAATATTGCTACAAACCGTACCGAGAAGAGCACATACTATTCAGTCGCAAATGACCGAAACTGAATAAAAACGTTACATAATGGATCTAGTACCAACGCTTTGATCCTTTATGAAACGAACATTGCAAAAAATGAAGGCAAGAAGGATACACAAGAGTAGAAATAGATGAAAATCCAAAGGAAGCGCCCACTTTCGTGTTCGCTTAAGCGCAACAGAACAGTTCTAAGGTAGGAAGGAAGAAAAAGACGCAAGAAAAGAGATGGCTCCAAAAATATCCGTTAAGGAGGAGGGGAAGGGCAAATACCCTCCTTTGGAAGACACGTTTGTAGCGATATTGGACACGATCTAGGGACCAAAAAAAAAAAGAATCGGGAACCTTCGAGACGGATATGAAATAATTTTGCGGACGCCTCGATATAGAAGATAGGAAGGTCCTAAAATGGAGCTCACGGACGCGAGAGATAAGGAGGTTGGACCCGAAAGCCGCCGCCACGTTTTAAGGATAGCGGGAGAGAAGTCGGCATCTTGTGTGCACCATATATATATATTGAGAGAGGACGTAGGATATTGAAGGTAAGAAGAGGACACGAATAAGGCGAACCGTGTCACCGTAAGAGTCCAGTCCATCTGCAGATGCGGGGATATTGGGTCACGTGGTTCGCAGAGAGGAGAGATATGGAAGAAAAGGTCTAGTCAAGGTCGTGGGATGTTATGGAAAGGAAATGCATGCATCCCGCGGGTGGAATACCGTAGAATCAAACGGGATATTGAGAGAAGCGGCCCTTTAAGGGAGATATTGGCTTCGCCACTCAAGAGAGAGTAAGACCGCCAAGAGGGGCAAGAGGTGACGGAAGAGTAGTGAGACGCGTCTGGAGGTGAGCGGCGAAATAGTCGACGATGAAACGAAATGTCGGAGGTAAGATTAAAAGAATAAATAAAAAATATTAGAATTTTCTTTGGAAACCAATTTCCGGAAAGGCTAACGTAGTTCAATCGAATCTCATCGAAATGACTTATTAGTCTCGTCTAACGTCACGACAAAAAGCGCTTAAAATATGCGTCTAATAAAGCGGTGACGTTTAGTGCGGCCGGAATGAGGAAATGTTCGATTGGAAAAATCTGTGGCGCTACGATCGGAACGATTGCGCGTGAAGAAAAAGACGCGCGTTGCTGAATCTTAAGCAATGGATGATAAACTCTTGGCCTCAGCATTATCGAGCCAGGCATCTCCCAAATGCCAGAGCTTACGAAAGATTTTCTCACCGAAGCGGCGATAAAGAGTCATTACGATTTCGAATGCATAAATGAATCTTTACTTGGGTTTCCCTGCGCGGAAATTGTATTCATCGAATATTTTTCGGTTAGTGGATTCCTCTATAGAATAGCACATACAAGTTTTGCACATAAGATTTTTTCTCTTACATTTTATAAATAGTTGTTTTAAATAACAGTTTAATAATTAATACTTTATAAGCATTAATTCCTACAAATTAATACTAATTTCTTTTCATTCGATTTATGCGATCTCAGTTATGAAAAATGAAAGAAAGAAGGTAATTCCTTTTATGAGACACTGCATCGAAAGTTATTCAGTTTGTACGTAGATACGTCCCATTATCATAAAACATACCTATATAAAAGACAGTGTCACTTTGTCCCTTTGCCACTTTGTCCCTTTGTCGTGTAATGCTTTTTGAAACTTAATATCTCGCTAACGACTGGACCAAATTTGATGAAATTTTCAGGATAGCATTATGATATAATGACAAATGTTTTAATGCATCGATCTCGATATCAAAGACTAGGATTGGACTCTATGGGATAATTTCCATTTCCAATAAGATAACACGCAATTTCATGCGCAGGCTTTCATTCTTTTTTATATTAAAATTAGAAAGAATTTACCTTCGGATGTGGATCATTTGGAAGAAAATATTATAAAGGTCCTTATTCTGTTCGTCTTTTTCTGCCTACAGTTGGAAATCGCTCAATTTAAACGTTTAATTCCCACAGTTTGAGGAAATCTAGCCATTTTAAGAGTTATTGCCTTGCCTACTAATTCCATTGTTAGACCTCGATATCTTATTTTTATTTCAATCCTTATGGATATAAACGTGCTTTGATTGCTATTAATACGAGAAATGGTGAGAGAAAGAGAGGTAGAGGGGGAAGCGAGAGGGAGGGGGACAGAGGGAAGTAGAGTGGGAAAGTAGAGGGGGAGGGAAGTAGAGGGGGAGAGATGGTGTGAGAGAGAGGGTGTGAGAGGGAGGGAAAGAGAGGCAACTATTTTAAGTTTAACTAAAGATAGCCCGTCAACAACAGAATACTCACTAGAAATGTTGTATATGACAAAATATTTCATATGTAAAAGTGTGATATTAATTATTTTAAATAAAAATAATAATAATCTATCTATATATCTATAATTCTTCCGCTGATATTTCAACGGGAATTACACTAGTCTATTATTAAAATGTAGTATTTTGTTAAAATGCCAAAGCAATGTCATTTGCATAAATATTCATTATAAATGGTAACCCTGTTAATGGTGCTGAACATAACTCTGCTTCTAAACAGATATGACTGTAAAATTTAAAGCACAAGTCCACTAACTTCACTTAATAAAAATATCCAACAATTTATAGAAAAATATAATTTTATCAAGGCTAGCTGGGATAGTTTAAATTTAACTATCTATAAAAGTGAAGAACATGATGATAAACCTGTGAGATGTCTTATAAAGGCGAAATCCTCGACAGACAGCCTCCGCCATCAAAAGAAGTGGTTCCTTACCTGCGGAAAAAAACAGATAAATTAATGTCAACATAACTTATCAAATATACATACTTATAGCCAGTGCTTTTTTTGTAAAAAAAAAAAGAGGTGCCGGTACTCCCATACCCTTCCACCTCTTCCTGCACCCTCTCCCCCTAATCTATTGAATTTGTGATGAACTTTTAATAACAAATTTGATAGTAAAAATCGAAATGTTAACATTTATAGAAGCCGGGTATTAATTAAATTTTTAAAGAATTAAGAAACTGAAAATGTACCAAAAATAGACGTGGGTCAACATCGCTCTGAAAAAAGGTACTGGTACGCCGCGCCGTACCGGCACATACCGTCACAAAAAAAGCACTGCTTATAGCTAAAAATTGACTAAAAGCAAATCACGTTCTTGTTTCCACTACGTCTATTGCCCTAGAGATCTCATTTTTATCATTATTTTTTATTTATATCTACCTTAAACAAAATATTTTGTCATAGCTACTGATAGCAACATTATATTGTAACATTGTTACTTGATATATCTACTATGAGATATTTTCATGCCTTATCATAGCTTAATATTTAATTTCAAATTATCAAATAGCTCTACAAGCTAATTTATCACAATTTTAAATGGACAAGTATTTTAAAATGACTATAAAAATATAATAACCTTTCAATGTTTTTTAACTTAAAGTGTAGAAATATTCAAACACAAAAATACTAAATAATAAGTTATATAGAATGACGCAATATGGGGAAATGAACAGGGTAGGATATTTTAGTAAAAAAAAAGAGCTACAAAGCGAAAATACGAGGTTCTCAATCCAGATCAAAAATGAAACTAGACGAGAAAAATAGATAAATAGGTAGGACGAAACATTTTCATCGAAACATAAGTACCTTACCGGTAAATAAAATCATCCGAGCTTTCAGCATTCCCTCGGGGTTGTACATCGCTATTTGCGTAAAAAAAACAGCTCGGTGCAAAAACCTTTCAAAACATTCGGCAAAGCAACCGTTTGATGTGATTGACCTAAATATATTGCCGCAAATCGACAAAAAAGAAGATTCCGCTGTGCGCTCTCCTCCATATTGAGCAAAATAACTTCCGATCGGTATGCGAATTCCTCTCGAGACCTCATGGAGGAACCTCCTTTTCCATATGTACTCCCTACGATTATAATACGTTTCAAGAGGTCGTACGGCTGGGGCGTGTCTACGGTTAGACCCGTAGGGTGAGGGAAAGAAAGTGTCAGCCAATAAGAGGTCTTGAATTTCCCTCACCCTTCAAAATTTCTTGACAAGCTCTGTTGACACAATTGCTCACACTTTTTTCGGCGACGGCGAAAAGTATGAGCTTGCTTCATTCGGATCTATCGGAGCATAGAACTTCACTGGTCCACAGCTACTGTTGAAGTGAGCGAACAAGGAAACTTGGCAACACTGCGTCGTAGCCTAAGCGAAATAACCCGAAAGCGAGCGGAATAATGCGAATCTCAGCCGTAAGACCTCTTTAAACGTATCATAGCATAAGTCCGTCCGTCACACGAGAAAAAAACAGAAGAGTCCGATCATTTTCCGCGTCGTTTTCCGGGCGAAAAAAGTCAATCGATACCGGAAACGAATTGTCTTCGCCGCTTTTTGATGGTTCGAAATCAAAGGTGGCTTCAGAAACTGAAACGCGAGCTTGTCTGCCACGCGTTTGATGAGGAAAATATGCGGAGTAATTGAAATCGGATTGAGAAACTGCTTTGTGTGAAAATGGAGTGTATTGGACGTCGGGCGGAAATGAGTTACTAGGATTGAGGTGGAAAGATAGGTTCGTTTGAGTGGTAGAGGACGAGGAAAAGGAGTGCGAAAGACGAAAATTGGGATTGGAGAAGTGAGAAAGTAAAATGCAGTAATTACAGAAAGTATTAATAATGGGAAAAACTGAGGAATGGCCTAGAGAGGAAAAATATAAAGAACTAGCTGCAGTATCCGGCGTTGCCCGGGTCAATTTGTCTAAGGATTGGGTAACTTTAAATCAAAATTATGGGGGAACGGGGAGAGATATGGGCCCCCAAATTTTGTGTACATATCGTAGAAGGGATAATGTACGACTTAAGTAAAAAAATTTAAAGAATATGAAAATTAAAAAAAAAATTTCAAGAGAGTGGAGGGTTATAAGGCGGAAGGTGGGGAGAAACGAAGTTGCCTTAAATCTTTTCAGAGATGATTTAAAATCATGTGCAAAGTTTGAAAGTTGTGAAACTTTTGGTTCTTAAGTTATAAACGGACATACATACAAACACACTAAATTACGTATTAAGAAGATAAGTGAGAAAGAGTAGGAGAAAAAGGATTGAAGAGAGGGGGGAGAGAGGAAAAGGGAGAGTAAGTAGGGAAAGAAAACAGAGAGAAAGAGGAGCTGGGGAGATAAGGAGAGGAGATAATGAGAAGGGGAAAGGTAAAATAGGGGATAGAGGGGAGGGAAGGGAGGAATGGAAGGAAAGAGAATGGAAATTGGAAAAATGTCCGGCTACATAAAAAATAAAAGATGGGAAAATTCTCAAAGAAAAAATCAAAGAGTGGGAAACTAATTTAAAAGCGGGGAAGGCAAAAGAGAAGAGGACAGCGAAGAATTAAAGAAGATGACAAGTGAAGAAAATCAAGAGAGAAAGAGAGGGGCTGTAGACGGATGGGGAAGTTAAAAGGAAAGAGCGTAATTAAAGAAAAACATGGAAAGGGAACGGATAAATTGGATCTGGAAGGGGAAAATAATTTGAAGGAACGGTCAGAGAGGAATCGGAGAGAGAAAGAGAAGACGAGGAAATAAATTAACGGAATGGAGAAAGGAGAAAGAGAAGGCAAGGATAGGAAGAAGTGGAGAAAATAGAAGAGATAAACTGGAAAAGGATGAAGGGAGACTGAAACGGAGAAGGATTGGAACAGGAAAAGGGGAGGAAGGACCGGATATGGCCTAAGAGGTTTAAAAAAGGGGGGGGATTTTAGAGTGCGGAGTTTCTGAGCTGTTACTAGGGCATGAAGCTTAATCCCGAGGTCCTTAAACGGACATAGTCCTCCTCGGTAGAGGGAGCCTCCGCCTCCTTGTTGAAGAGGTTGCACTTTGGGAAGAAGGTCCAGAGGAGGAGGGAGTCCCGCATCTGATCCCTGGAGATTACAGCGCTACGACCCATCCAACTGTATCCTATCTATACTAGTTCTCAAACCCACTCCCCAACTCTTCCTTCCCCTCCCCCCCTCTCTCTCTCTCTCCTCCTGTCGTTACCGACAAAATCCTTTTCCTCCAACCCACCATTCTCTAACCACTCCCAGTTCCTACATTGTGTCACGCTCTATCCAGTGGATGTGCCCCTAAATTTTTCGTCGGGCATGCTGACCGTCACGGTCAACATGCCCGACGAAAACGGTGTCGTCACATTTTTCGGCTGTTGCTAGGGGATTTATCGAATTTATTTTTCTTCGTCTGTCGATTTTTCACGAATTTTCCTTATCTATTTCCTTCAAGTATCTTCCTGCGTAAAATAGATATCCATGAAAGTTATTAATGGACGAAGAAAAGAAGTTCCACACATCATTTTCCCTACTGTGGAGCAAATTTTACTTCCGATGTAATCCCAGCAGGTTCATCGGTTGTTTTTGTGGTTTCTAATTTGTAAAAGCTTATTATATGCTCATTAATCGTAATGTAGATAAAAAGTAAGTTATTATTCTACTTATTTCTCGCATTTTCCATATAGCATGTACTAACTGGTATATGATAATTATTTCTTGTCAGTAGCTTAGTTTAAACAGAAATTTTAATAAAGATATTTTGATAGCATCGCTTAGACTCGTACTTTCCTCTCGAGTACAAATCAAAATCCCTTTTGCTATGCACTCTCTATAAATCACTTAAGCATGTAACTTAAACACTGACAACTGTCTATCATTCTCTATAAGATTTACTGCTATTATTACTATCACAAAATAGCATAAACGTTAGAATTCGTAATAATCTCCAAAGAAAATCCGCTCAACTGAACACTACTTCCTTCTAGATAGGAAAATCTTCTTTTTTTTTAATCGAGCGAATTTAAGTAAATTCGCGCCGAGTTTTGGAGGACGAAAGACGACACGAAGAATCGCAGCTGATCATACAGTAGGTATCCGACAAACAATATTACTCGTCGACTTTTCTTGAGGATCCACACTCTCTCTCTCTCTCTCACACGCTCGGGACGCTCCGATGCTCCGCCTCCTCCTTCCAAAAAAAGACGCAGCCCACACGGCAATCATATGATCACATCCTACGAGGCCCGCATCCCGCATATCAGCGACGACAGCGACCGTCTCGGGAGATAATTGAGCGAACAATATTTCCACCCCCTTAAACCTCCACTCCTCTTAAAAGTATTCCCACGCGCCGTTGAGAAAACTTTCTTCCTGCCTCGAGACGAAAATGGGACGGGAACGTCCCTTTCATACCTCCTTCCTTCGCAGAGGCAGCTGTATGTAACTACTGTGATAATCCTCGACTGCTCACGTGTCTACCGTGCATTTCACTCCCATCCCGCTGCTACCCCCGCCCCACGGTAGATTAACCCACCGTAAGATGGCAGTCCTTAAAGCTCGTTGAGGCGGAGGAGACCTCGAGGTCGGATGGGAAGATGTATTTATCACCCCTATATCCGCGCTATATGGCACGAACCTTTATGTCGTTGTTCGTTGATATCGCTCCATGTCGAGGAAAACACTTCGACTATAAACACAAAAAAGAGCGACGAATCAGAAACCCTAAGATGGAGAATTGTGATTACCTAGCGTTGATTCTCACCTAAAAAAATCAACTTAGGTTTTCATTTTAAATGACATCGCATTTTGGAAAGCTTTTACAATTCTCTAAAATGTACGAGTTTTGTTTTGATTCGATTTCTCATTCTGACCGAAATTCAGCCACCGGAGTCAGATCTTGCTCGTAATGAGAACATTATTAACGTCACAACATGGTGGTAAGACATTAAAATGGATTCTTCCCTCAGGTTCTGAAAATATCTTATCCATGCTGTGTCGATGAAAAGATAAATTATAAATATCTGACGTGCGGGACGAACTTGTTCTAAATTGATCGTAAAAACTTCAGAATACCTTCAATGACCGTGACGTGGTTCTTATCCCGTCTCACCCTTATAAAAATGTTTTTCCAGCACTCCTCTTGTTGAATTTAACTACTGCATTCAACGTTTTCTTCATCTGTTCCCATCTCAAAGAAGCTCGAGATAATTCGGCATCAAATGAACTCGCGTTTCGCAAGAACACCTGGATAGCTTCACAAGAACAAATGACTGCTAATCAAGACGCACTCTGCGATGACCGATTTTCTTGCGGCGTAGTACGAGATGGAATGCATTCGGAATGAGATCTTGGCTTTCACAGTAATGATCTCCTTGATAGAGTGAGAGAGAGAGAATATTCTGCTTTTTTTTATCACTCGCGTGACAAATGAGATATTGCCAGACGGGGTAGTTAGCGCGACACTCTCGAATGATTGATCTGGTAATTCACATTGGACTGATAGACAGACACACCTCCAGATAGTTTCGAAATTAATTATCCCTAAAAGGTTATGAAGCATCTACGAGATATTAGCCAGTAAATCATCCTCTTTCTTATCTCGTTTTGGATTAACACTAAATCCTATTTTCTCGCTGTTTACAGTAAGGATTTAAATATAGCGTGTACATCATAATTTGTTTGATGATTCTACTATTAAAATTTACAGGAAACTCGTTTCGGTATTGCACCTGGTTTAAGTTTAGCCTAACATATATATAAAACTAATTTTGGCGCCATCTGATGAATGATTTCGTTCGTGTAAAATTTTTCCATCCAAATTCGTGGTAATGCCGTCAGCTTCAATTTTCATTCCGGCCACGTTGGACTCGAAATAGGTATTTCATAATCTAAATTTGTATATCATTTACTTGGAAACTATTAAGTCTTCTAATAAAATTTTTCAAACCATACATTTTCTCTACCCACAAGATGATCGACAGTTTCAGAACTGTGTTTGCCTTTAAAAAAAAAAGGCCAGTTAATCAAATTAAACATTTGTTTCGATAAAATTAAAATTAATATTTAAATAGCTAATACCTTGTTACTTACTGTATGTATTATTCGCTGAATAAGTATCGATAATTTCTAATCTCGTTTTCTTTTCCTTTTGTTCATTACGGTAAATTTGAATAAAGTTTCCAATTCCCTCATACGCTGGCATTTATCTTTGGAAACCTCTGCCGATACTCATTTGTCACTTCATCCTTTATATTATGGACTAGCTGAAACGCCCGGCTTTGCTCGGGAAAGAGTTTTCTTTTAAGTAGCAAAGGACTTTTATTGATTTATACTTTTAAAGTATTCATAGACTATATTTAGGCACGAATCCATCTGTACCCTTTATCATGGCGTTAGCTATTCTTCCTCTAATGCGTACCAAGGCGTGGATTTTTCTTTACGTGGCTTTCTCCCTTTGAAGAGGACAACAATTAAGAAATTTAGCTTTGTTGCCGCCTGGAAATGGTCATCTAAACCGATAAATTTTGCGCTTAAAGGAAAATTTCGAGCGATTTAGCATGTAATACGACAAAATATGAACAGATTTAAAATATACAGTCTTTCAAGCGTAAAATAAGCCATTTCCCGTAATGGTAAGTTAATATTTAGGTATATTTACATGTACCCACATCAGTGAAGGACTGCATGGCATTTTGGGGTTTCTCCACACCATTTCCCATGCATTCTTATGGAAATAGTATTTTGTTGGCCCCATGGGGTATAAGAGACCCCATGTTCTGCAGACCTAGACCAAGTTCTTCCTGTGATCCATAAGATGGCCCATGAAACTTTTGCATTCGATTACTTCAACGGTGTAAAAACGTATAAAGAACATACATACACACATACACTAAAATATTTATAAGATGATAAAAATAAATCCGAATTGATAAAATTGATGATGAAGCGTATTCCTTATAATATATTATCATCACGTTCAGTAGAGGCATGGTTAGCATGGTTAACCCCCTATGCTTCGGTCGAGGATTTGATCCCTGCTCAGGATACGGTTGTATGCGATCGACTCTGTCATAGTTATTAATGCCACCGTAAAGGGATTCATGCTGCCATTAATGAGCAATTTAAAATTCAAAAAACATACATGAATTAATTCCAAATTTTACATATGTAATATAAAACGCTCATAAAAATACGAAAAGGAAACCTAAATTCCAGTCCACGTTCTCACGCTAGAATATAATTTCAATACCACCAGAAAACAGAAGAGAGACGTTGTTGCATTTCCTTCCGCTGACATTGGTCCCAACTTACACTACGCAGCCTTATCAACTCTGTTTTGGCCCGCAAAGACAATCGAAAGAAAAGAATTAGTCTTAAGGAGCAATGAAATCCGGCATACTTACCCTTCCCAGCTATGGAACCGCGTTCCTCGGGAGGCAATACATACAATCGCGCGGCAGTGGCTAATAGCCTTGCATTTCCCTCTTCAAGGGAGTAATGACGTTTGAGAGAGAGGATCCTACGCTGTGCACACTTGTCATGCGATGGATAAGGCGCGGAGCCAGTTAGCAGAGGTCTTTCCGGAGGGAGTTCACTCATAAAAGGATGAGTGGCACCGAGTGTGGTCCCATTTTCCCTCCCATCGCTGAAAACTTCCACGCCTCAAAGTTTCCCTTCGGACCGCTAAAGAAATATATGGGCGAATATATGATCTTCCATTGAAATCCAAACAAAAAACTTTTCAGTTGTTCGCTCAAATGTTTTTCCTGTTTCGTGTAGTCCCGGAAGATTCTTCAACTACATAAAAACTTAAAAGAGCTCCTTGGCGACGTGCCAGGTACTTTTTTTATTTACCTGTTTTGCAACACTGTCACCACACCGAGAATGCATCGTCTATTTATTGTAAAAGTATTAAATGAGTTCAATTTCGCATTTATTTTGCATATAAGACAACCAGGTCGCATAACTGAAAATGCTGCGGTTATGCGTGTTGTCCTTTCGTTCTTCTTTAGCTTACTTCCAGATTTTATGATAGTGTAGTTTATCAGAAATGAAAGTTACATTTGATTCCAGTTAATTACTCTAATTGAGTCACATAAAACATGCGCATAAAAAGTGCACTAATGGAATTACACCTACATCCTTAGAACTCGATGAGTTTTTAAGGTCCTATGATACTCTTTTATTCTCTTCAAATTGTATACCAATAACGTAAAGGATTGATCAACTATATTATTCAAATAAAATAAATAAAAAGCAGCCATCACCAGAGGTGATTCACCGATAGTTTAGAGATAGATACGTAAATAGTTTAGAGATCTCTCGTGTAAACAAAATTTGACTTGCGAAAATCATGTTTCAGTTTTTTTCCCATCGATCCCTTCGTTTCTCTCTCTCTCTCTCGCGGTGATCTCGTGAAATGGCTTCTCTGGGAAAACATAGCAGTACTTCATCTCCCGTTTCCTCTTCCATTCTCCTGCATTACTGACGTCCCAGAATTCCGTCCGATGCGACAAGACAGAAGCAGATGTCGCGCTTGCGAAGCTTCTCGGTTTTCCCTACACGCGGTGCCATCGGACGACAAGTGAGGGACGTCTCGCGCGCGCGGAACTCCATTGTCCTGTATGCTTCCCTTCCCCGTATGTTACGTTTTCCCTCATTTTTGCTGCGGTTTCCGTGGAGACGGAGAGACCCTCTCACTCGTGACCGGATGAAAAGCTATTTCGAAAGCAACGAGGAAAAGGCTTCGTTTCCAGGCATGCGATTGGTGCGCATGAATCTGGAATATTGGACCCGTTTTCCGGATAAAATAAAAAATACGGAGTATTCTTTCACTACATAAAATGACTCTGCAACATCTCACGTGCTCTTCCTAAATATAAACCTATTTCTTATAAAGCGTCGCTATTTCTATTTTCATATAATATTTTGAATATGAGAAGGTAAAGAGCGAGCGTTGGTCGAGTGACAATAAAAAATTTTGCCTTCTAGAATGCTTACTTTTTGGATTTTACTTTATCGTATTTTAGGAGTTATTTTATCTTATAACACGGGTAATCTCCTGAATGGGTAAAATTACAAGAGTAATACTGAACTGTTTATTTAATTAGTTTATATCAGGGATAGAAAATACGTGGCACGCGTGCGATTTTACTTGGCACGCGTAAGCTTGTATCTTCCGTATAAAATATGAAGTTTCTTAGAGAAAGAGTAAATTAGTGGCACGCGAAAAAAATTCTGATAGTTCACACCACTTTCTTGGCACGCGACTCGAAAATCATTTGCCATCCATGGTCTATATACTCGATAAATATTCATTAACGCATAAATAAAACTAAAAATATTATTACAGGCTTATCAATTTCAACTTTTTCATAATGGGCGTAATAGTAGCGAGCGCGAATAAAAATCATGTTCGATACCTTGGTTAATATGCACGTTTCCGGCATTCCTGTTTCCAATCTTGTACGTGTGTAATCTGACATACGTGGGCTACTTTTAACACTATCTGATAAAATTTCCTATTTTCGAAATAGAACCTTTTTTGGAATGAAAAACATCGCGTAACAATAGAGGGTAGTTTTTTGTTTTCAATTTAAAAAAGGCCGGTTTACTCAAAAATTACGACAAGAATTTTTGTTAAATTGGTCCAGCTGTAGGACGTGATGTCATATGTAAGTCAAATGTCTCAAAAACTACAAAATCTTCCAATTACCTTAAAACGGATGGAACGTTACACCCACTTTCCACCAAACTCTCTCCACTCAACATCTTTGCTACGATACAAAACGTGAAAAATTAATTTTTCGTTCATGAATAAGTATTAACGTAGCTAAGAAAACTATTACAAGGACAATATGCCTAAGGATATGAAGAACTTTAAATAAGGTGTGTCGCGCTTATTTTTTATAACGCCATTCGATTTGCCTTTTAAGTGGGTTATTTTCTCGCGGAAGATGTTTCCAATAAAAACAGCTCGAAAAGGCCATCGTGGATGCGGCTGGTACTTGATTTTTTAGCCTTCGTTTCACTTCCGTGGGGAATCCGTGTTGCACCGTATGTGGATCGCTTTTTCCATTTAAAAAATATTCGAGTTGTAAGAAGTGTTTATGGAGTGAAATATTGGGGGATTTTATATTTCCAGTTGGTGAAGAAAGTAGAGCGCTCTTAGGGACATGAATTACATAAAACCGTAAACAGTGGAGGAGAAAATTTCATTCTGGACCTTCTAATATGGATGAATCATGAGTAATGGGGGAAAACAGATGAGCTGTAATAACACTTCGTTTTACAAAATCTCGTAATGTTTACATTTTTGAACTATTCTGTACAATATTTTAACCTTTGCGCTAGCATTTTAATTAGGCAGCAAGTAAAATATTGTTAAAAATTCTTTGAGGATCTAAATAGATTTATTATAATGTAGAGACAAATAAGCTGTTTTAAGTACTTCGAAGCTTCGGGTCCTGTTCGGGAGAGATCTGGCAGGGATTCACCAATAAAAGGATATTACTTTCCACAAAAGGTTACTCTTTATTGCTCCCCAAAGTTACATTTTGCACTCCACGACTGTCGACCGGCGACGGCCGACCGGCGACTCCGACTGACTCCCAATGACCACGCGTTACCATCATCTCCTCGGCGTCTTTTAGTGGCGTCCAAATCCAAAAGAATTAAATGTGTTACAAAAGCAAACAAAAGTTCAAAATTAACTACAGTAAAAAAATCACTTCCAAATTATATAAAATTTTTCACAAATTCTCTGTTGCCCGTTCTCACACGGCATCAGCACTCTTACATTTGTGGCTTCAATTACACCAGGTTCGTCGGCAACTTTCCTTGAATATAAACGCCTGATTTGAATACGTGGCCGTTTATGCAAATATACGTACCCATTACTGTTAACAAAAACAAAATTACTAATCCTATCCTAAATCCAGAATAATACTTATCTACTGAGTACTAAGCGGGTGACCTCCCTATCTTGTCCATTAGTTGTGCTACCTAAGCCCTATCCCGAAAATAATTACTTTCCTTGTTCAGTTCACTTTTTAATTTTTCTAAGTAAGCGCTATAGCTAACGTTCGAAAGAAATTTCTCATCCTCAAACACCTGAACATCTGGAAATATCAATTCCGAAAAACTGCCATTAGCATAAATTCTACCATGTAATGACGCCATTAATTTAAAATCGCTACCCAAAATGTCACAATGGCTCGTATCTTCCATAAGACCACTCCCATTAACTTGTATAGTGATTGGGCGCTCACTTTTTGCGCCATTTCGACATAAAAAGGTCACGTGTGTCGCTCGTAGCAACGTAAACAACCACCCTCTTAAAAAAAGGGGTAGGTCAGCCTAATTATTTGTTTATTGCACTTTTTCACGGATTTAAACACAAAAATATCGTATTCAGAAACACCAGCTGCTCTATTAATTAGCGTAAAAGTCGTATGATAAATCAACAGCGGTCCCGCTTTACATTTTGCCGTGTCACCTTTCTCCACAACTGAAAAGTAATTTCTGTCGGTACTAATCAAATGAGTGTGGCCCAGTCTCCACTCCAAATAAATATTCAAATTGCTTTGATGAACAGGAAATGCAAGAACAAAATATTTTTCGAAGGTGCTATCCTTACTCCCTATGGGTACCTCTATTATAATTCTCAATTGGTTACCAATCACGAAGGTGAAAACTTTTGACGTCTGATAGTAAACATATAAATAATTGTGCTCGCACGGCTCCACCATGTATAAAGGCAATTAAATGTTATCTCGTATTCTCTTAAGCATTCCCAAAAACATACCCGATGGAATCAAAACACTGCTCAATTTATTATTCAAACTATTCTCAAGAGCTTGCCGCAAATTTACTAAATCAATTAGTGAATTCACTAAAGCATGGCCGATTTGTCTCAAACGATCCCTCATTTCCTAACGATCGGCTAAAATTATGGCCCCAGGCTTTAACCCTTTGAACGAGTTTCCTTGTTTCATTACCGCAACTCATCAATTCCACAAGCAAGTTTCGAGTGAACCTAGTATTATTGGCCATAATGTCCTCTAAATTCTCAAGGAAAATAAGTTGATTGGCCACTTCCGCTCTTGCGCTATTCCCTTCTCTCTCAACAGCAGAAATCCTATAATTTATCCCTCGTAAATCTTCGGAGTCTATTGTACCAAACACGGTTTTCAATACCGATCCTCCAGCATTCAGCCAACCACGCTTCACTCGCCCTTTTTCCAATAAATCTGCCAAAATTTCAATCTCCTCCTTTATCATTGTATACCCCAAAAAATTCTCTTAACAGCTAATTGATACCCTTCACTCGAGGTCATTGTCTCTTTATCAACAACACAATTACTAACAACATCAAAGGCACAAGCTAGCCTCTTGTACCCCCCCCCCATTTTAATTTTATCACTCGTGGTATCCCTCCAGCAAAGCCAAATACCACACTTACAACCACCCACTACTTATCACCATTTCGCGTCACTACGGGAGGGGTATCAGATTGCAAGAAAAAACGGCTTGAGGTGGGTCAACTCCAGACGAAAAGCGGGATGAGGAGGGGGAAGGGATCACAGCTGGGCCGACTTCGTTCTGTCCCGCTACAGATGCGCTCCTTGGGCGAAGAAGATAAGGAGACCGTAAGCAGGGTGCGGCAGGTGTTGGGGGTGTTACCGGCGCTTCTGGGTGATCAGCGGAATCTTCCTCTCTACGTGCCTCGGCGGGAGGCTAGGGGGGAGTGAAGCGGCAGTCGCACGCCCCTCCTCCTTCGTCGGCGAAAATTTTCTGCTGAAGTCCGCGTCTCTCATGGTGATGCAACTTCCTCTCGTCCTTGGGCTAGTCTGCCTGGCCTCTCCTCGTGCAGAGAGATTCCTTCCGCTTTCGCTATCTCCCCAAACCCCTCTGTGTGACGTGCTAACTTGCGCGGGCGACCACGCCTTCTTTCCCCAGTATCCACGTCGGCAAAGCTCGAAGACGCATTCTGCCGACCACGATGCAATTTCACGCGATCTTTATGTAGTACAATGATCGTCCGAAACTTCAACTGAAGCCCCAAATTGGACGGGGGAAGTACTTCAATTATTTGATATGGGCCACGCCACGGCTTGTGGAATTTCCTCACTCTTTTCCACTATTCTTTCCTCTTTATTTCTGCCTCTCTCTCTCTCTATTCCTCTCCATAGTCTTCTCAATCTTCCTCTATCTCAGACGACTCCGAGCTAATGTCCGTTGTCACTTCTTCGCTACTTTGCTCACTCCCGTGGCAACGCTTCCTTTTACCACTGTCACTTACCTTGCCTCGTCCAGCTTACACACTGCCCGTTCTATTGGCATCACCCGATACCTCTTCGCTCTCCGAGTCGACTTCTGATGATCCATCTCGTCTGCGACCCTTCCTTTTCCTACGCTCTTTCTTCTTCTTCTCTCTATCAACTCCCTTTCTTTTTGTCACATCCCTACCTAACTTCTTACCACTGAGTTTTCTCCTTTTTCGGGACACTTGCATTTCACCTTCCGACTCAACACTGTCAGAATCATCCCTCCTTCCCTTATCTTTCTTTTATGAAACCCTTCCCTTCACTTTGTCAGATTCAATTCCCAACCTCTCCTTCCTCACCGCAGTCATATCGTTATCATCACTGTCGCTACTAGATTGCTTGATAACTTTATGCTTCGTCCCTGCCTCTTCACTAGATGGCACATCACTGCCCAATTCTAAATCAGAAGAATTGGCACAAGCGGCATCAATCTGATCCACCGAATTGCGCTCCGATGAGTCCGATTCGTGACGATCCGACACTTCGCACGACTCCATCACCACCAGATCCCCAACCAACATCTTCCTCTTCATCCTCCTCGCCTGCCACGGACACCGCCTTCATGAACTCCTTGTACTCAGAAGCTAATTGTTGATCCTCTTTCTCTTCTCCTTCTGAATCTTTCGCTGTACGTATTTTCACCTCCTTAACTCTCATTTGTCTCGCTATCCCCATCAACATCAGGGAATTCGTCTGCTTCCTCCACTATGGCGTCCTCCGCCTTCCTCAACTTGTCGTCCGCTTCTTCACCCCCCCCTTCCGACACTTCTTCGGCCATCGATGCACCCGCGAACGATGCCACCCTCCGCTTCTCCTGAACCTCTTCCCTCTTGCGTGGACATGGCCAGAGTCTTGTAGTATTGATCGAGCAGCCAGTCGTCTATTTTTCTTCCCCCGTCTTTCTCCTCTCCTTCTTCTTCTCCTCTCCTTTGAACCCTTCCTTTTCTTCCTCTTTCTTTTTCTCCTCCTTCGAGTTCGTCTCGTTCGCCTTCGCGCAGTCGCCGAATATGTGACTCAGCACATGGGCCACCCTCGGATCCGTCTTTATCTCTTTCTTCTTCCTATTCGTCCTTTCTTAGCTACGTAGCTCCTCCTGGACGCCCTCTTCGCCACTGGGAACCTTCTTTGCCGTGGACCGTATTCCAGCTCCTCGCCTTCTCCTGCCGCACAACCAGAAGATTTGAGGGCGTAGTAAAGATTCCTCAGTGAATTTGCCCTAAGTATCAGTGAATCTGCCAGAACTCACTTCTGACACCAGTTGTAAGTACTTCGAAGCTTCGGTCCCTGTTCGGGAGAGATCCTGCAGGGTTTCACCAATAAAAGGATGTTACTTCCGACAAAAGATTACTCTTTGTTGCTCCCCAAAGTTACATTTTGCACTCCACGACTGTCGACCGGCGACGGCCGACCGTCGACTCCGGCTGACTCCCAACGACCGTGCGTTACAATCATCTCCTCGGCGTCTTTTAGTGGCGTCCCCACGTGACTCTCCGTGGGTCCTCCTAATTGGTTAATAATGACGCCACTAATGGTCAAAGTTCAGCATATACATCATTATTGGGGAGGTGTGCAAATGCTGGTAGGATGGTATGGAATGACTGGGTAGGCATTCTCACGGATAGCAGGATATGAGGTAGGATAATGCGGAGAGGGACTGCTAATGCTAACATCCTCAGCGACTTCCTGGCGCATTTAGAGAGGAAAGAAGGGAGGAAGAATGCAAAAGAATTCATACACACTCTGCACATTTACATTCTCATGTTTTAAATTTCTGTATTAAGCCTTCGTAATGCGTTTATTTTGTAATATACGTAGACTATTTTGCAAAAGAGAAGTGTAGTGGAGTCCTCCAAATGCTTTAAGGCAACATACGTATCTCAAAGGATAAACTGACCAATTAAGGGATACATGTCTCGGATGAATCATATTTATAACAATGATTGTTCCGCTTGTTATACGATGAAAGATAAGAAATTTTACCAATAATTAGAATGAAATGAAGCTTCTTTGTTGGTAACGAAGCCGATTTCATATACGTGTAATATCAGCAGATGGAGTGAGACCATATTCTTCCCGTGTAAGTTTGGTTTATGAAAGCTGAAAAATTACGACATTGTAAATTATTGTAGATTAAAAGGAAACCGTTACTGATCTCGTTCGTTCTGCTAAAATTGCTTATTTTAAAAATTAAACTCGATCCATCAGACGCTATATCTTATTTCCTTAAGGTATATTTTAAAATAAAAATGCAGTAAAACAATGCGGGTTTTTCTCGCTATAAATGCTATGAGCCTTTGATTCTTCTGCGGAAATACATATGAGGTTAATATGACATATTATTACTCAAGTAAAACTTTTCTTTGGACTGTAGCACAATATTCGTACTTCCCTTAACCAAACATTCAGCAAAGTAATTGCCATCAATTATGGTGATGGCCCATCACTACATTTTAAATACCGTCTTCACCCGAATCCAAGACGTCCCTGAATCTAAGACGACCCCCCATTTTTATGATTCCAAAAGAGAAAAAAGCTCAAATTGACCTTCATTACTACAAAAATTATAAATCTTGTGAAATATTTATTTTCTCTTATAATTTTCTTGAATGTCATTGTCTTTTAACATTTTAAAATCATAAGATCACATCAAAAATAGAACCATTCAGGTTTTCAAACAAATTAAATGGTAGCATTCATTTTAAGATAACATTAAAAATAAAGTAAATTAGTCATCATCACTGTCTATGCAACCTTCACTATTTTCCTCATGCTCACTATCTTTATCACTCTCAACTTCATCATCAGTCTCCCACAAAACATCATCCTCACTCCCATCCATGGCATTAGATAAGCAGCATTTCTTAAATCCTTTCACTATTACTTTTGCATTTATTTGTTGCCACGATGCCTTGATCCATTGGCAGAGCATTGCAACTTCTGGTTTCTTAAGATTTCCTTTTGGTGTTAAAGTGTGAGTTCCACTCTGTAACCACTCAGAATACAAAACCTTTAAATTATTTTTAAAACACTTATTGACAGCAACATCTAAAACTTGAAGTTGCGATGTCATTCCTCCAGGTATTACAATAAGATCAATATTCATCGCACTCATTATGTTTTTAATTTCAGGAGATAAGTGTCTTTGAATGCATCCAGTGAAAGCATTGCTCTTTGTTTCAGTAAAGCTCCTGGCCGTCTATTCCACACCACATGTAAACAATCTCTGATTAGTTCTTTAGTCATCCACCCCTTTTCTTGACACCTATTATTCCACTTGGCAAATGTTTCTTAGGCATTGTTTTCCGCTTCAGAATCACATATGGTGGTAATTTAGTCCCATCTGCTAAAACCGCCAACATTACCGTGACTCGCATTTTTTCGTTGCCTGTAGTTTTAATTAGGTCGGATTTCGCACCTTTTTCATTCACAGTATAATTAGATGGCATGTAGAAGAAAACCGGAGTTTCATCGGCATTTCCTATTTGGCTCAAAAGGTAATTATTGGTTTTTCTAAGTCCAATTACGTATTTCTGGTACGCGAGAAGTTTTTCAACATAGTCTTCTGACAATTTCTGACGAAGTTCGTCGCCGTAAAGAAAAATTATTTCGCCGCATCATTCTCACGCACCAACTTCTGCTGGCCTTGAATTCTTACAATGATATATTAAGTCCTCTAGTAATTTCATTAGCTTTAAGTATAATACTTTCAGTCGAAACAGGCATACCGTTCTTCCTCACGGTGCGCACAAACTTGACTACTTCTTCTTCAATGCCATGAAATCGGCCTAATTTTGGACCACTGAGCGACTTCCTTGTGGCTTTGGCTTTTTCTAGTTCCTGTTTTGAGAGTTTCCATCGACGCACATTTGCCTCAGATACACCGAACTTTCTACTCGCATCACAGTTATTAGTTTTTTCGGCGTAATTTATCACGATCAGCTTAAAATTTGTATCTTAGCTCCGTCTAATTCCTTTGTTAACTTTCCCTTTGCACTCGTGCCACGTACTTCAACATGATCTGTCATTTTAACTTAAGGGTTGTGCATTTAAATCAAGAATGCACAACTCAAAATTACTGTCACACTTAGTGAATCGCGGTGCGTCGTTTGAAAGGGGAATCCCAATGATTTCCGCTCTCATTTGTTTTGACATTGGGTTGCCATTACGTGCAAGATGAAAGAACGTCGTCTGTGTTATGATCGTCGACGATGATTATTAGTCTAAATAATTATTATTCCCGTCATGTTTTTCTTATTGTTATTACTATTTGTTTATTTCACTTCTTTATGTACGTACTTGAATTTGCTGTTGTGAATTGTTTACTCTAATATACCATTTGTTGTAAAAACCATTGATTAAATGCTTAAATATACTTCGTATTCGAATGTAAGACGACTCTTGATATTTACAGCTGAAAATTTGGAAAAAAAGGTCGTCTTAGATTCAGGTGAATACGGTAATTAAACTGAAATGATGCTGGGAATATTTCCATGACTAAGCATTGTAAAATATTAATTGTTTATTATTATGCTAGCGCCTTTCAAGCATAATAATTTGATATTGGAATTATTCTGTGTGCACCGATTGTAGCGGCAACAGTTAATTTACCCCAAAAATTTCATTGTATAGTTAAATTTACAAATGTAAAAGACACTCTTTTGTCCTAACATACGTATGTATAACAAATTCATGCAAAAATTCTTACCAAAAACGTTTAACCAAAATATCAGACACAAAGTATTTATTCCTAAAAATATGTACTCGGGAAACTCCACTGAAAAAGACAAAAACGCCCCAAAAACCTGCAATCCATAACAATCGTTCGTACATTTGAACCCACCCAACGTCCCCTCGGTTCCTCGGTCAACTTATCTTCCACAACCCTTCCATTCGCCACGCAGAACAAATCCCGGCGTAAGTTTTTTTGGGGAATTGCATCGAAAGATAACATGTATTTATTTTTCGAATCCACAATCCCGAGGCCTTCGCAAAGGTAGCGACCGATCATGTCGTCGGTAGCGAGGACAGCTAAAAACTACATTATATGTATATAATTGTGTATGTATAGATATTCCAGCGTAATGGAGTCTGGAATACGGAGCCTCGGAGCTTTTAACGTTTGAATTCTGCTCACGTTTTATCCGTAACTGTGACTGAGGCAAAGAGTGGAGAGGCAGTCGCGAAAACGGCAAAGGCCAACGAAGAGACGGGGATTTTCACGAAGCGGAGAGGTCGCGGAGAGGAGAGAGGAATGGGATGGGAGGAGAGGGAAAGGGGGATAGAGAGAAAAAGAGGGAGAAAGAGGGAAAGAGGGAGAGAGAGGGAGAGAGAGGGAAATAGGGAGAATGGGGAGGGAGAAGGATCGGCTAAAATTCGGGTCGATGAAAAAGAAGGGGGGTAAAGCGTATAAAGAGAGTGGAGGGGTATATAACATTACCACTTCAAAATACACGTATGCGCTACAGGGGCATTAATCCGAACTTTAAGGAGTACTCCAAGGGATCATCCTTTGTCCCCTCCTTTTTCGCTCACTCGCTACGTCCATATATATGATTGCCTTGATATAATGGGAAAGAGGGTGAAGGGGTAGAGAAGAAGAGGCGGCGGCGGCGGAACGCGGGGAGTTGCGTAAGTGCTTTTTGCTCCCGGCTTTTTAGGAGGGTCGCGAGAGTGTACGTGCACGCCGTGGATGATGGCGCTCGCAGAGTCGAGTTGCGGTTCTAAGTCTTGATTGCGTATCCATCGCGATGATTAGTTCCGCCTTTTTGAAAGGACGGGCGTCTTTCGCATACGAATGAAATCGCACCTGCTTATTTTGGTTCGGATTTGATAAAAAACGCTTTTGAATAAGTACTGGTAGGCGAGAAAAATATCGACAATTTTTCCCTTTGTCCAGATTCGAGAAAATTTTCACGGAGCTGCGATTCCGTAACTCTTGTTAAATTTTTACGGTAACTTAATTTCACCGTGCGCGATATTCATTCTTAATAAGTTTAGCTATAATGACTCATTATTTATTAGGTAAAGGTAAATGAATAAGCTAGACTATTTTTGGGGCGCGAAATTTAAATTCACGATTATTTATTTTTTATTTTGGTAAAGCCGAAAAAAGTGGTTACAAAATAATTCTATTGGTATGTAACCGTGATAAAATCTTGAAATTCTTAAATTACCCCTGCTGATAGTAAACTCCGTTTCGAAAAATTATCACAGGTCTGTATATTGCATTTCAGACTGCATAATAGAAGGGAGAATAACAATCTTATTAAAACTGCATGACTGTTATTTGTAAAAATTCTTTAAATATTTATACTCACTTCGCCAAGGAAGTTTTTAAAATTAAAACTATATCATTTTATTACAGTTGTTTAAATATGGACACACATTCAACTGTTACTTCCACAAGATTAGGTATTCATTTCATTTCAAGTTGATTAGGCGTCTTTGGTGACACAAACCTGAAAAGTTCCATTTACATTTTTCTAATTTTTGCCAAGCTATATCCTGCGAAACGCTTCTTTTATCTGAAATGCAACTCAAAATTTACATTTTCGCAGCTCGAAAAGAATGCAAGATAAACCAAGTTTTTGCGAGCCTTTCGACGATAAATATCCTTTGAGAAGTTTTTGGAGGAACAAACAAGCGAGTAACCGTATTTCAAGACTTATGTTGTACTTCATGACAGTGTCGCAACTCTTCTCAACATCTCAATGCCGCCGAGATCAAGTCAATTTAGTTTCGACAATAATATATTAAATAAACACTCATCGCGAAGAAATATTTCCTCGAAAAACACAATTTGCGGAGTGCACTTAGATAAGACTGTTATTACATATTCGTTGCCTTTGAAGAGAATTTCATACATACATTCATACATACATACACACACGCAGATATCATTCCGAAAATAGTGTAAACGTGTTCTAGGGACCTCAAAACATGTATTTCCGTTGAAATCTCAAAGTCTATTGTTTTCATGAAAATAATACTTTCTCTATACTACGTACATAGAGAAAGTAAAAAGAGCGTATGCATTTGGTTCATCCGTCTGTCTGTCTGACCGTGTGAAAAATAACTCAAAAATTGCGTCAGCTACAAACACCAAATAGTTAAGATTTCTACATTTGAACTAAATATGGAGAAAATTGGGGTCCGTTCGTTGTCCTTTTAATTGCATATTAGACAGCCTCTTACTAACTATCTACACGGGTCCATTATGGCTTTTACAGCAACGAATGTAAATAAACAATTATGCTATTAAGCGAAAGTTTTAATTTATAAAATTTTATTCTATGAAATATTTTCTTTGTTATTTAATGCCAATTGTTTTTGAAGAAATGCTGCTTAACATTTTAGTGGTAAAATACATTGCTGTGAGATTATTTAATTTATTTTTCGAAACAAAAGTGAAACTACATAGGTCTAAGAACGTATTTACATAATTAATATATTCAATATTATTAAAGATACAAAACTTTCTAGATCTGCAGGGAAAGGTTTTTGCTTAAGTATTCTTAAACAAAAGCGCCTCTCCCGACACCTCCCTCAGCAATAACTATTACTCTAGGGCGCAGCTGTTCTCCCTTAGTCTGCAATGTCTTTAAAAAGGTTTCCGATTAACCGGGACCGAACAACTCGGAGGCGAACTTTCGCATCAAGACTTCAGCAAAGGAAACTCGAATTCGAGAGGAATTACCCGCTGTCTCAGCGACTCAGTAGTCGTGAATCTCTCCTCAACCAATCCCGAAACAATTAGCTCACCTTCTCGCGAGACGGATCAACATTCTCGAGAGAAAAAATAGCGGCGACGCCCTTAACAAGACGATCGATTCGTTGGGAGAAGTTAAGATGATTGCAGTGCCTCCGATTCATTCGTCGGAGAGAATTTAACTATGAGACTTCTCCTCCCCTCTCTTGAGTGTCTCCAGCTGAAGGGTAGCACAATATCGTAAACTACCAGCCAAGATTTCTAATTGCTCGTGTTATTTTCTTAGTGTAAACATAAAAGAATTAATCGGTGAACGATGTTTATATCAGAAACGCGTGACTGTGTCATATGAGAAACACGACGATGGTTCTCTCTATGAATGATTAATAAATTCTCAATTATTTCATACAATGCGCTGTCTGTTGTATGCTTGGTCAAATAATTTCGCGAGTTGTTGTTTATAAAAGGGTTGGGCAAGCTTTTTAAGTGCCATTAACAGCTGCCATAGCTACCTACCCACGGTTTATGAGGTAAATTGAATAAATTCATAATCCTTATATTTTTCGGAAGTCACTTAGTAAGCCTTCGTTATTTTTTAAAAGTTCTTTATTCAAGAGGGACATCGGAGACCCCATTCCCCAAAATTGCAACTCCTACTAATAGAAAATTAGCAATGCCGCAAATCTGAAGTTCCTCCTACTAGAAAAAATATATTTCACTTATTTTATGCGTTAATATATAAGTTATTTCA
This sequence comes from Uropetala carovei, assembly GCA_036926305.1. Lineage (NCBI taxonomy): Eukaryota > Metazoa > Arthropoda > Insecta > Odonata > Petaluridae > Uropetala > Uropetala carovei. The sequence goes on from JAXCHB010000248.1 coordinate 974,311, forward strand.
TTATTTTATTTTATTTCCATACAGCAACGATACAAAATATAGAACAGGTATAAGCTACCATATTTTAATTACTCCAGTAATATGTGCCCTATAATGGTCTGAAGATAATTTGCTGTGATTCTACTCCGTATTTTTCAAAATTTCAGTTACTCTCCCAGATTTGTGTACCTACTTTAGGGAAGAGTTACCGTACTCCATTCTCCACGGAGACTGCAGTCAGAGCCGACATTTATAACCCGCAGAGCGGCCACTTTACGCACAAACAACAGTCTGCGTTAATGTTAATCTGATCTTTTGAAACATTGATTCGTTTTCTGTTTTTTATCGCGAACCTGATTTGACCTTTTCTCCGCAATGAAACTTTTATTTTGGTTGAATTAAGGGAACTGAACGGTAAAAAAAATATAATTTTCCGATTTGAAACATTTTGACCGCATTCCATTCCTCGGTTTAAAAATTTCATCCCAAACCACGTCAAATATGGAATGAGCTCTGCGGATATTTTTTATTTTGTAAAGCTTTCTCCCAAAATTCACGATTATGACAACACAAAAAGCTGCTCGAATTATTTGATTTGCCTAGAGACTCGAAAATTTCCATTATTTGCTGGACGGTCATCGACGGATTTGTATAAATGAAATTCGTCGGGAGGTATGTTGTTAAAACATCGTACGTCTGAATGGTATGAAAACCGCATATGTAGACGGTTACCAGGTAACCGCATTGTTTTCGACCTCAAAAACTTGAATGCATGCGTGCGTGCATGTATGCATAACTTTAAAAAATTTACGTGTTTTGTACGCGACTGGAAAATGTTACGCAATAAGTCGTATTTGCGACATTTTTTCAGTTTTCCGCAAATCGTCGGCGCACCGAATCATCGTGTTTTATTTATTAATCCAGTCCACGTCGGCAAAATATAGTATTTTGATAACCTTCGCATAAGGAAACATGAAAATTTTTAAAAAGGATGCTTTTTTTTCGATGGACTGATGAATTTTGCCCTCGGATGCGCAATTAATCTACTTTCCAAATCTACAAGTAAGGTCTTTGTTCCGAGTCCTGACCCAAGTATAATGAATTTGCTATCGTAATTGAAATAGATATATCCAAAAATCGATTACCTTAGTAATCGCACGATCTTCAAATAAATAATTAATGAAAAATAATGCAATAAATTCTTCTAACATTGTTTATAGTGGGGCAGATCGGAGTGACGACCTCGATCCCCACGATTCTACGTCACAGCAAGGAAATTCTAAATTTAATTTGGTGTTTAACACCGGGGTCAGCACTCTACACATTTAAGTGTGTCGAATAATTAGCTCAACAAGGGAACGTAAAATATTTCGTAATATTAATGTCGTTTTTGAGGACTTCGAAGAACGATTTTTTTAAATGTGCGGACGAGATTTATTACTCCAATGAAAGTCAAACGTCGAATCTGACTTAGAATGCGGAAAAGACAACTTCACCTGTATGCCTTGCAGCAAGACGACCGTTTCAACAGTAACAGTGATTCTGAATTGAACCAAACAGATATACAAAAATATATTGGCACACAGTAGAGCAAAGATTTTGCCCTGATAGCTAAGTAAACTGCACCTCAAAACATCGTTTTTTGTTCGTGAACCATAGGATGAATATCTACCAATCTCTGCACCAGTTGACGTTTGGAGACAGTTCATCACAGACGAGAGCAGATGAAATCAGTGTGTGTGCGCTAATTAAAAATTAAGACGTGTCTGAACTAGCAAGGGACGGATATGACAGCCTCCTGATGAAATGAACACTTTCTTACGAATTCTTATTACAGCAGCAGTCGACAAGTCATGGGACAAATTCATCATAGATATCTTCTTCAATCTAGAGAACTTGCACGTTTGACAACCGATTTTAGGTTTAAAAGTAATATTTGAGATTCAACGACAAGAGAAACTAGAAATATAAGGATGACGACCGATAAAATTGCTTATATCGGATGTATATAAATGCATAATATATTTTTAATTTATAAATTTAAATTAACGTTTTTCGCTTTATTATACTTTTGTACTTTGAAAAAGTTAAAATGCGTAATTTTATGAGAGAAATAATAGGATTTTTCCTAGCGGGTCTTTTTTATCCCACCTTACTGACCTATACCACGAGAAATATGTGATAATTTATAGCGCAATGCAAGAGAAAAAAAGGTGATGTTAAATGAAGTGTTCCACTTTTTAAATTATAACATCTCTGCGACTCAGCGTGCATTCATCACTATATACTAGTCTGACTATCATTTTAAACAACAAATGGTTATGTAGTTGATTTTTAGGGCAAATGCCATCCGAGACAAACATACACATACTCCTAAATGTGATTATACCTATCTATATCATCAAGCTCAATTAATCTATATATGTATATCAAATTGAATGTCTGTCCATCTGTCTGTCTGTCTGTTCCTTATACATTCCCACGCCCTTTGAGCTATCGGGACCAAACTTTGCAAATTGACTTCATATGGCTCTACGAGTAACACAGGGTACCCGGGAACCCCGACAACCACCCCACACAGACAGAAATATTTTTTTTCATTTTCTCCTTTTGAATAACATAGGGACGAGTGCAGCTTATTTTTCATTTGAATTTTAAAATTATTTAGAAAAATGGTATGAACTTGAGACTTGAATGGTTCTACGAAGAAAAGAACGAAGTTTATTTTTATTCAAGACAGAATCCGAATCCTGATCGAATTAGCATACAAATACATTTAGAATCAATAAAATACGTGATTTTATCAGTTTTATTACAATACCCATTATAAGCTACAATGACAACTCCCACTGTCGCCGAAATTGAGAGTTCAATGCATTTATATGGAAAAAATTATAATGCAATATCATTTGTCAATTTCTGCGTACGATTTTAATTTGTTTACATGGAAATCAAATATTTGTTGTTTTTAATTGAATTATCTTCTAATCTAACATATAAAGGAGAATGTTTGTAAGTTTGTTCGCTTTGCATGCTTTTAATACGAGATAGGGAGGGAGAGAGATGGATGGTAACGGAGGGGGGAGATGGAGAGATGGAAGGGGAGGAGAGAGGGAGAGGGAGGGGGAGGGTGGGAGATGGGGGGGGGAAGAAGGGAAGGAGAGGGTGGAAGGGAGTGGGAGGGAGTTTATACGTTATTTTCCTAAGATTTTTTCCTTCATTCGTCTAAATAGGAAAATGCGGAGCGGTTTTTTTCATTTTTGCTTCATTCGACGGGTATAACAGTGTACTATCTTATTCTTGCGATGCTTACATGTTACACGGTCGAAGTTTTAGATTAACTAAATCCGTTGAAATTCAAAGGACACTCCAGCTAGTTATTTATAAAGTCTGGGCCTTGTATTTTTCTGCCAAAAACGATTATATTTCGCTGTATATTGAATAATTGCCGTCATTAGAGTAAGGAGACCATCTTAGCATTGGTAAGTAGACTCCCCTCTACCAAGTCCGACATGGTAATAAATCATCGCAACAAAGGGTAAATTGACAGCGACGATATTTCGTTAAAACATAACACAAATCTGTTTTAGAAGACACCATCCATTTTATCAACTACCCTCTAAGAAATTTCGAATCAGCGAAACCGCCGTGGTGAGGAGACAACAAAAATCTTCGCGCCGAGCAAAAACCGCGCACCAGCAGCACGTTGGGTCGTCACGTAGATTGATCGCGGTCCTTGGAAGTTAGCACAAGATATCGCGGTATGTACGTGTCTCCACCACGCGCACACGAACCACTCCCCTTGACTAAGAGCCCTTAGCCATTGAATGGTGTGACAGATACATCTCTCTTCACCCTCCTCCTCCTCCTACCGCCCTCTTGTAGGATGCCAAGGACCTCGTAATGACAGTGGACGCCATCTTCCATTATGGAGTGGACACGGGCTTTCTTCGGGGGGGTTGGACGGTGGCGAATAAGAAGCTTCTCCACCCCCAAACCTCCTCTCACGCGACTCCTCCCCCTTTTAACACCTCCTCATTCGCCTCTTTTCCTCCCCTCTTTCCTCTCTCTCCCTCTACTCTAGTCGCCTTGGTGCTGAGATACCTATATACGGAGAGTGCTGATGGCGAGGAGATGATGAGGGTTAACAAATGGACGTAAAGGTGAAGAGCCGAGATCGAGGAGTTGAACGCAGTCGAAAGAATATTCTTCGCGACGTGAACGAAGAACGTTAAGACTTTAGAATTGCTAGTTCGACGTTTATTTTGGAAATGAAATGAAATATCTGTCGTCGATCCGAGAGTGAGAGTCGTGAAGAAAATGCGGATGCATATTTATACGAATAATTCAACAACTGACCGTTAGGTTTCGATCAACCTTTTAGCAGGAGCATGAAATAAAACCTAAGCTTATTTTAAGTTTTTTTTTAAATCTATAACGATAGGAATTCGACTACAGGAGTCTTTATATAGATGGTTAAAAAGAGATGAGAGTAGAATATTTTTAATCGGCATTAAAAACTGTTTGAATTGAGGCGATAATTCGAAACTTGAACCTATTTACTGCTAAAATATTGTTTTAATGCGTTTGAAATATTAACCCATTTCTAGTTTGGAAAACATGAGCTTAAATTTAAACTCCCCATTTCTCTGCAATTAAAAATTAGTAATTTCGCTACCATGGATTAGAGGTCTGCACGGGCCGGGCCCGGCCCATGGGCTTGAGCTCGGCCCCGCCCGTGGGCCGAGCCTGTGCCGGGCCTGGGCCGGGTAAGACTGAAAAGTAATGGACTCGGGCCGGGCTTGGGCCTTTCCCGTTCGGGCCAGTTGAGGACCCAGTGGACCCCCCTCATGTTTGTGCCACTGTGCAAAGGGAGTGTTTCATCTTCACTATTTCTTTTAGGGGAACTTCTCCATTCTCTCCTTTACATGCGACACATCTTCCAGGTCGCCACCAGAGCACCCACGATTTCCTACCGACCCACCATCTCTTAAACAACTACTTATATCACCATCAAAAGGGTTCTGTTTGCATTAGGAGATAGCGGGATCTTTGGGAGTCTTACATCCGAAACTTCATTCCATACCCTTACACCTTATCCCATTACCCTCCCTTTTGTATCCGCCATTGGTCGTCAGTTCGCTCTGGGCAGCATATGATATTGGTCTTCCGTGCTGATAGAAATTGACATAACTTGTATTCTTCGTACATTTGTCATTTGAAATATATTTTGTGTTATTAAAACTTTTTATAAATCCCTAAAATACCAGAATGTATTTAATCGAGGAATTTTTTTTAAGTGAGTTTACGTTTGAAATGCTTTGAAAATTTTAAAACATAAAAAGGTACTTTATAAAGGGTATATGTTTACTGAATAATGTACAAAATGTCCACGGTCAGTGCCAGTTTAAAATAATTCGGGCCCCGGGCCGGGCCTGGGTGCGAAAATGGGGTGAAGTTTCGGGCCGGGCCGGGCCGGGCTTGGGCAGAAGATTTCGGCCCGTGCAGACCTCTACCATGGATGCATCCCACGTTATTTCCACACAACACACGTACAGAATATTTTAAAAGCAGTTGATTATATTATATTAATTCTTAAATTTAATAGTGTATACTATAAATGCAATGAAGTAAATAATTTTTTATAAAAAGTATATTAATATATCAAAATCAATAATTTATCTAATTTAATGGTATTACATAAGCAACATAATTTCATTTTATACCACTTAACAAAAGTGAAGATTTTTTTAATAGTACCCGCCAAAATAGCATATAAAAACTAAGTCACTTTTCCCTGCGTTACCTTACCGTCTATATGTGTAATTATTAAGTGGAAAGGCGCTTGCCCGTAATTATTTCGTAGTCAGTGTGATCTCGTCCGTGACTTTTCCTAATTAGCACAAGTGAGAGCTAGTTTTATCTCGTGGAACGTTTCCTCAAGCTTAACAGAGAATTAGAAGAAGGAGAAAAATCCCCTCGCGATAACAGAAAGAATCGCGCTATAAAGATTTCGGGGTGAGATCATTGCGGATGGGAAAGCGACGATTCGGCGGAATGAAAGGCCAAAGGAAAAGAGGCCTTTGTGGAAGTTTTTGTGACGTAAAGCAAACACCGCTTAATGGAAAGGAGGTTTTGAGAAGGAGAGAGAGTGAAAGAGAGAGTAAGATGAAGAGATATAGAGACGGGGTGAGAATGCAATGAGCGAGAGAGGGGGGGAGGGGGGGAAGATGAAAAGGGAAAGGTACCACCGTGAATGGCTTAAGGGAAGAGAAAGGAATTTAGAACGGAAGAAACACTGATGGAGTTTCAAAGGGTTGTGTGCGTGTCTGTGAGTCTGTAACGCCATTAGACGGAAAGGAAAGAAAGCGAGGAAAGATATATTGGAAATTCGGATCAATTGGAGGTAGTTAAGTCTGTAACGTGAAAGAAAAACCGGACGAAATGGGCGAGAGCGACAACAAATTCGTTAGTTTTTTTTTTCAAACGGCGTTTGTTTTATGCTATCTCGGCTGTTGTTCCTATAAATTTCAAGCTTATAAAGGAGCGACGCGTTGAGGCAAATCGTAAAAGCTCGAAGCAACCGGAAACAGCGACAACAAGTGTCAACTAAAAAAAAACTAACATCAAGAATAAGGAATTGATACCATTCGATTTTTCGAAGACATGTCGTTTTCGGTTTTATGTTAAAATCAAGTTTAATCTTCTTTTATCGTTGGCAAATGAGGAACTAAATTACTGGCGTTATAAAGTGGAAATTTCAAATATACAATCCTCTATTAAATTACTAGTCAAAAATGACGGGGAGTGATTTGGTTTATTGGCACGGTACACGTTAAATAAAAATGTATTGAGTGAGCATACATTCGGAAAATGCACGTACAGAGTTGGTTAGCATTTTTAAATTGTAGAATTTTTACAATTTCATATTTTTTCATCGGTTTTGTCCAAAAACATATAACTGTGCCAAATTTCAAGCTCATCTGATATAGCTGGAGCTCGGTTTTCTTTTTAAAAAAAATACCGCAGGAACGCAAATAAAAATCTATTTTGGTGTAGTTTTTCACAGAGAATACGAATAATTCATCAAAAAATACATCTCTTGATCGATTATCCTGAAATAAAATTGAGGCAGCCTTCTTTGACCTGAAATCATACCTCCTGCCGAGAGGGTTGCCTTCGATCCGAGCAAAGGTTCGAAGCCCTCGCCGCGAGTTTCTATTGTGCTTCAAAAACTGACCTCAGTCCCCTCTTGACAGGTATATTTCTGTGCTTGCCCCCAAACAGAAGGGATAAAGCCGATATATCTGAAAGTTCATAAGAAGTCACATTTCTGCATTTATGAAGCGTTCCTGAGAGATACAGAAACCTGGCCTTTTATGTAAGAGTAATACTTACATTATAGTCCCCTAAAATATCTTTTTCTACAATTCATCAAAAATTTACATTTTTTGTGTTTTATATTTCTTCATCTCCTTCATTGGTGTAAAATATTCAACCGACGTACACATCATTTAATAATGCCAATGAAACTATTTGCGCCCTATATGATAGCAAATGTTATTCAAATTCACTTTTATGCTAAACTATACTTTAGGTCATTTTGTATACACCCTAACGCATCAATCCTGTTTTACATACATGAAAAACCAGTAGCATTAATTGTTGTCATAAATATTTAATTGTCCTAAATATCTCGTATTATCAGTATTCACATGATAAATGATCTTCGTAATTGAATGAAACAGATCGAAACACAATGATTCTCCTCAAATCAATGAATGATTTTAGGTGGCGTTTCGTTGATCTAAATTTCAAACATGTGCCAGTTATGACTTTAAAAATACATCTTTTTTCTATGAATTTATTACTTTTCAAAATTACGTGGAATTCTCAAGCTAAATTTTTAAAAAAAGTACGTTATTTAGGCGTCGCTCGACAATGTAGCTACATAACTATTCGAAGTGCACTAAACATGAGAATCACAATTTCGAGCACACGTGAAATGCTGCCAAAAATTGCACAAACAATCACTATTTAGGTCGACAAAGAGGAATGAATAGAATAAATAATATACGTTCACACAGCTTTCTCTGAATGTTTATGACAAAAATCACAATTTTACCAATGTATTTTGAGAAAAACAGGAACGGAGAACAATCTTTTCACGAAGCGACTTCATAACGAGCTCGCCCTTAACGGCAAATGCAGACAAGGCCTTTTTGAAGTTCTTTCTTACGACTGTCCTTGGTCTCGGAATAAAATCTTTCTTCCATAAATTACGAGTAATTTTGTTGGCAACAGTCCTCTCAACTTAAACCGAAAAAATTCCGTACTTCTTCAAAAAATAGTTTCCTTCAACTCTCCTCAGTTCATGAACTTCATTTCTCTCAAAAGAGAAGCGTGACTATTTTTTTATTGAAACACGGGATGCAAGCTCTCAAATTACTTAATCGTGTATCTCTTTGGAAAAATATTCGATATAGTTTGAAAAACGACATAAGACCTTTTGAGGTATAAATCAAACTTTCTCATCGCGAAAGAAAATTGTGCGCAAGGAATTAAAATATTTTATTAAAAATTCATTACGTACGTTTCCCTTTTTAAGCGCATCCTTTTAGAAGTCATTAAGAAATTGAATTTGCGGCAATAAACAAAGGCCGTAAAAATTACGAGTTCTCCATAACTGTGTAAAATGGACTCGACGAGAAATTATCTCAAACAGCCCCCAGCTAATTGAAATTAACTTACTCCTCCAGTCGGAAAAAGACATTATGTATTTTTAAAAAAAGTTCAAATTATTGAATAATCTGGAACTAAGAAAATTAAAAATAGAGAACGCTAGATGTTTAACGACATACCTTTGTACATTCGTTGTCCTTTGATCTCGGGCATATTACTCCCCGAAAAATAATACAGACTTCTAATGTAACAGTATTAACGAGTCACGTTGAAACAATCTCTCTCCAAAAGCCAAAAAAAAAAGGTTAGGAAAGCCAGATGCGCCTCTATTCTAAGAAAAAATTCCCGTCGATAAAACACAAATCCTAAATTATTTCACTTTATAAATAATTCCCCGCGAATTATATTCTTCTATATTTCAATAACGACCGAATCTGGGAAACGAGGGTATATCAGAACGCCGAAAAAATAACAACCTACTCCGGATCTTCATAAAGTCCTGACCTCAAAAATAATTTTAAAATAAATACGCCATTTCCCCGTTTCGGAGGTTCTCGAGGAAAAAAAAACTCTCCAACGGGAATAATTGAAAACGGCACGACACATCAAGATACGGGCGAACGCAGATAGGTGAGAGTCGGCGGTTTGGAATAGGGCCGTCAGAGAGTAAAAGAGGGAGAAGGTGGGAGAGAGGGAGAAACGGGGAGGGAGGGAGAGACTGAGAGAGAGAGGAGAGACGGAGAGGAAGGGAGAAAGGGAGAGGGAGGGGGAAACGGAGAGGGAGGGAGAAACGGAGAGGGAGGGAGAAACGGAGAGGGAGGGAGAAACGGAGAGGGAGGGAGAAACTGAGAGGGAGGGAGAGACAGAGAGAGGAGAAGGAGGGGGAAACGGAGAGAGAGGGAGAAACGGAGGAGGGAGAAACGGAGAGGGAGGGAGAAACTGAGAGGGAGGGAGAAACGGAGAGGGACGGAGAAACTGAGAGGGAGGGAGAGACAGAGAGGGAGAGGAGAGGGAGGGAGAAACTGAGAGGGAGGGAGAGACAGAGAGATAGAGGAGAGGGAGGGGGAAACGGAGAGGGAGGGAGAAACGGAGAGGGAGGGAGAAACTGAGAGGGAGGGAGAGACAGAGAGGGAGAGGAGAGGGAGGGAGAAACTGAGAGGGAGGGAGAGACAGAGAGATAGAGGAGAGGGAGGGGAAAACGGAGAGGGAGGGAGAAACGGAGGAGGGAGAAACAGAGAGGTAGGGAGAAACTGCGAGGGAGGGAGAGACAGAGAGGGAGGGGGAAACGGAGAGGGAGGGAGAAACTGAGAGGGAGGGAGAGCCAGAGAGGGAGAGCCAGAGAGGGAGAGAAGGAGGGGGAAACGGAGAGGGAGGGAGAGACTGAGAGAGAGGGAGATACAGAGAGAGAGAGACAGAGAGAGACATAGAGAGAGGGAGAGGCGGAGTGGGAAGGGGGAAGAGAAAACACAAGTGGCGTGGGAATGAAGAATGGCGAAAAGAGAGACAGAGAGCGAGCGAGAAAAGGGGTATGTATGGGGGGGGGTGGGGTGGGGTGGGATCACAATTACGTCCCCGAGTGCGGTTCTTAATCCGGGTCACTGCATCTTCCATCGTCATTCCCATAGAGCCTTAGCGAAGCGCCCCCTCTTCTCCTTCACCGCCCCTCCCCCCATCCCCTTTAACCCACCACCTACGACATTCTCCCTCCCCCCACCCCTCCCACCCCCTTCCTTCCTCCCCGCAGGCAACGAGGAAGATGTGGAGTAAGAGCAGTAAGAGGACCCGAGCGGTGCGCCGCAGACGGCTCTTGTGATGCCGGTGAGGCTGTTACGGAGCAATTAAGGAGGCTGAGGAGGAAGGCTGAAGTAAAGGAGGTAGAGAGAGAGAGAGAGGATGGGAAGAAGGAGGAGGTATAAAAGGAGGTTGATGGGAGGGAGAGAGGAGGCCTTGCACGCCGCGCGCACTCCCTTAAAAAGGACTGCCTCGGAAAACTTCGACCGAAAATTTAAAAAAAAAAAAACAAATGAAGAACGCGGGCCTGAGGAACGCCGCTTTGGGGATAACCTCGAAAAGGGTGGGGCAAAGAAAGGAAGAAAGAGCAAGAGGGAAAGTGAAGTGAGAGAGAGAGACAAAAATGGAAGAGAAACTGGGATTATGTTTTAAACGTACGGCGTATTGGCTTCGTTGTAGATCTCTGGGCGTGGGCGGCGGGTGATATATATATATAACCTTAATAGCGCATTTCCATCTGGGTTAAGATGATTTCTGCGTTTCGGCGGAGAAAATGGGAGGATGGAAGAGAATAAGGGGGATTTCGTATCGCCGATTGCGTCCTCTTAGATATGTCATAAATTCGGAAAAACCAAATTTTTGCCTAGTGACCGACGTGAGAATGTATTCTAGGATGATTACATAAACAACCCTGGTGAAAATAAAAATCAGCTACTTTAATAAAGCACAAAGTTTTCTCATTTAATATTCGGTTACAATGAATATGAAATGTTATTTGGATATATATTTATTAACAGAGATAAAAATTGAAAATGATTTTCGATGGCTTCCGTTCTGAAAGTGGGATCTCATAGTTACCTGCATTCCACCGTGCTCTATCGTGTTTTACGCGAGGTCTTCAAATTTTTCTGTGATAATACTCAACTCAAAATGAAATAAATATTTTTCGATTTCCTTGAAAATGCCTGCGTTGAATATTAATTAATATTTTACCTCTCTATTTCTTCACTATCTATCCACGCAACTACGTCTTTGGTAACCGTTTTGTTCTATATTTGCGAAAGGAAACTAATGTTTTTATCAATTAAAATGTCTATGGCTCCCTGCTTGAATACCTCAATAAAAATCAACAGTACTGAGTCTTGGATGTGTAATTATGAAAATCCTTTGAAACAGTTTCAATGCCTTTTTCTCACTGTAGTCCTTTTAGACAGCATTTACGTCTTGCAATTATGACGACGTATATCGAAAAAAGACATTCTCACCAACTTTACTCGGATTTTGATAAGACAATAACTTTCTCGTTAACTTCACATGGATTTCTAAAAACACCGTGTTTTCGACGAATGACCGCCACTACCTAATACCAGATTTAAAATAAAACATCCGTGGACATTTCATAGAGCATATATAAGCACAGTTATGATATTTTTCGTCGTTTTTCCATTCTACTGAGATTTTTTTAACGTATTTCATTCACTCGGGGCTACTTGTTGTCCCGTTTTTCTTGATTTACACCAAAATCCACAAAGCGCGCAGCAACATGTCGCAACACTAATTCGTGTGACTCGTGTAGTAAGTACGAGGAACGAGTATCAAAAAGTACGTGCAAAACGAAATGAAGATATCGTAAACCACTCGGCACGAAGGCCGTAACTATACCTAAACTGCAAACGACACCGCAAAACCGAGAGAAAGAGGGAGGGAGAGAGACGGGAGACGGATACTTAATTCTCGAGACATGTTGTCGGTCACAAGAAGGAAAAAATATATCCCTTGCACTCTCATGGCTTATAAGAAGTATTGTTTTTGCTCTATTTTACCCTGGACTCGAAGCACTCTTTGCTTCACGCCCCCTCACGAAACAACTTCGACGAAAATACAAAAAAATCCGAATATACGAAGAGGAAAAAATAAGGCATTTGGCGAAGAAAAGAACCACACGACGCCTTCGTCTGACGCTATCCCGCGCTTTGGAGAGGGTGTCAACACATTCTTTCGAGGTCTGCAAAACTTTTCCGAGTTTTGATTTTCCTTGTGTGTATGTGTATGCGACAAAAGTTTTGAAACTTTTCGCTTCTCACCGCTCTTCTTCCCCCCCAGCCTCCCAACTCCGTACCCAATCTCTTTTCATTCAAGTTCGTCGCGGTAACCAGAAATGCCGAAAAAATTCCACCAGCAGAAAAGAAATGACAGGAAATAGTCGAGATGTAAACGAAACAAAACTCCAAAAAGTACGGAGCGCGTAGGAACTGCGGGAGCTTCTTTGAATTTGTTTTAGGTTCTGCATGGCCGGAAAGAAAATTTTTGCTTTGGAGGAAGCGAATTACTTCGCGTAACCAAATATCAAAGGAAGTACGAAGGTGATTCTACGCACGTCATGTTATTTACCCACCGCGACGATCTCCCGTGATATTTTAACGTCAAAATCTACTGACTAAAGGCTGATCCATTCCTTACAGTAATCTAATGTTTAAAGCAGAGGTCGATAATTTACGGCCCGCGGGCCGCGTAAGGCCCCAAGAGCGCTCCGTGCTGCCCTCGAAGCACTGAAGAAAAAGTGATCGATGAATATTTTTATAAAATCTTTCGTATTTTTCCATAAAATAATGATCCCCAAAACTTTTCTGGTTGTCTTAAAGCTAATAAATTAGTTAGACTGGTTTTTCATTAATTTCATACCACAGAATCTCGAGGTAACTTCAGATATAAACGCTCACCCTGTCCGCCGCGTCTCTCGTGGCTTCCAATGCGGCCCTCCAAAGAGTTCACCAGTACGAATGCGGCCCGTCATACTGAAAAGGTTGCTGACCTCTAGTCTTGAGTGTTGAAACAATTCTTAACATCAGTAGAGTATAAGAAACGAAATTTCAGGATTCTCTCCCATGATAAAATTTTATCTTTGTATTGTTTGCTTTACTAGTCCATTCGAATATAGTTTACAGATATATCTAATAGTGTTAAACATATGCGACGTAGTTATGATAATTTCCATAAAAGTCGAAAATCAACACTGATGAACATATTTTAGTAAGTCGTCTGGTACGGTTCCGAAACAGACCGAGCACTTTTTCCTGAACGCGTTTAAATCGCTCCTCTCCAATTTCGTGTAATGTTTAACCTGTTAAACAAATTTTGACGGTAAATCTAAAAACATCTTTCACCAAAGTAGCGGGAAATACATAGACTAATACGGCTTTGAACATTTTATAAAAAAATTAATAATAATAGTGTAGAAAAATACGATTGATTTTATAGTAATATAAAATATTACACAATCTAGATATAAAAATTTGATACACTTTTTTACCTAATACATTTAGAAAATAACTATTCGGTGCAAGTCACATTTTACTAAAAAATGCAAAACTAGGCCACAGATCGCTTAGTTCATCGATCGAAAACCCCTCCAATCCACTCGACGCGGACTCGTCAACACTCAAAGTTTCACCCGTGACGGAGCTAATCCTAACAATTGCACATCTCGCAGCTTTCCACTGATTACACAGCGAACCCACGAGTGCCTACCGAACAAACTGGAAACAGTCCATCCGTCATGAGAGGGCAAGAAAATTTCGTACTCTGCCGGCGTCTGACACACGTGCCCGGGTCTTCCATTCCCCTCCCACAATTCCCTCCATCTAGTCCGAAGGACGTCCTGGATGCTCTTCTCGATGTCTAAACGATCCTACCTCTGAACGAGGAAGTTGGAGAATCCCACTCCAAGACAAAGTAGGCAGATAGAGAGAGAATAAGCACCGCCGTGGGAACCAACCTAGCGAGCGAATGAGACAGGAGATGAGGCGAGGGACGAAGACGAAGGAGATGAGGTCGGAGGAAGTGGAGATGACACTGAATAAGAGGCTTCGGAGGAGCGGAGAGGGAGGAGGAAGAGAGGGAAAGCAGGAAGCGATGCACTCAGGGGCAAACAAGGCCTGTCATGTCTCAGCCAATCCAGGAGTCACCAACTTAGACTCAACGTGAGAACGACTTTGCGGTAGCTTAGGAGGGAATCGATGCAAATTCTCGACCGGGAGGAAAAATGGGCTTACTACCACGTACTTTAGAGGGCCCATTAAATATATTACTTATGCTTCTGTTCTCTTCAAAGCCGACGCGACGTCAAAGTTTTTACCTAGTAGATAACCCTCCAAAACAAATCCAAATGCGTGTTTAACTAACGTAGATCATGAATATACACCCTATGCTTGGAGTAATTCTAGGATTAATTCGAAATCATGAAGCAATACTGATGTTAGTGAAAATGTGGCAAAGCTCGAATTCCTTTTCTTGAAACGAGGGTTAAATGTAAAAAGGAAACTAAATACTTATCACTCACTTTTTAAGACAGTTTTTGAGTTCTTAGAAGTATAATTAATTAACATAAAATGGAAACCATATTATAATCGTTTGAAAGCTGAGTTTGTGCATCGCCGAAAAGAAGGACTTCTGGTATTCTTATTATAAAACTTTTATTCTAATTTGTTTACTTTATTTACCCCTTGCACCCCGGATTGGCGCGGCCCTGGTTGTATAAGTTGTGTGGCTGATCGTCAATCTACAGGAATGTTTGAAGCTTGGGATGTTGATGTATGTTATTACGTCTTCCATGCTTTATTATTTAATTTCTTGATCCATTAGATCAGCTTTCCAAAATACACGCAAATTTTATATTAAGACGCGTTCAGATTTCGTTAATTAGTATCATAACACTAGATATGTTATTAATATGGAAATTTGAGAATCTACCACAACAGACGACACTCTCCATGTCAACATTTCATTTGTTTATAGGTTTTCAGTGACTTTAATATTAAAGTTGTATAAACTAAAAAAGTTTTTTGATTTATTTTAAATTATTATTTATATTTTTATCAAAATATAATAAGAAATTACGTGGACAATAAAATAATTGTACTCGGAGTTTCTGACGCTGAAAACACCGGTATTTTGGTTCCACAATTTTTCATAATTTTCAGTTTACATATCATCAAAAGCAGAATTGAAAAAGCGAGTAGGCTGAACGAACCCGCATAAAGTTTTAAAGTACATTCGGCAACGGAAGGACACTTGCTTTCACGCAAGTAAGCGTTCGCGCGCACGCTCGCAGAAAGAAAAGTTGCGCAGTGGCAGAGTTCTACGACGTAGAACAAATCGACACTTAAACTAAGGTTCGCGTTTCTTTAGGGATGATGACAGGCTCTTGGCTGATACGAGCGGAGTTTGCCAAATGCCTCCTAAGTTGGAGAGAGAGTGTGTGTTTGTGCGAGAGAAAGAGAGAGAATGGAAGGCGTCGGGAAAAAGAGGAATTGCACGTAGTGAGAGGAAGGGGAGAGATATTGGGTCGGAGGAAGGCTAAGGATGGCCCGAGAGAGAGAGAAGAATGAGAGAGAGAGGTAAGTGGACGATGTGAACGTGGAAGACGATATTGGTAGCAACAGAGAGAAATAGAACCAAGTTGGAGGTGGAATAAAATAGAAGATAATAAAGGCAAAATAAGAGAAGACCGGATGAAGAGAGAGAGAGAGAAAGGACGAGGTGGGGGATGGAGTAAAATTGGCAAGGAAAATGGCAAAGGTGGAGAAGAGAAAGGAAATGGAACATCGGGGCCCTTCTCCACCCATCGCCAGAGGAGGCCCTGCGACTGATTCTTTCAGTTTTCCATATCGCGCTCTTTCGTCCTCCAAGGCGGTCCCGAGAATTTCGCGATTTCTCAAAATTATCCCTCCTTTGCTCTCGCATATGGTAAATCATGATCTTTCTCGGAATCCGTTCGACAGCGTTGTCGCTCCAAATCGGACCATTTCTTCTCGAAATACGTCCTATCAACCGCTGTTTTAACAACATTACGCTCTCGCTCTATTTTTACACAGTTTCCTCCGGATTAACTGCAATGTCGATTGACCGGGATTTGAGTTAACCACAATTTCGATTAATCGAACCTCATCAAACTTATAAATTGTAACTTTTTTATGGAGCACTGCGTACGTGTTCGATTATTGCTTGTCTTCTAACTAATACAAGTGTTAGTCCGTATCACGGTATTACTTTACTCAATCATTAACTTGTTATCCATTTATTGTTTTTTTCTAATATCTTGACATCCCCTTAATTTGTTTACACCTTGAGTATACCTTGCCTATTTAAGCAAGGTATATCGACCGACCAAGGCATCCGGTAAATCGGGAATGTACTTTATATATATATATATATAAACGGAATCAGAGAGAACGGAGAATAAGGGAGAGGAATAGTAACGGGTGAAGTTATAGAGGGGGGGAGAGAAAGGGAAAAAGGGAGAGAGAGAGAACAAACATTATCAGGAAGACAAGAGAGGCGAGGAAGAGGTATCCTCCCGAACACTTCGGGTTGCAAGTTCCCGGTTCAAGTGCTTCGTAAGAGATTTCACTCGCCGAGACAGGAGGCTCCTTGAGTAACTGATGCAGCCTGAAGCTTTTTTGCGCGCCGTTTCTCCAATTCTCCACCTTCCATCCCATTCCACTCTCCTGACCCTTTGAACTTCCCTGCTATCTCCTCTATTCCTTCCACTCCTAACCTCATCCTAGAGAAGACAACAAATTAGTCCCACTCCGATCGCGTCAATGAGAAATGAAGGGGAGCAAAGTCAACACACGGCCGGACGAAAGTAGAAACGAGGTAGTTTGTGCCTGCACCTTCTTAAGGGTACTTCCAGAAAGTCTGCTCGCGACTTGGGCGTAACACATGCATCGTCTAGGGCAGAGCTCGGCAACCTACGGCCCGAGAGCCACATGTGCCCAATGGGAATTTTTTTATGGCCCGTGGAATTATTAAGACAAAGAAAACTATTAAATTTAACACAGTTTCACATTACTTTCTTGAAATAATGGACGGAAAAAGTTATAGTGATTTTACGCTTATATTATTCATCTGTATACAATCGCAATATAAATTCCGATATAAGTACATTTACAATTAAATTAATACCCTGCAAGCTGCCAGAAGCCATTGGCAGGGGGTGTCACAGCACCAAATGAACTCTAACTAATGCCTCTGTTGGATTGTCTTATCGCGTCTGGGAAAAAGATCTGTGGTATTTCTCGATTCTAGCGATTGTATCGACATATTTCCTCGTACGCTTTGATCCAACGTTACGTGCACTAACACCGATGGGTATAACTATGCCGCGTACGTCTTCAACGAATTCAGAGCTTTTCAAATTTCCAAATAATTTCCTTTTGTACTCAATTCTTCTACTCTTCAACGTCTGCCATTTCAGGTCCCTCGAGATCTCTGATACACTCGCATCATGCCGATATTCTTCCTTTACATATCTAGCCGCTCTACGCTGAATAATTTGCGATTTCCTTCACATTCCAGGGGCATCCCCGCAGGACTTTAGATGAAAGCCCTTGAACCCTGTTTGCCGATGCTATGACGGTTTCGATATGCTCCCTACTAGACATGTTTCTACTGAGTGTGACTCCTAGGTATTTGTAGCTATTGACGTAGTTTAGCTACAATCCAGATAATTCGTACCGGTAACGGATGAAATTCATGGAACGCGTGAAATTCATTGCGGCGCATTTCTCTATATTCAGGTCGAGTTGCCAATCTTTACACCACTTCGTAATAAACTGAAGGTCCCTTTGAAAACTCATCTGGTCTTATATTGTGTTGATAGCATCATACACAAGCGTGTCATCCGCAAAAGAGTCTGACTTTACACTATATAGTATCCGCTAAATCATTTATATATATCAAGGATAAAAGAGGTCCGATTACACTTCCCTGAGGCACGCCGGAAGTCACTTTGACGACGTCTGATGCAACTCCATCGAGGACTACTCTCTGGGTTCTATCCGAAAGGAACGAGGTGATCCAATTTACAATTTTCTCGTTAATTGAATAAGCCTTAAATTTTTGCAATATTTTCGCGTGGGAAACGGTGTCGAAGGCTTTCCTAAAGTCTAAAAATACTGCATCTACTCCTATTCCTTTGTCCGCTGCTTTCACAATATCATGCGTGAGTAGAGTTAACTGTGTCTCGCATGACCTTCCTCTCCGAAAACCATGTTGGTTTCTATTCAGAGTGAATTCGAGGAATCGCATAATTGAGCTGCCGATAATATGCTCAAAAATCTTACAGAAGATTGATGTTAGTGATATAGGGCGCTAGTTCTCCACTTTAAATTTACTTCCCGTTTTGTGTATAGGTGTAACGTGGGCTGTTTTCCATATCAAAGTAACTACTCCCTCATATAAAGACTTTCTGAATACGATCTTAAGGTATGGAGCTAATTCGTTCGCTAGCGAGTTTATAATGAACG
Source organism: Uropetala carovei (assembly GCA_036926305.1). Classification (NCBI taxonomy): domain Eukaryota; kingdom Metazoa; phylum Arthropoda; class Insecta; order Odonata; family Petaluridae; genus Uropetala; species Uropetala carovei. The sequence goes on from JAXCHB010000248.1 coordinate 993,012, forward strand.
CAGGTATGACTTCCGGCACTGGCGATTTTCTTTTATGGACCTGATTTAGCAATTCAACCATACCGCTTTCGGATATTTCTGTGTCCCTCGTATTTTAATCTATACGAGTAGGGAAATCAATGAAATGACCGCTGTCGATTGTGAAGCAATGTTCGAAGAACCGATTTAACATACTGGCCTTAATAAAAGAGTCGCGCACACTTTCACTGTTGTCTGTAAGTAGACGAGATACTGTGGACTGACCTCCTCGAACTTCTCGCACGTAGGACCAAAATTCTTTCGAGTCGTTTTTGAGTGAATCTGCGAGTATCGTGGATCGTTAGGCGTCAAATTCCTTACGCGCTTCGTCTCTTGCAGACTTTCGACTGTTTCTGTATATTAAATACTCGTTCGCATGATCCCTACCAACTTGTTTAAGGTGCTTGATAGATACAAGCCGAACGTGGAATCATCGAAGCATAAGGTGTATCGAAAGGAAAGATTTTCCTCGAATCGGCGGAATAAATGCATAGATTCGAATGATGCGGTAAATCCTAGGAACCGAAATGGCCGCCACAAACCCACCTATCCCTTGGCATTTAATTCCGTCCGCCACAGGAGAACCCAGTTGGAGTTTGACACCTCCTTGGGAAGAGGGAACGAGGAAATAGTGCGAATGTTTGTGAATGCCACGAGCAGAAGCGAGGAATTCTTGCCTCTCGAGCGACTTCCGTCCCTCTCCCCCTTCCTACTCCTCCTCCACCAATCCTCCTCCCATCCACGCCCACTACACGCGTCCACCAGACACAAAAGACGCCTCTTCTCGGACCCTTGGAAGAGCTTTCCTTGAGCCCACTGAAGGGAGGCGGTGGAAGGGGAGGGGAGAGGGTTATTAGCGTGGAATTTGCTAGTCAAGGAGGTAAGGATTAGCCCGTGGCAGGATGTGATGTTGAGACAGGATAAGGAGAACAAGAGACCTGTGAGCAGCAGGATAGGATGGAAAAGGGGAATGGGGGAGAGGAGGGGGAAAGGGATGAGGAGGACATATCTGGAAAACTGTGATAATCAACCTGAGCCCTTTATCGATTTATTTGACACTAGTTAAATTACGGCACGGATGCCAATCGCAGCGGATGTTCCGCAATAATAATGAACATACTTGGTGTCACATTGAAGATCATGAACTTAATATTGGGCAAATTATGCGGCCCGTAGTGAACATCTTATCTGAGATATATCATCCCGATTATTTCAAACGTTAACGTTGATAATATTTTGGTTTACTCATAACAGATTTGATAAAATTCATAGTGTTAAAAATGAACTTTCCCCAAAACTCAAAACTTGTCGAAAAATAGCAAAAATATAAACATGTTTTCGAGACACTATATCATCATCGAATGACGAACAAATTGTTATCTTTACTGTTTTTTCCAAACTATCAATTTCAAGCTTTCCATTTAGCGTTATCAGAAATGTGGCTTACCTCCTAATAACTCTCAAAACAATAGTATCGAGTTGAGAAGGTAGAAATTCTGCGTTAGATATTCAGCCACTATAAATTACAGTAAAACGCCTAACTATGAATGAAGAAGAATAAAAATTTAGCAATATAAGCACAAAGAAGAAACAAAATGTAGTTGTTGAAAAGTAAAGAGATATCATATGAGAATAATATTGCATAAAATAATCAGAAAATGCATAAATCAAATGTTTGGCACGCTTGCTTCCAAGTATACAAAATTATTACGAGAATCGCATCAAATCCTGCTCAATACCTCTGGGATTCGTGGAGAAATAGGTGAGTTCCTATTCCCGCAACACAATAACCGCACGTTGTCGAATCCCGAGATGAATGATTCAGACACTGTAATTTGTGGCGAATTATTCGATTCTAAAATGAAGCCGCGATTTCGAAACAAGTATGCACCTTCCATTTAAATGTATCTCAACTACAAACAAGATGTACGTTTACAAACAAACAATGGGTTTTTCTCGTGAGATATGAAAATAAGTCGTGGCCATCGAGAACTACCTGAAACAGATAAAAGTGACAACCTGGTTGGCACGTTCCGTATGAATGAAGACCGTTATAAATAGGTAGGAATACTCTTTTCTTATTTTCGTTAGCCGAGAAATATCCTCCAAAACCACTCACTTCCTTTCTTGCCTAAGATTCGCATTCTTTGCGGCCATCCGCAGAAAACGATTCTACCTTTCATCTCGCATATTCTACCCAACTCTAATACAGTATTAATCTCTAACCAAAACGTCTCTCTCAATGTAAGATAAAATTAAATTTATAATTTACAGTATGGGATATATTATACTCACATGCAAATATATCCATATAGTGGAGGGAATTAATTTCTTAGAAACATTCTACTCATAAAGATACCTCAACTTCATCTTCTTCTACGTGATATAAATTTAATTAATCCGCGATACACATAAACCGTACGAGCCGTGTCGGAAAAACTTTATCCAAGGATAAGCTTGGATGCTCCCTTCAAATTCATATACATCTCGCGAAAGGACACGACTATCACCCACAATAAATCAGATCATTCACGTATGACGTAGGCATGTCTTTTCCTTCGTTTACGTAATTTTTAGCTTTCTTATTTGGTTTACCAATCCCTATAAATTTTTTGGTGATCGATTATTATTCTAGTTCAAGGCACTGCTGCATTCACAAATTCATAACACAATTAAGAGGTATCGCTATCCTGCTCGTTAATTCCACTTTAATTCTATAAAAATGAGCTTCCAAGAGGCTTCCACTTAAGCAGGCAGGAATATTTGACTACCGATTGCGCGGTCGAAACGGCGTGCGCGTAACTTGAGAGCACTCAGCGGGTCTGCTTTTGAATCTTGTAGTTTGCGGATTTTCAAAGTAGGATCTCTCTCTCTCGCCCTGGCCGTCCGACGTTTGTGTGCTCGGGAAAGGAGGGCATGCAACTATAGCACTACCGGCCTTCGGAATGGACGTTAAGCCTTGTGGCCCCATCGGTGCATTTGCTTCGAGAGCGAGGTAGTGTCAACTCCTCGCGGCACTTCGCGAATTGCGCGCTTACATCGGCGAGTGGGTTGGGAATTTCAGATGATAACGCAATAAGTGGCGTGACATGAAATGAGAAGCATCATACGACGTTAGGTGCTGTATTTGGTCATCATTGCAAAGCCTCTCTTAATTCACGACGATGTGATATTTCAGCATTCTTTCCCAGTCTTGATACGAAAAAAAAATACGAAGGTGAACTTGAATTCAATCGAAAGAAAAATAAATCGCATCATGAATAATTTCCCGTGCATTCTTTCGTTAAAAATACTCAATTACGGATACAGTAATAATCGAGTTCCTTCATTTAATGCGAAATTTAGACTTTTGGATATATTTATTCTCTTTAAGAAATGAAAGAAGTGACTGATTGATTGCCTAGATTATATTCATTCACGTAGTGAAATATAGTAACATAAAATGACTCTCATGTGAAATTTAGAACTATATAAAAATCATCAAGATGATATGTGCATTAGGCATGAAAATTCCGCTAATAAGGACGCCGTGTGATATTAGAGTAAAACCGAATGTTATGTATAGAGGTACAGCATAAAGGTTTAGCACATTTTACAAAAAACATCTTCGTTGAACTTATAGCCTCTTTTATCGCCTTAAATAACCAAATCATCATCCTCATACCTCATATTATAAAAACAATACAAATAACGTCATACTTGTCCTGTTTCTAATTTACTACCGGTAAACTACCAGTGAATACAGCTGCTCTGGAACCGAAATGTAAACTGGTTTTCATAACCTCTATATTGCTACTGGAGATAACTTTTGTGACAAGAAATTCGTCCATTGCCGTTCAATGCTGCATTCTGCGAAAATGCAAAACTTTTGCAAAGCTATGTGAATGCATAGGTCTACATCAACATAATACCCTGCAAATCACCAGATTTGTGCGTGGCACATAATAACTTCTCTCGCGGGAATTACTCTCCCGTTATGATCTCGTGTGGTGCTAGGAAAAAACGAATCCTGAGATCGCTCTGTCCTACAATTGATCTCGCGTATTTTATCCTCGTGATCGTGCCTACCCATGTAAGTAGGTGCCTCTAATATTCCTAAAACCTCCTCTAATAGAACTTCCGACCTAAATTTCTCCAAAAGCCTTAACCTAGCGCTAAGTCTGCGGTCCTCTAGCGATATCCAATTCACCTCCTTCAATAGTGATGTGACGCTTAATTTTTGTTAATATTTTTGCTTTACGAATCTGGCTGCTCTGCGTTCGATTCTTTCTAACTCAAGTATCTGTCCCTTTTCGTATGGATCCCATATGATGGAAGCGTATTCGACCTGAGATGTGACCAATGATAAATAACATGTTTCTCGTACCTGTTCTGTGTAACCTCTTATTATTCTGCCTATGAAGCCCAGTTTCTTATTGGCTGCGCCTACGATCCTTCGAATATGCATATTCCACGATTGATCACGACAAGTGGTGACTCCTAAATATTTAACGTATTCCGCAGATTGGATATTCAATCTATGAATTCTGTACTCCGAGTCTAATTCATTATTCTTACTCTTCCAGAAACTCAATAGGGAACATTTGCTGTGATTAATTTCGATTTTCCAATCTTGATGACATGCAGAAAGGGCGTTTAAATCTTCCTGAAGCGATTTTTGGTCATCCTGACTCTTTATCTTCTTTATAAGACGGTGTCATCTGCAAAAAGTCTGATTTTGCTGCGAACTACCGAGCAGATATCGTTTATATATATTAGGAATAGTAGTGGGCATATGACACTTCCTTGAGGAACACCTGCTGCGACTTTAACTGGGTCGGAATATTTCCCATCAACGACTACTAACTGTTCTCTATTGGAGAGGGAGTCTTTTATCCAACTCACGATATTCGGGTGTATGCCTTACTTTCCTAATTTTCCTTTTAATTTCTTATGGAGTAATTTATCGAACGCCTTTTTTTAATTCAATGAAAACGGCGTCAACCTGAGTGTTTTTCTCTCCGAATTCCAACAAATCATTTACGAGCTGCGTTTCGCATGACCTACACGTCCATCGCTCGAAACCATGCATTCGGGATTGATTTTCCCAAATGACTATACAAGACTACATTTGAGCGCCGTCTTTAATTCAACACGTAACAATTTAATTATATTTAATTCAGCATTGCCTTCTTTAGTCTTTATTATAAAGTCGAACTGAAACATTTTTTTACACACACGCATACACGTGCGAGGAGTCTGAAAGATTTTCATAAATACCATTCAGCAAGCTTATGCTGTTTTCTACCATCATCAAACGCGCAAAAATCATCACAAAATGTTGGTTCCTCGATGATTGGTGGCCTTAATACCCCCAAACAGTCATTAGTACCGCTCCCAAGACGCCCTTCCTCCATACGGTTCTTATTCCTCTCTCACCCCCCCCCCCCCTAGGACATTTAACTCGCCCCTTCTCTCACCAACCCCCTCGCCGCCACCATCTCATCCCCTAGGGACTCATCCCTTTTAGACCCTCCACTCCCTCTCTGCTATGTCTCCTCCCTCCACATCCAACCATATCATCCCTTACTCGATCCTCGGGCCATTCCCCAACATCTCTCCTAATCCCTGACAAGCTGCGCCGCACAGCCAGCCACGGCCGCAGCCCTTTTATTTCATCTCGAAACCAGTGGAGTCCCTCCGCTTTCTCTCCATCCCCCAAACCAAACTGCTTTATCAATTCTCTACCTCCACGTCTTTCTCTCTCTCTCCCTCTCTCTCCTCCGCAATCATCCCTCTCTTGTTCGCTCTCCGACCGTATACCCTACCTCCCTCGTAGTTTCGGCACCTTTTCGACGCTTTTCCGAAGTGAGAATGCAGTTACGCTCGTCGTTTTGTACAAAATGTTGACTCGTTTTTTAACTTGATCCTTCGGGGAACACTTGTCGTCTGAGAACCAAAATTTACGGAACGAATCAGGGAGAAAGGTTAAAAATACTTCGCGCATTTCATTCCTTATAAATAAAGAATAACGTTATCGTTCGCTGAAGAGGCTTCACGGAGGGAAAGGACACTTTCAGTAAACAAAACACGCGCACACCCTAAATAATTTAAACTTTGTACTTATTTCAGCGGAAAGATGCCAGCTATTTTAACAATGTCGCGTTTTTATTGCAGGCGTTCTTCTGATAAATGGTACTTTTATGTTTCGATAAGTTTACGCTGTTTAGATATTTAAATTCGTCTGCAGTAAAAATTGTTGTATATTAATTAATTTTGATGTGGCTATTTTTAATTAGTCTTTGCACATTTCATTACAAAAACGTCATCACGTAAATTTCATTCAAATCACTGTTGTATATATAATGCAAAATTATCGCAAAATTATCACTACTCATAAACGTATTATCATATAATTCGATAAGAAACACAGAGCATACAGATTCATAAAAGAAAGTACGGACATCATTATTGAAGGATTTGAACAGGACATTATTGGAGGACCGAAGACTGCACTCAAGGTTGATGTATAAATATAAATCGGAATGTATAGCAGAGGTTTTAGGAATAATTTAAGCACCTACGAGTATAAGTAGAAAAGATCGTTACAATAAAATGCGTGAGATCGATTTTAGGACGGAGCGTTATTGAGTCTCGTTCTTTCCGAGAACAATATGACATCACAATAGGAAAATCAAACATGGGAGAGATCGATTTTGGTAAGTTTAGGTGAATTTTACCCCCTGCTACCCGCCAATTTGATAAATTGTGAAGTAACATGTACATGCAGAATGAATGGTTTTAATTCTCAAACGATTTTAAGCGGCCGATTCGCCTCGTCCATTTCCTTACCACGTAATTTTTGTTCTCTGCCACGGTTTCACATTGCCTCCCTTAGGTCAGCTCACCGTTCAAACTCATAACCACGAGGAATTCTCCCGCGATCCCAGCAAGACCTTGCACTGGCCTGCACCAATTCTCTCCTCGCCTACCTGATGCTGGGCCTCAAGAGCTGTCCCTAGGCACCCGGCCTCATTACCCCCGGAGGTATACACGACTCCCAACACCCACGTTATGTTAATCCGACTGTGCCGAGAGCCCTTTCTCACCACTATTTTCTCCCTCTCTCTCTCTCTCCCTCTCCCTCTCTCTCTCTCTCTCTCTCTCTCCCCCTCTCTCTCTCTCTCTCTCCCACCCCCCTCTCGGCGCGCATCACGATCCAAACCACCCGGGTGCAGTTTTCAATTCGACCAACCCGCTGCATCCTAAGAGCTCTCGTTACCGTCTTAAGCAACACGGGATAATGAATTACCTCGGACCTGCGCTTCACGTGGACGTGCCTATTAATGACGTATTAGCGGATTGTTTCTCCTAATCAAAATCCTTCGCTGACAACCCTAATTATTATGTATTCTGGGCAGTGTGAGGATCAGCAGACAATACTGTTCATCAGAATTAATCCGAGCTTAATACAACAGAGAATTATCAAGCTCTTCTCATGGCTGACAAAATACTTGTCTCAGGTAACTGCAATCTGAATCTAAATAAATACCCTGGAAGTCACCGCTATTGGTGTGTTGTAGGGTAAGATTATCTCCGGCCAGGGGCACCGGCAAGCCCAAGCATTGGGGGCTCCATTCCTGCCATCTATCTCAACATCTACATAATACCCTGCAAATCACCAGATTTACATTACTTGCAAGCGGATAAATACGGGATAGCAATTTATATCGCGGGATAGGCGGGAATCTATACAAATATACTTACTGAAATTCCTTTTACTTTTCATTATCAATCATTTCACAGGGCAATGAATAAATGAACGAGCTCTTTTTTAAATGTCTTTAAAAAAATTTAAGGAGGGGGTTCTGAGCGGTTTCTCACCCGGAGTGTCAAAATACCTCGGGCCGTCCCTGTCTGTCTATCATATTATATTCCAATTGTGCTCTCTTATCGTCTTAGGGAAGAAGGATCCCTTATATCTCTCGGTCCTACAATCAATATTCACCATAAGGTTATAACAAACCATTTTTTTATAGCTGGTCTTATTTTACATTACCAAAACGCGTATCGGCTCTGGGAACTCAGTTTAAGAAATGTTTCATGATTCGAAGGTTCTCGTATTGTTCGCAGATTTTTTTTTATCTGGCCTATTCTAGTCTTTAAAAAGAACGAAGTAAAAGCTATAACTGATTTTGATTAAGGGAGCCGGGGTCCAAAATGTTTACACACACGCACACTATAATTTATTCTCGTGGGTTGTCCTTAATCTTGAAAATGATAAGTGCGCGATCACAACTTAGTTATTTCTAAATCTACACATTAGCTGAATACTTTTTAGGGCCTTTTATACCAAGTAAATTGGTTAAAAAGTCTTCAAATATCGAAAGAACTTAAGTGTTATGTCACCATCCTCGTAAAATAAGCCGAATATATAAATTTCACTCAAGGTGATTCCGTGATTTAACTCGAATGTTTCCCCCGCTCAACTTTCATCCACGAACATCGATATGACTCCTAAAGTAAAAGTTTCGGGGGCTTCCAAAGATACCCCACTGAATATTTCACAAAACGCCGAATCGGCATACAAACCTACGGCAAAATTATCCCTCCCAATCCACCGAATCGTTCAAATATCCATTCACCGTTTTTCCCCTACCCCTAACTCCCTCCTCAATAAAAAAAAACTACCCCTCGCATATTCGAGCGAAACCCGAAAACTTTCCCGAGAGAAGTTTTCCGTAACGCCTCACCTCCTAACGGCTCTTTCCGTGATTCCTCCCCACCTCTCTCCTCTCCGATAAGTAAATCCGCTGGAACTAGGAGGAGATCAAAGCTTAAGTTGGAAAAGGGAAGGAAGACGGGAGAGGGGGACGAGGGAACGAAGGGAGAGTAGATAGACCGAGGCGAGGAACTGTTCGACCGCCGCCAACCATCGCCTTGCGTCTTGCCTAATAGCCCGTCTCTTGGCCTCCCTTAAAAGACCATTGTATAGGGCCGAAGGAGAGAGGGGGGAGAAAGGGATATAGAGTGAGTGGAATACAATTATCTCCGGATCCCACTCGAGCAGCTAAGGGTTTATCCTCGAAGATCCCCTACTGCTATTCCCGGACCGTTGGTAAACTCGGCGGGACGGGGGAGGAGGAGGAGGAGAGGGGGTAGAGACGGGAATTTGAGGAGGGAGAGTTTGAAGGAATAGAGGAGGGGAAGTGGGCCCCTCCCTTAGTGCCGACCTAATTGGGAGAAAGATATTTCTGAGGCAAAAGCTGATGGGAGAAGCAAAGGGTTTGGAAAGGGCGGGAGGGTGGGAAAGTTGAGAGGGTACGAAGGACGAGGAAAGGCTCCGAATTCTCCCCCTCCCATCCTCCCTCCTCCCCCAGATCTCCGCCACGCGTTCAAACTATTACGCCGTGATGGACCGCCTTTTTCGCCTCTCTTCGCTCCGACCCGCGGAATTTCTCAGCCTTAAAAACCGCTCCCCAAGGGTTTTATACCCGCATCTCTCCGATTTTTTTTTTCTCGAGAGAATTATTCTTTTGCTTTCTTTAATGGAGGAATTTCCGTTGATCGAGAGAGTTGATTTTTTTTTTTTTTTTTTTTTTTTTTAAAGGTCTCCTTTAGACGGGGATGATCTTTCGCTGCGAGCCGCTCTTGATTGGAGTGGTCCGGATGATTTGGATAAGTCTCCAGAGAAATCTCTTCCCGATGTTCCCCGAACGACGCATAAGCGTTAATTAATAGCCTGGTTGATAACGATTAAACGGTTAGCGTAACGTTTTCGATGGTCCTCTGCACTTAAGGTTATCATGGTGTGCGTTTCCCGTATATTCTTCTTTATTAATCGCTGTAGGAACATTTTATCTACTTCTATCAAAACTCTTAAAGCTATAAATATTATTGGTTGATTTACATACCTGCGTCAACATAAATAAGATACATTTCCTATCGAAAAATGATACCTATTGATTCCTCATATAATCGAATAGCAATTAATTCAGCAATTATATTACTTACCACAGATTTAAATTGTTTAATCCACCCTCGTCAAATATAATTTCATTCATAACCGATAAAACCTATTTTACAACATCCCATTCAGTTTTTTTACAATTAATTTTGCTCCTCTCACAGTAATACACCCTATGCATAACTATTTCGTTTCGTTCAAAAGAAACAAGTGCACAGCGTTAACGATACCTTTATTTAAATGCTTCAAGTACAAAATTGGTTTATTTTCAGCACTATTACAGGATATTCCGGCCATAGAGTTTACAGTTGGGAAACAAATACCTATTAGATCAACTTTTACGACTATATTTATTCAACCACAGCTTGTCTAATATTGGCGGAATAAAAATTTTCTATACGGATCACCTCTTTTTTTCGGAATAACTGCCATATAACGATGTAAAAAAAGAGATTTTTTTCTTATTTTTTTACACTCATAATCCTACACGACCAAACTTTTCAGCGGCTATATTAACTCCACATAAACCAATAAACGGGGGGCTTAACAACACAGAAAATAAATTTAGACTAATAAAAATGACGCATCAATTTTTCCTCCTCGTTTATAATTTGTAGTTGATTTTTAGTGTCTCTCTCGTTTTTTAGGTTGTTAAAAGTCGCCGCAACGAAATTAACGTTAAATACGATACAATGCGTAATACCTGGTTTTTTTTGTCCCTCAGGGTCAACGGCGGGCAGCTGCTGAAACTTCTCCAATTAACACGCAAACGATTTTCATATAATCATCTCTATCCTGAAATATTTTTTGGGATTATTTTGTAAAAAAAAAAGACCACGGATATGAACACATAAGAGTTAAAGCGAATGTAATGATGCGCAATAAATTGGTGTTAAATTTCCAGGCTTCGTCATGCATTGCATTAAATAAACTCGAGCCATTTTTTCATCTCTTCTGCTCAAAATGATGGAATAGAGCTAATGAAACCGTTTCGCATGTGAATTTCATGGTTTTATGCATATAAGCAAAATGTTCTAAACATCGAGATACCATATGAGTACCCTATTTTTGACGTAAATGACTCATCGAATAGTCTTCACGTCACCGTTAATAAATATATTCCAATTCTTTAGCTGTTGAACATAGTACCTTTCTCATATCCATATAACTTAGCAGAAATATCAATAGATGGATCACCGTAGGGAAATCTTGAGGGTATCTGTGTGTAAAACATTCTATACATATTGTTTCAATAGACAGTACTGTTGACAACATCGAGCTCTATAAATGCAAGTACACAACTAAAATCCTTGGAGCCATTTAAAAATAGATCGACAATGTGGAAATGTATATAATTGATAATAAAAAAACTACACTCCAATACTGCGCGATATAGTTCATTTAAAATAGGCTACAATTAGAGTAATACCCTAAATAAATGCCAGGTTTCACCGTATCGTTTTGTACCGTGTCATCTACATCTACATGATACCCTGCAAGTCACCAGACTGGTGGGTGGCAGGGGGTGCAGCACACCAAAACCTACCTAATAACGTCCCTCGTGGGAATCACTCTCCTGTTATGATCCCGTATGGTCCTTGGGAAAAACGAGCTCTGATATCGCTCGGTCCTACAGTCGATCTCACGTATTTTATTCTCGTGATTGTGCCTGCCCATGTACGTAGGTGCCTCTAATATTCCTGAGACCTCCTCTAAGAGAACTTCCGACCTAAATTTCTCTAGAAGCCTTAACCTAGCGCTAATTCTGCGATCCTCTAGCGATATCCAATTCAACTCCTTCAAGAGGGATGTGACGCTTAATTTTTGCTCATATTTTTGCTTTACGAAAAGTGCAATATATTTATATGTATGTAATTTGGTAAGCTATTTTTGAAAAAGCGATTGGTAGAAAACTTTAATATTTATTAAATCATTACATCAGGAGTAATTCGTGGTTGGCATACACAATAATCAAATAATTTTGCCGGCAAGTATTAGAAGAGTATTTCTACGAAATGAGGAAAATACCGATCATCCAATGCGGAAGAAGTAAATCTCATTCTTATCTAATATGTAGGTGTCAAGTTAATTTTAAGATCTTTAGTCCAACCCAATTTTGTTACTACTAGTATGGACTTCGCTAACCAAGAGTTTCCTTCTAAGAAAACAGCGCTCTCGGGAAAATTTAGTAAAATATTACATAATATATTAAAGAATTCCTTTATTAGGGGCGGCCAAATAAAATCTTGCCCACACTCGCAAAAGGGCTTGGGCCGGCACTGCGTCTTATAGGAATATTTTAAAGATTAAATAGATTTTTACACTGTATTCTATTCAAGCAAAAATCTTAAGTTATAAATAGTTAAGGAAGATTTAAAACCCGAGAAGAATTCATCACTAAATAGTGGTTTGCAACTCTAACCACCATAGATAAAATCACATAAGTGATTAGTGTAGCTAACCACATCCCTTAAATAATAACGGCATAAAGTGTTAACTATATCAGGCACAGAAATTTACGGAAAAAAGACACTTTTGCTGCATAGATGTTTTGACATCAGTTCAATGCAATCGTGGAAACAAATGTAATTGGCGCCAAAATTACATTTTATAAGTATTATTTGCAATTTAGAGTAGACAGCTGTAACTATTAGGAGTAGCGTGTAGTGTTTCAGGGCCCGATAAATTGATGATTCAAATTTTGTGTTACCGAGCCTAAAAAAGAATTATGATTGGATTTTTATTAAAGTTTACAGTTTGCTTCATTTAGTTTATGAGAAGCCATAATCACCCTTTTTCAGAACGCGAAAGATTGCCTCGAAGCAAATTAAAGATGCAAGTTCTCTTTTTTCACCACGAAAATCTCCGCTCTACTTCGTCTTCCAAACTACGAGAAGAAGCTAATATCGGCTGTCGATTTCTGGAATAGGGAGGAATGGCAGACAGCGATTTTTTGAAATTCTTCCCTTCTTCCTGGAAAGAGAATTTTAATGGAAATTCCTCTCGTATAACATGTGCAGAAAATGAGCTTAAGAACTGGTTAAAATCAGCGAATGGCTTGTGGCGTTTTAATGAGAATAGAGACATACGGGATTTTGTCCAAAGAGCGAGTTTTTTATGGAAATTGGATGAGATTCTAGAAAGAGGGCACGAAATGTTTTTTTCACGGAACCTACGGATATAAGAGGAGTTTTCAATAGCCAATTTAGTGTCAATAGATTGGATTACGAGTGTTTCGAGGAAAATACGCGAATCTGAGATTTGAACCTTCACCTGTTTTACGTTAACAAGCTCTCAGACATTAAAACAAGTTAGGAAAGTGTTCAGCGTATCACAAACGGGCGCGTTTCGTGTAATGGAGTAGGTATTTAAAAGAAATTATACACGTGTACGTAAGGTAAATAGCGTTTTAAAGTTCTTTTCTTCGTCATAAATAATCCATTTTTATCCTATTTAAAAATATATCTTGCACACGTAAGGAAATTAAACGTTTGTTTGTGAGATTGTTTATGTTAGCAACAATGAAGTAACCATGCAAGAAAATTTCAACTCGAATTAAGACATTCTCGTTTGATTTTCTTGATAACGGCTACTCCTACTATAAAAATGTGTAAGAAAAGAAATGATCTACTTTACTGGTTCTACAAGTTTTATTTGAAATATATTTTGACATGACCAATACTTTACGAGATATGACGGAAAGTTCATTTTTGTCACCAGTAAAGTGGTACCCCTGATTGGCGTACGTGATTCATTTATGTGATTTTATTATCAACTTTGATTGTGTCTTCAAAATCAAATTTAATGAAAATCCGTTCTGTAGAAGTCGATAACGAACATGTGGACGGACGCACGGACGGACAAACAGACAGACGGACGAACGGACAGACCGACGATAACAGGCGCTCACGCTGGAAGCAAAACGCTCCTAAAAACGTGAATGTTTTCAGTAAAACCTATAAAATATACTAACGTGGATTTTACAACGCCACAAATCTAATGCATTTAATGAACACGTTGGCATGTACCACTATTTTAAATCACAAAATAAATAAATATTTAAAGACTGGAGAATCCAAAAATTAATCAATGCGCTCTATGTTTGAACTGAATCGGAATCACAATGAACATATCATGCAATAACTGACTACTAGTAAGTTATTCTTACTATTTTTAGCGCTTGATTTTCTATAACTCTAAGACAAATTTACCACCAATGACCAATTAATTCGACATATAATATTTATTCAAGTGATACCGCTGAAAGACGCAATAGTTGAATGTTTAAATGTTAAAGAAATTCCTTTATAGTGATTATTTAGACAAATACTAAATGCTTGAATCAAACGAAATAAAAAACATAGCTATCACTGTTAGAATAAAAGTTCTTACCGGGTAAAATCATAATTAAATCTATTAATATCTAGTTGAGCGAATGGCTAATTATTTAACCCACGATTACGATCACATGAAAACGACAAATAAAACAATTTGAGTAACTCCTTAAAAATGAGCAATACGATCATCTACATCTGCATCTACATGATACCCTGCAAATCACCAGACTGGTGGGTGGCAGGGAGTGCAGCACACCAAAAACTACCTAATAACGTCACTCGTGGGAATCACTCTCCTGTTATGATCCCGTATGGTCCTTGGGAAAAACGAACCCTGATATCGCTCGGTCCTACAGCCGATCTCTCGTATTTTATTCTCGTGATCGTGCCTGCCCATGTACGTAGGTGCCTCTAATATTCCTGAGACCTCCTCTAATAGAACTTCCGACCTAAATTTCTCCAGAAGCCTTAACCTAGCGCTAATTCTGCGATCCTCTAGCGATATCCAATTCAACTCCTTCAAGAGTGATGTGACGCTTAATTTTTGCTCATATTTTTGCTTTACGAATCTGGCTGCTCTGCGTTGGATTCTTTCTAACTCAAGTATCTGTCCCTTTTCGTACGGATCCCATATGCTGGAAGCGTATTCGACCTGAGATCTGACTAATGATAAATAACACGTTTCTCGTACCTGTTCTGTGCTACTTCTTACTTTCTGCCTACGAAGCCAAATTTCTTATTAGCTGCGCCTACGATCCTTCGAATATGCATATTCCATGAAAGATCACGACAAATGGTGACGCCTAAATATTTAACGTACTCTGCAGATTGGATATTCAATCTATCAATTCTGTACTCCGAGTCTAATTCATTGTTCTTACTCTTCATCAATTTACACAAATTCTTTAGAGACCAGCCTGTCCGAATCCTTCGATGAATTGTCCTCAGCTTATGATGGTTGAATGGCATTCTGAAATGGATTTTTGTAGATTTTTCACGGAAAGAGAAAGTTATTGCTGATAATATTCTTAGTATAATACTCACAAAAAAGTGCGTACGGAAAACAAAATATAGTTAAGTAAATTATTGTCCTCAAAAAATCAACGTATATATTAATTGAGTAAGGGAAGGCCTATGACAATCACAGCCCGAAGCGAAGCTTCCCCTCCACTTTCACTCACAATCAGCCACGGTTGAGGGGAAGGATATGCGCGGAACGCGAGGAGGGCACGCGAGTAGTTGGATTAGGGCTTCGAGCCTCAGTGCGCGGCGGCAGCGCGGGTTGGGCAGCGGAGTCCTTATAAAACGCGTTACGAGCGCACAGAGGCGCAATTTCTACGCGTATGCACGCGTAGGAGTTCGCATGAAAGCGTTCTTCCAAAAAATATAAAATTCTGTATAAAATACTGTGTTCATTTCAGTTTAATGTCATTACTTGATTCGGAATAGGAATACCGAGAGGAAGACGACAGTGTAGGTCGCGTGCCTCCAAGCCGCATACTCACGGAGAAAACACGGTCTCATAAATTGAATAAAATACCGTAAACAAATTAAGTTAAACACTTGAAATTGTGCACACGTAATTACAAGACTACGACTCAGATTCTGTTAAATTTTCATTTCATTTGAACTTCCCGTTTTGTTATTACAAACCGGCAAAGTGACGCCAGCCGCCGCAACGCTCAGAAAAGGGGTCCATTTTTCATTCTCACTCCAAAAACATACCTTAGAATAATTTTTTGAAATTCTGGTTTACCTTCACTAAACGCAGAATAAAATTATCTACACGATGATATGCATTGCGCGAAAATCCCATGAGCCGTTTTTGAGATATTAAGCCTCAAACTCGAGTCTACATAATTTTGAAAACGATAGTAGATGGCACATGCGCGCTACCTAGGACTGCGCACTGCCGCCATGTTCACGTATACGCGCGTGAAAGTTGAGATTTTCTCAACTCAGACGACGCGAGAGTACGCGAACTCGCGCGTAGTTGAGCGAAGGTTTCCCGGCTCCTGATTGGCTGCCCATACGACCTTCGCCTCTGTACGCTTCTAACGCGTTCATGAAAACGCAGCTTAATACTCCAACAGAGGCCCGATTTCGGAGCTGTACGGGCAGCTAGTCTAAATTTAAGACTTCAAGACTTTGACAATTTAGGTAACCTTCCCTAAGTCATCTTTAATTCCCTTTTTCTTTTGATAGCACCTCACTCGTCCCTATCTTTCTCTCGAAGCCCATCACCGTCGTCCCAACATGGTTGCGCCAAGAGAAAAAGGCGTAGGAAAAGGTAATTGGCTTCAACTTTTATCTTTCACTCCAGAAAAAGCCTTTGGGCGAAAATCAAATAAATAGAAAATTGGGATAAAAGGAGAAGAGGCGAAGAGGCTGGTAGAGAGAGAAGGGGACTGAGAAATTTGAAGGAAAATTTGATTGAGAGATACAAGAGCTAAGGATTGAAACCGGATTGATTGCCTCGTTTTTTTCCTCCTACAATCCAGCTGTCAAGAGAGTGACTCAAAGCGATTTCTGAGTAAATAGGACGCGAAATATCAAACAACGGGAAGATACCGACGGAGTCCCGCTACCCTGTTAAGTAATCAGCACAACTGTTGTGCAAGCAAATGGAAATTAGCTATAAAGATACCTTTCCAGTTCAATAAATGTATGTAAGACTAACCCCCTTCTCATTAAGGTGCATGGTGGCTTTTGGTTTGCGTGCAAAGAAATGTGAGACTTAATAAAAAGATATCTTACTACTAAAACCTCCGTGGCTTAGTCAGACACTTCACAAATGCAATTCACTCAGAGACAGGTATTCGGTGGCTAGATTATAGCGAGGAGCAAGGCGGAAAGGGAAGATGCGAATGAATGATATATATATATATATATATATATATATATATATATATATAATATAAATACTACGGAAGAGGAAAGGTAAGTAAGGATATTTAGGGCCACTAGGTGTTGAAGGAAACCCAGTGAACACTTACTGGAAGTAGAGCCGCTGTGGTGTTGGAGAGAGACATTTGTAGAGGTTAGAGCTTTCGGGATGATCCCTTCGTCAGCACAAGAGAGACACAACACCCTATATATATATATATATATATCGCTCAGTGAAGTTGACGGGATTGATGTTAAGAAATGAGTCGGTCTCTTGGGGCGCTGATCTCGGGAGACGGAAAGACTCGTATTTCGTTGATTTACGTGGGTTTCAAGATGAGAGAGGTCCTGACAGTGGATTAGTGGCCAATACGAAATTCCTATCCTTCGCTTGCAACCACTTACAAAGATCGGCTCTTCTTCGCAAAACCAGAAATCATTCGGTACTTCTCACTCTTACGACTTTCTAGTTCGCTCTTTCATGTAATCTTGTTTCCTGCATCATAAATCCCTGCTTGAAGAACTTTCCTTTCGTAGAAAAGTCATTAAAAGCGACACCTCCGTCATTCTGGTCAACATCCATCACTCCGTAAAATTATTTTAAAGAAAATTTTCTATCAGCTTATGACACTTTCAACCCCTTTGGCATAACATTAAACGTTACGAATCTCTTAACAATAAAAAAGACTGAAATTAAACTTATACATAAACATACTTTGTCGTTTGTTGGTAATCGAGAAAAAGCATAAGCATATTACTTTCTAACCCCGCCTCCTAAGGATAAATACTCATTACCATTAGTTGAAAAATGAATTTGGATTAATTCATAAGATTTGACCTTAGTTTAATACATCGCAAACACCTCGACATCGTGGACCGTTGTATTTCAAGTATCTCACAGATGATATACATGTCAAACTTATTCTATTAGCGCTCGCATAAAGTAAGACTCTTTAAGAAAAAATAAAATTCTGTCCTTTTTCCCACAATGTGAAATTCTTACTCCTCTAATAAACTCTCACGTAATAAACCGCCCATCCTTTTTGCTTCTGAGATAAGTTCCTCGCATCTCGAGTCCACGACAACCGAATAATCTCGTCCGAGAAATACTCCGGAGCATTATGGTTCCATGAATCCTTCCTCGACCACCCACCCATGCCTCTCCACCCACTTTCAAATCCTACACCGCCTCTTCTCCGCACACCCACGTTACGGAATCCCGCGAAGGAAGCCCTTCCCCCCCCCCCCCCCCCCCCCCCACATCCCTCCCTCGTAATATTCCCTTGTCCCGTCCTTCTCGCCTACTCCCACCATGCCATTCCTCGTCATTTCCTTCTTCTCCTCTCTCTCTCCCCCTTTCCAAAACGTCTTCAGCCGTCCCCTCCTCATTTCCTCTCTCCAATCCTCTTATCTTACCTCCCTCCCTACCCCTTCCGCCTCCTCCCCTCATCTTAGTCCTCAACTTCTTATCCTAATTCTCCTCCTTATCCCTACCACCCTTCAAATGGTCTCCTCCTTCACCCTACTTCCTTATCCTCGCCACTCCCTCTCTCGTCATCCTCCAGAATCATTTCCTCGAGACCGTATCTCCCTCCCTCCCCTCCCCTCCCTCACTTATCCTCTCCTCGCAAGCCGCATTCTCCTCCTCCTCCAAGCAACCCCAAAAACCTCCATACCAACCAACTCAGGGGCGGACTTTATAAGAACTTCCTTCAGGCCGGGACGGAATTGGGTGGGTGGGGATAAGGCTGGAGTATATATTAAAGGCATTATACCACAGTCAAAGTAAAAGACGTTGACCTCTTGGCGTAATAAGAAACGGGAGTTTATGATAGTTTCTTTTCTGCAGTTCCCCGCCACTTTCGGTATCCTATTACGTCTGGGATTTACGTGAAGAAATGAATGAGATTCGTGTTTTTTTTTGTTTTATCAGGAGCTCCCATCCTAAGTAGAAGAAATCAAATATTTTTTTGTTTTGGGTGATAATTTGAGTCTGATTTATCCAAATTTATATATATGGTCCATTTTTTGCATCGTGTTTTGACGTTTCGTTCATAAGCATGTGAAATAATGAAACTGAATAATAGCTATTAAACGAAGAAATGATAACAGAATAACGAGCCCTGTAAAAGTATTAATTTAAATTTGGAGAATAAATGAATGTCACACTGGTACTTTTTCCACTGATTTATTTGCACTTAAAAACAGAAGACGACCATGGTTTCGCTACACAGTAGTAGACCTGATGATACTACTTTGTAGCGAAACCATGGTCGTCTCCTGTTTTTAAGTGCAAATAAATCAGTGGAAAAAGTACCAGTGTGACATTAATTTATTCTCCAAATATGGATATATTCCACAAAGTTACTCCTAAAACTAGGGATTTTATTAATTTAAACTTGTTTTTAATAAATTTTCAGTGAGCGTTAGCACGAAATATACGTTGCCCTTCATGTAACTAATATGATGATCCAAAAATATTATCTGCGAATTCTGAATACAGATCCCATTAACCATTTCATTTGAATTACAGCTTTGCGATTGGCGTGGAAAGAGAAATTATCTGCATGGAAACTATCCTATTCGGGTTATTGAGATAAAATTTCAAATTGTGGATTAATAAGTTTTTTAATCAGATTTCGTAAATATAATATACTTCTCAAGTGTAATGAATATGAATTGAAATATTCGGCATATATATATGTATGTATGTATGTATGTATCTATATATATATATATATATATATATATATATATATATATATACACATACATACATAATCCTGGTTTGGAAATGAAAGGCAATGCCGGAGAAGGTTATCGAAAGAAGCATGTTAGGCAAGAGAAGAAGACGAAGATAGGAATTCAAGGCATTATGTACGATGAGGACGGTTTCGATTAGATGGAGGAAGCTTCTTTCAATAACGGCATCTCGAGAAACCCAAAATTTGAGGCAGAAAATTCCCATTGTCACTTCTAAAGGACAAATATTTATGCGTGTACTACTTCTAAACACGAGCGGAAATGATTGAAAGGTTCTAAAATGCTACGAACGTAATAAAATGAGAAATCAATAGTTTACGCAGGCAACACTCAATCTGAAAAATCAATCCTTATATCTACATGACAATATATAAAATATACCTATATGTAGTTATATGGAGTACATTATTAATGAGGTATAATCTTTTTTAAGTAAATATGTACGTGCGTTGAAACTAAAAAATGGATGATGGTTTTCTGCATTCTTTGTCATTATCAAACTTTACGCATATAAAAGATTTATCCTTGTCATAATATAATAGGATAAAACTAATAGCTGGTAGATATATGCTTTCATTTCCTTCACTCTTAAGTTTTTCGAATAGCATTACTATAATGAATACATCAGTATACTTAATTGTTTACACTATGCCCTGAAAAATAATTATTCTTTTTCAAATGTCACAAATTTAAAATGCAAAAAAGACACAAATCACAGAATCCCTTCATTTTTCAACTTTTGATAAGAATCGATTCTTATCTTTGAATATACGGAAAAACTCTAAACAAGTGTCATTATAAACAACATATTCTTAAAATTCGACCGTAAAAAATATATAAATCCACATTAGCTGTGGGCGAATATGATTTAATACAACAGTAATCAGCCGAAAATTTTCGAAAAAATCCTCTCGCATATCACTGAAACTTAAATATTCCCAATAAGATTCTAGTTGAACTGAAATATCAAAATATACTATAAATTAGAACATACTACGCAAAATAACCCATAGCGAGAAGTCTTTGACAAAAACCCGAAAGAACGATTAAAAAAGACAACGTGAAAAAGTCTATAAATCGCTAAGATTTAAAAAATCTCCAGAATGCAATCCACTCTCCTCCGATTTGACGCGCCAAAAGAAAAAATAAAAACCTTCTTCTCTCCCAAAAAAACCCCCCTTTTATTCCCCATACCCCTCTCAAACCCCCCTTTTCCTCGAATTAACATTCCATCGCCGCTTAGCAAAGGGAAAAGAGCAGGAAGTTCTCATCCCGACCCCTCAAACACCCCCCCCTACACCATCCCCTCTTCAATCCCTCACTCTGTCTTCCCATCTTTCCTCACTCATCCTTTCCTACCTCCTCCTTATCTTCCAACTTCCCCCCTCCTCCTCCTCACTCTTCCCTCTTTCGGTCCTCATCTTGGGATTTCTCGGGTCACTAATTCCCCCAAGGAAGTGCTTCTTCTCTTTCGAGCCCCAAAGACTGTGTACACACACAGCCGTAGCCTGACTTAATACGGATCCCGATTATATAACGGCGAACGCGTAAGGGAGGGGAGTGTAAGAAGGAAGAAGGCGACGAGACGGAGGAGAGATGCGTGGCGTAGAAGAACTCTAGAGGGGGGGGGAGACCGAAGATGTCGAAGGGCAAGGGTGGCGGCGGCGCGTGCGTATCGAGAAAAGGATTGGATTTTAATTTCGCATGCCCGCGAGTCCAATTTATAACGGATTATACGGCAATCGACGGCGTTGAGCCGGTTTTAATGAATTATTAACGGAGACGCGCGAAGGTTTTCGAATCGGGAATACCGAAACTTTTGTATCGCCTAGGACAGGAGGCGACAGCCTTTTTGACAAGAAGAGACATTTTTTTCAACATTTGTATATAATCCAACATAAGATGAGCCGCAGAGCATGTATAATGAAAACATACGTATTAAATACCATCAAGCCATATTTAATTATATATATTTATTTAAAAGGTGCACACAAATACCCATACAATGATGTTTTGGAGATAATTCGTAAAAATAACTTGAGGAACGAAAGAATATTTTACATAAGTTTTTTCTATGAAAATATAAATAAACATTCAAATGAAGCAAATAAAGAGATTATTTCAGTATATGAATCTAGGACTATAAATGAAAATGAGAATGTAGAAAATGTAAATTTTACTCAACAGCCCATACTGGATCATTCTATTGAAAACGTTAATATTATTATAAAATAATAATAATAAAAAAGAAATATAAATTATTGTTACTGGATAATTTATATTAGCTACCTGACACAATACGTTGAACTTGTCCCTCCTTTTCGAGTTTTTTTTAGGTTAGAAATATATATGATACTTCAGTACCACATTAAGATAAATATATAATTACATGGCACCTGCTGACAAGTCCATGTTTTGGCCTTAGCAGGACCAGAACGCTTATATTATTTTTTTGTCATAGTCATATTTTTATTCAGCTTCGTAAGTGCAACATCACAGATTTTTAATTTATGCATTCCATGAAAACATAAAATTATATCTAAACATGTATTTGCTGTTAATAACCTGCTGTGCAGCATTCAACATGTTTAATGTTTTCATGTATACAATAAATGCATGCAAAACAGCCAAACATGAAAAATGTCTATGTATAATCTGGTTTATAGATATTAGCAGAAGATATATGCATGCTTCAGGGAAATATACTTGTTTCAGTATTATGTTATGTACGCTGTGATGGGTTGTAATGCAGTGATATGATGTAGTGATATGGCGATGATAACACAATTTGGGTTCTTGTTATCATGTATATATGTATATGTCATACAGTGATGTTATTCAGCTGGTTTGCACGGGTTTGGCTGAACCAGTGTTAAAATGTATTAAATGGCCAAACCGGTTGTTATTATTATTTTTTCTGTATCCTTTGATTGTAAAGTATATTAATTTATTATTATAGAAGTTGATGTATCATGACTGTTTAAAGTCATTACCTCTGTAATTTCTAAGTATCTAATTTATGTACATCACCATTATGTTCTAATGTTCTAATAAATAAATTGTTAAATAGTAAAAAAAAACAAAGTTGAGACCGTCATTGTCGTCTGGTGCGCTTTTAATCGGGAGAGTGGGCGTCGGGAGCCGCAGGTAATTCCTCAAAGATCCGCGGGTTGCCGTCCCCTGGCCTAGGATTACGGTTCCGTGGAAGGCCAAAAGCGTTGATGTAAGGATGAGTCATATCGCGACATGCGTCGCGGACGCGTTTATTTGAGGGAGACGGTCGATAGACATGCGCCGGCATTTATATGGGATTCACGTTCGTGTGCAATGAGATGGCAATATTGGCCTATTTAACAGTTCAAATGATTGGGCGCCAGCATTAATGAATTTGCCTAATGGTACTCATACACATAATTATGTGTTAGTTGGAGGCCATAGATATAAGTAAGGTAGACGTTATCAAGACGACTATGATACAGACTAGCATGCCTGTTTACAACTATTACTACACCTACCCATGCATGCAATTATGAGTTTACCATAAAAATAACCTTTCGATAAAAATTTCATTTTATATATCGTTCCTATCCGACGATAAGACGAGTATTTTTTCAATCAGAAGTTGAAGATCATCCTATATATAAGTAAAAAAATTTATAAATAAAACAGTGACAGTAGTTGCGATTATTCTAACAAGGTTTAAATGACATTTACATTTTCAATGCGCAGTTTGATGACAATTTTTAGATAATTAAATAAAAAATAACTATAATGGACTCCATTTATAAAAACATCCTCAAAATTAGCCTTTGTAAAGTGGGGGGTCGTTTTATATGTGAAATCTATGTAACTTTCAAAATGACGAAAATGAAAATGAACCGCTTGCGAGAATACACATTTAACGACGTTCTTTTAATCGCGTTTTTTTTATCCCCACAGGCGCTTCACGCGCGATCGATTCGGCTCGCGATATAAAATTCCGTTTGATTTACAAACATGGCAAGTTCCGCACGGAAATTAAGGTCAAACCTCGCAGGACGACGCTAGCGCCCTACCAAAAAAAAAGGAGCAAAAATGATCGGCTGTTTGGGAGGAGCGCAAGAAAGCTTTCAGTGCTAATCCAGCGAGACACGACGCAAGAGAAAACAGAAAGAGAGAAATACGGGGAGGGAAATAGGCCGGAGAAAGAGAGAGAGAGAGAGAGAGAGAGAGAAGAACGCCAGCAAAGATCCTCTACAGGTATATGCACCCTTTGACGTGTGACAATGCCCATATCCTCCACGGCAGCGGACCTTGTGTTTGGATCCAAGAAGAGAGAAGTAGATATAGAGAATGGGAGAGAATGAGAGAAAGGAGGAGAATGCGTGTATGAGAGAGAGAGAGAGAGAGAAAGCTTCAGTGGTGACAAAGGGATAATGGTGCTCGACATTTCCGAGAATCTGTCTTCAAATACGAGACACATGCGAACGCGCGGAATAATGGCCTTAGCAAGATGAGCGGAGGTGACAATGCCTCCTCGTGAATTCTCATTCTGATCCCCTCTCCCCCCTCCCATCCCACTTCCATCTCCTTCCCTCTCTAACACACACACACACACGCTCGAACTACGTGACCGGATGAATCTTTGACAAAGCTCCTCCATTACCTTATGCTCTCCGAGGTCTTCGCGTCGTCTCCATCTTTTTACGCCCCACGGTTCTGACTCATGTCTCCTCTCTCTCTCCTCTCTCTCTCTCATCAAGAGTTTCCAGAGATCCCATCCACTAGAAACAGTCTTCTCCCCCTCGCCATCCCTCTCCATCCTCCACCCCATCTTACACGAGTCCGCGTAACCCATTACGAGATGCAGGGGGAAAACGCGAATTTCTTTGTTATTTTTTCCGAGAACGATTCGCAATGAGCGGAAAGATTGGTATGAATGCCACCGGGGGAGTAAGCGGTTGATGTTGGAGATGAGACTAGGGATGGGGAGGGAAAGAGAGATAAGGAGAGCGAGAGAGTGGGAGACAAGAGAGAGAGAGTTATAAAACTTAAGATGACGAGGGATCCTGCGAGATATGGGGCAATAAGACGAGTGTGTTTCAAACTCCTTGAGATGTGCATCCCGTTGAAAAGACCAAGGTGAACAACCGTGGATCCTTATAAGGCGATGGACTCCTTCCCCTCGCGAGAAAATGGATTAGTACCTTCTCCTTTTTCCCTCCCATCGTCGCTCGGGTCGTCCGACCATTGTGCGAGAGAGAGAGAGTGAGAGAGAGAGACATGAAGAAAGAAGGCATCTGGTTCGCGAAGGATGACCCTAATTGGACACGACTTGAGCGTCCTCTTCTTTTTTTTTTGTCGTAATTACCTTTCAACTTTTCTGTCGCAGATTGCGGGAACGCGACGGATTTCGTCGAAAAGACTGGCGCGATTAATTTAAACGGAGCGGGCGTCAAAATTGGAGGAACGTCGTCGAGTGGGGAGGGAAAATACGTCGTCGCGCTTATCCTTAATTTTTTTCTCCGCTTTTCAATATCCCGCCGCGGATAAAAGTCCTCCGATATAATGAACGTGTCATCTTAAGAGGATACTTTTTTCTTGAAGGGAAAGTTAAGAAACTTGGTTTTTTTTTATCGTTGCATTTTTTTCCCCTCGATTTACCTCGCGTGCTCCTCCGCGTGACCTATCGACTTATCGGCTCTTTTCGATTATGCGCACGTTCGTCGCAGCTGAAGTTTCCGAAAGTCGGATAATCGACGATTTTGATAGAATGGAATTAAATTTTTGGCGCAGAATTTCTCTGCCATTGCAGGCACAATTAATGTGACTTACAAATATTTATAGCTACGAATTTAATTATGTGTAACGTAAAATTAGCTACAGAACTGGTGAATCTTATGATAATACAAAAATTTCCAGTATGTAATAATTTCCATTTCATATTTCAGTCTGATTTAATTTCTGATTGCCATTGATTGACTGATCTCAAATCGAATTTTGCCAATAATTTCTCCAATTATGATTGATATAAGTATACAATTTTCTAATGAACGGAGTGAAGAAGTTATTCAAATACTAATCTCGTATTTACATTCAATTGATAGATTTTGCATACAAGACGACAGTAAACACTGATTTTGCATACAAGACGACAGTATACACTTAGCGATATTTAGCAACCACATTCAATAAAAAAATTGGGGGAATTTATGCGGTCACCTTTTGATAAATGTATAAAATTATTTTAATGCAGTTTTTTTTAGATATTCCACAACGGAACACTCTTCGAATATTTCAAGAGATAGGAGAAATATGTATAACAAGGATTTACTCTAGTCTCATAATTATTACGAACAAAAATAATGAGAAGCACACTTTCATGTTTGAATTGGAGTCATCCATTAAATACATATACTGATCGAACAAATCTTTAAAATTCTTGTGCCGGTCACCTCAATTTACAGACGTGTAAATTGATACGATATTGAGACCTCGAGGTCATATAATAATAATAATAGCCTGAAATTTCACTCGTTTGAATATTTTCGTTTTTATTCTCAAAACTGAGACAATTTTTCCCTAACGAAGACAATCAGTCACGTTAGACAAATTTCAAATAGATAACGTGAGGTAAACAGGTTGCCACGAATTTTAACGCCCGATATGTAAGGGCTGATAAAATAATCGGCAGTCTAAATTAAACAAAACAGACATTTTAACAGAAAATTAAGGCAACCACAAAATGATATAGGTATACTACGGACACAATTCAACCTAGAATTACAGCTTCTATGACGACGGCGCGTAATTTCTTATACGGAAGAGAAATAAGCGCAATAATTAAGCGTTTTTGCCCGAAATGCGTAAATTACACTATATATATATATATGAGTGAAAGACCGAAATCGACGCTCAGGGGCTTCGAAACGAAAGAATGAAATAAAGACAAAAAAACCGCCGAAAACGCAGACACAAAGAAAAAAAACTCGAAAAAGCGAAGGGGAAATTTCTCCGGAGAGTAGAAGGAAGCTAAGGCAAAGGAAATGTGAGTATCTCTTAAGGGAATTGGGTTTTTTTCGAGGAGTGAATAGGAGGGAAGAGGGGAGAGGGAGAGAGAGGGAAGAATTAGGAGGAGTAAAGGGGAGAGCAAACGAAATGAGGGATGCCTCAGGGCTCCAGGAAGTGAGATTGCGAGAGAAGAGGAAGCGTAGAAGATTGGATAGGAAAGGGGAAAGAGAGAAAGAGAAGAACGGTCTTAGGAGAAGAAAACAAGCACAGAAGTAAAGGCAGCGAAAGAAAAACAGATAGGACAATAAAGAAATCATGAGAAAGCGTGGATGGATAAAGTAAATTGAAAAAGAATGCTTTCGTGGAAAAGAGAAGGTGATCTCAGGCGTGGGAAAAGGAGCGATAAGCGAAGAGGCAAGGTGGGAAAATACTTGTATAATTGCGTAAATATTCGTTAATGAGTTAGGAAGTGGAAGAAGAGAGGAAGATAAGATGATGGGGAAAGGTAAAATGTTAAAGAATAACTGAAAGAAAACGTCAATATAAGTGACGTGAGAAGCGCTATAGAAACAACAATCATAGAGATACTTAACTAACATTCATTCGATAGGAAAACAATTAAAATTGATAATATACATTTTCTAAAAAAAATATTTCTGGATTAAAAAATATTAAGATAGTGTTCTAAAATTCTAAAAAGCCATTTTGAGTAAGGGTAACATATTCGCAACTATTATTAGCGATAATGTTATGTATATAATAATATATTGGTATGGAAATGTAAAGAATTGGATGGAAAACGCCACCTACTATGGATTTCCGCGACATGTGTGTGGTCGTACTTTTCCACACGAGAAGGTTTTATCCTTGACTATAATTCACATCCATCGAAGCAAACAAAACATTTGATTGATGGAACAATCAGCTATTTTACTTATTATTTACACAATTTAATTCAGAACTGAATAATCGACTTTATTTCACGGCTAGAATTCCATCGATCAAAATTACTTTTCTATAGAACCACTGCTGATGACGGCTGATTATTAAACACAGTTTACTATTTGTTTTCCAAATGTTTATATGACTAAAGGGGGTTCCAAATCTATCATTTACATGTTTGACAGGATTTTCTGTTAGCGGATTTCTATCAGCTGCTAATAAGAATCCTAATTACCTGAATTATGGATTCTCAATTATTAAGCCAATGAAAACTTCACTGCATTAAATATATGGTACAATCATTCCATTTCATGGTAAGTAATGAGGCAGTCCCTATTTTAACCAGAAATTAACGAGTTATTTCGTTAACGCAGCAGGTTACCAAACATTATTTCACGCTGAAGAGTGTTTATAATGATGCCACGTCTCATCTTCACCATCTTTAATCTTGTAATAGTTCGTTATCAAAGCAAAATTTATCAATTTATCACGCTTCATCTGACAAGGAAACAACACACAATATCTTGGAGAAGATCGTACAAACTGGGCGCTAAAGCGTCAAACGAAATTGAGGTGTTTTTTTATGCTGATAAGTAATTATTCTCGCAAGCATTCACGCCAATAACGTAACACATTGGGTTAGAAGTCTATAGCATTGAGAAACTAATCTTATTCCATATCCATTAAAGAGTTATTGGAGAAACATAACCAGACAATTCAATTTCAGCCATTAGGCGAGCTCGATAATTTCCCCTTAAGTGACCGTTCATGGATTATGTTAGCTTTACAAACCTCAAGTCAATTGAATTTCTGCTTAGGATGCATTCCGTTAAATTTTGAATGCCTAAATTCAATCACAAACTTAATTTGACCAAATTTTCCACGAATAATGCCGTTTAGATAAACCTCTGTAACTCGACCCGTACGGGAGAAACAACGGACAGGCAAAAAAAATCCTCTTCGTCGAATAAAATCATTTAGAATTTGCACGGAAGAGAGAAGCCGATAAAGGGATCGGGGTATATTCGGATCAACTGGTATATATACCCCAAAATCCTTAATGGAAAGTTTTCCGAATTCTTTCAGCCCTCGGGTGGAAGAAGGTAAGGACAAAGTGGAATTCTCAGTCAGATACCTCCACATCACCAAACAACCAAGAAGCCAGAGGGTATGGAAGATTTCTGAGGAAGAAAATAGGAAGGAAGGGAGGAAAGTGGACGAAAACTCCGGGAAGAATTGGTTCGGTACGAGAAAGAGAGAGATAGAGAGAGGAGACATGGGGAGAGGGAAACGGCAAAATGCCTGAAGGTATGGAAACAAATGAGAATAGATGAGGAAAACAAGATGAGAAGTTTGACAATGAAATTTGGATATTGGCGCTCTTTATCAATTCCTCAAGGGCAGAGAGGGTCGGTTGATACTTTTTGATTAATCAATTCTTTTTATCATCCTTCTTTTATTGCGGACGTTACTTACAGTCTATGTCCATCCATCATACTGCTGGTCGACGCAAAATAAGCCAAAGGAACTGCAGTCGCTAGTGGGCGGCTTGGGATTTTTTTTTCTCTGGTAATCGATGAATATTCATCTGTATCCGTGTTTTCTTTCCTTTATTGGTATTCTGAAATCCATACTCTTTTCGTACTATTTTTCTGACATTGCTATCTACCGCTCGAGTTCTAACTTTCCCACATCAGTTCTTTCTAATGACTCTTTGAACGGATTTTAAAAGTAAAAAACTTTTCTTATCCCTCGTCACGAAGCGATCTCTTATATATCCTCTCTATCATTAACTAAGTAAACTAAAATTCAACTATATTCAAGCCAAATTCTCTAGCTAAAGTTTCCCTTCTTATCCTTTAATATGTTTTTACTTTAAAATATTTCCCTCTTTTTTTTTAAAAAATGATCCTCTAAGAATGTCTACGATAAAAATGTCTACGGAATTAACTTCACTTAGCGTGTTTCAGAGAAATCTCCCCGCGTTATAACTTAACCCAAATTTTTCATGCTTCTATCATTAGGTAAGTGAAGAGCTAGGATAGTGACTGGGGGACAAATACTGCAAAAAGGTCCCAATCCACTACCGACCCAACCCAACACAATGATTGGATGCCCGATCGCAGGGCCGAAGCCGATCATCCATTCCAGAATTCGATCCGGAACGGGGCGTATAACCCACAAGATCCGATGATTGATTAAAATTCTCCACTACCCAAAAATACTCGAAGCAGTTTTTCTTATCTTTACAATCCAATTAATTTTCTCCGATATATGCCGCGCCATGGCTATGGAAGCTTCTATCACTCCCCCACTTCCCAAATCCATATTATCGGAAAAAATGAGAATATCGCACTAATTATCAAAGTTTTAATGGAAAATTTTTTCGAGATAATTGTTTCTGTAACCAATTTTTTAATTCGTGCCTGCATATACATTATTAAATAATATAAGTACTTGTATTGTGAATTCAACCTTTATGCTATTTCTTAAGTGGTGACTTACAAAATAGACGAAACGATTATAAATATCCACCATCCATCTTCTCAGCATTTTCCCGCACAATTTACAACACCTTATCCATTTTGAATCCCTTCTTTGATATTTAACGCTCCTCCATTTTCCGCAACGGGATAAACAGCTTCCCATTCTAATTTCCTTTCATTTTCTTTACATTAGCGCCATCTCCCTTTTGTTGTGTATTTTTTTATTAATGCTATAATGTTTGCCTCATTGCTTGCTATGATTGTTATTTTCATCAATAATTTTCAATTTATCTGTTCTGTTTTGTCGCGATTTACAATGTAATTGGCATAATGATGTTTTTAGGCGCGTTTCCCTTCCAGCGTGAGCGCCTATTATCGTCGGTCTGTCCGTCTGTCTGACTCCGTCCGTTCGTCCGCATGTTCGTCCTCGGTTTCTACATAACGGATCTTCATGAAATTTGATATTAAGGACTTACAATCAACGATAATAAGAAAATTACGTAAATGAATTACGTAGGCAAATCAGGGATACCACTTTACTGGTGACAAAAAATCAACTTTCCGTCATATCTCGTAAAATATTGGTCATATCAAAATATTTTTCAAACAAAACTTGTACAACTAGTTAATTAAAATATTTTCTTTTCTGGACATTTTTGTCGTAGGAGTAGCCGTTATCTAGAAAATCAATCAAGAATGTCTTTAATGGAGTTGAACTGAAAATTTCTTGCATGGTTACTTCTTCATTGTTGCTAATATAAACAATCTCAAAAACAAACGTTTAATTTCCTTACGTGTGCAAGATATATTTTTAAATAGGAAGTAAATGGACGAAGAAAAAACTTTAAAACGCAATTTCCCTTCGTACATTTCTTTCTAATACTCCATTGCACAAAACGCGCCCATTTGTGATACGTTGTACACTCTCCTAACTTGTTTGGATTATCTTTAAAACAATAAATAACAAAAAAAATTACTGAATTTTGCTTGGGGCTTTTGGCGTCCGAAGTAATTTTCATGTTTCTAATGTATCGCATCTGCGAGGTAAGGAACATTGCCTCATTTATGGATATTTTTTTCGCAAGCGAAACATTATTCTCGATGAATAATTTTATATGCTTTTGCACTCCTGGACATCATAATTCTCATTGATATTCCTCTTAATTTCACATCAAGTGAAATCGATAGATAATCAATACTTAATAAAAACAAAAGGTGTAAAATTATTACCCAGGACGACCAATTCATGGCAAACATCTGCATATAAAGTTTCTCATAGAATTTATCTGTTTCCAATAGAATTTATCTGTAATATCTACTGCATATAATGCAAATAGCGAATTATAACTCTTTCATTTTTAGGCGCGTTTCACTTCCAGCGTGAACGCCTATTAGAGTCGGTCTGTCCAACCGTCCGTCTGTCTGTCTGTTCATTCTTCTGACCGCATGTTCGTTCTCGGCTTCTTCAGAATGGATTTTCGTCAAATTAGATATAAAATACTTAAAATCTCAAAAATAATAAGAAAATCGCAAAAATGAATCACGTATTCCAATCAGAGGTACCACTTTACTGGTGACAAAAACTGAACTTTCCGTCATATCTTGTAAAGTATTAGTCATATCAAAATACCTTTCAAATAAACTTGTAGAACTATTAAAGAAGAGTTTTTCTTTTACTATACATTTTTATTGTAGGAGTAGCCGTTATCAAGAAAATCACGCGAGGGTGTCTAAATTCGAGTTGAGAATTTCTTGCATGGTGACTTCTTCATTGTTGCTAACATAAACAATCTCACAAACAAACGTTTAATTTCCTTACGTGTGCAAGATATATTTTTAAATAGGATGAAAATGGATTATTTATGAAGAAGAAAAGAACTTTAAAACACTATTTACCTTACGTACACGTATATATATCAAATACTCCATTGCACGAAACGCGCCCGTTTGTGATGCGCTGTACACTTTCTTTACTTGTTTAAAATTAAATAAATCGTATAAATTCTTCACTTATTCATATCACCGTTTTACATTCTAATATAGAAATGTCTCCCGAATTTATCAAACCAATCTTGCGCACAACCATGCCAATGATGATGGAAACTTCATCCACGTCACAAACACGCTCGGGTTCCCACAACCCGAAAACTTATATATGACGATAATCCATTGCAATGATACGCCCGATTACTTCCGTCTAAGTATAGCGAAAACTCTACATCATCCGTCGCGGAGAGGAGATACATCCCTGACTATTTGCTCGACTCATCAGGTTTTTTCGAACCGTACGGAAAAGATCAAACCAACCACCCCCCTCTTCCGACTCCATCCATCGAAAATCAGTCCCCCCCCCCCCCCTCTCTCTCTCTAACGGAATTGAAACAACCAAATGGAAACATTCCCGCGAGCCGCAATCTCCCTCGCATCCCTCCAACTTGACGTCTCCAACATCGCCAACTTAGCTTCTTCCTCCTCCTCGAACCCACTCCCTCCCACCGTACCTCCGACTCACCAACCAATACTTCTCCCGTACTCCGAAAATCCCTCGAGGAAAGCAATATTCCGAGGCCTTTAACAGAGTGTCTCCAGAGTGACTTGAGACCCGCATACATCGTTGCCTGAGGGTGTTCGCGAAAGAAGAAGAAGGGATGGATGGTTGCAGATAAGATGAGAGAGCTTGGAGGGTGAACCTACTACTTCTTCGAACTCACCTCTCCTCCAAAACTCTCTCTCTCTCTCCCTCCCTTCCCGTAAAGGAACGAGTAGGATGTTTACATACACCTATCTCTCTCTTTCTCTCTCTCTCTCCTTCCATCTCTCTATCACCATCTAACTCCTCTCCATCTCTTCCAGCAAACCTAAAGTCACCTCTCTCTCTCCTTCGATTCAACGGTTCCAACTTAGCCTTCTTTTCACCTCTCTACATTTCCAGTCTCTTCACCTCTTTTCCGGCAAATTATATGGGCATACAGTTTATAGCGTAATCAACGCTTCCGCAGCTCTCTTTTTTTTTTTAAGGACGTTTTAAAATCTAAGTTATGATCTCGGCTTCGAACTAGATATAATAACGTCACTGCACTTTTGTCGCATAAATATTGTCTGCTATGAATTCAATTGATGGGTAACTAAAGCTTATTTAGTTGCTCATTCATAAATGTACGGTAATAAACAGTAGTATTTTAGACTTCTTTGGGGCATTTGCAACGTACGTTCCGTCATAAAATCAAAATCATAAAGTATTATTTTTGTATAATTCGATAGCTACTTAATTATAAGGGTTCAAGAAACGCGTAGTCTTATTTCATTCATAATGTTTTCCTTGTTTATTTCAACTTAAGAGCAGATATACTTGTTTAACTAGGAGAAATAGATTCTGATGTTGACAACGTCCATATCTTAATCAAATCGATCAATTTGGGCAAAAAACGGAACAAATGTGCCTCTTCAATGACCACAATGTTTCTGTCAGTGAATCACCACTGATGACTGCAACTTTGTGGCCGAAATGTGCACTTGGACTTCCCAAACTTTTTATGGCTACTTCAGAGACGTAGTTTGCCCATTTCAACCGTGAGTTATATGCCTTAATTCTCTCCTTTTTTTTAATTAATAAACTATTTAGTCTCCCCGACGATACGCCTCAAGGAAACATAACCATCATAACAATTACTTTATATCACCAGTACATAAATATACATTCTGTACTTAATTGGTTAAAAGAATACAGGCACAGTTCAAATGAAAACGATAAAACGTTCCTTATTTTGATTTGGCGGGAAAGAATTTTCTTTACAGCGAAATGATGGCTGAAATAATGCTACCGTTCGAAACTGTAACACGCGACAACATTTCAACGGAATTTTATTTTTCTCGTTTCGCCGAGCAAATTGAACTTGTTTCTTTTGCATCGGCTGGTCATCGTTACGCGCGCTGAATTCATCAATTTCCGATTGGAACAAAGCGCGCGGCCATTAAGAGGTATTTTTTAACCATCGGAAAAAAATAATAAACCTCGACCTTTCGACCAAAATTTCGATTACATCTCCGGTGGAAAAACAATTCGTTCCGAGATAGATACGGCGGAAGGGTAAATTTTATAGTCATTTTTTTTACGGCACCGTGAAAATATCGCCATGACAGTAACCTTTCTAACTCGCCGTGTGAGTAGATGTATCATACTCGGAGGAATAATTCCCAACATTTGCCATCATGCAATCTATCGACATTTTATCGACGGTCCGAAAAAAATAAAACGATCTCGAAGCCAAAATCCAATAGCGCATCGACGTAACGTTTAATTTAACAATCCCTTGTCGCGAGAAGCACCAATTACTCGGAAATCAACACACTCGACAGAAGCTTTAATTAGTTGTACATGTTTCCGTATCTTTAACACGATCGTTTCGTCAGCAAACAATTACTCCGCAACGTCGATATATCGATCGAATCGATAACGCGTTCAATCGATCGACGGATATCGTTTATAAATTAATAGGCCCCACTCACTCAATCGCGAGACAATGGAATTACAACTTTTTCCCATGCCTTCGAGACGAGACCTTCGATATTTTCGTTCCCAAAACTAGAAAATTAACCTAAGGCACGCCATCCTCCGCTCGCTCACGGCAGCTGAAACCTAATTTGGGTCGCGATGAAAAGGAAAACACAAGGAGGAATCGGACGGAAAGATCAATACATCTGGTCAAATGGAGCAGTCGCGTCGGGTGCACAAACGAAACAGCAACACGACGGATGAAGAATTCGCCCTTATAGTGCAGGAGGAATTGCTTATAGCAGAAACGAGAGGAAAATTTCTCCCCTCTGGATCAGTTGGGTATGAAAAAGAGCTGCAGCAGCGACGAAAAGTGACGATATTTTAACTCTCTACCTCTCCTGGTCTTATAATATGTCTCTCTACTGGCTTCTCTCTACCTTCCTTCCGCCCAACTCCCACCCACGCTCCCAGTACTCTCTCTCTCTCCCTTCTTCTCACAATCTTCATTCCCTCTCACTCTTTTCTCTTCCTATCTCCCTCAGCCTCTCTCTCTCATCATCCCTCTCTCTCTCTCACACTCTCTCTCCCTCCATCTATCCCTCCCTATCCTCTCCCTTTATCTCCATCCGCCTCGACATCGAATAAAATCGTTTGTCTGTCTGTCTACTGTCACTCCCTTCGTCACTCCATTTCCTCCAACTCTACATTCCTCTTTCTTATTCCCTCTCTCTCTCTCTCGTCCTCCAACCTACGCTCCGTTACACTTTCTCTACCTCAATCTTTCTCCCTCCCTGCCTCTCAATCGCCATTTCCTCCATCTCCACCACTTCGCCGTCTTCTCTCACCCTTCAACTCCTCCTCCTCCGCTCCTGCACTCCCTTTCTCCTTACCTACAAATCCCCGTCTATCTCTCTCTCTCTCTTTCTCCTTCCTCGTACGTAAAAGGATGCCGTCGCCGTTGAAGCGTAGCCTTTAGGTGATGTGGCATGCCAGTTTACATAAAAGAAGAGGAAGGCGACGACAGACGGGATGGAAATGCAAGAGATATGCGTACGAAGGCGTTGTAAGACAAGGTTCAAGGAGAAGCATATGAGATAAATATAGATTTTGTTACAGAGTTGAAATAATGATATATTTCGCGTAAATATCAGCATAATTTATTATATATTACTTCCTACTTGTATATTTTTTATACTAATCTAAGTTTTGTATTCTATTTTACTCTATATCATTGCATTGAATTGTATTGTTATTATTATTTTTTTAAATATAATAATTAAGTCGACAAGTTTTGGATGCGGCTTATCTGTTCCTAGTTCGGAAATTGCATATAATCGTTCTACCTACTCCATTTCCCACAGTTTACATTTTTTTAGAACTTTCATTTCTTCAATATGAAGTATTACTTCCGTATAATGGAGTTCTCAAGTTTTTGTTTTAATCCTTGATTTTTCAATATTTCGTAATTATCCATGGGAGGTACTCCAACTTTTTCCTCAAGATGGAGGGTCAACATCGAGACTTACTATCCGTAAACATTACTACATTAATAATGCATTGAAAAATTGGGAATTTTGCACGCGGTACTCCTAAAATAACGAAACGGTTTTAATATCAATTCAAATACGGTTTTTTTTACTAACTTTGCATTCACCGGAATCTGAACGATTCGAAATTCTGCCGGTAGAGTCAAGACTAACAATCACGACGCGTTGGAAGTTCTAGATTTTCACAACCGAATGCGGCAGAGACCGCGTTTTGTCACAAATGCAACCAGCTTCTTTCAAAGACATGCACTCATCATATGATGCGGGAACTTGCTTCTGTAATTCCAAAACGATTCTTCTAGCCACCTCATTGGTATTTTTGTCCTGTAAAAAGTTTTATATCGATAATCAGGATAATAATTAATGAAAATCGATCCTTAAAAACACATTTACGAACACTTTACCTGGAGACTTATGTTTTACTACTGCTAATAACAAAAACTAACAGGACAGCAATCCGTGATGAAAAAATCTCCATCATAAAATTCCTTACGCCCTGTTTGTTTGTTTGCGTAAGTTCCGCAGGTTTACATTGCTAAGCAGCGGTCTACGGTAACGGAAACGAATAATAGGATCGTTGAAATTTATAAAAAGAAAATTAAATTAGTTCCCTAGAAGCACCGTATTCTAAGATGAGTTAATCGTTTAACTGAACATAAGCACATATGAATTATAACGCTTGGCTTACTCCCTATAACAATAACACTATATGAGTAAAAAAAATTATAGCTCGGTATATTACGTCAGAGGATGAGGCATTTTCTGGCCCTAATAAGTAGACGCATGCACCCGCCAGGGTTGGTAGGCACTTAATAGAATCTACTCTCGCCAGATGGCGTACTCTTTGCCAACTAAAATCGTCATGCTCTTGTCGAATGATGAGGCATTTTCCAAACTTGTTAATAGTAGTTTATGAGTTAAAAAGAAATAAATTAAACACGCTGCATTTAGTCATTCATCTCTTAAGTTACGTGTCACAAATAATTATTATTTTCAAAAATTTTCCGCTAGAAAATGATCTAATTCTGTGGATCCCGGATAACACTTATAATTCCCATAATTAACAAGCCAACTTCAATATCGTTTCGAGTCTTATTCATAAAACTTTGGACTCTATTTGTTCTTCACTGTAAATCGATCTACATCTACATATTACTTGTCTGCTCAAAGGATCACTCGTGTCGCATAATCAAACATCGTCTTAAAAAATGTACGGAATACACTTAATGGTCACCAAAACTTTCGCTGATCCTTCGACCAAACTTGAGCTACCAAAAACTGTCGCGTGTTTCTGCCGAGTTACAATGGCTCCATTATGAACGCGATCTTACCATAAAAACCTATGACCGAAGCGACCCGATTTTTTTAAAACATAAACCTCCTCTCCAGTTCCTTCCCCCTTTATAGCGCTCTTATTAAGGAGAGATATGGGTTTCTTCATTTCGAGGAGAAATTTCTTTTCCTCCGAGGGAGTCTTTTAATCAAGAGACGACGGCAACTGCTCATCCCGGGAAAGATAAAGCGAGAAAGAAAGAGGACGAAACGCGCGGCTGACCAAAGTCGCAATGAAACTCGCGAGAAAAAAGACAACGGAGAGAAAAAACGCCACTTTAGAGCAATCGCCTCTTCTATTCGTTCTCCTCCTTTAAAATTGCCACCCACCCAATGCCCTCCCTCTTGCCCAGAATCCTTCTCAACCAGCTACGATAGCAGACCCCCCCCCCCCCCTCCCCCTGAGCTTTCACATTGTTTCGACGCACGCCGTTTCGACAACGCACGCGTTGACCCCGTAAGCAGTAATCAAAGGTATTCAAAAGGTGGAGAGAGAGAGAGAGAGAAAGAGGAGAAAAGGGAAGGAAAATGAATATGTGAGAGGGAGAGGGACGACGAAAAGGGGTGAAGGCAGGGTGGCCAACCGTCCCGATATGGCCGGGACAGTCCCGGTTTAGAATTGCATGTCCCGAGTTTGCAAACAATTGTCCCGCAATGTGATTTTTGTTGTTAAATTTTTGTTTTTACGTGCAAAAATATAGGGAAAAAAATACCACGCCACTGAAAAATTCAGTCTGCGCCATGCCAGTTCTGCGCACAACTTGGCAACCATGCGCTCCGCTATTGTTGCTTTTCAGATACCAGCACAGTAGAATAGAGTCTCTTTGACAGTAGCTTTCCCCCCCTCCCCCCGGCCACTTCGGTTGTCCTGCATTGCGATTTTAGAAATACGGCCACCCTGTGGGAAGGGTGTAATGACTGACGTGGGGAGGAATGGGCGTGGTGAAGTAGGGATCAAGAGGTGACGAGGCTTTTGTGGCGGCGCACAGTGCGGAATTTTCGAGAATGACTGCCCAAAAACCCGATTTCCTAAATGCAAGTATTGGGACAATTTTCAGTACATTGTAAAGAGAAAGTAACCCACTACAAAGTGACGTTAATCTCACGTTGTTCGCCTGGTAAAGTGAGCTTTAGTATCGGTTCAAAGTTGAGTGTTATTTGTGCCGCACGCTTTCTGTCCTTTATCCCGGTTTTACACGGTGTAATACTTAATTTTTATTCAGTATAATTCCTAGTGTATTTTACTGTTATATGGTGGATTCACTTCCTGGAGGTATGTAGAAGATTTTGTAATAATTATTTTCTTTATATCCATTTATTTTACGATCCTAATTACATCGATATAATAGGCTTCGAAGTTTGGCGAAATTTGGGAAAAATCGTTCTTTATTGACACTTTTATTTGTGAATTCAGCGTTATTCAGTTTAATTTTAAAATAAAGTATATAGTTCCGTTTGTCCTTTATCTGGAATCGCAAGAATATTTTGCGAATATCTGCGATCCCAGCTGAATTTCCATTCATTGTTCCATTCTTTCCCAACAAATTTTCCGTTACCCAGCGGGCATCAAAATTTTTGTAACTTTCAACTGAAAAAAAATGTCTTTTGCAGGATCTGATGATCAGTGCATTACATGCAGCAGAAAAGAGTAATTCGATTTGATGGGGGGAAGAAGCTTCCTAAAGGATTCTGAGGCTCAATGTGACCATTTACGAGAACGACTCATGGAAATAACTCACTACCCGTTTACTGCACAGAATGAAGTGAAAGAAGCGCTTTCGCGCTTCATTTTTCATTTTAAGTCGAGGTGGCAAACTGCATCAAGAAAACTTGATTATTTTCTTCGTAAAAACGAAGAATGGCTTGATGCAAGAATTTCCTTTCCAGCGCGCACCTTCAAGTCTTCAGATTCTGAGAAGAAAGGTGGCCGTCCTCGGGCTGATTTCAGCGAAAGCAGTGAAAGGTCAAAACGGCGTGAAACTGAAACACTCCAGTCAACAGTTACTCCTTCGGAGTTGTTTTACGCAACCCAAATGAGCCTTTGTATGCCAGGAATGTTTGATGCTGCGAAAGTTGTGAAGGATGTAACATGTACAACTCCAAAGAGGGCTTCAAGATATAGGAGAGCTTTAAGTAATGAGCACGTCATTCCATTTACTGAAGACCAAGCCTTATCAATTATAGTCGAGGCAAAGTTAACCAGACATCAGTATAATTTGATTGGGTCAACGGCAAAGAATAATAATTGCAAAATGCATCCAAATTACAAGGCATTAAGGGAAGCGAAAAAACGTTGCTATCCTCAAAAGTTCGGGTACCACCATTACCGAGAGGAGTGCAGAAGTGGATTTTCGGTATTTATTGGATCATACAACGCAGCGTATTTTGAAAGTTCAGGGTGACGTTATGGCGTCTATGACACCGTAACAACTAAATAACTTACATTTACTTTCAAAATGGGGTTGTGACGGCACTTCCGGGCAAAGTGAATACAAACAAAAATTCGCCGATGGCAGCAATATTGATGCCAATACATTTTTATCGTCTTGTTTCTGGAGAACCTAATTCAGAGAATATACTTATTATATGGCAGAATCCTCTACCTTTTCATCAGTTCGATTTCGTAGGCCGAACAGAATGCAGTGTCATCATGAAAATGTAGAGACTATTGCAACTGAAAATGAATATGTTGAGCGGAAGATGGACGAATTTATCCCCTCTATAATAATTCATGATGGGAAGAAATTTTCAGTGAAGCAAAAACTGCTATTCACGATGATTGACGGAAAGGTCTGCAACGCAGTAACATCTACAACATCTCCACAAAGACGTTATTTGTGTGACGCAACGTAAAAGGATTTTAATTCCATTGATGCGCTTCTACAGAAGAAGGTCGATGAATCAAATTTACAGTTTGGTTTATCAAAGCTGCATGCCTGGATCCGTTCACTTGAATGCTGTTGCATTTATTATATAAATTTAAACTTGGCAAGTGGCAAGCGCGGGGCGAAAATGACAAAAGTAATTAGTGAAGATTTCTCGGGTTTCACACCGGGTGATGTCTAGAGTAGAGTTCGACGTTGAACTCTACTCTAGACATCACCCGGTGTGAAACCCGAGAAATCTTCACTAATAATATTCGCCGGGAAAGTTTGAAATCCTTTTTCGACAAAAGTAATGTTTCCGAAAATCAAAAAGTAATACAAGAAGTGTTCAAATCTCGAATGGGGCACTGTTGATCGTCCGAAGCCTGGCTACGGAAATACAAATGATGGAAATACAGCCCGGAGATTTTTTGAAAATTCTCAAATATCTTCCACTATAACGGGTTTAGATGAGAATTTAATCAAAAGGTTTCACGTCATATTACAAACGTTTTTTCACCATAAATATAGAAAATTTTCAAAAATACGCTATAGAAACTACAAGTGTGTTTGTAATGAAGTAGCGATGGTATTACATGCCAATTACGGTACATAAAATACTGATCCACAGCCCGCAGGTCATATCGCATGTTTTATTGTCAATCGGGCAATTGTCTGAAGAAGTCCATGAGGCAAGAATAAAGACATTAAGAAATATCGTGAGGGTTTTTCGCGGAAGTGCTCACGAGAAAAGACATTGGAAGATGTTTTCAGCTGGCTATTGATATCCTCAGATCCTTATATATCCAGTATTAAGAAACTACCTAAAAGGAAATTGAGACGCTTGTCAGGAGAGGTTTTATCGCTTTTGGCGACACCTGATGCGATATGGAATCCGATGAAGATATATCCACAGACAGCGACTCAGATAACTGATTGTTCGAATTGCAACGCTGAAAAAAGACTAATACTATAACATGGTAAGTTTATTTTAACATTTCAATATATGATAATTTAAGTTTATTTTTTTCCTTTTACCAAGATCTAAATAATAAAAGATTGTATGATTTTAGTCGGTATTACTTCAGTGCTATGCACGTTTTATATTGATCGAGTTTTCCATTAAGTTTAGATTTTCACATCATTTCAATATAAATCCTCCACGTTGGCAATTAAATAAACAAATTAACCCCATTTGGGAATTTTTGGCCAGCTTTTCTCGAAAATTCTCCACTGTTCGGCGGCGCCAAATGGGACGCTTAGGTAGGGCGGGGCGGGGCGGGGGCGTGCAGGTGGAGCGTAAAAGGGCGTGGTGTCAGCGAGAGGAACGGAGAGCGAGGGGAGAAATGCCTCAGGCAAATACTGCTCTCGGAGGTAGGTGGGGGAGAGGGGGGGGGGGGGGGGGGGGAGCACTAGACTGAGCGCGAAGCTACCACGGAATGCGGCGATGGCGGAATAGACAGCGTGGGAGTGCCGGAGGGGAGCGTAGGAGGGCGATGAAACCTTTCGCCAGGTTGAAGTATGCTCGGACACTGAAAGGAGAGGATGGAAGAAGGTAGACCGGGGGAGAGAGAGAGAGGATTTTTTTCAATCGAGATGAGGAGAAGGAAAGAAGTGCCCAGCGGAAAAGACGGGAGATTGAAGTTAGGCTTTGTGAACCTTTCTCCTTTTTTTTCTATCGTTATTTTTTTTTTTTTACCCACGCACTTTTTTCGGCTCTTTCGAGATTGGCCTCGACGAAGATTCTCCTCCTTCGCAAGTGGACGCGTGGAGCGTAATATCTCTTGAGAAGCCACTATCTTCTTCCTATTTCTCCCTCTCCTACTGCTTCAATTCTTTTCTTGATTTTCTTCCCTTTTCCTCACTTCCACCTTGCTTCTACGTCCGTTCTTCTCTCCTTTCTCCCCCTCTCTCTCTCCCTGCATCTATCTCGTTTCCTCTGTAAATCTTATCTTGTTAAACTTGTACGTATTATTGTAATTCCACCATTGTTCTTTGATGTGTCAAGGGTTTTCGCAGTTTTTTTTTCCATCCATCCCCCTTCCCTTCGTCGGAGTTTTCCTGCGTGGTCTTTTACTAGGATGGCCAATTCAGGTCTTTCTTAGGTTTTTACCACAATTACTTTTTATAGAAATTTTCCGAATTTGTAATTTGCCATTTCGCTTGAATGTTTTTCTATTTATTTTATTTTCTGGTTCTTTTCTGCGAAATTATTATTGCTATT
The DNA here is from genome assembly GCA_036926305.1 of Uropetala carovei. Taxonomy (NCBI): domain Eukaryota; kingdom Metazoa; phylum Arthropoda; class Insecta; order Odonata; family Petaluridae; genus Uropetala; species Uropetala carovei. The sequence continues at coordinate 1,035,842 of JAXCHB010000248.1, forward strand.
TTATTCTCATTTGTAATTTCTGACGCAGTGTTAAATGTAAGAAGGGATTATAGTCTCAATTTCGCACTAATAAAGTCGTATGTCTGTCTGTTTGTCCTCTCTCTTTCGTTCTCCCTCTCTCCTTTCCCCTCTAACTCCCTCTCTCTCTCTTCCTGCCTTCACTTTCTACTTTCCAATTCCTTCTCTCTCTTTTTTTCCTTTCTCTATACCTGTCCTCGCCTTATCTCCTTCCCTCTATCTCACCCAATCCCCCTTCCTATTCCGTTACATCTTGCTGCTCCTATCAACGTCGCCAATGACCGCGTTTCTCTCCTTTTCTCAATTAAAGACCGCCCTTAAGTACACCTCCCCTAGATCTTGTTTACTTTGTGCGTCTAATTACTCGCTAGGAGATCCACGTCCTTTCTCAAGATGAGTCTCACATCCGAACCTTTATTATTGCATCTCTTTAATTACGAGGTACCTCGATGCGAAGCCATGGCCCGAAATACACTGTCGGCTTAATGGCATTGTGCTCGGAAACAAACATTAATCAAGCGAAAATGCCGTGCACTACGAATTTTTAGCGACAGGTTTTTCGCACGCGTCTATTTTTTTTCCTTTAAATGAAAAACCCAGAAAAAAATTCAAATAGAATGCATTAATCAAAATCCTATAGTGGAAGAAAAAAAGCTATCACGATCGCATCCTAATAATATTTTCTCGAATCGAAATAAGCTTGAAAACTCTAGAAATTGAAAATTCCTATGAATCCAACCGAGTTCCAATAAACTTCCATCGAAGTCGCCTAACCAATCAAAGACGACCTTAAAGCGAAAGGAAAAAAAATCTCGTGATAAGGCACGCGAAGGATTATAAAAAAATAAACTCTTACCATCGACGCAGCGAAAATTTTCGATCGTAAAAAAATATACGACGGTAACAAAAAAACAGCTATGGAACCATATAGCCGCCGATAGCGCGTGGTGATATTCTCCCGGAATGCGGTAAAAAAAAAAGACCCTCGTACATTCCCGAAAAAAATGATAAAATAAAACGAAACTCCCTCAAAAACTCTCCCGGCCGCAAAACTTCCAAGAGATTCTCCACTCGGTCACCCTTAGACGTTTTTAAAGGCGAAACAGAGGGGAAAAAATGGCGTATTATGAGAGAGAATATGAGATGGTGAAAGGGGTTTTCTCCGGAGGAGTTGGCAAGGTAAATACGGGAGTAAAGTGGCAACATAGTAGTCTTCCTCTCCCTCCCTCCCTCTCTCTCTCTCTCGGTAGATGAAGAGGGTGGATAAAAGCGAGTGAGGGAAGAGGTAAGAGAGAGAGAGAGAGAGAGAGGTCATAAGAACAAGCTTGATGAAGTGGAAATCTTTACTGCTTGCGGGAAAGGCGCACGGGCAACGAGGAACTGGTTAAATAGCGTCGTCTGGGTCCCCCCCCCCCTCTCTCTCTCTCTCGCTCTCTCTCTCTCTCGCTCTCTCTCTCTCTCTCACTATCTTTTTACTTCTCTCTCCCTTATTTGCTCTCCGTCTTTCACCTCCTACTCCTCCAACCTTTCCTCCCACCCACCACTCCCTCTATTTCGGGCAAAGGTCAAGGCTAGGGTGGGGAATGGAAAAAAGTTCGGAAAGTATTAAGGTAGGAAGGAGCGAAAAGGAGAAGAGAATAATATACGACCGACTTCATTCCTTTCGTTAAATTCACTTTTTCTCTCTCTCTCTCCCGGTCCTTTCTTCTTCTTCTTCTTCAGGAAAGAGTTTTTGAGGATGAAAATCTTAAGAGCGTACCGAAGCCAAACGCATACACACGAGGGTCGGGTAATTACCGGTTCATTAAATCCGCCGTGAAAACCTTGCGAAATAATCGCCGAAGACTGATTGGAGGGATTTGGAATGCAATTTTTTTTTCTTACGGTCACTTGGAAGTTTTCCGTGAGTCATTTTTTCTCTCTCTCTCTCTCTCTGACGATAAGAATAATTGTGGTTGGTGTCGTTTCCGTTCGTTTATGACGCCACGGAGATAAACGTGTCGATTTATTTCCCTCCGTTAACCTTTGCGGGAAATCGCAACAAATTATCGTTCTAGCCGTAATCTATGTCTGTTCATTATGAATTATAGTGGAAAAATTTTAAACGTTAGATTTATGCGAAGAAAAGGAGAAGTATACATATATATACATATATATACATATACACACACATATATATATATATATATATATATATATATATATATATATATATATATATATATATATATATATATATATATATATATATGCAAAGTATAAATATTTACAATTACAATTTTTTACCTTGACAGCTGTTAATGGAGTATTGCATAAATATAAACGTCAACGCGTTAACATTTCAATTGCACAACATTTTTATTTAAAGCTATTCAATAAAATATTGGAAGAAACCATAGAAATTTTCTGAAACACACAAAAGACTTAAATAACATCATAATTTACAATTGGTCTTATGCCTTACCTCAACTGAAAACAATGTATCAAATATTTATATCGGCAGCTCCAGGAAAAAAATTCAAAGCAATTATAACCCTCCCCCCCTGTTCATTTTACTTAGCTTATGTTACATTGCCTAATAATTCTCTCGGTACTCTAACCCCCTTTCATTTTATTAGCTTCTCGTATGAAAAAAAGATAATATTTCCCCATTTCAGCAAAGATCTATTCATCGTTTACTAGCTGGCACCTAAAGAATTTTCATCACACATCAAAAATGTACCAAACTGGCTAACCCAGGAACCTACCTACTGCTGCAGTCGCTCCACGGAAACAACAGCACAAAACCTAAACACACGCGATATTGAGGAAAGTTTTAATTTCTTCCAATTTTCCGTCACTTCCCACGTCTGGCCATGCTCGAACAAATTCCTCCTCTTGGAGGATGGGAGGAGACTTAATAAACTCTTTTATACGCTCCATCGGAACCTATCGCTTGTATTGTTTGCAATTGGCTTCGGGGGATATAGGCTTTTGTCCCTTATCGACGGCGAGGGAAGGGGGTTAGGCTGTACACCTGCTGGCTTCGGCCGTGTTTACATTCAAGGTCGGATGATTTGCTTTACGGTCATCGGCGTAGCCTGCCGTCGTTCACTCTCAACCCGCCCTCCTACGCCCTTAGGGCTGCCGTTCCACAGGGTTACAGAGGGAGATAGAGTGAACCAATGAATTTACTCGGGTCACTATCCCATTTGGTTTACCTCCCCATGAGATGATGTGTCCCCTGCGGTTTGAAAAGGACCTCCTGGAAGGTTTTCTGTTTTTTTTTTCAGGCGTGAGGGTTTTGGAACTGTGCTGTTTTCCATGCCTGAAACTTTGCCACTTTCGGGTTACGGAACTTCTTGTTATTTTGTGTATGGTTTTCGGGATTGATTAGGAATGACCCGAGGGTCTCTTCCCTGCATGCATGGCGGAATGAATATCCGGGACGTTGAAATTGGAACGCGAATGGCCTAAAACTCGTGATATAGGTTGAAAATAATTCTAACTACTTGGTCGAGTTTCCGAAGGCATTACACTTTTTTTATTCAACGTTTCAATAAGTTGATCGCATAATATATCTCAATGATCGTCTCGATAAGAAAGTACATTAATCGATTATGCTGCTTAAAATTTTATTTTATGCAACTACTAATCGCCCAACAAACAAAACCGCTCCCTTATTCCTGCAAATACTATCAATGCGAATGAAAATCTATTTTTACTTGCCTTGATTTTGCGAAGATCGCTGTTTAATTGCATCACACAAGCAAACCCTAATTACTATCCACAAAAAAAGAATCATATGACAAATGACAGCCATAAATATAATATATGTTTGCAATAAGCTTAAAATATAATTCTTCCTATTTTTCATCTAAGATAATTTGATAATATGTATTTCTTTAACTGTGCTTGTTTGCGCGGTTGTCGATCTCTCTAAACGTGTAATTTGATTAAAAGTAAGTATAGGTTAACAACAGCATTCGCTTTTTCCTTACAAAACTATACTACAATTTCAAAACTTAGTGCACAAAACAGATCAAATGCTAACCTATACCAAGGCATCTACACAATACTCTGCAAATCACCAGATTGGTGGGTGGCAGGGGGTTACTAGAAGTAAATAGAATATTTTTTAATATTTCATTCATATCCGATCAGTAAATATGACTCCATCTTATATGATTACTCTCTTCTTGAGACGAGGACAAGCTCGGGTAGAATGTTCTTATGCAACCTTCTTTGAGTAACAGTAGTGATGAGGGATGCATTAGAAGTCGCTAATGTTTCTGTAAGCAGTATAACAGCAAATTATATATACACAACTACATAGGGGCCTGTTTTGTCGTATAATTGAAAAGGCAATAAAAATATTTTACGTTAAAACTTCAGCAAAAAGATTTTTTAACATTGATTATGAGTAACAAATATGAAAACGACAGTAGCATATTTATCTGTTCATATCATTGCGGGCCTTAGTTTTCCTGATCTCTATGTAGTAACAACTAAATGTCATCCAATACAGGTAACCAGTTCTCTCGAACATTCTGGAAGTATTTTCCGTCGAGCATAAACTTGAAATACTCCACTGTGAAACTGTCTCGTAAGTATTCTCCACGAATAAGTACGTCACACGACAGAGCCCAACAAAGTCTATCCTAAGGAATAAAACTTCTCAGAACCTTGAAATTGAGAAAGTACGAGTACAGACCACTAAAATCGTCTTATCCAATATGGAACTGCTGAAACACCCGAAAAACAGCAACATCTATAATTATCTTTAATTATTTACTCCTAGAGCAAAAAATTGAAGACACGGAAATTATGTTGTATGCAAATTAACACAGCATAAAATTCTTTCAATCATATTTTTGCGTCAACCAAGTGTGTTGATTTCTTTTTCCTTAAATTCTTACTACTCATACTAGAAGGTTGTGACAAAAAGGCTGGATTCCGAATCCAGCCTTACACCTTCCGCTCTTGTAGGCGTAGTAAAATAACTTAATTATACTATACATAAAAACAAGTAAAACAAGCAAGAATTGGTAGCAAGTTTTCTTGAAGTTCTCAGGGTTCTGGTTTACCTCTACCTTTTGGGAGGGGAAATCCAGCACCGTTAGAATAGAGGTTCTCACTATACCTTCACATCCCTGAAAGCATCGTTTCTTTAGATTTAGTAGTTTGGCTACAATAGAATTTAAAAGTTTTGAAATGTACGACTTTGAAGCCACATAGCGGAAAATCTATGAACTACTTAAAAACTCCAACAAAAAATTCATAGACCAGGGATGGCAAATGGTTTTGAGTCGCGTGCCAAGAAATTACTGTGAATCACCAGAATGTTTTTTCGTGTGCCACTAGTTTACTCCTTCTCTAAGAAACTTCCTGTTTTATACAGAAAATACAATCTTACGCGTGCCAAGCAAAATCGCATGCGTGCCATTTCTGGCACGCGTGCCACATATTTTCCATCCCTGTACATAGATCGATAACAACCATCTAATTCAAGAAGAATTTTAGAATACATATTAAAACAAAAAGTTGTTTGTCCACAGACAGACAGCTTGATCAATTCAGCACGTTTTTTATTTTAAGAAAACCTACTAAAAAAAAGCCAGGTGTCTGGCTGTACCAACAGCTGTCGTGATGGTTTTTTACGCACTTCCCGTTATGATTAATATGTGAGATTCCGTGTTCGCGTAGATGATGGTGTGTCATGGTCAACACCCTGTTTTTGCTGACCGAGACCATATAAACAATTAATTTTAATTGCGCTTCTGGACATCACGTTACACTATCATATATCACAGCAGTCGGCTACTTGCGGATCTTGATCCGAGTGCGGCTCCTTAAGGACTATGTTGTGGCTCCCTAAACCAAGTTCTTCATCCACGTAAAGCGCAAGGAACATCCATTTCACTTGTGTGAGAGAGGGGATTTTTTTTAAATAGCTCTCCGTCCTGGGACAGGCCCTTTATCTTAATATATAATTTAGTGTGTTTGTATGTATGTCCGTTTATAACTTAAGAAATAAAAGTTCCAAAACTTTCAAACTTTGCACAGGATATTATATCATCTCTGAAAAGATTTTAGGCAACTTTGTTTCCGTCCACCTCCCCCCTATAACCCCCCTACTCTCTTGGAAATTTTTTAAAATTTTCATATTTTTTCAATTTGTTTTACTTGAGTGTTACATTACCCCTTCTACAATGTGTATTCAAAATTTCGGGGGCCTATGTATCCCCGTTCCCCCATAATACTGATTTAAAGTTACCCAATCCTTAGACAAATTGTCCCGGGCAACGCCGTGTACATTTACATTTACATAAATACCCTGCAAGCCGCTAGAAGCGTTTGGCAGGGGGTGTACTGCAGCTAGTTTCAAATAAAACTGTGTTATCACACTATTTCTATCCTGAGCAATACTCTTCAATTGTCCGTGAATTTTAATTCATCAATAATCTGAACCCTTCTCCTACATTTTTTTCCTTCTGTTGTTCCTCACCTACTTCCTTCAACAAACTATCTCTTCTCAGTCTATGTCCTAAACAATTAAGCTTTCTCTGCTTTATCACCTATAGTGTTTTTCTTTTTTCATCTCTTCTCTCTGTAGCGCTTTTTTCGTTTGTTACACTGTCTGTCCAGATAATCCTTTCCATCCTTCTTGATACCCACATTTAAAACTTTCCATAGATTTCATGTCTCTGCTCCATACAATGCTATACTCCATGCGTAACACTTCATCAATTTTTTTCTCAAATTCAAATCCTTTCTGCTCCTCGGCATAAATCTATTCTTATTGAAAGCAGCTTTTGCCATTGTTATCCGTATTCCTATCCGGGAGGTAGAGAAGTTAAAGAGAGAAAGCAGAGAGTGAGAGGGGAGAGGTCCTAAGAGGAAAGAGTGGAAGAAGATAAAGGAGAGAATGATAGAATGGAATAGAGGGTGAAGTGAAATTGAACAAGAAAAAGGATGTGAGGTAGAGGAATATTATTATTAGCAGGAAAAGCTTGTTTTCTGCTATTGGTTTTTCGTTTTACTCGAATAATGGTTCGGTTAATTCAAATAGAATTAATTATTAAATTTGTCGAAAACATCATTTGCAACAGCTTTTTTCCAAAACATTTTTCATAATTTTATGCGCAAAGAATTGCATGTCAGATCTGGTATCCTTGCTCAACCACTATTAGGATGGAATTATGTATCAGTCTTTTTGGACAACCAGCGAAATTATTACCGCATAATTTAAGTTATTTTATGAATTAGTTTATTAAGTGCTTAGAATGTCCTAAATTAAATTATTTCTTGTATATTACTTTCTTTTATTGATTAATATATAAATACTGATCAATACCCTGTAATGAGCGAAGCTCTAAACACATACAAACAAATAAAAACAAAGAATAATATAGGCAACAAAACATAATTACATTCACACTCGATTGAGAATATTTAAGAATAATAAAATGATACAACAACTCTAGTCATTTGATGTTATACATCAATGTTTTATTCGATGTGCATCTATAGATGCCATCTCAACATAATTTTTAATTTTGGTACCTATTATTAGCCCAACGGAAAACCATCGGGCTCTTAAAAAATTGTTTAAAATGCCATAATATTCCCATCCACGGAAATTCTTAGTTTATTATTCATACATAATAAATACATTTATCAAAAAATGCGTGTCAAGAAAATGGAATTCATGGGGATCTGCCCACACCGTCCTGGTGCTGCTCCCCGTATCTTTGTTCTTGGTATTGCCTGGTGCCGGAGACGTGTTCCACGTAGATGTCGCGAGACCACTTTATTGCCTCCGACACCATCTTTTTAGCTGCTGCTGCGGCTCTCCTCTTTTCCACGCCGAGTCGCCGAAGTACTCGCTCGTTCGCCGGGTCCCATGTCCCTAGGGCCCCGATGATGATGGCGTCTAGAGTGACGGGCACTCTGTAGGCGTATTTTGCCCGAACCCTTTCCGCCAACTCCTCGTACTTCGCCTTTTTGCGGTCCCTCGCTGCGGCCAACGCTGCATTCCTGTTTTCGAAGGGTATCGTCACGTCGATTATATGTATCTCCCCTCCGATACCCTTGCGAAGAAAGAGGTCCGGCCGCAGCGCTGAGTCCGTCCCTGGGATGGCCCTGTTGCTCCTTACCTCCCAGCCTCGTGGGAGGGCGTCGAGCAGGTGTTTCAGTACGGCGTCATGCCTCCGTGTCCATGCGACGGCGTGGGGCAAGCAGTGGTTTAACACGTGCGGCAGGGTCTCGTCGGCGTCGCCGCAGCGGCGGCAGAGGGCGTTTCCTGCCCGCACTCCTCGGTAGGCTCCTTTTAAGGGGAGCACGTTGAGTCGGGCCCGGTGAATAAACCTCCAGTCGCAGAAACGGGTGTGGCGGCCCGTTCTTAGAAAGTGGTTACTCACCGTGGCCCTCGTTGTTGCCTCGAATGCCTTCCCTTGGTCAGGTTTACTGACTAGTCGTCTCCTATATGCCTCCCTGACCGCCGTTCTGAGAATGCCGCACGTGCGCCTCGCTGCCTTCTCCGGGAGGATGATTACATCCGTGGTTGGAGTGGGGTTGGAGATACGCAGAGCCAGCTCGCTCTTCGCGGGGCTCCACTCCCACGTTACTCGTGTTATTGCTGCAAGCTGCCTCGTTGCCTTCCTTGCCCTGGACCACAGAGATGCTGTGGTCCCCATGGGTTGGTTTAGGCGTCCCTCGTTGTTCCCGTTGAGGAAGCAGCACATTTCTCCCTTCGTCGGTCGCGACCCTCCTAGCCCGATCTTATGGTGCACGACGTTCTCGAGGCTCCACCATGCAAGGTTCCGTATTAGCGGTTCCCTGCAGGAGAGCATCTTAAACGCGTGCACGAGGACCATGATGTCTGTCGACACGGAGAGAGGGATGAGGCCGGCTCCACCCGTGGACGGCAGCAGATGGAGTATTTCCCTCGACGCACGCGACGGGAGGTTGAGCCACGTCTTGACTCGTCGGGAGATCTCTCTGTCTGTTCCCCTCAGCCTTACCTTGGGGATGGCGGAGCACCTGAATGTGAAGTCGCACCGCGGCAGAAGGAACGTGTGGAGGGCGTCGATCTTCTGCCATGGTGCTAGGCAACTCTTATCCACGGCGCGTAGGTCTTCCGCGAGCGTGGCGAGCATAGCACGCGGGGTTTGCTCGACCTTGAATCCCACGGGAATACCTAGGTATTTATAGTGCTCCCCGTCCGCGAGTGTCCTGATGTTGACTCCGTGGACAGAGAATGCTGTGGTCCTGACGCCTCTGGGAGCACCTGGCCTGCAGTCTATGTGGAGCGACGCACACTTTCCTGGCTTGAAGCATAGTCCACTCCACTCAGCAACTTTCTCTGCGGTCCACAGTAGGGATCGCAGCATCCCTGCGTCGCGGGCGATCAGGACGAGATCGTCGGCGTATGCGAGGACGCATACGTTCGACGATCCCATTCGGTAGCCGGCCAATGCCCGTTTCGCTTGTAAGGCGCGGAGGAGCGGCTCCAGCGAGAGGTTGAAGAGTAGGGGCGAAAGCGGGCACCCCTGCCGTACACCGGAATTTATGGCTATCGGGTCGGTGTCGCCTTCGGCTGTTCGGATTCTGGTGGTCGATCCTTCATACAGCCTCTTTATTGTGTTCGTGATGCTCTCCGGGAGTCCGAGCCTTTTCAGCACGCCGAGGATGTGTTCGTGGGGGACGGTGCCGAATGCATCTGCTATGTCTAGCCAGGCGATGGCGACCTCTCGCCCGTTTCGGCGGACGTCTTCGATTACTGATGAGAGGACGAAATTGTGCTCGAAGCATCCCTCCGTGGCCGGGACGAAACCTTTCTGTTGCGGGAAGGAGAGGCGCTTCCCTGCACGGGCCCATGCGGCGATCCTATCCCCCAGGCAGCCGGCGAACAGCTTTCCCGATGTCGGTCCTAGCGACAGGGGCCGCCAGTTTCCTATCTCCTCCTTGTTACCCCCTTTGTGGATGAGGACGGTCTTAGTGATTTTCCAAGCCTCCGGTATAAATTCCCTTTGGAGGCATAGGGAGAAAAGGGCCGCCAGTGCCTTACAACCGGGGTCCGCCTTCTTCCACGCCGCATAGCGCACGCCGTCCGGCCCGGGTGCGGTATTTTTGGCGGCTTTCAGTCTTCGTGCGACTTCCTCGGGCGAGAAAGGGCGTAGAAGGGCATTCAGCTCGGCCTCGGTGCATCGCGTTGAGAATTCGGGTACGGATGACGGCGGTTCCCGCCACACGTATCCATTACGCGGCGAGTTGAAGTGCCGCCATAGCTCTGCCGCGGGGATGGGGCACGCGTCCATGCCGACGCTGGTTACAGCCCTAAATGCTCTGGATTTATCCACTTTGTACGTGAATTGTAGCCACCTCGCGTCGGTGGGAGTCGGCGCACATCTCGGGGGCCCTTCCTGTTGTGTGCGTCCTACTTCCCCGGGCGGCCGTACTCCAGACAGTCTCCCGGCCTCCATTACCATGTTTCCGAGGATTTCGTTCATGAGCTCCTCCTCGCCCCCTTCGATGAGCCCCAGCTCGATTAGCCATCCTGCTTGAGCCTCGGTTGGGGCGGGAGGCGCTTCCGTGGTGACGGGGAGGGGGAGCACTAGGGGCGTCTCCTGTCTCTCCCCCATACGCCATTGTATCCTCGCCGCTCCACGTCTTGCCCCTGGTTGTCCCTCCCGCAATGGGGGCACGGCGTCCTCATCGTTGGGTGGCGGTGGTTCCTCCTCTTCCGTTGCCCGTTCCATCTGGTCGCCCCCCTCGTTCGGGCCGTCGACGAGTGGGGCCGCCCGGGGTGCTGCGAGTCTCTTTCCCATCCTAGCGTCGGTGGCCTTTCCCGTCTACGCTCTGCCGGCGGCCGGTGCTCAGGTTCAGCCCAGACGTCTCTACGATGCTGAGGTGTTTGGTGCAGAGAGGGCCTGCCGCGTCGGACCTGGTCTCTCTCAGGGTTCATTCGGTTCCCGAGTGCTCGGGGCGGTGGCGCCGGTAGACGCCTTTCCCTTCTTCCAGGTGGGGGAGGAGGATGGTTTCCCCCATGACGGCGTGGGGTTGCCTGCCTTGTGGCATCTGGCCTCTGTGTTGCCTGGGGCCGACGGCGATTATTTCTCCGCCTACCCCTTGCTAACACCCATCTCTCCTCTCTGGGCGGAGACAGATTAGGCCGCTGCTCCTGGGCGTTACGAGCGGCCGTTTCCTCTTCCGTCTCCCGGGTGGTTTCTGTCTGCCGCCTCTGTTTTTCCCTCCTCCATCGTGCGCTCTGCGGTGTTAGGGGCGGCCTGCTTGGTGCCAGCTCTTCCTTCAGCATCCACATGGGCGTCTGGCATCCTATCTCCCTGGTTTGTTTGGCCGGTCGCTTTGGCGGCACGCTGCTACCTCCATCCATCACCCATCGTATCCTTCCAAGCGCTCTTACTTTCCTCTCGCGGTCCTTCGATGACATGGCGGGGACCGCCTCTGGTGCGGGCCCCCTTTCTTCCGTGATGTGGGTGGGTTCATCGGGTGCATCTGGATCGAGGCCTTGGAGCCTCCTCGATCTTCTCGGTGTCAACAGGTCCATGTTTAACCTTCTCCGCGGCGATCGATGTTCAACTGTCGCTATTTCGCTGATCGGTGGTAAGAGATTCACTCCTAAAGCCTCGGCCATGGCTAGTTCCAGAGGCGAAAGAAGGGGTGTGCGACTCCTCCTCGGAGGGGCATAGTCTACGCTCTGCATTTTCTATTCCAGGGATATAGCGCACTGTTTACGGCGCGGGTAGCAAGGGGGTAGCAGGGCAAGATGCGTGTCCTCCGTTCGTCTTTCAGAAATATCACAAGAGCTACGGCCGGCTCAGAGTTTAGACAAGCCTAAACCTGATGTCTCCTCCTCTCAGTAATGAGATTCAGACTCCGTTGTGCGCGTTCTAAGGCTGACACCCTATCTCCCAGTTAACTCGGGCCTTTTAGTGCATGTCGCATTCCTTAAGGTTACCCTCTCGGAAGCCTCCTTAGATTGCTCTTATAATAAATCTTACAGACTAATAGAAAAACACACAAATTACCATTGCTTACCTTAAATTGCTCCAACTGCTCCGATGATCCGATACTCCGATGCTCCGATGCTCCGATGCTCCAATACGAAGAATTTTTTCGCTTGAACGGAAATATGACCAACGACGCTAACGAAGACCTCAGGTGCCAAATTTTACCTGCATTAAACTTCTCCTCGATGACTATAATTTCCAGCCGTTATATTTGCAAATTATAAATTCTGTCTATAAATTATTCGCAGTTTTCATAATATTGTTATTAAACCTTTGTTATTAATCGCAGATGCGATAAATATAACGCATTTTCGATGCTATTTTAGCTATATTATAAAGAAAGTAGCCATAGTTACCGTCCTGTCATCTATCGGCAGCACTGGGAACCATGTCCAAGACGAGATTCGAACACGCGACCTTAGTAACCGTTTGCAGATACTCTAACCATCCGTATACCAAGGCCGAACAATGTGATAATGGTGTAACTCAGGGGTCGGCAAACTTTTCTATATGGCGGGCCACATTCGTTGTTATGAATGCTTCGGTGGGCCGCATTGGAAATCACTAGTGCTTCGGCGGGCCGGATGGACGTTTAAATCAGAAGTTACCTTGATATTTGTGGTCTCGTATTAGAGAAAAAAAAGTTCTTCATCCATGTAAAGCGCATGGAACATCCATTTCACTTGTGACTTTAATTCCCAGAAATTTCCGTTTAATTACATAATGATGTTCTGAAAATATTAACTGATTTTTTTATAAGAACTGTCTTATTTACCAATAATACCAATATTGGGTTCCAAACTGAATTGGAATAAAGCAGATCTTGTTTATTCGGCTGCCGACCAATGATCACAACCCGAATTTTTGTAAGCGATAGGCCATTTCAAATAACACAATTTAATCAGGAAGCTTGGGAAAAACTAAATACAAATTTCGCAAAAAAAAACTTTAACAGCAAGAGGGAATGAAAATCTTCGGGAAATCCACGCACTACTAGGGCTGCGTAAATAACACGACATGTTCGCAACACATCGTCCAGGAGACGAACTCTAGAGAGAGAGAAAATAACCCTCGTGCGCGAATAGCGAAAAAGAACGTGAGGTGGAATGTAGGCACATGAATAGTCAAGAGACAAGAGAGGGAACAATCCCCCCCTCCCCTTCCCTCCCTCATCCTCCTCTCGCAGGGACCTCTTTCGCAGATTCCATCCCACATCCTCGTCTTTCCCCCGCACCCCCTTCCAATGGACCAGCTCGAGCGAAATCTTCCTAGAATGCGCTCCCGAATAAAAAAATATATCCAACCCTTTCCCCTTAAAAAAAAAACGTCTCTCCGTCACGCACCCCTTTAAACTCCCCTTCTCCCCATCCCCTCCTCTCTTCCCCATCCTTCTTCCTCTCCCTCCAGTCTCCCAAACTCCCCTCCTCCTCCCCCCCGGACCGCCCGGGCTCTTCTCCTCGTCGCGACGAAGAAACCGCCCCCTTAGGCGGGACACAACCAGTCGATAACCGATCAGAAGGAGTTGGAAGGGGTGGAAAAAGAGAGAGAGAGAGACAGAGAAAATGGAGTGAAAAACGAAGAGAGAGAGATACGCGGAAAGAGATAGATCGGTGAAAGAGAGAGAGAGGCAAGCGTAAAGAGGGGATGATGGAGGGAGGGGAAAAGGAGATAAATGGAAGAAGATGAAGAAGAAGGAAAAGAGCGGAGTAAAGTAGGATAGAGAGTAAAAAGGGAAAGGTGAGAGGTAAGAGTGGATGTGAAGGAGGAAGCAGAGGCAGGAGTGGGGGTGCGGAAGGGGTAAATACACGAAGAGATAGGAAAAGAGAAATAGGGTTAAGAGGGGAACCGGTTGACGAAAGTGGAGATAGGGAGAGAAGGGAAAGAGACGGAGGAGGACGCTGAAATGAAAATACAATAAGATAGGGAAGGAAAGAGAAAGTTAAATAGTAGAGAAGGGGGTTTGGATAGTGTGACAGAGACAGAGAGAGAGAAAGGAGAGAGAGAGAGAGGGTTTTTTTAATAGCTCTCCGTCCTAGGAAAGGCTCTTTATCTTAATATATAATTTAGTGTGTTTGTATGTATGTCCGTTTATAACTTAAGAACCAAAAGTTCCAAAACTTTCAAACTTTGCACGGGATATTATATCATCCCTGAAAAGATTTTAGGCAACTTTGTTTCCGCCCACCTCCCCCCTATAACCCCCCTACTCTCTTGGAAATTTTTTAAAATTTTCATATTTTTTCAATTTGTTTTACTTGAGTGTTACATTACCCCTTCTACAATGTGTATTCAAAATTTTGGGGGCCTATGTGTCCCCGTTCCCCCATAATTCTGATTTAAAGTTACCCAATCCTTAGATAAATTGACCCGTGCACCGCCGTGTACTGCAGCTAGTTTCGAATAAAACTGTGTTATCCGACTATTTCTATCCTGAGCAATACTCTTCAATTGTCCGTGAATTTTAATTCATCAATAATCTGAACCCTTCTCCTACATTTTTTTCCTTCTCTTGTTCCTTCACTTACTTCCTTTAACAAAATATCTCTTCTCAGTCTATGTCCTAAACAATTAACCTTCCTCTGCTTTATCAATTATAGTGTTTTTGTTTTTCCATCTCTTCTCTCTGTAACGCTTTTTTCATTTGTTACACTGTCTGTCCAGCTAATCCTTTCCATCCTTCTTCATACCCAGGTTTAAAACTTTCCAAAGATTTCATGTCTCTGCTCCATACAACGCTATAGTCCATGCGTAACACTTCATCAATTGTTTTCTCAAATTCAAATCCTTTCTGCTCCTCGGCATAAATCTATTCTTATTGAAAGCAGCTTTTGCCATTGTTTTGCCATTGTTATCCGTATTCCTATCCGGGAGGTAGAGAAGTTAAAGAGAGAAAGCAGGGAGTGAGAGGGGAGAGATCCTAAGAGGAAAGAGTGGAAGAAGATAAAGGAGAGAATGATAGAATGGAATAGAGGGTGAAGTGAAATTGAACAAGAAAAAGCATGTGAGGTGGAGGAATATTGTGAAATGATGGAAAATGATACCGCAAGGACGATTTGGAAGTGTGTAAAAGAATGCAGAGGGGAATAAAGTGAGAAAATGGAGAAAGGAAAATGGGAGCATATAAATTGCCTACGATAAGGAGTTGCGTTGAAATATGTTATCTTAGATAGAGAGAAAATAGACAAATTTCAAGCGAAAGTATTTTTCAGGCGGTATGCCTAGACGAGTGTGATAATTTTCCGTGAAGTGTGTTGACTAAAACACTGTCAGCCTCTTATAATTCATCTGAAATCGGCGATTTCCTATGAAAAAACGATCAATAAACAGTTAATGAAAATAAGGACAATCTTTAACTAAACATATTGCGCTATCACTAAAAAATCCCAATTCTGTGATCTTTTTTTCTGTTTGACAAATATTCATTATCAAACTATTCATCTGTAAGCAAGGACGTTCGGCATATAATGACAGGCGTTTCTTTTCGTAAAGTGCACCTTATAGCAATTCCCTTAGTCGAAATATTTACTTAATATTTACTTCTTATTATTACTCCCGCAATACATTTATAAACTGTCTTTGGAAGGACATATGGCTATGGACAATCCCTCAAAATTGGATTGCTCTAACTTGAACCTTGTAGAAGTAGTTCACGAAAGTGTGACGGACGGACTGACGGCAAAACAATTACATGAGCGTATTAAAATAAACGATAACATTGTAAAAGATATGTGCATTACACCAGATATAGGAGCTGATAATATAGGAAAATGTTATATTGAGATAGTAACATAAAAAATGTCATTCGAAACTACCTTCAAAGAATGCCTTCAAATTCAAATCACATCCACGGAAAGGATTTACTGTCGCTTAGAGCTAAACTTGGCGTTAAAGTCTCCTGATCAGCTCCACTAATCATTTATTTTTAATGCAAGCTGAAGAAGATACATCGATTTTTCTTAACGTTTAGAATTGAAGTATTAATTTAAAAAGCTTCAATAAAAAGGTTAGTGAAATGGCTATCCAAACTGTTTGAGCTAAAATTGTGAAAACTGTAATCGATAAATTCAAACTTGATTGACTATTGATTATATCAAAACAAAATTTCTTTCTGCGAGATTGTATGTTCGGTCGTTCGATTAGCTAGGTCGATTTTATGATACAATTATGAAGAGCATTATAAACTAACAGGCTTGAATGAGTGTTTTAGGGTACTCAAGGTATATTAATAAATTTCGGTTCGCGGTCTAAACAAATTTAATGTCGTAAGCACATGCTCACGTGAAAAAAGGATTAACATTAATTATTACGGAAAGGAATTTTTAAAACAGTCGCGTACAGTTTTAAACTAAACTTTAACGTAAAGAATGACAAGTAACTGTAGCACGTGACTCGCTAAACCACCGATACAATGACGAATGGACGAAAAAAGAAAACTTTCCGGCCGAGAAGTAAAAATACTTGTCGAGCTCACACCCGCGTGAAATCCAGCGGATATCTTTCCGCCCGAGAGGAGGAGAAAGGTGGAGAGAAAGCAACTTATAAGCGAAGCGATCGAGAGGAAGTACACCAGAGAGAGGATAAGAGAAAGTGTATCTAAAGGTTCGAAAGAGCATTTGAGAGGAAAAGACACTCGGGAAAGCTCCTCGGGAAAAGGAACGAAAAGAAAGGGGTTTTTTTCTCTGTTGTGCGACGGTATGATGTTTCAGGAAGGAGAGAGAAACGAAAGGAAAGAGTGAGAGAGAGTAGATGTGTGTGTGCTCGCGTGTGTGTGAGTGTGCGCGCGTGCGTGTGTGTGCACATGAAAGAGAGAGAGAGAGTTTTAGAGTGTAGAACTTTTGCTGAAGTACGGAGAAGCTGAGGGGCCAGGAGAGGAAAAGATTTAAGAGGGAAACGGAGAGAGATAGAGGAAAAGGGAGAGAGGGAGACAGAGAGAGAGGATGAGAAGGGAGATAGAAGGAGGGAGAGTTCCGAAGTGGAATTCCGACCCGCGTCTCCCTCAACATTCGATTATTTGTCACCCCGCCATTTTGCTGTCACCCCAACTCACTCACCTCCCTCTCTCTCTCTCTCACCTCCTCGAAACCCTTCGCTCTCCCCCTCCCTCTCCCCTCACGTCGTCCCTTTCCATTTTACTCTTGCAACTACCACTTGAACACGCACGCCGAAAAACACTTCCCTACCGCCTCTTTCTCTTCTCAGGGCCTCATTTTTGCCAGTCCATCCTCCGAAGAAGACGAGATAAAAATCTCACTGCAGCTCTAATTCTCTCTTTAACGCTCTATACGAGTATGGATGTAAATACGTGCATGTATGAGTATGTACATCTACATCTACATGATACCCTGCAAATCACCAGACTGGTGGGTGGCAGGGGGTGCAGAACACCAAAACCTACCTAATAACGTCCCTCGTGGGAATCACTCTCCTGTTATGATCCCGTATGGTCCTTGGGAAAAACGAGCTCCGATATCGCTCGGTCCTACAGTCGATCTCACGTGTTTTATTCTCGTGATCGTGCCTGCCCATGTACGTAGGTGCCTCTAATATTCCTGAGACCTCCTCTAAGAGAACATCCGACCTAAATTTCTCCAGAAGCCTTAACCTAGCGCTAATTCTGCGATCCTCTAGCGATATCCAATTCAACTCCTTCAAGAGTGATGTGACGCTTAATTTTTGCTCATATTTTTGCATTACGAATCTGGCTGCTCTGCGTTGGATTCTTTCTAACTCAAGTATTTGTCCCTTTTCGTACGGATCCCATATGCTGGAAGCGTATTCGACCTGAGATCTGAGACATATACATATATGTATCTATAATATATAGACGCTTCTTACATAGGAGAATATAGGATATGATATATATGATGCACGATTTGGAAGATAGAAATTATGAGACACTTCCAGATGAGCTAGAATCTTGAAATTTAGCAAGTTGGTAGGTCTTGTGGCAAAACCGACCAGAAAAATCGAAAATTACAAAAATGTCTATTTTTTGGCCGTTAAAAATCCTAAAAGTTAAACAAATATTTCATTGTTTAGGAATTTCTAATTGTATTACAATGCTGAATTTTTTCTAACGGTAGAACTAGCTAAATACCCATAAAGGGATTACAGAAATTTAAATACATATATTTATTTATTTGACCGTTAAAAATTCATGTGTTAAACAAATTGACTAATGTTTATGTACGTTAGTTCGAGCTAGGGTGCTGAAATTTTGCAAAAAGTTAGAAAATAGTTATCCAGCGGCTATTAACATCGAAAATTACAATGAAGTCTATTCCTGTGGCAGTCAGAAATTAATAAATTTTAAACAATTATATATATATATATAAATGCACTTAGGTGCTACATCAATGAACTATGGCAAAAATGTTTTATTTGTAACAAATGATGAAAAAAAATATATAAAATTCTTATAATTATAAATTTTAGGGTTTGTTTTTACTCCAATATTGTCCTAAGAGAAAAGCCCGGAAATCGGTGCAGAGGTGCAAACTTTTGCGATTAAAAATTATTTCTCGGCTTTTACTCTGTATATTAACCCTCTCACGACCAACCCTGCTGACCCCAAACGTACGGAATAATCCACGATGGCCACCAATTTCGGGAAGCATTAAATAAAATAGTTTTACATTAACAATTTAAAGATATTTATTGAGAAATAATGTTGTTTTTGCCGACTTCAATGAATCGCTCTACCCTATATTTCCTTCCGTTTCTTCACCCAAAAAACATTTTAAGCATCAACCCCAGATATATCTACTAAGTTCGTCATCCGAAATATCGCTAACATCAATAACTGAATTGTATTGTAAACCCCTGCGAGGTCCTGCAGGGGAACTCGTTCCCGGGAAAACTTCGTCTTCTACATCAAATACGAAAAATTCACTACCCGAACTATAATTTACATCATAGTCGAAAGTAGAAGAATTACCGTCGGCATTTGGGGTGGTTTTTGTACCAAAAAAAATAGAAAACTTTGATTGAAAGTTCGGAAAGCAAATCCGTACACACTTCAAGAAAGTATTCCAAACACACGCTAGGTCTCGTGTTTCTACGTCATTTCCGTGAGGAAAAGTGAAAGTCGCAGTTTTCGAAGTAAATATGAAAGCGTATTTTTCAGGTGTAACGTCAGTTTGAGGCAGTAAAATTACGGGCGGTTTCGGGCTCGTGAGAGGGTAAGGTGAGATGAAATGCTTGCAGAATGCAAGTACCTATTACTAGTATTAAATGAAATGGAAGGGCAAAATAACAATTGGATAAGGACAAAAGGACGAATTCCAGTGCACGTACAGCAGAGCGAAAGATGCCAGAAAGAAAATTTCATCAGAAAATAAACACTAACACTTTTATTATATGGATGTGTATATATATTTATACATAGATGAATCTAAACAATAACTTCATTCTCAAAGGATTACAGGTGTTATGTACAATTTCCTCTTAACTTGTATGAATACGGACGGGAAATTACTGTATTCGAGTTAATTATAAAACAAGCCAAATGTATTCGAGATGTCGAGGTTCTAACGAATGTATTTATAAATGTATCATTTCATCTAAAAAATAAATTCAAAAGAATAATCTCTTTGCTGTATAATTAACCCTTCTGTATTGTATCACTCAATAGCTCCCGCCGAGTTCAAGCAGTTACGCTAAAAATAGAGCAATGAATGAGCTAAAAAAAAACATTACTCTTCTTTGGAAATTCGATAATATTCTTTGCGGTTTAATTTTTAAATTTAAACTTTCATCTCTCAAATTCACTTTTCGTATACTTCAAACACCATAAATATGCAACAAGCGACAGAGTTATTGGCAATAAAATATTCTTCGGGTAAATATCCTTCTTTTACTAAAATTACACAAATTCGTTTCACGCAAAATTAAGAATTTCCATTTTTTTTATCTACAAAATATCGAAGCCTAAAGATTTCATTTTGCCGAACGTTAACGTCAAGTTTTGAAAGACCGCTTATCAAACGCCATTTACGGCTTCACGTCGTAAACTATCTCCCGGAATTGATAGCAGGAATGACGTTGAAAATGATATCGAACGGCGATGTCTTGCTCGTTCCAGCAGGACGGATGTTACGGACGCTTTTACTTGGTTTTCCATCAAAATATCACGCTCGGTTATTGCTATTTTTAAAACCAAACACAATTCCATTCGTCATTTTATGTATCCCATGTACGTATACGCAAATCTGCACGCGGTTATACATTTTAAAAAACTATAGCTTTGGAACAGCTACTAGTTGGAATTATTAAAATCCAATATCCCACGTTAAGTGCAGGAGTTATATTTCTCTTTAACGAAGGCCTTATTACCTTAGATCTTTGAAGTTAAAAAAGAAATTTATGGCTACCAAGCCCGAAGTACATAAATATTTCACCCACTTACATATTCATTACTACTAAAAAAATATACCCAACACTAAATTATTTTTTAAGGTGATTCTGTTGCTCCAGATTCTTTATTGCCTACAACTTTGCTCTCGAACTATCCATCTCTCCTTATATACCGTAATGAACCGTTTATAGGTTAAAATAATCACATACTTTAAAGATATAATTTTGATCCTTTCAGGAGAGTCCAAATTATGGACGGTAAAGGGTTTCCTGCTCATCCTCCGCCTCTTTTCACATTCTAAATTAATTACTTTCCTAATTCGGAATGCTTTTCCATTTACAATAAAAGTTGCAATTTTTATTTTGGATTTACATTTGGTCGACTACCTAGATGGTATCTTGACTCAAAACCATTTTAACATTAAAATGAAAAAAACATGCTCGTTCCCTGACTGGGAGGTTATAAGTTCCGTAATCCATCTCGTCCCCTTGTTACAGATGATGACCCATGTACGTAAAAGCTGTAATGGTTATGGCAGGATAGTTTTCTAAAATTTAACCTCTTGAACGTGAAACAAGGTACGGTAAAGAGATGTAGAATCCCATTTTTGTCGTGCGGCTCGAAAAATACTTGCTAACAATTCAAGCAGCGGCTGATTCGATCGATTCCGCGGGCGAAGGCAAATTAGCTTTATCGAGAAAAATATCTTTAATTCTATAACGTTATTGGATTAAAGTTTATAATATCTCACTCTACAGAGCATATGAGAAGCCTGTTTTTTACCTTGCGCAGAGGTTTAGGCGTGGGAATGGGTGTTATAAATAAAAACGATGAAATGCGTTAACCCCTGCCTACACTATTCCCTTTACCTCCTCCACGGTGCTCCTTCTCCCATATCCTCCTCCACCAGAAAGTCTCTGCAGGAGTCGGAGAGTATAACGGAAAAAGCAGTCTCTGCGCCATCGCTGGCGAAAGAATTCTATTGATAGGTCCAATTTTTCATACTCGGATTGGCTCTAAACGGAAGGGAAAATATAGGAATTCTCTGCACGGCAAAAATTGGTTCCGAAAACCTATAAAGTAGCTCAGGTATTTATGAACCAGACATAAAGGTTTGTTTTTTTTTATTTTTCCGAGTAATCAGGGCGTGTGAAAACGGTTCTTTTTATTTTTGAAAAGGAAAACCGTAAATGGACGCGTTAGTTGCGCCGTGAAAGTACTTCGATAGATCGGCTAGCGATAGAAGCTCACGCGGGCTAATTTGCCAGTTGTTCAACATGGTGATCACGCTCTGTAAAGACGTCTTAATCGAAATTCCATCGTGGCCCTAATTTTTGCTTTACAATGAAGCTATTTCAGTTTCTCCGATATTAGCTTACCCTGCTCGTTAAATACGCGGAATTTATTTTACCCTGAGAAGAGGTTTATATTTCCGGTGGTCGTAAACTATTTCACATTTTCGAGACCAAAATTACTGCACTAATTTCTGTGGAATTTTCCTCAATATGCGACTCCTTATCGCGGAATTTATATTCTGAAATATTTTTCCAGCAGTATCACGAAATTCACTGACATATTAGGATCCAAAAAAAACCTGATCCATCGTATGTTTGCTCGAAAATTTTCGTGGAAATATTCAAGAATAATAAATTTGAGTTTTAAAGTCAATTTCTCTTTAACGTTAAATTGAAAATATTTGCTTCCTACGAAGAAAAAGCTAATAATAAAATTCGCCTTGATCCTTAATTTACTGAAAATTAACTTCCTGCCTACGTTAATAATTCTGAAATTCTTACGAAAAATTTAATCAATTATTTAAAATCGATGTGTGACCGCAAAATCATAGCGTTAAATGAAAAATTACACAACACTTTTAGGAGCTCATAAATTAATAATTGAAGTATGCTGTGTCGGTGTTACATTTCGAAATAATATTTCTTTCGAATAAAGGCTTCCTAAAGCTCAATTGTTTCTGGATTGAAAACACATTTTGAACAACGGCAAAAGGTGTCGAAAATGCACATGAGATTCATTTTTAAAATCATGCCTCGACAATAACCATAAAATGTTGATGTCGAACAAACGTGGTTTTTCTCTTGGATTTCAGCGAGGAGGCGAGATCGACGACATTTCCACATTACATAATAGATTAGGCCAAGTCAATAAAAGGCTAAAAACACGCATTCGAACGAGTCGCGACGCAAAGTTTTTCTAACGAACGCAATGTTACGCCATGAATTCGCAACTCGAAACGGCAATAAAAAAAAACGCCTTTGTTGTTTCCTTCCGCCCGGTCATTCAAAAAAACAACAAAATGACTTTCCGGGATGAACGCGGAGAAAACTCATTTTAGGAACGAATTTCACGGACTTTCCTTGACACGCGATTAGAACAAAGTTCATGACGCATTGCCTCGCCTCCGCTAACACTCTCACTTTCACTTTAAAATCTTTTTTGTCTCATTTTGAGCGTCCGTGACACGATTAAAGTCCTGCGGGGCCAAATGCGGGCAGCGGTTATTGTATCGCTAATTCTTTTTTTCCATCTTTTTTTATTTCGCATATAAGCGCATTTCACTCCTCTAGTTTTTCGCGTTTTTTTGGAACACTCGCTTTGGAGAGACAAAAAAAAAAACAAATTCAACCCACCGAAAGGAGTTTTTATACTTTTTAAAAATAATTCTACTCGATGAAAAAAAAAATGACCTGCGCCTCCCGAATATGCGTTTCCAACTTACGGAACAAAGACCGCGCGGTTTTTTTTTTTTTTTAAACGTCACAAACGATAAATCAACGGAAAATTAAACAAAAATATTCCCACGCTATGTAACATACTTTGTTCCGACATATATTTATTATTCATTGAAACAATGTAATGTGATCCCTTTGTGCATTGGAAATCAATCGGTTTTTAGTTCCTGGAATCGGCGATGCTTTAATTTAATTATGCTTAATTTAATTAAAATATAATTTTTAACCGCTAGCGTCCGCATAAAAGTCTAATTTTTAAAGAAATCTTTTATTTTTACCAGGCATACCGTTCGACTTTATTAAAATCTCTTTCTCCCCAAGGCTGAAATACTTGCTCAACCGTAGCGCAAAAAAATATAGTAGAAATAGTTAATCTCGAATCATTGTTTTTATTTCAAAAGGATAAATATTTTTCCCGTTTAATATTAAAAGAGATTTTGAGGTACAAATGGGCGTCTCCGCCGTAAGGTTTCTTTCACATACGTTTAGATATGAATACATCAAGAAAACGACAATTCAGCGTGCGTTTCCTTCTCTATCTAAAAATTCGGCATAATCCAGTCACGGTCTAAAATCAATAAAGCGGAGAGGGATTAAGAAAGTTTTTTTTTTAAATTGTATCCCCACCCCCCACAAAACACGACCTCTTTCTCCGACATTTCTGTGCGGGATATAAGGGCGGGTTCAAAATCCTGCAGACGTTAAAAGGAGACGGATCTCAACCCTTAGGCCCTTAAATCATTCATCATTACCATTTATCATTTTTATCATGTGTCACTCCCCCTGCTCGCATACCTCCTTGGGCATCAACGAAGTTTTTGATGCATGAATTCATTTGTCATCTCTCATTACCGCCAGATCATCTTCCTCATCAGGATTAAACTGTCACAAAGCGGACGGGAAGGTTTGTTTGGCAAAAAAAAAAGAAAATATTCCCCGCCATGCCTCTCTCCTCTCACGGTCCGTAATCCAGCCCACTACTAAAATTCCGCCCATACCACACATTTATCCCTTTTCCCGTTAACATAATCAAGAACACCTCTCAGCTATTTTCGTCTCACGACTGGCGGTACATTCACCCATTAATATCTCTTTCCAAATATCCATTACCAGTATAAATTTTTAATTAATGGCTAGACTAGAATGATTATAGAGTCATGCAATAATCGTTCTGGCCACATCCTTTCACCCGCTCTCTGCGAATTTATTTCGTTTTCCTGATATTTTGTGACCTGCTTCGTCCAGGATATCCTTGTCCCTCATTCTTACTCCATTTTTCCCTAATTTCTAATTTCCTATTCTCTCTTCTTCTTCACTTCACGGTTTAGGCTACTCAGCCTGTTCCGGCACTCATCCCTTCCTCGGTCTGCCTATGCCTCTTCTTCCTTTGGGATTGTATGTTTTTACTAATCCGTGGCATTCTTTCTTCTGTCATCCTTTCCAGGTGGTCGCACGATCTACTTTTATAATCTTTAACCCTCTCGTTTAGGTCATATATCTTTAATTCATTTCCAATATCGTCATTCCTCTCCCTGTCCAATCTAGTACATCCTTTAACACTTCTCAGAAATGTCATCTCCGACACTTGGATCTTATTCTTGACTTTCGTAGTTATTATCCATGTTTCGCTCGCATATACTAGGGTTGGGACAGCTATTGTTTTATACAGTTTCAGGCATGTCTCATTTCTGGTTTTATTTCTTAAAGTCTTATGTATTGTTCCGCAAATATTACAACATTTTGACAATTTTTCTTCTATGTCTTTATCCTTGTCATAGGACACATCACTTCCCAAATACTTGAAATGGTTTACCTGTTCTAAGGCGTGTTTATTAATATATTTTAACAGCGAAAAATTAGCAGTTCGAGAATTCGCAATCCAACCATCTACTGTAGCACCGGCATCAACACTGCTAACGCTGCGAACACTGTCAACTCTTACAATTAGTGTTAACGATTAACTGTAGCTGACTGCTATCTGCTAACCGCTTAACAATGGCACTGTATGCTAACTGCTGCTTTTCTTAACACGTAGTGTTAACGCCTTTAGAACTTTTTATAATCATTTTATTCAGATTGTTTGTGAAAATATATTTATAATCATGGGCGTATGAACTTTTGCCGATTAGTTGTTGATAAAAATCGGTTAGCAGGAAAAGCTTGTTTTCTGCCATTGGTTTTTCGTTTTACTCGAATAATGGTTCGGTTAATTCAAATAGAGTTAATAATTAAAATTTGTCGAAAACACCATTTGCAACAGCTTTTTTCCAAAACATTTTTCATAATTTTATGCGCAAAGAATTGCATGTCAGATCTGGTATCCTTGCTCAACCACTATTAGGATGGAATTATGTATCAGTCTTTTTGGACAACCAGCGAAATTATTACCGCATAATTTAAGTTATTTTATGAATTAGTTTATTAAGTGCTTAGAATGTCCTAAATTAAATTATTTCTTGTATATTACTTTCTTCTATTGATTAATATATAAATACTGATCAATACCCTGTAATGAGCGAAGCTCTAAACACATACAAACAAATAAAAACAAAAAATAATATAGGCAACAAAACATAATTACATTCACACTCGATTGAGAATATTTAAGAATAATAAAATGATACAACAACTCTAGTCATTTGATGTTATACATCGATGTTTTATTCGATGTGCAACTATAGATGCCATCTCAACATAATTTTTAATTTTGGTACCTATTATTAGCCCAACGGAAAACCATCGGGCTCTTAAAAAATTGTTTAAAATGCCATAATATTCCCGTCCACGGAAATTCTTTAGTTTATTATTCATACATAATAAATACATTTATCAAAAAAAAATGCGTGTCAAGAAAATGGAATTCATGGGGATCTGCCCACACCGTCCTGGTGCTGCTCCCCGTATCTTTGTTCTTGGTATTGCCTGGTGCCGGAGACGTGTTCCACGTAGATGTCGCGAGACCACTTTATTGCCTCCGACACCATCTTTTTAGCTGCTGCTGCAGCTCTCCTCTTTTCCACGCCGAGTCGCCGAAGTACTCGCTCGTTCGCCGGGTCCCATGTCCCTAGGGCCCCGATGATGATGGCGTCTAGAGTGACGGGCACTCTGTAGGCGTATTTTGCCCGAACCCTTTCCGCCAACTCCTCGTACTTCGCCTTTTTGCGGTCCCTCGCTGCGGCCAACGCTGCATTCCTGTTTTCGAAGGGTATCGTCACGTCGATTATATGTATCTCCCCTCCGATACCCTTGCGAAGAAAGAGGTCCGGCCGCAGCGCTGAGTCTGTCCCTGGGATGGCCCTGTTGCTCCTTACCTCCCAGCCTCGTGGGAGGGCGTCGAGCAGGTGTTTCAGTACGGCGTCATGCCTCCGTGTCCATGCGACGGCGTGGGGCAAGCAGTGGTTTAACACGTGCGGCAGGGTCTCGTCGGCGTCGCCGCAGCGGCGGCAGAGGGCGTTTCCTACCCGCACTCCTCGGTAGGCTCCTTTTAAGGGGAGCACGTTGAGGCGGGCCCGGTGAATAAACCTCCAGTCGCAGAAACGGGTGTGGCGGCCCGTTCTTAGAAAGTGGTTACTCACCGCGGCCCTCGTTGTTGCCTCGAATGCCTTCCCTTGGTCAGGTTTACTGACTAGTCGTCTCCTATATGCCTCCCTGACCGCCGTTCTGAGAATGCCGCACGTGCGCCTCGCTGCCTTCTCCGGGAGGATGATTACACCCGTGGTTGGAGTGGGGTTGGAGATGCGCAGAGCCAGCTCGCTCTTCGCGGGGCTCCACTCCCACGTTACTCGTGTTATTGCTGCAAGCTGCCTCGTTGCCTTCCTTGCCCTGGACCACAGAGATGCTGTGGTCCCCATGGGTTGGTTTAGGCGTCCCTCGTTGTTCCCGTTGAGGAAGCAGCACATTTCTCCCTTCGTCGGTCGCGACCCTTCTAGGCCGACCTTATGGTGCACGACGTTCTCGAGGCTCCACCATGCAAGGTTCCGTATTAGCGGTTCCCTGCATGAGAGCATCTTAAACGCGTGCACGAGGACCATGATGTCTGTCGACACGGAGAGAGGGATGAGGCCGGCTCCACCCATGGACGGCAGCAGATGGAGTATTTCCCTCGACGCACGCGACGGGAGGTTGAGCCACGTCTTGACTCGCCGTGAGATTTCTCTATCTGTTCCCCTCAGCCTTATCTTGGGGATGGCGGAGCACCTGAATGTGAAGTCGCACCGCGGCAGAAGGAACGTGTGGAGGGCGTCGATCTTCTGCCATGGTGCGAGGCAACTCTTATCCACGGCGCGTAGGTCTTCCGCGAGCGTGGCGAGCATAGCCCGCGGGGTTTGCTCGGCCTTGAATCCCACGGGAATACCTAGGTATTTATAGTGCTCCCCGTCCGCGAGTGTCCTGATGTTGACTCCGTGGACAGAGAATGCTGTGGTCCTGACGCCTCTGGGAGCACCTGGCCTGCAGTCTATGTGGAGCGACGCACACTTTCCTGGCTTGAAGCACAGTCCACTCCACTCGGCAACTTTCTCTGCGGTCCACAGTAGGGATCGCAGCATCCCTGCGTCGCGGGCGATCAGGACGAGATCGTCGGCATATGCGAGGACGCATACGTTCGACGATCCCATTCGGTAGCCGGCCAATGCCCGTTTCGCTTGTAAGGCGCGGAGGAGCGGCTCCAGCGAGAGGTTGAAGAGTAGGGGCGAAAGCGGGCACCCCTGCCGTACACCCGAATTTATGGCTATCGGGTCGGTGTCGCCTTCGGCTGTTCGGATTCTGGTGGTCGATCCTTCATACAGCCTCTTTATTGTGTTCGTGATGCTCTCCGGGAGTCCGAGCCTTTTCAGCACGCCGAGGATGTGTTCGTGGGGGACGGTGCCGAATGCATCTGCTATGTCTAGCCAGGCGATGGCGACCTCTCTCCCGTTTCGGCGGACGTCTTCGATTACTGATGAGAGGACGAAATTGTGCTCGAAGCATCCCTCCGTGGCCGGGACGAAACCTTTCTGTTGCGGGAAGGAGAGGCGCTTCCCTGCACGGGCCCATGCGGCGATCCTATCCCCCAGGCAGCCGGCGAACAGCTTTCCCGATGTTGGTCCTAGTGACAGGGGCCGCCAGTTTCCTATCTCCTCCTTGTTACCCCCTTTGTGGATGAGGACGGTCTTAGTGATTTTCCAAGCCTCCGGTATAAATTCCCTTTGGAGGCATAGGGAGAAAAGGGCCGCCAGTGCCTTACAACCGGGGTCCGCCTTCTTCCACGCCGCATAGCGCACGCCACTGTATGCTAACTGCTGCTTTTCTTAACACGTAGTGTTAACGCCTTTAGAACTTTTTATAATCATTTTATTCAGATTGTTTGTGAAAATATATTTATAATCATGGGCGTATGAACTTTTGCCGATTAGTTGTTGATAAAAATCGGTTAGCAGGAAAAGCTTGTTTTCTGCCATTGGTTTTTCGTTTTACTCGAATAATGGTTCGGTTAATTCAAATAGAGTTAATAATTAAAATTTGTCGAAAACACCATTTGCAACAGCTTTTTTCCAAAACATTTTTCATAATTTTATGCGCAAAGAATTGCATGTCAGATCTGGTATCCTTGCTCAACCACTATTAGGATGGAATTATGTATCAGTCTTTTTGGACAACCAGCGAAATTATTACCGCATAATTTAAGTTATTTTATGAATTAGTTTATTAAGTGCTTAGAATGTCCTAAATTAAATTATTTCTTGTATATTACTTTCTTCTATTGATTAATATATAAATACTGATCAATACCCTGTAATGAGCGAAGCTCTAAACACATACAAACAAATAAAAACAAAAAATAATATAGGCAACAAAACATAATTACATTCACACTCGATTGAGAATATTTAAGAATAATAAAATGATACAACAACTCTAGTCATTTGATGTTATACATCGATGTTTTATTCGATGTGCAACTATAGATGCCATCTCAACATAATTTTTAATTTTGGTACCTATTATTAGCCCAACGGAAAACCATCGGGCTCTTAAAAAATTGTTTAAAATGCCATAATATTCCCATCCACGGAAATTCTTAGTTTATTATTCATACATAATAAATACATTTATCAAAAAATGCGTGTCAAGAAAATGGAATTCATGGGGATCTGCCCACACCGTCCTGGTGCTGCTCCCCGTATCTTTGTTCTTGGTATTGCCTGGTGCCGGAGACGTGTTCCACGTAGATGTCGCGAGACCACTTTATTGCCTCCGACACCATCTTTTTAGCTGCTGCTGCGGCTCTCCTCTTTTCCACGCCGAGTCGCCGAAGTACTCGCTCGTTCGCCGGGTCCCATGTCCCTAGGGCCCCGATGATGATGGCGTCTAGAGTGACGGGCACTCTGTAGGCGTATTTTGCCCGAACCCTTTCCGCCAACTCCTCGTACTTCGCCTTTTTGCGGTCCCTCGCTGCGGCCAACGCTGCATTCCTGTTTTCGAAGGGTATCGTCACGTCGATTATATGTATCTCCCCTCCGATACCCTTGCGAAGAAAGAGGTCCGGCCGCAGCGCTGAGTCCGTCCCTGGGATGGCCCTGTTGCTCCTTACCTCCCAGCCTCGTGGGAGGGCGTCGAGCAGGTGTTTCAGTACGGCGTCATGCCTCCGTGTCCATGCGACGGCGTGGGGCAAGCAGTGGTTTAACACGTGCGGCAGGGTCTCGTCGGCGTCGCCGCAGCGGCGGCAGAGGGCGTTTCCTGCCCGCACTCCTCGGTAGGCTCCTTTTAAGGGGAGCACGTTGAGTCGGGCCCGGTGAATAAACCTCCAGTCGCAGAAACGGGTGTGGCGGCCCGTTCTTAGAAAGTGGTTACTCACCGTGGCCCTCGTTGTTGCCTCGAATGCCTTCCCTTGGTCAGGTTTACTGACTAGTCGTCTCCTATATGCCTCCCTGACCGCCGTTCTGAGAATGCCGCACGTGCGCCTCGCTGCCTTCTCCGGGAGGATGATTACATCCGTGGTTGGAGTGGGGTTGGAGATACGCAGAGCCAGCTCGCTCTTCGCGGGGCTCCACTCCCACGTTACTCGTGTTATTGCTGCAAGCTGCCTCGTTGCCTTCCTTGCCCTGGACCACAGAGATGCTGTGGTCCCCATGGGTTGGTTTAGGCGTCCCTCGTTGTTCCCGTTGAGGAAGCAGCACATTTCTCCCTTCGTCGGTCGCGACCCTCCTAGCCCGATCTTATGGTGCACGACGTTCTCGAGGCTCCACCATGCAAGGTTCCGTATTAGCGGTTCCCTGCAGGAGAGCATCTTAAACGCGTGCACGAGGACCATGATGTCTGTCGACACGGAGAGAGGGATGAGGCCGGCTCCACCCGTGGACGGCAGCAGATGGAGTATTTCCCTCGACGCACGCGACGGGAGGTTGAGCCACGTCTTGACTCGTCGGGAGATCTCTCTGTCTGTTCCCCTCAGCCTTACCTTGGGGATGGCGGAGCACCTGAATGTGAAGTCGCACCGCGGCAGAAGGAACGTGTGGAGGGCGTCGATCTTCTGCCATGGTGCTAGGCAACTCTTATCCACGGCGCGTAGGTCTTCCGCGAGCGTGGCGAGCATAGCACGCGGGGTTTGCTCGACCTTGAATCCCACGGGAATACCTAGGTATTTATAGTGCTCCCCGTCCGCGAGTGTCCTGATGTTGACTCCGTGGACAGAGAATGCTGTGGTCCTGACGCCTCTGGGAGCACCTGGCCTGCAGTCTATGTGGAGCGACGCACACTTTCCTGGCTTGAAGCATAGTCCACTCCACTCAGCAACTTTCTCTGCGGTCCACAGTAGGGATCGCAGCATCCCTGCGTCGCGGGCGATCAGGACGAGATCGTCGGCGTATGCGAGGACGCATACGTTCGACGATCCCATTCGGTAGCCGGCCAATGCCCGTTTCGCTTGTAAGGCGCGGAGGAGCGGCTCCAGCGAGAGGTTGAAGAGTAGGGGCGAAAGCGGGCACCCCTGCCGTACACCGGAATTTATGGCTATCGGGTCGGTGTCGCCTTCGGCTGTTCGGATTCTGGTGGTCGATCCTTCATACAGCCTCTTTATTGTGTTCGTGATGCTCTCCGGGAGTCCGAGCCTTTTCAGCACGCCGAGGATGTGTTCGTGGGGGACGGTGCCGAATGCATCTGCTATGTCTAGCCAGGCGATGGCGACCTCTCGCCCGTTTCGGCGGACGTCTTCGATTACTGATGAGAGGACGAAATTGTGCTCGAAGCATCCCTCCGTGGCCGGGACGAAACCTTTCTGTTGCGGGAAGGAGAGGCGCTTCCCTGCACGGGCCCATGCGGCGATCCTATCCCCCAGGCAGCCGGCGAACAGCTTTCCCGATGTCGGTCCTAGCGACAGGGGCCGCCAGTTTCCTATCTCCTCCTTGTTACCCCCTTTGTGGATGAGGACGGTCTTAGTGATTTTCCAAGCCTCCGGTATAAATTCCCTTTGGAGGCATAGGGAGAAAAGGGCCGCCAGTGCCTTACAACCGGGGTCCGCCTTCTTCCACGCCGCATAGCGCACGCCGTCCGGCCCGGGTGCGGTATTTTTGGCGGCTTTCAGTCTTCGTGCGACTTCCTCGGGCGAGAAAGGGCGTAGAAGGGCATTCAGCTCGGCCTCGGTGCATCGCGTTGAGAATTCGGGTACGGATGACGGCGGTTCCCGCCACACGTATCCATTACGCGGCGAGTTGAAGTGCCGCCATAGCTCTGCCGCGGGGATGGGGCACGCGTCCATGCCGACGCTGGTTACAGCCCTAAATGCTCTGGATTTATCCACTTTGTACGTGAATTGTAGCCACCTCGCGTCGGTGGGAGTCGGCGCACATCTCGGGGGCCCTTCCTGTTGTGTGCGTCCTACTTCCCCGGGCGGCCGTACTCCAGACAGTCTCCCGGCCTCCATTACCATGTTTCCGAGGATTTCGTTCATGAGCTCCTCCTCGCCCCCTTCGATGAGCCCCAGCTCGATTAGCCATCCTGCTTGAGCCTCGGTTGGGGCGGGAGGCGCTTCCGTGGTGACGGGGAGGGGGAGCACTAGGGGCGTCTCCTGTCTCTCCCCCATACGCCATTGTATCCTCGCCGCTCCACGTCTTGCCCCTGGTTGTCCCTCCCGCAATGGGGGCACGGCGTCCTCATCGTTGGGTGGCGGTGGTTCCTCCTCTTCCGTTGCCCGTTCCATCTGGTCGCCCCCCTCGTTCGGGCCGTCGACGAGTGGGGCCGCCCGGGGTGCTGCGAGTCTCTTTCCCATCCTAGCGTCGGTGGCCTTTCCCGTCTACGCTCTGCCGGCGGCCGGTGCTCAGGTTCAGCCCAGACGTCTCTACGATGCTGAGGTGTTTGGTGCAGAGAGGGCCTGCCGCGTCGGACCTGGTCTCTCTCAGGGTTCATTCGGTTCCCGAGTGCTCGGGGCGGTGGCGCCGGTAGACGCCTTTCCCTTCTTCCAGGTGGGGGAGGAGGATGGTTTCCCCCATGACGGCGTGGGGTTGCCTGCCTTGTGGCATCTGGCCTCTGTGTTGCCTGGGGCCGACGGCGATTATTTCTCCGCCTACCCCTTGCTAACACCCATCTCTCCTCTCTGGGCGGAGACAGATTAGGCCGCTGCTCCTGGGCGTTACGAGCGGCCGTTTCCTCTTCCGTCTCCCGGGTGGTTTCTGTCTGCCGCCTCTGTTTTTCCCTCCTCCATCGTGCGCTCTGCGGTGTTAGGGGCGGCCTGCTTGGTGCCAGCTCTTCCTTCAGCATCCACATGGGCGTCTGGCATCCTATCTCCCTGGTTTGTTTGGCCGGTCGCTTTGGCGGCACGCTGCTACCTCCATCCATCACCCATCGTATCCTTCCAAGCGCTCTTACTTTCCTCTCGCGGTCCTTCGATGACATGGCGGGGACCGCCTCTGGTGCGGGCCCCCTTTCTTCCGTGATGTGGGTGGGTTCATCGGGTGCATCTGGATCGAGGCCTTGGAGCCTCCTCGATCTTCTCGGTGTCAACAGGTCCATGTTTAACCTTCTCCGCGGCGATCGATGTTCAACTGTCGCTATTTCGCTGATCGGTGGTAAGAGATTCACTCCTAAAGCCTCGGCCATGGCTAGTTCCAGAGGCGAAAGAAGGGGTGTGCGACTCCTCCTCGGAGGGGCATAGTCTACGCTCTGCATTTTCTATTCCAGGGATATAGCGCACTGTTTACGGCGCGGGTAGCAAGGGGGTAGCAGGGCAAGATGCGTGTCCTCCGTTCGTCTTTCAGAAATATCACAAGAGCTACGGCCGGCTCAGAGTTTAGACAAGCCTAAACCTGATGTCTCCTCCTCTCAGTAATGAGATTCAGACTCCGTTGTGCGCGTTCTAAGGCTGACACCCTATCTCCCAGTTAACTCGGGCCTTTTAGTGCATGTCGCATTCCTTAAGGTTACCCTCTCGGAAGCCTCCTTAGATTGCTCTTATAATAAATCTTACAGACTAATAGAAAAACACACAAATTACCATTGCTTACCTTAAATTGCTCCAACTGCTCCGATGATCCGATACTCCGATGCTCCGATGCTCCGATGCTCCAATACGAAGAATTTTTTCGCTTGAACGGAAATATGACCAACGACGCTAACGAAGACCTCAGGTGCCAAATTTTACCTGCATTAAACTTCTCCTCGATGACTATAATTTCCAGCCGTTATATTCGCAAATTATAAATTCTGGCTATAAATTATTCGCAGTTTTCATAATATTGTTATTAAACCTTTGTTATTAATCGCAGATG
Source organism: Uropetala carovei (assembly GCA_036926305.1). Taxonomy (NCBI): domain Eukaryota; kingdom Metazoa; phylum Arthropoda; class Insecta; order Odonata; family Petaluridae; genus Uropetala; species Uropetala carovei. The sequence continues at coordinate 1,069,719 of JAXCHB010000248.1, forward strand.
CGAGAAATATAACGCATTTTCAATGCTATTTTAGCTACATTATAAAGAAAGTAGCCATAGTTACCGTCCTGTCATCTATCGGCAGCACTGGGAACCATGTCCAAGACGAGATTCGAACACGCGACCTTAGTAACCGTTTGCAGATACTCTAACCATCCGTATACCAAGGCCGAACAATGTGATAATGGTGTAACTCAGGGGTCGGCACACTTTTCTACATGGCGGGCCACATTCGTTGTTATGAATGCTTCGGTGGGCCGCATTGGAAATCACCAGAACTTCGGCGGGCCGGATGGACGTTTAAATCAGAAGTTACCTTGATATTTGTGGTCTCATATTAGAGAAAATCCAATTTAATTATTTTTCTAGAGTTAAAACTCCACCAGAAAAGGTTTTTAGACCATAATTTCACTTTTAAATATCGGATTGACTATATCACTTTTTCATTAATGCTTCGCGGACCGCATAAAACGCACTCGGGGACCGTATGAGGCCCGCGGGCCGTAGGTTGCCGGCCCCTGGTATAACTGAACAAAGTTAGCTAAAATTTAATGTCCCAGCTATGTTTGACGATCTTAGCTATTGGCCGGAAGAATCCAATCACACAAACAAGTTCAGTCATAATTAGAGCACCAAACCAATTTAAAATGAACGAATATATTAATAATTTTTATAACAGATCATTCTGACCAATATCACAATGTAGGCAAAATGTTTGAGCGCCTCTAAATTTCCTTATGCTGCATTTAATTCATCTTAAAGCGATAATAACAAATCGTCACAAAAACCTTTTTAATAAGAGCAAGCCGTCACAAAAAATGTTATTAGTTTTACTAGCGTTAAAATTGCTTGTTCGTGTGTTAAGACAGTGCTTCTTAAACTTTCAACTCTCGCGGCCCCCTTGACTTACACAATAGAGGGGTGGTTAGCGTGACTAGATCCTGATGCTATGGTCGCGGGTTCGAATCCTGCCGAGGGCATCGTCGTATGTGTTAGTCTTTGTTGTTATTATTATTGCGCTCCTTACAAAGGTCGTAAAGTGCTGTTTCTGAGTTCGTGAAAAATAAATAAATACGGCCCCCTTTGAATTGAAAATAGTAAAAATAATAAACTCTAATACAAATTCCTTTACTTTATATAAATATCAATATTTTTTATCACATCATATATCCCGATGAAATTTTATTATTCGTGAATATTTTACGTATTTGGCATTTCACCTAACATTCCCCTGGGAGGGGCCGCGGCCCATAGTTTGAGAAACACAGGGCTAAGGCACTATAATTAAACTATTATTATAGACAGGGGCGGCCCGAGGAATATTGGCGCTCCGGGCGAGATAGCAATCCAGCTCCCCCTTTCTAAATGCTTGTTGAGATATTTCCAGAGCACGTGCTCGTTTGTTCGTCGTTTTGTGAAAATTACTGATAATGAAAAAATAAAAGGAATTCCCTGGCGCGTAACTTGTGGGGCGCAGGTCCACGCAGTGAGTGGGAGCCCCAAGATGGTTGGGGACCCACAAAAATACTTAGAATTTTCCCCGTAATCTGCCGTGAGGTATTCGAAGTAGTCATATCCTTATGGGAATGAAAGATTACATCGCTCGAAATGAAGACGAAAATACCCATCTCAAGTGTTTGAAGTTGTTTTGTCCTATCCTTATAATGTTAGAATTATAGAAGTCTCAATGTATTTTTGTAATTAAATCGAAAAAAAAATATAGATAAAAATCAAAACGGTATTATAATTTCATATATTTTTAAATAAATGGGGGGCCCCGAAACCGTGGTTACGCCCTTAGGATTACCGTCAAGATTCCAGCGTGTTCAGCGATATAAATTGGCATCCAATATTTATTCACTTTAGAGTAATGCAATGATAGTAGATCGGGATAGCACCCCCAAAGACTTTGCCGTCCCGGGCACCAGCCCTGCTCGCCCGTACCTCGAGCCGGCTATGATTATAGAGTTCTACATATAAAGTTACAACAGAATCTTGGAATCGTCTTATCTTGAGCTTCTTTTGGAGATTGCTTTGTGGGACGCTTTGGTCAAAATCGAAGCCGAAAAACAGTTTCCTCTGTAATCACTTCCGATTCATCCGCTAGTTGTAGGTCCGAAATCAATCTCTCTATAATAGATTAAAATTGCTGTAATTTTTGCCAGTTTAGCTATTGTCGATTTAATCGTACTATCGCTACGTATCGCTTTGATCAAAAGATATATCCGAGGTATTTTAGCTAGATTATAAATGATAGCATCGGAAAATAGCCCTTGTATTTTTTACGATCTTTTCCCAATAAAAACGTTCCCAATCAGCATTTTAATACGGTGTTTTTCTTTTTCGGAAATATCAACTAATTAAATATCGAAGAGCTTTAACACATTCACATCTTAATTTCCACATTGTTTCCGGAATTTGGCTTATTGCCTACAATTTCAATTTTATTGGTTTGAGCTGTAATGCATAAATTTCTTTCGTATTACCATTTGTAATCGCAAAAGAAACTGTGTCCATCACACGACTTGATCCATGCAGAGTTATGATTTTTCTCGACATCAGCGTCCTCAAGAATAATTATCGGTAATTACTTTCTTGAATGATTTTTAAACACTACTAATTTTCACATTGAAAAATACTATGCATCACTTTTCAAATTGAAAAAACAAAAGGTGAACAAAATTGTTAGCCATTGCTATGGATAATAAAATGTCGATGCGCGACTAAATTTACCCTTGGCAGCGCAAGCATCGCAATCAACAATTAGAAAATGTTGTCATCGCAGCGGTAACTAAGGTACATACCATATACCGACCTACTTAACACAAGACGAAAAATTGCAATATCTCAATCCGTTTTTGATGTTTTAAACAAAACTTGTATAAAACTACCATATTGTCCACAACTTTGGTAATGACAAATATTTACATAATTCAAGTTCTAAAGGAGATCTTTGGAAAAGACGAAAAAAGGATGAGAGTATACTTTTCGGTATACCAATTTCAGCCAAAATATTTTCAGATCTTGAATTAGGTACTTGTAAAAAATTTTAAGTATTAAAGTTTTGCGCTGATCTGATTATTAGTTTTTGAGATAGAGCGCCCACGATATTCTTGTCACACATCCAGACAGACATTGAGAAAAAAGCGAAAACGTACTCAAGGAGACCTCAAAACCTGTATTTCCGTTGAATTCTCGAATTAAATTTTTTCACGAAAACTATACTTTCTACTATACTACGTATGGAAAATGTAAACAAGTTAGGAAAGTGTACAACGTATCAGAAATGGCGGGTTTCGTGCAATGGAGTATTTGAAAGAAATTATATGCCTGTACGTAAGGGAAATAGCGTTTTAAAGTTCTTTTCTTCATCATAAATAATCCATTTTCCTCCTAATTAAAAATAATGCATGCACACGTAAGTAAATTAAACGTTTGTTTGTGAGATTGTTTATGTTAGCAACAATGAAGAAGTAACCATACAAGAAAATTACTGTTCAACTCGAATTAAGACATTTATTTTGATTTTCTCGATAACGGCTACTCCTACGATAAAAACAAATTGGGAAGAAAATACTCTTTACTAGTTTTACAACTTTTATTTGAAAAATATTTTGATATGAGCAATAATTTACGAGATATGACGAAAATTTACTTTTTTGTCAGCAGTAAAGTGGTACCCCTGGTTGGTGTACGTGAATTCGCTTCTTGCTTGTAAGCAACCACACTATATATATATACATACATGGATGTTGTTCGTAGGACTGACACTTGTTTTATGATACTTAAAAGAACCTCCTAAAAATTTCCATGGAAAGGATTAGAAAGGATGGCTTGTGGTGAGGAAGAAAAGGCGCCAATTCGGGGAGGGAGGGGGGTGGGGGTGGTCATGCGCTCCCATTCAACACAAGAGGGGGAGAAAGTAACCAGGACTGGAGGGTTATGCCCTCCTAGGGTCCCTGTCTCACGAGACTGTCTAGGACACTCGGCACCCCCCAAACTGGTGACTTGCAGGGTATTATGTAGATGTAGAATATAAAATTCACCAAAGAGGCATATGTCTGATAGAACTCTATAATAAGGCGAACGGGTGTAATTTGAAATAAAGCAAATCGCATATGATCTTATAAACTTGGTACAATTTACACAAATTTAAGTTAACACGCTACCGGTTTCACGACGAATGATCGTCCTCATCAGCTGTCGTATCTCTCTTTCCGCAGTGGTTATCCAAACTATATAAAACAGTGTCACTTTGTGTGTAATGCTTTTCGAATCTTAATATCTCGCAAACGACAAAACCGAATTTGATGAAATTTTCAGGATAGCATAATGATATAATAACAAAACGTTTTAATGTGTCGAACTCGAGATCAAAGACCCGGGTTCGACTCCAGGGGATAATTTCCATTTCCAATAAAGTAACAGGTAAAAATGGACATTTCGACGTGCAGGCTTTCATTCTTTTTTAGATTAAAATTAGAAAGAATTGTCCTGCGAACTTCGGATATAAACCATTTTTAAGAAAACATTATAAAGATTCTTATTCCGTTAGTCTTTTTCCGCCTACAATTTGAAATCGCTCAATTTAAACGTTTAATTCACTCAGTTTGAGGAAATCTAGCAATTTTAAGGGCATGTTGCCTTGCCTACCAATTCCATTGTTAGACTTCGATATCATATTGTTATTTCAATCCTTATGGGTGTAAACGTGCATTGATTGCTTTTAATACGAGAGAGAGAGAGGGAGGGAGGGAAGGGACAGAGGGAGGGAGAGGGAAGGAGGGTGAGAGATGGAAAGAGAGGGAGGTAGAGGAAGGGAGAGGGAAAGGAGATAGGGGAAGAGAGTGGGAGAGGGGGAATGAAGGAGAGGGAAATGACTTTCAATACAATTTATGTTTCTGATGCCAATTTGATCTCCATAAACAGCTTGAACGATCGAATCTTTACTCCCGTTGATATTTCAACAGGCGTTACACTAATACATAATATGTACAGTATAAGAAGGAGAGGCAGTGAGGGGGAAGGGAAGGGATGGGTGAAGGAGTGAAAGGTCTTCGAGGGACATTCTATGAAAGAGATTCATCGGCGTCGAGTGTACCGAGAAGGGTTAATTCCAGGTAGGAAAGGGAATGCCCGAGGGGACGTTATGGTTTGGGTGGCGAGGGGAGGTGGTTAAATTTTTTAGGGGCGGCAGGTGGACGGAGGCTCTTACAACGTTACATTTACTTTTACATTAACTAAGACGCGTTCAAATTGCGAATTGAAAAGGGAAAAAACAGTTACTACGAATATAACGGAAAACAGGAATGTGGAGAAACACATTTAACCAATAATAATCATGGACCTTTCTTCTGACGGAGACGTACAAACATATGCATACACACATAAATACCTATTACATTCCTATAGCCAACACTAATTCACTACATCTTTTTCCATCTTCTCTCCACCAGACTCTCTTTCAAAGTTGCAACTTTCTCTTCCCTTGTAGTCGAGTGTTATGGGACTGATGGGAGTGTGTTGGTCCTCGGGCATTTGACTCGTGGAAAGAAAGAAGAAGAGGAGCCAGGGAAAGAGAGAGAGAGAGAGAGACAGACAGAAAGAGGGTGAGGTGAGTCGAGGGGCTTGAGCGAGCGAGCGAGAGGGACCGGTACAGCGACCCCTTACTGCCCCCCCCCCCCCCCCCACGTTTGAGAAAGGACAAGCAGAGCGAGTCGGGTGGTGAAAAAGGGGCTGCAGGGACGAAGTTTAAGGGGGTGGGGTAGCGGGGATGCGAGTGGCAAAGGAAAATGGCTCTTTCTCTCTCTCTACACTCCTCTCTCTCTCTACTTCTCTCTCTCTCTCTCTACTTCCAACTCTCTTTCCCTCTCCCAGAGTGGCGAATAACCCCTCGTGTCAATGGCAGCAGCTCGGAAGGATTAATCTCCACGCAGTCACAGAGCTACTTTTGATACTAACATTTACCAAATGAAGCATGCGCCCTGCGCATCAACTTTTTAAATCTCCCGGAAAATCTGTGTAAATCCTAAATCATCATGGAGATTAATTTTGGCGTAGGCACATTCTTTCGGAGGCTTAAAATATCGTGTACATTTTATACTCGAAAACGGCTGTCCATTTATAGTAGCTACTACTTTTTAGGTGTAAGCTAATCCCCTGTGCTCTATGTCACCCCGTTTAACATCGTCTTCAATGAACATGTATAACATCGTTTTCCCCTCAGAAAATGTGAAATTTTTTTGTTCAAAATTATTCTTTGGCGAACACTCTCGGAATCGAAGCCGTGTTGTTGTTGTTTTTGTAGGCACAGAACACTAAAAACTCAACAGGAGGAAAACCGAGTAAAACATGGCACTATGATTGAAATCAATCACTTTTTTAGAGTCTATATGTACTCCCTATTAATTTATGCTGCGTTACCGACATAATGACAAAGTCACAAACACTGACGTTAAATGCCCACCAGTGCATGAAAGTGGAGTTTTTTTTACTATAATTATGTAACGAAGTCTCCGTTTCGAACAGCTTAAGGCTCAGTTTTCCGCATGAAAAATATTATTTTTCTCATAGCAATTACTTCGATAATTTTAATCGCACCTCCTACTACAGGGCAATGAACGGACACAAATAACGAAAAATTACTCTTATACGTGCGATTGAGTTTTTGAATGCTTTCATCAGAGAATCGTCCACCCAATGGTGCATACTCGGAACGAGTAATCGGTTATTGAAACAAGATGGCGGAAAAGCAGACCGCCCGTCATAATACGCATTAATAATTTTGTTATAATAAATTCGGGGGAGCTAATCAAAAAATATATAGGTATCCTTTTCTGCGATTTGCGCGGCCATAACCCGAATGTATTTCAATCATTTCGGCGAAAGACATATCAGACACTTTTTTTACAGACATCGCAAAAACAATTTAATTTTTTCATTCGTTGTCGGAATTAAATTTTCAAATTTCCAAAAAGGGCACTTAAACAAAATACTCCTACATTCATAGTGTAATAATATCGGCGTTTTATTGCAAATATTTCACCTGCATTAATACACGACATTGCATTAAATACAGTCGGAAGAATTTTTAATTATAGAAGTTATTACTCATAAAACGAAATGCATGCTAAAACGGAATGCACTCTATCAGGATAAATTTTACATCTGTTTATACTGAATAGGTTTTAAATTAATGTATTCCAATGAAATTATGGCAAGTTTTTAAAACTGAATGTCAAGATGCACGTGATAAGAAATGCAGATAAAATATTTATAAAGCCATGCAAAGATAATTTAATTTATAAATGAATGGATTATTTTCCTGCATTTTTAATGTGCAAGGTTAGTACAACAAACGAAATTATTATCTCTAACAAAGAAGTTGGATAAGATTCTTCGAGGGCGAAACATCTCAGCGCAATTGACCATACATTTTCATTTCCGCACTAAAAATAAGTAATTCTACTGAAAAACCGTTCGAGCTCTTATATCAACAAGGAGCAAAAAACGAACAATGATTGCTTTATATCGATTAATAAGCCAATAATCCCTTATATCCTTTTCCCTGAAATTGTTACCGTGCAATTAGCAAGCGTGAATGAAATCAACGTCTACATTCACAATAAGATCACATCACGTCTGTCGCAGGCCAGTCCAACTACCAATTTATCCACCCATCTACGTCAGTCTAAAAAGAAACAAAAACAAATCGACCTCTTGGGAAAACGCTCCCATCATACCCGCTGGAGTTATTCCTTAAATGAATTAAAACAACTTTTTCTTACATTTCGCCACTCCCCTTATCTCCTCTCCCACCGTCTCCAATAAATTCTCTCCCTCGCGTCGGAGTCAATTTGACGTTTCCGGAGATGCATCTGCCGCAGACAGTCTTTCAGCCCATGTACGATTTTCCATTTGTAGTTCTCGAATATCCTCCCCCGCAGTTTAGAGGTAGACATCTCTCTCCCTCTCCACCCTTCTTACCCCCCCTCCCCCCTCCCTCTCTCTCTTTCTCACCCTCAACTTCCCCACATCCCATAATCTTTCAACCCCGACTGCGGTTCTACTCCATTTTTCACCATTGCGCAGGGGTTTTTTTTTCCAAATCCCCAGAGAACACCATACTTCCTTCCACCCCCCTTGTCTCTCTTTCTCCTCTTCGCAAAATCACGAACATTTATTTTTATCTGTCCTTCAAAAAACCGTCAAGAGAAAAAAAGAATTCCCACCCTCCCGCAGTCCCTTTATGTCTCCTTGTCTCTCTCAATTTCTTTTCGCGCTTCAGTGTCCCCTCTCCTTATCCTCCTCCACCATCCCATTCTCTCCCATTCGGAATCTCCTCCCTCTATCTCTCTTTTACCCTGCATCTCACCCCCACCGTCTCTTTCTCTATCACTCCTGGCATCTGGCTCTCGTAAACTCTCACTTTCTATATTTTCTTTCGTCTCTTCGTTTATTCCTATCAATAAATTCAATATTTTTCAAGTTCTTCATTCATCTTCGCCCCAGTTTTGATTCATCATCAGGTTTATTCCTTCATCTCCACGCACTCTTTCGTCTTCGTAATAACCAACTCGTTTCATACCTCTATCGTCATCATCAGCAGCATCATAGGTAGTCAGGTGCGTGATTGTTCATGGTTAAACCTGGTTCTCCGTACGCTCCCATTTTCCGCAGTCTTCTTCATGTCTTGATAAGCTCTCTTACTTGCGTAGCATATACATGCGTATAACATGAAGCGTACTCATCCACTTGCATTCGCTGTAATCCTTAGCCTTTTAATTTGCAATAAATCGCTGCTGTCCATTCTCCTATTTCTCAGTTACCTTATTATCCCATATAATGAGTGGGCAAACTATGGCTCGCTGACCGTGGAAGGCCATCGGCGCAGTCCATTATATCGTTATTTAAATGTAACGGGTAATTATAACCGGTAATTTTATACACTTTTCTTGTAATTATTTCCGTTACAAAATGTTTACAATAACAGCCAACAGCTATCTCCCATTAATATTTACTAGTAGGATACCTCTCGCAGTCTCCCTGGTAATTTTCGGCGTCAATTCTGTAGCGTCCCTCCGAAGCTGCTTGCCGTCTCCTGTCCTATTTAAAATAATCGCTCCTTCACAAGTCAACTTTCACTTCCTTTCCATTCTTGCTTCCCTTCCATTTCTTTTCCCACCAAATCCTCAGATTATTTTCTTTCTCCCTAAAAGCAAAATTATTCTCTCTCTCTCTCTCTCTCACGACCAGACATTCTCATTGCCATCACTTTCTCTCATCAGACTTCAACTTTCGATTTTCAATTTTTTCCCGTATTTTTTTTTTTAAACTCCCAAATAATCATACTCTCAAACGTCCTGTCTTCTCCTCCCCCCTCCCACACACCCAATATTTCTCATTCTCTTTTTATTTAAAATCCTCTCCCCTCTTACAGCTACATCCTTAAAAGCCATTTTCAGCGTCTCATTCCGACACGTTATTTCTCATCTTTCCTCTTTCACCCTGCCAACGGAGGAATTCTCATTTTCTTCCCAGTGCCATTCCATTTCCTGCAAAACATTTTCTTTCGCCCGCTATTTTCTAACACCCATCATTTTCCCTTCGATTCTGGATTCTTCCCGTTATTTCCTCATCTATCTTCTCCCTGTTCCATACGCAAGCTGCCATTTTTTTCATAATGTTTCGAATTTAAGACCCATCTTCGAACTTGTAAAAAAAAAAAAAACGCGCATATATTCACCTTTCCCATTTATCTCCCTACTAGCCGAAAGTACCCGGCGATGCCCGTCTTTGGCGAATAAAATCATGTATTGTATGATAATACAGTCATTTCTCCCTTTGCGCACCTCAAAAGGTGTATTTCCGTTGAAATCTCGATTTCGAATTTCTTCATGAAAACAATACTTTCTCTAAACTACGTATATTGGAGAAAGTAAAAACTAATTCTGAGATATCTCTGATACCTATGAATTGGGCCGGGAGGGTCCATGGAGGTCAGGAGAGAACGTGAGCATACGTGAGAGTAATAGGATTTCGAGTTTAACAATGTAATCCGTTGGCAAGGCAACTTCACGTTAAAAACGCTAAATTTTGTCAGAATTTGATATTAAAACGTTAAATTCGAGAGATTTAGATTCGAAAGCGATAAAAGACGATAAGAATAAGAAACTGCATTTATTTTTCTTTAATACAGTCCAAGTCCGAAAAACGTAGGTCAAGTATGTGAATTTCAATAAGCAAAATAAAATGAGGTTGCAGGTCGAAATATCGATTTTTCCATGTTATCTTATGAGGAATGGAAATCATTCTCGGGAATCGAACCCGGGTCGATTTTGGAAATGTTTTTTTCGTAAATGGCTTCCACTTTATGAACCGAACATTCCTACCAAATGTCAATCTTCTAGCTACTCGGAAAGTTCGTTAAAAATAGCATTACAGAGTTTCCCACCGACGACGACGGCGAAATCAATTTTATATATTAGATTAATTCCATGATTTTTTTCTTTTCGTGTATCTCACCCATTTATCTCCCTTTCGCTCTTCATACTCCCAGCGTCACTTTTTCCATATCTCCTAGGTCTCGTTTTCCTCTTATTCTATCCCTCTCTATCTCCATTTCTCTTTCTTTCTCCCTCTCTCTCACTTCCTACCTCCATCATTCACATCCTCCAATTTTCCTTCAATCTTTCCCTCACTTACTTCTTCTCTTACGGGTCAGATGGAAAGAAAAGGAGCTGTCTCGTCCAAACAAAGACGTATATCTATTTTCTACCTCCCTCCGCCTCTCATCCTCCTATTTCCCTCTATCTACCTCCCACTTCCTCTTCCTCATCCTCACTCTATCTCACTTAGCCTTTATCGTCCTTATTTTTTAATCTCCCTATTCCATCTACCTCTCTTTCTCTTCCCATTTCTCATTCTTCCTTGTTCTCTCTCGCTCTCTACCGCTCCGCCCACCTTTTTCCATCCCTCTTTCTCCCTCCCTAACGCCTCGCTCTTTCCTACCAAATCAAGTTCCTCATAATACGTGTGTCCGTCAACTATCACATTCCCTCCTCCCCCCCTCGAGCCCTCTCCATCTCATTTATTTTTCATCAAGCCGTAATCCGCTGAAATACCGAAGTTGGGGTGCCTCGAGGACACTCGGCTTTCCTGCGTTAGTAGATGAAACGAGAATATCCGAATTCCGCAAGTTATTTTTTGTCATTATATATATATATATATATGAAAATCGAAAGTGAAAAAAAAAATATTTTTTCAAAAATTTGTATTTAACATTAACTTCAAAAAGCTTCTCTATGCCTGGTATTTTCTAACATGGCGCGCTACTGCAAAAAGGATATATATATATATATATATATATATATATATATATATATATATATATATATATATATAAGCTTTTTGAAGTTAATGTTCAATGAAAATTTTTGAAAAAAATGTTTTTATTTCACTTTCGATTCGTTGTACAGGGTGTTCCAAAGTCCTTTAACTTCTGGGTTTCAACACTGAGTAAAAAATAAAACGTGGGTAACATTTGTTAGATTCACCGTTATATTTGTTATATATTTATCATGATTTTGTCTCAAGTCCCTTTGGCCATGATTGAGATTAGCTAATTTGTTGTTTCGTTCTTGCTTTTTCATGGTAAAGATGAGGGACTAAGTAAGAGTTCGTTCATAACGCAGCAGCGCTTAATAACAAGTATTTGGGTCACTAACAACAATCATCAAACATGGCACCACGTCATCCTAGGAGCTGAAAAAATGGTACCCACAGTAATACTTTTGATTTTCTAGAAATAACTTTGAGGACTATATAAAAATAAATATAACTACTATAAAAATAAATGTTAAGATAAATATAAAATATTTGTTGTGTTATTTCTTCACTCTGTCTGGGGGGAATGAAGGGACTATTGGAACATTCTGTGCAACTTACTTCGCGCAAATATTCGTTATTTACCTACAAATTCCCAAAATATTTAAAGATATTTCGAAAATGGTGTTAAACTAACTCACAGTTCAATCCAGCATCCACGAGAGGAAATAGTCTATGAGCCTGCCGACATTCGGATGAACCCAACTTGGAGAGGCTGACCAACTCTAAATTTCTAAATGAATGATTTCATCTCCTTACCTGAAATAAAGATAGATGTTATTCATTAATTAAAGCGAAGAAAAGATAATTAACAAATATGAAATAAGCATATTATTTACGTAGAATCTAAGTCTTAGATAATATAAACAAGTAAGAAAAGTGTACAAAGTATAACAAATGGGCGCGTTTCGTGCAATGGAGTATTTGAAAGAAATGATATACCTGTACGTAAGGGAAATAGCGTTTTAAAGTTCTTTTATTCGTCATAAATAACCCATTTTTTCTATTTAAAAATATATCTTGCACACGTAAGGAAATTAAACGTTTGTTTGTGAGATTGTTTACGTTAGCAACAATGAAGAAGTAACCATGCAAGAAAATTTCAACTCGAATTAAGACATTCTCGTTTGATTTTATTGATAACGGCTACTCCTACGATAAAAATCTGTGAAAACGGAAATGATCTACTTAACTAGTTCTACAAGTTTTATTTGAAAAATATTTTGATATGACTAATATTTTACGAGATATGATGCAAAGTTCATTTTTATCACCAGTAAAGTGATACCCCTGATTAGCGTACGTGATTCATTTTTGCGATTTTCTTATTATTTTTTATTTTAATTCTTTAACATCAAATTTGATAAAAATCCATTGGGTAGAAGCCGAGAACGAACATGCGGACGGATGGACGGACGGACAGACAGACAGATTGACAGACCGCAGATAATAGGCGCTCACGCTGGACGCGAAACGGTACAATACACATTGTACAAACTTTCTCATATACTAATGCATCGTTTAGTTATCTTTTGAAAGATATGAACTATGTAGAATCATTATAAACATCAACTTCAATAACTATGCAAAATTTTACGAAAATTGTATGAGCCGTTTTTTATGAAATCCAATTATTGTTAAATGTGCCCAAGATTAAACTAGCCTTATATTCATTTATTGAGAAATATGAATTATGTAGGATTATTGAAGACGTGAACTTAAGTTACTGTACGAAATTTGATCAAAATCGTTCCAGCCGTTTTTAAGAAAATCAAACTTGGTAAAATTGGCTAAATAAACTGCCCTTAATTACTGTGTATTGTGCAATGTCAACCATTTCTTCATAGTTTGTATTCTGTATGATAAAATGCCTAAGTACGAGATTTCATTCATTTTTGCTCTACCGTTTAGGCTCTAGAGCCGCGAACAAACAGAACCACAGACAGACAGTCGGCATAGCGAAAACCACTTTTTCGTACTAGATACACCTAAGACCTATATTTACATCAAAGTCTCGAGATGGAATTTCTTCGCGATTACAATACTTTCTCAATATACTTCATATATATGAGAAAATAAAAATTAACGTAAGAGTTTACATTTTTCAAATACATATTTGGAAAATATTTGTTAAAGCGACATCTGCACAGCGAAAGTACATTATAACTTCCACAAATTTACGTGGAACTTTTTGAGGACGGCAGCGAGAGTGGACTCGTCAATTAGTTAACACGAATTATAAATAAGGTCATTTGACTTTTTTTTTGTAACTTTGCAAAGAAATTAAGCACTCTACGTTTATACACAGCTATTTACTTCTCTCGCATAAGCTGCTACTGCGAACGTAACTTACGGGCAGCTAGGAAGAAGATAAGCTTATTAACAGAAAAGATGGGAAAGACAGAACATGGAAGAAATTTTTTAACATCACTCACTTTCTTATATTCAGGAAGGGGGGGAGGGGGGCCTCTAACAGGAGGCGACAGACGAGAATAAGGGAAGAAAAGGAAGACTAATATATACGAGAAATAAAGAACCCGTAAACGCGGAAAGAACGACTATAAAGGAATGGGAACGAACAAAAACGGGGAGGAGAATAGAGTGAAGGGAGAAGAGGACAGCCAGAGGGGCACATGTGGTTTGCGGTTTCACGGTAGGTGGAGCGAAAAGTATGTACCATCGAGGGAGAAAGAGATGGGAGAAAGATGGACGCAGGAAGGAGATGAAGGGCAGAAAAGTGGTAAAGAGGTGAGAGAGGGAGGAAGGGAGAGAGAAGGAAGGAGGGAGAGAGTTGGGGAAGGAGTGTAGAGAGAGTGGGGGGAAGGAGAGAGGGAGGTAGGGGAGAGTGGGGGGGAGACAGAGGGAGGGAGAGAGAGAATGTGACGTAGGGAGAGAGAGACAGGGAGAGAAGTAGGAAACGCAATATGTCCCTCTCCATGAAAGGTCTTCTTATCTGGCGGTCACGTTGCCGGGTGGAATGACTTCCATCACTACGTTTCGTGCTTTATGGAAAAACGCACAGGACTCCAAAATTTAGTTGATTATGCTCCAATGGCGCTTTCGGTGCTGGATTTTAGTTTGTTTATTGGCCGTGACAAATTGAGTTTTAATCCACGTGAAAGAATTTTAAGGCCGAGTTATCGCATAGAGTTAAGCACTCAATTTTTTCCTACGGAAATATGTTTGAGCAAAACACGCAACAAAGTTCGCTTTTCGGTAATTTCATTTATTTTGTACCGTAGTAATACGCTTTCAATGTGCACCATTTTCTCTATAACAACCATAGTGCAAAATGAATGGCATATTTCACAAAATGAACAGGCGTAATTACAAACGGGTTTGAAATGTGCATCAAAGAATTAAACCTAGAACAAAAAGTTTTAAATAAATCATACAAGATGAAGTATGTAATGCTATTATAAATTTTAATTTTAAAAGTAGAAAACATAGGAAAGACATACCTTGCACGAATTCTCTTATATATAATCTCACCACACTCTTTCCTGACATGAACTCCTACTGCTACAAAAACAACAAGAATGGCATCTCTACTGCACGTAAATAGCATAACTATATTGATAACCTCGTATGTGTGAAAATCAAATTTGATAATTACTTAATGAATATATAGACATATATTATTATGTATATGAATTGGCGAAGCCATATAGTCGCTGAAACGTTATTGCTGGACCAAGATTGTTGAGTGACGTCAGAAAACTGGAGAGTGCTGGGCGGTAGCTGGGCAGAAAACCTGATACATATATTATAATGTCGTCGGACACTATATATTTATTTTTTGAGTAATATATTACTGGTCCTATACCTAAGTGAATTTAATCAAATGCCTGAATAAGAAATATCATTCGATTTTATTTAAATGTTTAGGCCCTAGATATGCGCACAGACAGATATGGGTATCAAAATTATCAAAATCTCCAAGTTGATTTTTTTCGCAATTACAATATGTACTTTCTCCACATACTACATATATGAGAAAGTAGAAGTCATAATTTTCAACCAGTCTTGGGTCGCTATACCGATCATATGTCTATGCATTACTTGCAAGTGAATAAATATTGGATACCAATTTATATCTCGGAAAAGGGTATAATCTTGGTGTAGTCTCTTTTATTTTTTCATTATCAATAACTTTACATAGCGATGAATAAATTACCATGCACTTCGAAAATATCTCAACAAGCATTTTCGGAGGCAAACAAGAAAGACGGAGACTCATAGACGGTGGCGACACAGGCGCGGGGAAAATGAGAAACGTCGAAATTTTTCAGAAGGCCATGGGAAGAGAGAGAATAGAGCAGAGATGTTATACATATGCAAAAACGGAGAAAATGGATACATTTTTATATTCCCTGCAGGTCTTGTGCGTGAGCGTATGAGAGAGAGAGGGCGCCACCTGGAAAGAAAGTACAAGAGTTCCAGAGAAAATGATCGAGAGCAGCGCAATGTATAGGGTAAAAATTAAATCACGAAGAGGAGTGAGAGGATTAAAGCAGAGCGGAGAAAAACAGGAAAATGAGAGAGAAATGAGGGCGAGTGGATTAAAAAAAAAGACGAGGGAAAGAGCATGGAATAAAGGTAAGAGGAAAATTAACGAGGGACGGAAATTTTTAAGAGAGAGAGACGGCGAAAAGAGAAGTGTCCTCTTAACATAGGGAGAGAGGAAAAAAGAGAAAGAAGAAGAGAGAGGGGAGAGTGAGGAGGAGGGAGCAAAGATGGGAGAGAAAGGAAATGAGTTCCTTTTTGATAAGTGCAGCGATGCCGAGAGATAGAGAGAGATGATTACATTAAAAGAGGATGAGAAGGGGAAAGGGGATTCCTAGAGACAATAAAAGAGAGAATGCGGAACAAACTGAGGGTAATCACGAATCAAAATATACTGCAAAATATATTTTCTGTATTTTTATGTTTGTCACGTTGTGGGTAAAATAGCATATTAATTAAAACGTGCGCACGTAAATCCCCAAAACTTACGTACACACAAAGACCTATCCTCAAACACACACACATACACGTACACGTACACGTACACGTACACGTACACGTACACGTACACATATACATATATATATATATATCCCATCCAACTGTCTCAGTTCACTGCCTCAAAGTCGGCGAAAGGGTGTAAACGGAGGCTAAAGGGCGAAGCACAGTGGTGTCCTCGGACACGGGCAGGTTCAGCCATGCTGTGAAGTCTTTCTGCAACATCTCCGGCCAAAGTGAAAGAGGTGCTCACCAACCCGCTCTGGGCCAGCGTGTTGTTTTAAGGCCCACAATCCCCCCAGGTCATGTACACCAATAAAACACGGCCCTCGTTCTCCGTGGCGGTGGTCAGGAACAAGGCGCGAAGGCAGAGCGTGCTAAGAATTCCCGGAGGTTAAACACCCACTGCCACTCTTTCTCATCCTTACCCAATTCCTATAACATCAACTACCGGACTTTGTCCAGCGAAGATCGACTTCAACAGCTCCAACAACAACTGGAGAAGATCAAGTGGGACATTTTCGGGCTTAGTGAGGTGAGAAGAAAAGGTGAAGGCCTGTTGGAGTTGAAGAGTGGACATCTTTCTTATTACAGGGGAACTGACACAGGAAGAACAGGAGGAGTTGGATTCATCGTCAACAAAAAATTGAAGAATAATATCGTGGAAATGGAAAGTTCATCCGAGCGGGCAGCTAGACTAGTGCTTCAAATAAATAAAAGATATAAACAGTTAAAACAGCCAGTGAAAAAGTTAACCGAAAAAAAAGACTGCTGACGGAAGAAAGAAGGAAAATGAAAATTACTAATGATCCTAAAGAAATTATCCATTTTGCAGAACTAAACAAAACTATAAGGAAGTGCATCACGGAAGATGTGAAAAAATATAACTATGAGCTAATTGAGAATAAGATAGAAAACAATAGAAACTACAAGAAAATGAAGCAACATCTCTCTATCGGAAAGAGACAGCTGGTGGTCTAGATGCTACCCACAGTAGGAAATTAATCCTAAAACGGGTACAAGAATGTTACACCAAGTTGTATGGGGATCCTCTAGCAAATGTATATACTGTATATGAACATCGAGGAAAGAGGAAGGCTTGAAAAAAGGATTCATGGGTAGCCATTGGAACAAGTTCCAGGCAATAAATAACTTGTTAGAAGCATCATCATCATAAAAGGAGGTGCAAAATACATCAATGCAATAAGAATTAGGATAGCGAAAATCGCTTTTAATAAACTTCTACTGACGGGAAATACGAAGGAAGATATACGGAAGAACTTAATCAGATCCCGTGTGCAGTATCACCTTGTGAGTATCGGAAGCACTGATAGTGAGGAAAAATTTTAATTATTTTTTTTATTTATTTATAAATTGTAGAATGCTCCGACGTGTGTGTCCTAAGGAGCTATACAATTACAAAAATTACACGAGAAACTTCAAAATGTAGGACTGGAGAAGAATTCCGAAGACAAAAACTGAAAACTAGGAAGAATGATTGCACGAACCGTAAGAAAGGTAGGGGCGGAGTGAATTACCTATGGAGAAAATCCAAGATTAAATAAGTGTTAGAAGAAAAAAGTGACGGAAAACGGGAAAAAGGAAATATTTCAAGTACTAGATGAATTGAAGAGTAAAGAAAAATATCATAAAAGAAATATTTGGGAAAACAGGAGTCTTGGGAGAAACATTTAATCAGTAATAATCACGAATATATCTAGGAAGATATTAATTAGGATGATGATATGAGTATAGCGGCAGTAAAATATTACGAGTTAATCCGTACTATGAGTCGCGCTTTTCTGCGCGATTTTTTCCTCTCTTTCTTTCTCTTGTAAAAAAAACGAATGATGGCATCATCCGCGGACAAATGAGAACACACAAGCAGCCAATTAGCTAAGGTGTTTTTTCCCCACAAAGAACCCTTGCTTTGTGTCATCTTCGAAAGGCAAAGCCGAAAATAATATCCAAATTTCTTAATATGACATAAACATCAAATTAAAACCCTCAACTAAAGAGATAAGCCTCGTAGTTATTCATAATTTTTAATGGCTCTTGAACCGAAACCTATATAATTGTGGTTTTAGATAAAGCCATGTTTTACTAAGGTTGAATAATACATATTAAAAGTACGAGTTTTCTTTGTTAACTGACACGTCTGCATAAATTATTTACATTCTTATTTTATTCGTAGTTTTACATTATTTTCAAAATATATCATGATTGTATGGTACATACATGATATATTTTGTACCATTAAATTCAATGCAATAATATACTATGTTTTGGACCTTATGCTAGCATACAATGGTGCATACAACTGCAACAACAGATGACTGGCTTTCCTGGTTTCTCTACAAATACGAGCAATTTCAATACAAAACGTCTTGATTAATCGTCAAAAGATCAATTTCCAGTACTGTAAAATTACATCAACAAATAAAACTTTCGGAAGAAATACGTATTACAAGCAATAAATTTAATAACGCGCCATTTGACTCAGTTTTGAAACACTCCTCAAATTTCCACCTTTAAAACGTACAACCACCGCTGAAAAATAAAGAAAATAATTCCAGAGCTCCGAATTATAAACTCAAAACATTCTTTAGCATTTTCTCCAGGGTTTATCGATTCAAAATTTAAATATTTTTAATCTCCAAAAAAGAAATCGCTACGGAGGGGGAAAAAATCCGTGAAGCAACAGTGAGATAAGCTCTGGTATCCATGACGTGTTCGTGAGAGGTGGAAGATAAGAGGAATAAAAAGAGAGAGAGAGAGAGAAGGGTGGGAGAAGAAAGAGAGCAAGCTGCTGCCTTGGTCGTAAACTGCTAAGCAAGGTGAGTCTTAATCGCGAAAGCAAAGTATTTGGAGCAGAAGGAGTTGTGACAAAGAGGGTTCAAAAGGGGGAAGAGATCCGGGTCTCGTTGAAGAGCTGGGAGGGTGGGAAAGCAGGGGAACGGTGAGAAGGTATAAGGAAACGAAGGTGGGAGGAGAAAGAATGGAGGGGGGGGGTGAAGAAGAGGCGGGGAAGGGGGCGTAAGAGAGGCGGTTATAAAAGGAGAAGGGAACGGAAAGAGGTTGAAACTCACGCTCGGATTCCTCGATCATCGCTCATTCGTAATTTTTATACTTCAAACTCGTACTTCCAAAAGGTTTAAAGGGATTATTTGGACAACCCCTGTAAGCGCTTTTGACGCCACCTTGCTATAATGAGGGTGGATTAACGTTTTGTCACTGCAATTTGAGCCGGCTTTTGGTCGGGAGTCTTTTGAAACTGCGATGTAAAATTGAGAGGAGTGTTCAAACTAACAACGCGGTGAATTATTAACTATAGGAGATACTATACTCTATTCAATGGAAAATCTTGCTGCAAGTGGGATCTATGTACCTACCTAATAAAAACTCAATTAACTATCATATTCAATCGATAATTAGCGAGCTCTTCTTACGACTAGAATTAAGTTTAAAAAATAAATAATTAATAATCCAATTGACAAAATAAGTACTTCTTTGGAATATGTCCAATACGCGTAACAAATTATGAAATTATACGTGCATTTCTGCTTCCGAGCAGTCGTCATCAGTCATTATTCAGTCATTAATGAGTAATTATTGTATCATTTTTGAACTACTGAGGCATTATTATATCTTATTATTCAAAACGCCGCTGACATTAAAATAGCAAAGGAATCGGAAATAATATGTTAAAGGTGTTAATGCGTTAGCACAGGGATCGGCAACCTTTTCCATAATGCGGGCCACATTCGTTGTTGTGGATGTTTCGAAGGGCCGCTTTGGAAGTCACGAGAGCTCCGGCGGGCCGGATGGACGTTTAAATCATAAGATAGCTAGTGATTTTGTGGTATCATATTCGTGGAAATTAATTCTAATTAGTTTACTAGCGTTTTGAGACCATAATTTCAATAAAAAAATACGGAGTTGCCTATTTAATTATATCAACCAATTTTTCATCATGGCTTCGCGGGCCGCATAAAGCGCTCTCGGGGGCCGCATGAGGCCCGCGGGCCGTAGGTTTCCGACCCCTGCGTTAGCATATATATGAAAATTTGCGTTAATTAAATACAATGGAGTATAATGACACGACACTTTAACGCGAGAATTAACTTTAGTGTTTCGTTTATATTTCTTAGGATAACTAATGTACTTTCAATTTATAAAATAAGTGATTCCTTAGAATTTTACTCAGAAATTTTTAATAATTTGTAAAATATTAATGTTATAAATATACATTTTTAGTAATATTACTTTCTACCTATCGACATAAATTTAGACTCTATGGAAATAAGGATACTATAAGAATATCTAGTGCCAGTATTACCCTTATATATTAGCTCTCCAAATGTTAATGATCACATGAATAATTTGAGAGAATATATCAAAGTTGACGTATTTAAAGGAATTCTAAATTTATACCTGTATATATGAAATCAGCAAGCCATACACCTAAAATATTTTCCTAGCCCCGGAATTAGAACATAACACTTCACGCTCCGTCGCATCGCATCATAATAGATTCCAATTACCGACTTTTAAGACCACATTGTTTCGGAAATTCCACACAAGAGCGTTCTGAGGCAAGGGGATACGCGCAATTAGACAATTGAGGACACAAAAACAACCCCAAGAAAACAAAAACCCCTTTTTTCCCCGATTAATGAGTCGTTTCACGCGGGGGGAAAAAATATCCAAAACGCGTTCATTTCCGCACGCGATTAAAAATGCGCAAGAAAAAAACGTCATCTCCCCCCGTTCAAAAATACCGACGCGTGCGATTATTCACGTTGAGGGTTTTGGAACGGGGCAAAAGCGAAGCTGCGAGGCAGACAGCGAAAGAAGAGTGATGGGAGTGCGGTTAGGCGGAAAACACACGGGTTGAACCGGGGTGCGAAAAAAAAAAAACAACTGCCGGAGCGCGCACGCATTAAAGAGATAAGAATGTACGAGGAATATTAAGCTTGGGAGTTGGAAAATGACAAAGGGGGTCATGTGCGGAGGCGGTGTGGTGCAGGTGGAATGGAATAGAGGTTTTATGGTAGGGCGAGTGGGTATGTGCGAAGCTGGAGAGAGAGAGAGAGAGAGCAGTTACCAAGCCTCGTATCCAGGTAACAATAAGGGCTCAACCATTATGGTCTATGCCTCAGCTAAAAGAGAGGAGTGGAAATGGGACGAAGGAAATAGAACAGTCGAAATGGAGAGGGGGGAAGGAAATGTAACAAGGGGGAGGAGAAAGGAAAGAGAGAGTGAGAGAGCAAGGAGATTGCGATTCCACTCTCTCTCCCTCTCCCGCTGAAGTGAGCTTTCCAAGGTGTTTCCTCAGATGGTCTTTGTTCACGTGCGAGGACCCCCTCGGATCCGTGGTTTTCATCCGAGAATATCATAACGAATGAACGCCGTACTCTCCAACTTGCTAATGACGCCGAAAAGAACCCAAAGCCGCGCGGTATTTCCCGGGTTGTTTTTTTTTTTTCATGAACGCCGCGGATAACTCGAGCGGCAGTCGGAGCGATTTTTTTTTTTTCGTTTTTTTTTTCCCCTAGCGACCGTTTTTCGCATTTTGTCTGCCCTTTGATTTTCAATAAGAAATCCTTTTCTTTTTTTATTTTTCGATTTTTTGACGAGATATTCTTCAGGGCGGCTTATGACGCGTGTACGGAGTTGTTTTTTCTATAAAAAATGAGGCCCTTGATCTTTTACGTTCGCGAATGGAGGTACAGTATAGCGAAGCAGTGTCTACATTTTTACCGTTTCCGTAAAGAGTTTCGCGAAAAGTTAACAGGTAAGGTTTTAAAAAAAATGGCTGCCTAGGATATGCATAAATGGTCCGGTAAATTCGGTAAAATTCAAATTTTGGAAATGATCGTACTAATATTCCTTCATTTTTACAAACAAAGATAATCTTTATCCTGTCAACCACCTAACAATTTATCAACCCTTTTAACCCATTGCTTTCCATGGTGATTGCTAGCACCGCTTTCCTCTTGGGAAATCTGCCGGTGCTCTCCAACGATGCTTAAAATCGGACCCTCGAGAACAATAAATTTACTTTTTTTTAAAAGTTGTTTCCTCTCTACATGTATTAATCACACAAGTAATCACCCTGACATTGATTTATTCTTATTTATGATTATTCATAATTTTCCAAAAAAAAAAGCTATATTGTGGTTTCGCTTGACATTCGAGAATAAAACTTGGCGCTCTTCATTTTGAAACGTTTGAAAACCGCCTTCTTTTTTTCACGTCTAAGTTACATCCCAATAACACGACAAACAATCTCCGCTTCTTCATATCCTACCAAAATAATAGCAACCATAGATTTCTTTAAAAATACAACGGACATTCGTAAGTAGTAATTCAGAGAAGTAAAAGAACGGGCTCACTTTCTTCACAAACACGCGTTTCCTTTCCGCATACATATCTGTCCAACTATTCCCTCTCTATGCGTCCATTCCTGTATTCTCCCTTCATTCCCTTCCACTAGCTTTATCAAGAAAACGGTTAGCGAAGAAAACGACCAATCTGGGATTAAGGACCGGGGAGTGAGAAGATGCCAGGCGTTTATGGTAGGGAGAGAGAGAGAGAGAGCGTATAAAGAAAATGGGATGAGAGTGAGATCATCATCTCCTCTTTTTATCCTCGTGATGGGCGGGAGGGCATAAAATGGGGGGGTCGGGTGGGGGGAGGAAGTTTTCGTAAAGCTTTACCCTTTAGATTTTTTGGTAGACTGACGGGATCCAGATAAAGACGAAGAAAGAGGCAGTTCGATGGGGGATTTTTTTCTTTTTTGAACGCTTTGACGGAAGGTTGAAATGAGACACGTGAGATCTGGAGAGAGGAGAGAAAGATAGGAATGGAGAGAGAAAATGGGAGAGAGGGAGAGAAAGGGAGAAAATGTGGAGCCCGGAAAGACCGGAAAATCGACCATCCGGCCATTTCTTTAAAGGTTCCATCGCGATCGTTTTGAAGTTTGCTTCATCCAAGACGTAACGGATAGTTGAGTAAGAAAATCTGTTGCGTCCTAATCCTTTTCGCAATGCCGACAAAATTTCGTGGCGAATATCGAAACAATTGCACTTCAAATTCCATTCAGTTCGATGGACGCCTAAATTCGATTTTTTTTGCACCTACTCAACTGAGATATTGTTCGACAATACTAAGAAGCGATAATTGTTGCATCCACAGTAATGCTCAAGTTAATACGTCATCCTTAGATAATTTCAAGATTTCTTTATTGATACCTTCAGAGCCCACCTTTAACACTAACTCCAGCACAGTGGTGAGTAACCTTTTCTACGTGGCGGGCAGTATTGATGGTTGCGAACTCCTTCGCCGGGCCACATTGCAAGATGTCGATGCTTCGGCGGGCCAGATTAGACTTTAAATCGAACATAAACTACATATTCTGAGGTATAACGGTGAAAATCAAGTCTAAATTAGGTTTTTATGGTTAACATTTCAATATCAAGGGTTTAATTGTTTTAATTTGAGTGTAGTATATGATACGGTTTTGTGTTTAATCTCTTTTTAATCATAGCTTCGTGGGCCGCATAAAGCGCTCTCGAGGTCCGCATGCGGCCCGCGGTGCGTAGGTTACTCGCCACTGCTCTAACAGCACCAGAAGAAAGATTTTTTAAAACTATAATATGCTGAAAGTTCTTAAAAACCACCTATTCTAAGCTCTCTTTTAATTAGAAGACCTAAATGGAGTAAATCTCCTCACAGTTGCAAGGTTATGAAAAACCACTCTGTTATGGCTAAGATAAGTACTATTTTTTTCAATTTTTTATACTCAAGTGCTTATTTTTTAATTTGTTTTCATCATACTACGAGCTCGATAATTCTCTATTGCAATGTTTTTCAACCTTTTTGCTTTGGCGACATACTTTTAAATGATACAGCTCTCGCGACAAACCATGATATAAAAAGTCAATTTTTTTGGTTAAAACAACAAAAATACTTAAAATTCATTATTTAACAATACAACATCATAAATATAACAAAAAATATAAGAAAATGTTTGTTTGTTAACATCAAATTAGTACAAATATGACCGAGGTCATTTCAGAGTATGTATGTACAACGAAATCTATATATGTATAAATAAAATTCATTATTTAACAAAATAAACAAAAAGAAATAAAAATCTGTCGAATAACAATTTTTAAAATATTAATGTGAAATTTGAGCCTTTTTTTTCTAAATTTTTGCCACACACCGGTTGAGAAACACTGCTCTATTGAGTACGCTTTTAAAACAAAAAACTGTTGACGACATAAAAGTTGCGTTTTATATCAATGTCAATATTGATTCCTAAACAGCATCCAACCCAACCACAGGGATATCGAAGAATTCACAATAGATACAATTTGTAGCCACTTTTTGTTTCGAAATAGAATGCTTGGAATTTTTTCACACGCATGCGACAAAAATTTCACCAGAAACACATCGAATCCCTATATTTCTTTTCTTTTAAAAACGCTTCACTCATCTCCCTTTTTAGATAGTTCGCAACAAGATATGTAAATTTTTAAAACCAACAACAAAAAATTAAAAATAAGACAGATCCGAAGCATTTCTTGCGTTCCACAAATACATTTCCTTCGGGAATTCGGATTTTTTCTACGCTATCGTTTTATTTTTCTCCGCTCACATTTTTTCTATCGGCGTTCTTTATATTCTTAATTCAAATTTATCGCGTTGTTGTGCTCGGGGCAAGGGACTTGCGCTTACTTTTGGGTAGATATCTTGACTAATTTGGAGCGAGATAACGGTCAGGGACGCGATAACAGGGGAACCAGAAAAGGAAATAATCAATCAAAGAGAAATTCTCCCTCTCTCTCTTTCTCTCTCCAGCCCCTTTTTCTCCTTCTTTCGTTCTTTTTTGCCGTCTTTTCCCATATCTCTCTCTCTCTCTCCATTTTTTTCATCTCTATACTACCCTTTCTCTTCCGTTCCTTTTTTCTAATGTTATCCGTTACCCTTTTACCCCGTGGACGTTTTTATTTCTTTTTTTTTAATGGTAAAAATTTTCTCATATACTAAAGCGTAGTTTAGTTATCTTTAAAAAAATATGAACTATGTAGAATCGTTATAAACATCAGCTTAAATAACTGTGCGAAATTTGATGAAAATCGTATCAGCCGTTTTTTTAGAAAATCCAATGTTTGTTCATGTTGCCCAAGAATAAACTATCCTTATATTCATTAATTGAGAAAAATGATATATGTATTGCAGACTTATACTCAAGTGTCTGTTCGAAATTTGATCAAAATCGTCCTGGCCGTTTTTGAGAAAATCAAATTATTGTTAAAGTTGCCTAGAATAAACTAGCCTAATATTCATTTTTTTATAACTATGAACTATTGGTGTTATTGAAGAGGTAAACTCAAGTTACTGCACGAAATTTGATCAAAATTGTTGCATCCGTTTTTGTGAAAATCTAATTGTTGTTAAATTTGCCTAGAATAAAGTGCCCTTAATTATTGTGCAATTTCAACCAATTCTTCTGCATGATAAAATGACTAATTATGTACGAGATTTCATTCATTTTCGCTCTACCGTTTAGGCTCTAGAGCCGCGAACAGACAGACAGACGGCATTGCGAAAACCACTTTTTCGGACTCAGGTACATCTAAAACGTATATTTCCATCAAAATCTCTAGATCGAATTTTTTCGCGATTACAATGGGTACTTTCCCAATATACTTTGTATATGAGAAAGTAAAATAAGGAAAAATAATGTTTCAGCTGTTATCTCTTTTGGCTAATACTTGATTTTTTGCCGGCCGGGTTAGACTGGCAGGCAGTGCACCTGCCTTCTAACCCAAAGGTCGCGGGTACGAATCCCGCTTCTGGCATGGATGTTTTTATGTATGTTGATTTTTATAAGAGAATTTGATGGTGCAAAGTAACCTTAGCTGTTGACGCACCTAAAAACCTAATTACTACATCTACTTGTTCATTTTATAATGCCTGTTATATTCGAGTAAATAATGCTCGTATCTCCACCACTATATTTTTGTATGTCTGTCTGTATATCTATGCCTGCCTGTTCCTTTATGCACGCTCATATTTCTGAACTAATTCCTACCAAATCTGGCACGATTGTAGGGGGTATCACGGGAAAGGTTAATGCCTCGCTTTAGTGTCCGTTTCAAAATGGCGGCCCATTTTCTGTCTGCTCCTTTATGCACGCCTACAATCAACCGATTCCAACCACATTTGACACGATAGTAGGGGGTCACTAAAGGAAATGTCAACACGTGATTTTTGTGCCCGTCTGCTCTCTTGATTCAAAATGGCGACCGATTTAAACATTAAATTACGCGTATTTTCCCGAGTTCTACTATTGATTTGAATCAAATTTGGTACGATGTGGAGGGCTCCCAAGAATAATTCATACGTGGTTTTTGTTTCTCTCTGTCCGTTTTATTCAAAACGGCGGTCGAGGGAATTCTTAAATACCATGTATCACCTACAATTCCTATCGGATTTGAATCATATTTTCCCGGGCAACGCCCGGTATTTCTGCTAGTATGATATATTTACGAAGAACGAACTCACGAGACATTATTATAAAGAACGAATTCGACTTGTGCTTTCGCCGCTTGAAACTTTAAAAATTATCTTTTAAATTGTTTTTTCCCAAACGTTACATGGTTTAAAAAAAACCTTATTGAATTTCTTAAACGCCCTATGGCGTCCACGTGAATGTTCGTATGGAAAATGTTGTTCCTTTGCTTCCTCTCTAATTTCCAATTTTATGCCGCCAATGTGTCGTTTTTTTATTCCTGGTGCAGTGCTTTTTTAATGCAAATTCCCTATAAATATTCTATTCCTATTTCTCTTTCTATTACTTCTGCTTAAACACTCATCTTATTCCCCTTTCTCTTTCTTTAATTACTTTTTCCAATCTCTTTTTTTTTTCTTCTCCCGTGTTTCCATTCTGCAGCTTTTTCCATCGCTCACGAAAATCATTTTCATCTCCTTCTAGCAGATTTACGGTAATCGCCTTCCTTTTCCATTCGTGTTGATGATTTTCGTTCCCCGTCATTCACGCCATGCTCGCCGCAGAGCTCCAACGACGACTAAAATAAAGTTGTATAAATGAATTTCTGTAATGATTTTTTAAAATGTGAATTAATACATAAAGGCGTCATTAATGACTTTATAGTTTTCGTATTTAATTCGAGGTTCACGAATGATTTATACACGCTAGCCCGCGGTCACAAATCGTCCTTTCTCAATATCCTGCAAGTCACGACAGTCCTGACGAAACATATTAGTTGATAATGTCAACTTGTGACGTAAGAAGATTATTATCTGAACGAATATGCCACAGGTCGGTTTGTTATCAATATAAAGTAAATATCACTATCTAAATCCACTTTAACCCCTCAAGCCGATTCGACGTACATAGGTACGGGCCCTGACTTCTCTTTGTTCAAATTTGAATAATTGAGCCATCTACAGTGGATTCACTTGAACTAAGTAAACAGGATCGAGAGGTAGGTAGTTTGTCGAAAAGCTGATTAATCCGGAATAAAATTTTCGGATTGAAGAAATGATGCATAAAGAGGTACATAAATTATAATTGGACAATTACTGAACATAAAGAACAATAATTTTTCTGTTGTTTACCTACATAGGGTTTTATTACGATTACTAGTATAAGTGCCCGTCAACAATGACGAAGAGTGATTTGGTTTGGTGCACATTAAATAAAAATGTATTGTGTGTGCATACATTCGGGCAATGCACGTACAAAGTTGGTTAGCATTTTTAAATTGTGGAATTTTTACAATTTCATATTTTTCCATCGGTTTTGTCCAAAAACTGTGCCAAATTTCAAGTACATCTGATATAGCTGGAGCTCGGTTTTCTTTTAAAAATAAATACCGCAGGAACGCAAATAAAAATCTATTTTGGTGTAGTTTTTCACGGAGAATACGAATAATTTATCAAAAAATACATATCTTGATCGATTATTCTGAAATAAAATTGAGGCAGTCTTCTCTGATCTGAAATCATACCTCCTGCTGAGAGGGTTGCCTTCGATCCGAGCAAAGGTTCGAAACCCTCACCGCGAGTATCTATTGTGCTTCAAAAGCTGACCTTAGTCCCCTCTTGCCAGGTATATTTCTATGCTCGCCCCCAAACAGAAGGGAAAAAGTCGATATATCTGGAAGTGCATAAGAAGTCATATTTCTGCATTCCTGAAGCGTTCCGACAGACAGACAATTGTATTTTATTATAGAAGATAATTAATTTTTAATGGACAACACCTGTTTTCTTTTCTCGCTCATTGTTAAACAAACAACGGTCTACAACCTGAACAACATTGAAAATGTGCTTGGAATATGAGAAAAACTCATAAAGGAAAAATATAAGTATGTACATATATGACACAAACTACGTTGCACGATTTATTTATTTTTTTAATTTCCAAAGTGTCGAACTATCTTTTACTCCTGTATATTTAAACCTTTAAATTATGTAGCTTGTACCTAACCAACATCAGACAACATATTTTTACCTCACCCTTATCTCCTCCGATGTGAACATCTACCATAAATCCCTACGCACCTCACTTTGAGAGCAAAAACAGGAAAATAATTTGGTAAGTTAATAAGAAATACTTTATTTCATCGTATTTCTAGAGTGTCATAATCAATAGGTGTTTTCATACTGTGGCTAATGTAAAAATCCGGCCCTGTACATATCTGCATTTTTGAAGAAAATACTTAAATAAAAAAACCGGGAAATCCGGCAACGTCTCGGTCCCGAGCGTCCCGGATTTATGAGAGCGCACTTTAATAAACTATGTACCTAATACACGTTCCATATTTTCACTACATTCATTTCGGAGGAAGAAGCTTTCATTGTTACGAATGGAAAGTCTCCATAAAGAGTGCAGCTGCGCCGGTTAAGAGAGAGACCACTGTATTTATATATCATCGACAGAAAAAATAAGCATGAATGCCAATGACGGCGAAATACATTAAAATGGCCGCCTTTGGAAGCGGACGGGGATTTTATAAAATTGCCAGCTTGAGGGTCGAATGCGAAAGAAAAAAATTAAACAAGCACGAAAAATTCCGTTTTATGAAGCTAAATTTTTCGCAACCTAAAAATACCGTTGCGATCATTCCGCGAAAAGAAGACCGATGAAGTTCGCTCGTATCTTGAATCCGCCATGGTACCATGCCCAAGTTTGCCAAAATATTTCACGCGATTATAAGGGCGTTCTTCTCTTTTACTAAGAGGAGACGGTGAGATGTTTCTCGAGTGTTTGAT
This sequence comes from Uropetala carovei, assembly GCA_036926305.1. Lineage (NCBI taxonomy): Eukaryota > Metazoa > Arthropoda > Insecta > Odonata > Petaluridae > Uropetala > Uropetala carovei. The sequence continues at coordinate 1,099,422 of JAXCHB010000248.1, forward strand.
GGTCAAGAGTCAACTTCGTAATCAATCACAACCCCGGTCAACTCGACCTCTTCTCGCTGCCATCCATCAACAGTTATTTCTCCCCCTCTCTCTCTCTCTCTCTCTCTCTCTACGTTCCTTCATCTATTTCCACCCTTTTACCCTTTACTCGTTTCCTTCCTCTCCATTTCTTTCTCACTCGCGACTCTCTCACGCGCGGCAAATTCTCCGAAAGTTAACTCGTTGCCGCTGACAAATTGTTGCGCGATTTTTTTCCTCCGGGTGAATCGCGGGAAGTATCTATATCGTAAGCTGCGCCAAGATACGGTAAAGTTCAAGTTCTTTATGCAATTTAAAACTCTTTAATTCGTTCTCCTGAAGATGCCATTACGGTCGTTTGAAGTTTCGCCGACTACTTCGCGAAATTATGGCGATAATTTTCTTACTCCGTGTCGCATTGATGTTGCTGAAGATTTCAGCCGATGTGCTGCACCAATAGCATCAAAATGAATTTAAAATTTTAATACTGTTAACGAGAAGTACACGCGTCAATTTTTTACTGAAAAAACTTAGCTTCCGGAAAGTACCACTACATACGACGTTAACGAAATTTTTACTATTATTTTAAATACAATACTGAGGTGACAGTTAAGTTTAACGGCATATATATTCTGTTTCTCTCAGAGTCAATTCATGATATCTCTTTCCTCCTTTCTTTACTTCTTAGCTTGAAGTTGACATTCGAGCCCGTAATCCTTTATTGAAAGGATTTTCAAACTGTGTTCCGTGGAACCATAGGGTCCGTCGAAAGCTTGATGTGGTTCTGTGAAAGAATGAGAGGGAGAGAGGCCCCATATGTGCCGCCTCGTCCTTTAGAATTCCGGGAAAATTATTTCAAATGTAAGAGTTCCTTCAATTTATAATGTCTGAAAACCTCTGGTCTATTCCATTTAATAACTGACTACAGAATTTTTGTTCGTACGATAATCTACATGGAAATTTTATTGTTGCTCGGTGGAGTTATTTCGTTACCATATTGACTTCTGTTACACTTTTTGCAGGTGTCGTGCTTTTACTTCCGACTGAAGTATTCACAATCTCTGTAGATGTTTTTATCGTAAACATTTTCCCTTTTATTTGCCGAATTCATCCAATTATTCTCTCAATTAAATCTAACTTCTACCCGAATGAAATGTTCCTTGTTTTTACTTTCTAATGCTAAATAGCGTGAAAAGAGACAGGAAGAACACCGGTCAAATCGGTTTATGATGCCATAAAATCAAAATAAACAACTTTTAATTCGTTATACTCGCGCTTCTTATGCATTAATAAATTTTCCAGTTCATTTTACCGAAGTAAAAATCCATAATCCGCAAATTTACCATAGTTCCAATATTTCCAAAAGTTCCTCTGATACTTGTAGTAGTAGTAATTAGGTTTTTTAGGTGCGACAACAGCTAAGGTTATTTTGCACCGTCAAATTCTCTTAGAGAAAATCAACATACATCACAACATCCACGCCCGAAGCGGGATTCGAACCCGCGACCTTTCTGTTAGAAGGCGTTAGAAGGTAGGCGCACTGCCTACCAGTCTAACCCGGCCGGCTCCTCTGATACTTACATCAATTTGCTCCTCGTTGACGCTTTTATCTCATTATGCGTCACGGAAGATATTTCCTGTTCCCAGGAACTGAAAATCCTCAAAATCAAATGATATTTCGTGCATATAGTCAAAACACAGAGTTCCATTAAATGATATCTTACTCAACAGGTTCCGTAGGCTATCATTTGCGCAAATCTATAATTTATACACACCTATTCAGTGACTTCTTAAGAAAGCAATTTGTTACCTGCAATTAATATTTTTAGAAGTTAGTAGCTAAACTATTATAAAATTTTCGATATATTATTTTATTTACTCTTCTAGATAGGGATACAGCTGGTCTAAAATACAGCTCAGGGAAATATTTTTCTCATTAAATTTACGTATTTCTCGTATTCTTTCATCGTCATGTTTTAATTTCTAAGCCTTCTCGTTCCTAATGCTTTATTTCCGTACGCCTTTGAACAAAACACCACAATCTCACCCTCCACCACTCTCCCTCCACAACTTTCGGCCATTTTCAAACCAACCGCAGAATCGACTAATTAGACGGTCCTTAACCACCGAGACTGGGACTTGGAGCGGCAATTATAGGAGTGGAGAAAATTTTGGCCCATCACCCAGAACGGTAAATAAAATAAGATCGTTGACGTAAGAAATTGTCTACACGGGAGGCGTAGAATTGCTCTTGACAATGAAAAAGTTCCTAGTACATATTATAAATACACTAGCATTGAGAATATACGCACTACTTTTTGGTTTCTAAACATTCAATGTTTCGTTCAAATATAATTTCAACGTTTAGTATCTTCCAACAATCAGTCACTCTAAAGGAAAAAAGTGCGTTGAAAACAAATCGATAACATTACTACCAACGCCAAACAAGTAAACCACGTACAGGTATACCTAACAAAAAACATTTCGGTAAGCACGACCAAATTCGTGGATAAACAGACAGGGAGACAAGATTATAAGTAGAGATTTAAAAATGTAAAACTGGGTGATGAAATTTCTTCTGTCGCTTATGTTAGTAGGATACGAATAAATAAAAATCGGACAATCTCTTTCTTTTTTATTATATCTTTTGGCAACGAAAAGGTTTCCAGATACTCGATTTGAAGGGAACTTTAATAATCCATAATTCGTAAACCATATTACCAATTTGAATGAAATTTTTTTATTTTACAGCTGAAATACAATTTTGCAATTTTTACAATGTTTACATTTTTACAGATTAACTGATATCCATGGAAAATATTGAGAACACGCAGCTGAGTTTTTATGAGACAAAGGCGATTCTAAAATGGTACTGGAAATTTGAAAATATCGTAGAAGTTCAGCGAGCATGGGAAAGACAATATGGAACAACGGCGCCAACTCGCCTATCAATAACCCGTCTGCGTGATCAATTTGAAGAACATGGAACTGTGCACAATATCAATAAGACAAGCTGTGGGAGGAAAAGGAGGTCAAGAAGTGTCGAAAACGTTGAAGCTGTCAGGGCTGCAATTGACCGTTCCCCAAGGAAGTCAACAAGACAGTCTTCACGAGAACTACAATTGAGTCAATCAAGTCTATTTAGAATCTTAAAGGAGATACATTTGAAGGCATTTGTACCTCGATTACTGCATGCAATCCAGGAAGATGATCAAGACCGACGAACACAATTTTGTGAGTGGTACGTTCGAAGAAATGATGGAATCGGAACTTTTGAGGATGCAATTGTATGGTCAGACAAAGCCACGTTCAAACTGAATGGTCATTTGAATCGTCATAACTGTGTTTACTGGGACAGTGAAAATCCTCACTTCACCTTGCAGAAAGATGTTAACCTGCCAGGGATCACTGTGTGTATGGGACTCTCCTCTCGTGGGATAATCGGACTTTACAGATTCAATGGTACTGTTACTGGAGAGAGTTATCTTGATATGTTAAGGAATTATGCAGTACCCAATATCAGAAGCATGTTTTCGGATACATTGCTGTATTTTCAACAGAATGGTGCACGTCCACATTTTCATAAAACTGTACGGGAGTACCTGGACAGCAAATTTCATGAACAATAGATAGGTCGCAGGGGAAGTGCTTTTGAATACACTCAAAGGTCTCCAGACCTCGGTCCCTTAGATATTTTTGCATGGGGATACCTGAAAGATAAGGTATACGCTAAGAAACCACAAACATTGGAGGATCTGTGGATGGCAATACAGAAAGAAGTACACAAAATTTCAGCTGACTTGTGCACTGTAGTATGTAGGACTGTTGAAAAAAGATGTCGTTTATGCATCCATGTTGGCGGTGGACATTTTGAACATCTCATTGAGTTTTGTTCATTATAAAAATTAGTATATATTTCAGCTGTAAAATTTAAAAAAATCATTCAAATTGATCATATGGTTTACGAATTATGGATTATCAAAATGTGTATACATAATTTTGAATAAGCAGGAGAAAATTCCATATTATTAACTAAAAGTAACTTTTTATTAAAAAATTCAACAATTTGTTAAAATTGTCATTAGCTATTTTATTAACTTTGCTTTTCACAAAATGTTAAGTCCCCGCTTTATTTTTTTGACAGTTTTTAAATATCGTCAACTGATCTTGATTTTTTTTTTCAAATTTCTAGCGGCCCAACTTAAATCCTTTTGCAACACGCCATTGAGTCGCGACCCAAGCTTCATCTCCTCCTCTTTACGAGTTATTTTCTGACTTCAATACTAGCGGTAGAAATACACGAACTTTTCGGCTATTTTTAAAAAGTTGACATCGCTAGTCAACTGGGGAGCGACGAAATAATCCCTCCGCCCACACCGAGTCTTGTAAGCGGGCGGATCGCACTTCCACACTTTTTGTGGGAGGATTTGGGAAGGGGAAGGAAAGAAGGGAGAAGGGGCAAGCACTTAGGGAGGAATGGCCTATGTCGTCGGACTACTACTACGAGTTTGCCTCGCTACAACACCTCTTCCATCCTACCTCCCAAACCTTCCTTCCTTCCTCCTCTCTCTCCACTCCCTTGGGTATCTCCATGGGAAAGTCGTTAGCGCTGCTTTGGTCCAAAACTCTTCCTCTCCCTCTCTCTCTCTCTCACTCCCCCTAACTCCCTCCTACGAATTCACTCTCTTAGAAACCTCACTCCCTCTCCTCCCCTCTCTCTCTCTCCCACCTCCCCTCCAAACTCCCTCCCGACCATAGAGGATTACGCTATCGTCACCAAATGTCCCTACCACTCCCACTTCCTTTCTCCCCCCCTCCCCCCCTCCCTCCCCCCCACTCTTCCCCTCCCTAGGGCTACCAAGTTCTGGCTTCGGCTTCATTAAGGCTCCCAACGACGTTGATTGGGGTACATGGGTTGCCATAACGACCTCTTATTGGCCATCGGTACGCCACCCCCTAGGTGAATTCAATGAAAAGGAGATATTTAATCTTTTACGGCGCTTTACAACTATGGTTGTTTTGTACTAAAAAAATGAGATCACTTAGTGTTTTAACAGGGGATTGAGCGCGGATTAAGAGGGCCTTGAGGATAATGACTTCCACTCTGCTATGATGGTTTTTTTAAATCTCGAGTGAGATGATAATATATATATACACGGGAATATTTTTAATTTGAGTACACATTATCGACATTGTTCCAGGGTTCCCTGGGGGTTTTTAATGGGTCGATAAGCTGATGATGATGAAATATAATCGCTCTCTGTTCTGCACTGCCAGCTTTTATAATGACGATATATTCATGAAAGACGTTAAATTTTTTGTTGCGGAGAACGTAAGAAATAGCCAGTCAGAATCGTTGTTTTGATGATTTTTATCTGAATCGGTAAAAGGAACTCGGCGTTAACGTTATTAATTACAGCAATTATATTGCAAAATAAGTGTTGGAGCAATTGTGTCGACTGAGTTGGAGGTGTATATACCAACACAGCGTTTTATTTTTATAACAAAGATCCTTAATACACTAATATGAAATACAAATGGTTGTTAAGTAATCTATAAAGTCCATTATATAATTTAATGTCAACAATTAAAGAAAATTATGTACATTTATAAATTTACATCACTTCACTCACAGAAATTCATTAATGTTATCGAATATCAATTTTAAATTATTTGAAATATGAATAGTATATCAAAAATTCCAATGTATCACTTCAAACTTAAAAATTACTGGATTATTATTTGGTCTCAAAGTAGGGCTAAAAGTATTCAATTTGACAATAATAGTAAAAACAAATACGTATAGGACTTGCCAGTAAAACCATATTTGGGCGTAATTTTCATTTTTATAACCAAAGAATACTTTCCGAGGAGTTGCTTGCGAATTAAAAATCACTGACTCATCGTCAGTGTAATATGATCCCTTATTATAATAAATTGAATAACAAAGTATAAACTCTCATTATACTAAATGGCTAAATAGTTTGTATACTTTAAAGTTACTCTTTGGTAAAAATTAAAATAGATAAATTATAATGTGCCTATCAACAGTAATAATGGCAAACGCAAAGTCACTTTGAATCCAGTTGGATTCAAATCCGAAAAATCAGCGGTGAATGATAGATACCACTTGTACCTTCATTTAGCTAAATCTCCATTCGTCTACAAAGTAGTAATTCATTTCCAGAACTGCTACCCATTTGCAGCGGTCGGTTTTCAAGAAAATTAATCGAAGAAAAGACTAAGCTTTCAAACTTCGCATTTGCCAAATAGCGTGAATAATACCATCATCGCGACGAGAAACTAGCCAACAAAACTAGAGCGGATAGCGGGACGCCGAACCATGAACGGGGGCCCAAACTTTCCGAAACGACCTAAAATCACGAGAACGCGTTAAACTTTCTCTCCCAGGCCGATACAAGATTTTAGAAAATCCGAAGAGTTCACCACTATAGCATCATCTCCTATTCGAATCTACCCCGCTATAAAAAATAACCGAGCGACCGCCACCCCCTACACCACTTAACAGACAACGCATCTGATTCGAAGGATGAGAGAGAGTAGGAATCCCATCTCCTTCAAACTCTCCATAAAAAAAAACATTACGGCGAAAGAGGAGATTTCGGATAGTTAAGTGTCCATCGGAGAGCCTGATGGTGTCGATGTTTTCGCACGGACCACCCTCACCCTCACGTGGATCCTAAATGTTTATAACGGGGAACGACGTTTCGAAGAGATAAGGGACCGCGCAAAGTGTGCGAAGAGATAGACAGAGAGAGAAATATCGAAGAGTAAACGAGGGACGAGATGTACGCTTTGGACTAGGAAGATATCTCGCGCTTAAGAAACTTCCGCCCCTTCGCCGTGTTCTTCACGCTCCCTTTTATTCTGCTACTCGCGCTCCCTCTCATCCCTCTTGTCACAGAGCGATCCGCCGAAACTTCTCCCGCAGCTTCTTTTCCACCCTTCGTCTCTCCTCGCTCCCAGAAATCCTTCCGAACGTTTGCCACCTCCCCCACGCTATCGAACCGCTTCACCGACACGAGGCCCAGGGGCGGATTGGAACGCCGGGACACCGGGCAAAGTCCCGGTGGGCCGACGCTGCTCCTGGGCCGGGGCTGCCTGAGTGGTTGCTGCCTCGACCAGGAGCTTTTACTTTTAGTTGTTAGGTGGGCCGATATCCGAGTATTTGCCCGGGCCGATTTTTGCTCCCAATCCGCCACTGGACACGACTATCTGTCGGTCTCTACAAAGAGGATGGAAAGAGGACTAGAACGGAGAGAAATTAGAACACGGGAAAGAGAGTAATGAAAAAGCATTCTTCTCCTGGTGCACACAAAACGATTTAGACTCCTCTCTCGCTATAGCTTGGAGACATATAATGCAGACATATGTCAATGCTCGTTTTGACCTAAGACAACCAGGGTACATGATATAAGTGTCAAAACTTACAATCGTCGATTTTTGAGGACATTCTGCTGCATTACGCCACCTGTCACACGTCAATTTTGAGAACTTCATGGTAACGTCTACATTTAGATGTAGAAACATATTATTTTCCTTCACTGATCTATCTCGCATCACCATATATACCTTATCTTAATAAGCACACGCACGCACACTTGTGTAATGCTGGTTGAAATATCAACAGAAGAATTATAGATAGATTATTAATATTTGCGTATAATGGAGAAACCATATGATAAATTTGACCGTGTATTTAAAAAAAATAAGATCCGTGTCCAGAAGTTATCTTTATTTCAACTCCCATCCATGCAAAAGCTAGAGCAGAATTGTACCCTCTGATATGTTCACGGTAATTTTGCGCTTCTGGTGTTTCTTCTGTCAGCAGCTTTTTTAATAATTCATGCGCTTCTCTTAAAGGTGCCAGACAAACTTTACCATCGTGAGAGCACTTTGTATATTTTTCGATGTGTTTAGTTCACCAGTCCAATACTTTGCTTTACAAAATGCACATTCACTTGTTGGATTACCAATATTATGTTCGGTGCTACTATAGCGTGCGTTCTACCAAGATATTTACACTATATCGTGCGGTCTACCGGGATATTTACACTATAGCGTGCGTTCTACAACATATTTAGACTGAATACTGCAGTCTACAATTTTTACAGTACTTTAGAATGTGTAAAATCCCAATTTGACTGTTGCGCCGTAATAATACAAAAGTACCCTAGAGCTTGCTAAGTTAGCAATGCTAACCCATGACTGATCGGCCTATCACGACATTTACAAACCCGATCACCCGACAGCGGGGAGGGATCGTTTGGTTCCAGCGAGGCGAAGGGCGCGGTAGCGCTCGGAGACGACAACTAAAATAAAAACAAAGCGAGTCGAAGGCTCGCCAATATCCTCTCCATTTGCGGCGCAACAGTCAAGCGAGATATATAGACAATATTTGAAAAGTGAGATATATATGGTAAAAATAAATTTAAATTCGTAGACCGCACGCTATACAAATTTAAACTTTCGTCTATTTGTAAGCTTCACTGAAGGTCATTGAATCGGAGGTAACAATGACGGCCGCCTTGGCAACGCCCGGGAGGGGTACGAATAATCCACAAAATTTCGAAACAAAAATCGTATTTCTGAAAACTTCGACCGTGCAAAATGTAAATTTTGCAGGAATAAGATAGTATAGAGTTTTATTCGTCGAATAAAGCAAAAACGAAAAAACGGTCCATATTTATGTATTTATATTTATATTCATACGTGTTATCTTATGGGAAAATGTTAATCTCCTATATTGGCAGCACTGATTAATCCCGGTTGACCAAACCTTGACCATTCACTAAGTTAGGATGTAAGGAAGAATCGTACCAAATTTGGTTACTCTAGCTTTTATCGTTTAGGAAGAGTTCCATGAACAAAAACACAAACCAACAAACACACGCTTCAAAATATATTATAGTAGATAGATATATATATATATATATATATATATATATATATATATATATATATATATATATATATATATATATATAGAGAGAGAGAGAGAGAGACTAGTTTAATGCCCGTCAAAAATGTCGGGAGGAAAGATACGATCGTTCAAACTATTTAGGGAGATCATAATATTAACATCAGAAACAACTGTCTTAAAAATCGTTTACCCTCCCTCCATCATCCCTCTCCCTCCTTCGCTCTCCCTATCTCTCCCCCATCCCTCTCCATCACTCTCTCTCCCTCTATCTCGTATTTAAAGCATTCAAAGCACATTTATACCCATAAGGATTGCAATAACAATATGATATCGAGGTCTAACAATGGAATAGGTAGGCAAGGTAACATCCCGTTAAAAATGGCAAGATGTCCTCAAACTGTGTGAATTAAACGTTTAAATTGAACGATTTCGAACTGTAGGCGGAAAAAGACTAAGAGAATAAGAACCTTTATAATGTTTTCTTCAAAAGGGTTTATATTCGAAGATTGTAGGTCAATTCTTTCTAATTTTAATCAAAAAAAGAATGGGAGCCTGCACGTAGATATGTCCATTTTTACGTGTTACCTTATGGGAAATGGAAAATCTTCCTTGGGTCGAACCCGGGTCTTTGATCTCGAGTTCGATGTATTAAAACGTTTTGTTATTATATCACAATGCTAACCTGAAAATTTCATCAAATTCGGTTCAGTCGTTTGCGGGACATTAAGCTTACAGAAGCATTATATGACAAAGGGACGAAGTGCCACTGACTTTTACATATGTTTACTGGCTGAAATACCCGGCGTTGCCCAGGGAAATTTGGTACAAATCCGATCAGAATTCTAGATGATACACGGTATTTAAGAATTCACTCGGCCGCCGTTTTGCATAAAACGGGCAGAGAGAAACAAAAACTACGTATGAATTAATTCTGGGAGCCCTCCACAATCCTACCAAATTTGATTCAAAGCAATAGTAGGACTTGGGAAAATACGCGTAGCTTGATCAGTCCCCGCCGTCCAATTACGGATAAGGAAGTAGTCGTTTCCCACCTTTCTCACTGTGTATAAGATGTAGAGTTACCTGTTATTTGAGAACAGGAAGTTTATGAGAACAGTTATTTTATTGAACAGTTTAGGCATCAAACAGTTCGAAAAGAACTGTTCCGTTCTTTCTGACCCATTTCTAGCATTCACTCGTTGCCATTACCATACAAAGTTATTTTGCTTTTTGTACAAGTAATATAAAACATTTGGCCTACGACCTTCTTATTTGTGAAGAAAGTATGTTGAAAGTTTGATTACTCTAACTTTAACGGTGTGGAAACGTCTAGATGCAGAAATAAACAAACAAACAAACTTTCATAAATATATAGGAGATAGATAACTGTCTTACAATTCCCTCATTCCTTATCAACCATGAGTATCAGACACTAATTACATGTGATCAAAATAGATTAATTAGGTTCACAACAGGCCCTACATATTCTGTGGAAAATTTAAGATTACCAATATGAATTGTATACATTTTACATAATTCACTAAGTTACCTGTGACTATTTGTAATGTCATTATACAGTAAAGAAAACTTGTTTTAAATGGATTTTAAAAACGTTTTACAACCATGCGATCCATACTACATGATCTGTTCGCCTGATGATGTTTCTAAGCGCTGAAACTTATGTAGTATGTAAAAAAAAAACATTTAGAATTGAGCCAAGCTATTCTGAAATAAATTTTTTTCTGTTATATATTTTAGTAGAAAACCTTAATTGCAGCATGATTCCTGATTGTTCAGTGTATCTACACTCACACGGATACACTCAAGCCGACAAAAGCTCAGTCTATCTTACATCATTACGAAAAAAGAATCAGTATCATCTGTCAGTTTCAGCAAGTATTTATATGTATTTTCTTATTGATATTCACATAAACATTTGCTCATTAGCAACACTAAAATAATTATGACACCGACATCCTCAATTAATTCGAGGCAACTAAATTTTTCGAAATGTTTCCGTTTCTACCCCATTTTCCTACACTTGATCGAATACTAATTCGTACCACTTTAACGAATTTGTTGTGCCATTATCGTTGCCCTTAATAAATAGAGCCTCTGTAAGTTGAACAATTCCGAGTTTCCCATAAATTGAGTTTCAATAGTATAGTTCTCCATAGCCCTATGTCACGCAATGATCGTCTCGACCATACTGCCCTCCACCGTCTCACAGGAGCATTTACATTTACATTAATACCCTGCAAGCCGCCAGAATCGTTTGGCAGGGGATGTCACAGAACCAAATGAACTCTAACTAATGCCTCTGTTGGACTGTCTTAACGCAATGATAAGGCCACATTTATTTTACTGGCGGACCACCTGTTTGAAACATCTGTTACAGACATTATGCATAAATCTTCTTTACATCTCATTTATTCTTACCCCTGCAAACGAAAGATATATGTCTTTCTCTATTTCTCTCTTACTATCCCTCTCATTTCCCGCTATTCTCATTCGCCCTCTAAAGATTTCTTTGTGGTAGAGAGAGAGGGAAGAACGAGGCCTTAAAAAAAAATTAATTCGCCCTCTTAAGATTCCGACCGGTTCTTGGTCGGGTATTTGCTGATTAAGGTCCTTTCGGCATATAAAAACGATCCGCTCTGCGAAGTTCTCGAATACGTCCGATTGTTCGGAAAATGTCCTTTGTCTTAGCTCCGCTTTGTTCTCGCCTTATAAGTGGTCTAATATAGTGATTAAGACGTAGATCTTTCGGCGGCTTTTTAGTTCCCGAATCCGTATTCCTGAAAGGCTTCGATCGTTAATTCTCTCTCTGATGAGCTTTGTAAATGAAATTTTAAAGGCTGTTCGCTGGTTTTCATTCGAGTACAGTTTGAAATATATCGTAATGAGAATACTTACGGTTTCTCTAATCATATACCACAGTTTGGCAATTGCGAAATAATTTCACTTCGAGATTTTCGTAAATATGCATGTCATATTTACTCCTGTGAGTGAAAACTCTTATCTTGCAATACCGTATTCCTGTAATTTATCCTTTATAACTGGCTGTAAGTGGCTCCTGGGAATAAACTGTTTAAAATAATCTACAGAAATGTGACAGTTGCATATGGCATCCCCCTCAATATAAGTCCCGTTAAAACATCGTGCAGTAGCGGAGGATATGGTTGTGTCGATTTTTAATAAACGTCCTTTTGTTCAAAAATGGTTCTAACGATTATCATTATGGAATTAATTCTGTTATAGAGCATGACACCAAAAACAATAACATCTAAGTTATTGATTGTATCAGAAAAAATAACTGCATAACATCCAGTGACATATACACCGAGTTACGCCGCCAAGTTCACCGCCTGCACTAAGCACCTTGCAACGAGCCTTGTGAAAAGAATCCGTCAATTTACCGTTTCTATATATCCACTCTGAATGTATTATGATCGACCACATAGAGGCATAAGCGTTACTACGAAACAAACTGCGGAAAATATGTTTATTTTAATAAAGTAATCAAGTTAAGCATAAAATATGTTCGCTATATTATCATATGCAGTCTATGTCGGGCCATTTTTTTATTTTCATCGTCAAGTTACAGAATTTTTTAGGGTGTTTGTAATTTATTTTGGCATAACTGAAACTTTAAGTAAATTTAAGTCATGTTCGTTGACTATATATGGAAAATATATACCAAAATCGCGGACAAATAATCGCTGATTTTCACAGAAAAAATAACTGAAATAGCGTTGAAACATTCTTAAAGGCTTGTTTTGCCCTGTGCTCGTATAAACTATCGGAAACGTCAAACGAGCAACAAACAGAATAGGGCAAGTGGTCTTCCATAAACATGTAATATGGAGTTCATAATCGGAGGTAACGTGACCCAGTCGTCAAAACTAACGACCTATTAAGCAGTCATTACCTAATCTCTATTATTCCATCTGTCTTCATCCATCACTCGTCTCTCTCTCTCTCTATTCCAACATTCTCATTTGAAAATTCCATTTATAGACGCCAAAACATATAATCATGCCTTATCCAGGGGGGGTGTTTTCCGGGGTATTTGTTTTCCCACCCAAAAGGTAACGGCTTGAATTCTCAATCAATACTTCCCTCATCCCGATTGCTCTTTTCCTATCAACCCGTCAAATTTTCGACGCTTCAAATTTGCACGACACGCCGATTATTTTCCCTCTTTTAGTTTCATAAAGAGCGCTTTCCAAAGGGAAATGATTGATCGATCGTGAAGATTTCTTGCTTGGCCGGTGTTTTTCTGTTGGGTTAGAAAATGAAAGAAGAAGATTGGTGGCAAAAAGTAAAGTGCCTGTAACGATTCAATTCATGCATTTATATGGCCAAAAATCCATTCGAGAAAGATATATGATCGATTACATAGCTAAATTTTGCTACAAGGCTACTCCTAAAACCCTTTTATACTAAGTGACGGTAAAGGATGAAAATTTTTAATATCGCAACCTAATTTACGAATTCATTATTTGGAATTGATACCAAAAAGTAATTTTTAATTTTTACTCAGTTTAATTTGGGAAGGTATGACTGCTTTATTTGCGTCGGTTTGGACTCCTGTTTAAAAATAATTTTCGGTTGAATCGTGAAAACTTAAGATTTATTTCTACAAGTCTGTCTGTCGTTGTATCCAGCACTGACTAATTCTTAACTTGCCGATCCAGAATTGCAACGAGAGTTTACATCCATAATTAAGACATTCATTAAATTATACATTTGATAAATTACATTCGTTTTGAGTAGATGTATCGCTGTTATATATCTTATCTTATTGTGACTCCTTGAGACCAAATAATTAACAATTTCCTGTTATAAAGAGGTAATGTGAGGAGATACAGTGACCTAACTTTTCAAGAATGATCCTACAATTTTCCTATGATTTCATCGTCTTCATTAATATTTCTTGGGCAGAACTTTGAATTCGATTCTCCAGCAATTGTCTCCACCTCTATATTTTAGTAAGTCTGTCTTTCTAGCTGTCTGTCTGTTCCTTTATGCAGGCCCATATTTCTAGAGCGATTCCTATTAAATTTGACACAATTCTAGGGTGTGCCAAGGGGAAGGTTAATGCTTTGTTTTAGTGTCCGTCTGTCCGTTCGTTTCAAAATGTTAACCCATTTCCTGTCTGCTCCTTTATGCACGCCCACATTTCTCCACCGATTCCGCCAAAATTTGGGATAATTGTAGGGGGCATTAAGGGAAGGTCAGCACGTGTTTTTAGTGTCCGTGTGTCCGCTTGATTCAAAATGGCGGGCGATTTAAACAAACTACGCGAATTTTCCCGAGTCCTACTATTGATTTGAATCAAATTTGGTACGATTATGGAGGGCTCCCAGGAATAATTCAGATATGGTTTTTGTTTCTCTCTGTCTGTTTTATTCAAAAGGCGGCCAATTGAATTCTTAAATACCATGTATCATCTAGAATTCCGATCGGATGTGAACCAAATTTCCCCGGGCAACGCCGGGTATTTTTGCTAATATTTTATAAAGCACAAATTTATAATTCAAAATGCACGAAACGTAAAACTGTAAACCACTCTACCCTTGAGAGGAAACTAGCATAACGGAAGTGAATTATTGGTTAGTTACAAAAATAGCATATGAAACTTTTTAAAAATGAAACAGAATTTACAATTTAGAATTTCTAGCCATATCTACAATCAGTTAATGTTTCCACAGTCACGCTAATATTTTATGAGATATCGTTGAATGTATTAATGATGACAGCATGCTATCATACATTTTATTTATATTTAACTTTCAATAACATAAATTCTACCTCCCTAAGTTGCGTGAACATGCATCTTAAAATGTTACAATCCTCTTTAGCGATAAAATCAGTGCGTAGGAATCAGTGCATAGGAATGTTTTCGCAAAAAACACCCCCCATATCCCAAGTTCTTCATTCATGAAAGCCTCATAAAATTTTATGTCGCAGTCAAGCAAGTTGGCACAATTTTTTCGACATTTCCTACGCCCACCTTCGCCATTATACCGGCAGAGATATCCCATGGAGCTACAACAATGCGAAAACCGTAACCGCGACAGCCCAGTCATAATCCGAACCGATAAATCGCTTGAAATCGTCGGACGAGAGAGAGAACGAGGAGGAGGACGCTGGAAGAATGAGAATGTGGCTAGGACGGCGCAGAAGTTAAAGCCATTTTCACCAGCCTCCCTTGTAAAGCCCTAAATGGAGAGAGGGAGAGACCGCAAGAGTTTGCTGCGGCTAAAACAATGGTCGGTGTGCGATATTTCATTTGGCGATCGGAGTGCGGGAGAGCGAATAGGAGTGAATGGGGAAAGGGAGGGAGAAAGAGAAATGAGAGGAGTTCGATAGGACAAAGGAGGGAGCTATGAAGTCGATCTTTCTCTCTCTCTCTCTCTCACTTCTGTGTCCCCATAAGAAAGGATCTTAAACTTAAACCTCCACCCCCTCCATCTTCCACTTCCTAATCCTCACCAATTATTTATTCTTTAATCGGTGAGATTCAGGCTAAGCAGCCCCTTATTCCGTCTATCAAAAATACAGCAATAAACATAAATACAAGTAAATACAGGTAACCTCCGATTTACGTAGGGGATGTGTTCCTAGAACCGGCGACGTATATCGAAACGACGTAAATCGGACATGTTTTTCCCGTATATTTATCTCTTATATATTTATGAAAGTTTGTTTGTTTGTTTATTTGTGCATCTATACATTTCCACACCATTAAAACTAGAGTAATCAAACTTTCAACAGACACTTTCTTCACAAATAGGAAGGCCGTAGGCTACTTATTAATACCAAATGTTTTATATTAATTGTACAAAAAGCAAAATAACTTTGTATGTCAGAAAGAATGGAACAGTTCTTTTCGAGCTGTTCTGATGGCTAAACTGTTCAATAAAATAACTGTTCTCAAAGAACAGGTAACTCTACATCTTATACATAGTGAGAAAGGTGGGAAACGACTACTTCCTTATCCGTAATTGGATGGCGGGGACTGATTAAACTACGTGTATTTACCCAAATCCTACTATTGATTTGAATGAAATTTGGTAGGATTGTGGAGGGCTCCCAGAAATAATTCATACGTGGTTTTTGCTTCTCTCTGCCAGTTTTATTCAAAACGGCGGCAGAGTGGATTCTTAAATACCATGCATCATCTAGAATTCCGATCGAATTTGAACCAAATTTCCCCGGGCAACGCCGGGTATTTCTGCTAGTATGTTATAAAGGGATTAACTAATTAAATGATTCACTCGAATTCTCCATCTGCATAGTGATAGAAAGGAGAAGCATTCGATACATTGCAGCGGTTCGCTCAACGTTATATCGGACATAGAAACGACGAACGACGTAAAACGGAGTAACTGTCCCCTATTTGTTAACA
Source organism: Uropetala carovei (assembly GCA_036926305.1). NCBI lineage: Eukaryota > Metazoa > Arthropoda > Insecta > Odonata > Petaluridae > Uropetala > Uropetala carovei. The sequence goes on from JAXCHB010000248.1 coordinate 1,115,801, forward strand.
ACGTTATATCGAAACAACGTAAATCGGAACGACGTAAATCGAAGATTACCTGTACAGTAAAAATAAAAGGACATCAAAACCTTAGCTACACAAAAATGTTTTGCCATAATGATGACCCATAGGGATTTTTGCTGGCGTAGAAAGCTTATATAAGAGGATAAAACAATAGACCGGTAACAGTTGTAAATGAAAATAATGAGCGGATGTGCTTGTGTAGGAAGAAGAAGATTATGGGTTTTGTACGACCACCATTCGTTGTCCATCTGATAAAAAAAAGTTTTCTGCCTCCCAAACGCGTAAACCTAACGCTAGAGAGGTGGGGAGGGCGATGCAGTCGGGGAGAGGAGGAAACTGCAAACGATACATTCGGTGTCTACGAGCTTCTTAATGTAGAACATACTCGGTACCTAACTAATGAAGGGATAATAATTCGGACAGAAAGGAAACCAATAGTATAATACATTGATTTTCAAGTGACTGAAGAAAGTAGCCAGCCGCGAAAATATGAATAGACGACGGCAACACAGCGAGATTTGCAGGATTACTAGATGAAGTAAAAGAGAACGAGTGAGTCACGACGAAGGCGTGAATATCCATAAAAATACTAATAATAATAATTATATATGCTGAAATTAAGATATATTCATCAACACATATCTGCTATTTTTACACTATGATATATGTTAACAGTAACACAAATGATATCATTATACGGAAGAATCTATTTATGGACTAATTAGCACGACCTGTGGTGTACATAAGCCACTTCTTCAGAAACACCAAACTTGCAGTCCATCCATGCCAAATGTCTTTTTACCACATTCGTCTGGTGAAATATTCGGTTGCGGCCGTTTGGGAACGTTTACACCAGCACATTTTACGTTAAAGGACCCACAAGAAAAAGAATTCGATATGAAACGGAAAGCCCGCTGAGAGAATGCCCGAAAATGGGAGCTTGATATAACGTTATGCCTTAAAATAATGGAGTTCGGGGAGTGTAGTCGGGCAGCGGGTGAATTCGCTAGCTAGCCCCTAGTGTAGTTAATTCAGTGATACCTAAATTTATTTACATGCTTTATGTAGTAGATGGTATCGGGAAAAGAGTTTCTCCTCCTCCACCCCACTCCCCTCTTTCTCCTTTCCCATCAAATCCACTCCATCCACGTGCGTGTCGGTCCATTCAGAAAGTAACTTGCGAGCGCGTCCCTTCGGCCATTCAGATGGGAGAGAAGATGGGAGAGGGAGGTCTCGAGGATGAGAAGATGTGTACGGCAGAATGAAATGGGAAAGAGAAATATCTAGAGGGAGAAGAAGAGAGAGAGAGATATGAAAAGGGTTGGAAGGAGAGTTTTTTTAAGCGGTCGAGTGGGTGGGAGGAGGCAGAGAGAAGAAGAAGAAGATGGGGAACGCTTTGTAAAAGGTTTCTCTAGATATTAAGGAGACCGTGTCTTCTCGCTCCCCTGTGAGATGCTGAGTTGTGTTTTTGCTCGCAGAGAATGGCGAAAGAGGGACGGAGAAACTTGTGTTAAGGAGGAGGAAACGGGGGACGGGGAAGAGTGGGAGGAGGAGGAGGAGGAGGAAAGAGGGGAAAGATGCCAGAGAACGTGTTCTTGGATTAAAGAAGGCGTACGGAATTGGAGGCGAGGATTTCGGTTCATCCAACGTGAATTATTTTTTCTCATTCCAGCGTTCCCTTATTGTGATTCCTTGCGGGAGTAAGAAGCTGGGAATTTGTCCAAATGAAATAATTAACAGCTAAAAGTAAACCGGCTAAACTCAGGTAATCGAATAAATACTTTTTAAGCGCGTTATTTTTATTACTGTAACAATAAAATTATACCTATATATATATATATATATACACATACACATATATACACATATATACACATATATATACTTATATATATACTATATATATATATATATATATATATATATATATATATACACATATATACTTATATATATATATATATATATATATATATATATATATGTATGTATATATATAAATTAACATTTTCTCTTGTGGTTTCAAAAAATTAACTTGTTCATCGTATCGAAAATGAGTTAATTTTAAGATATGATGCTAATAATAAGTAACAATAAAATTTATGATTGTTAATTGATTCGATGTTTTTTCGAGCAGTTTTTAAATCAATAAAGAATTAACGCGCTCACCTTATGATTGAAACAAAATTCACACAATATTTGTTTCCTATAGCCATTAGAATATTATTATATCCGTAGGAACTTTTCGGCTGCAAACCAGCCGTCAACAGGATTGATGCATCGGCATTATATCCTAATAAAAACATAAGAATGTTTATTATAAGCTAAAAACGGTGAATTACCCTTGTAGCCAAAAAGAGTTCAATTAAACTTTTCCTGCCTATCGAACATATACATTAAGTGAAAAATTTTCCGGTATTTTAAGCATATTCCTTCCTGAGATTTATACTTATGCACCACAGGATCTTGAATAAATAATAATCACACAATTCCAAAAATCGCTACTGAATGCACTTTGTCAATTTTCTAGAAACGCATCAAAATGATTCCTGACGCACCTCGTCTTTCATTTGTTTAACTAAAATAAGGCTATTTCACGAGGAAAATATAAAAACTCTGTCCGAACCGCCCTGATTAGCGCATCCGCAGTCGCAGCGACCGCATTTCCCTCCGTTTCTCCTCTTCCTCCTCCTCTTCCTCGCGCACTCCTCCAATAAAAGTCAATTTAGCGCCCGATAAAATTCTTCCCGAGACCGGATCCGCAGAGCGTTGCCACTCCTTCCCAAACTAAGCGCCCCCCGCTGCGGACAACCGAAGAAACGCACCCGAAGATTCCGCACGCCTCGAAACAAAAGGGAAGACACGCAGTCTCGACTCTTCTTCCTCCGACCTCTCTCTCTCTCCCTCCCTCTCTCTCAAGATCAGAAAACTCCGCAATACGTCGGAGGAATAATGCGACCAAAAGGAAAACTACACAAGAGTAACACCCTAGGACGATACCCAAGGGTGTATCAAATCGGAAAGGGGAGAAAATAAAAATATTCCAACGAGAAACAAAGAAGGATGCATAGGCTAGGATCGAGTGGAAGAGGAGAGAAAGAGATGTAGATAGGAACGGATAAAAAAGAAACAGGAGGAAGAAACAAAAGAGGAGAGAGAGAGAGAGAGAGAGACGCGTGGAGTGAAGAGGAGGAAATAACAATGAGGACGGCGGCGTGGCGTCGTCTCCGCGCTCATTTGGAAGCCGGGGAGACCCAATGAAGTGCAATCGCGGACGAAGGAAAATATAAAAAAGAGGAAAGAGAGACTCTTCTTTCTGTATACTCGCGCATATAAAAAAAGAAACAAATGCCTCGGAGGCCGCGAGTGTTGAGAGAGAGAAAGAGAGAGGGCGCTGCTCCATCCTCGTCTTGGGCGTTGGCTGAGAACGAGAAATAGGAAAGAAATTGGAGGGTCTTGTTATTTTTCCGTAAGGGTTTGTCGCCAGTCTCACTTCTCGAGAACCTCGCGGAAAAAAAAAACAAACACAAAATGAAGGTGGCGGAGCGTGGGAGAGAGAGAGAGGAGCTAGAAAAATGAGCTCTCGCCTGACAGACATCGATGCGTGGTGGAAGAAGTAGATGTGACGTTCATTAACCTATATTTTAAATCGTAGTACGCAGGTTTACTACCAAAATCAACAACTAATTAGGTGTTTTTATAAAAGAAACATCGGCCAATTCGACAACTGTACTCAATTTGACTTATTGATTGTTAGATAAATTCTTTGCATACAATTCCCTAATGATTGATTTACCCAATACTCTTATACATTACATAAGATTGAATTAAATAAAATTAAGTTCACCAATAATAACTGTCTCTTCTTCCAATGCTTTTAGAAATTATAATGCTCCTGAATAGATTAATGCTTACTTTTGCAGAAAATACATAATAAGTTAATATATATCGAGGGATAAAAATAATGTGCGCGTTAAAATTAGTATAAACAAATGTAAAAGATTTGTTTAATATTCCGAAATTTTTCTGCATACCTACAGAAAACATATAATATCGGCAATATAAATTATGTTAGTTTATATTATCACCCGGGAACGATTATGCTATTCCTGAGTACGAATGAACAAAAACGCATCCGGATTATCTTAAATGGTGACTAGTAATCACACTTCGTCGTTATCACCAATTGTGATCCACATGCCAGACGTTACACTTTAGCTGTACTGGAGGCAAAAATATCACAAGGTAAAAATATCACAAAATAAAAAAATACCATCATCCAGAAAATTTTACACCCTACAAAAAAAGCTGCGGAAGAAATTAACTAAATGGACCGTAACTATCAAAACGTTTTCGCAAAGTGATTGCAGGAGTCTCTGGTGCGCTGAGAGCGTTGGAGAGTGCATGGAAGCGGAGACTATCTGCAAAGGGGTGAATAACTTCCGAACAAAAGACGTCGCCTCTGAGTTATTGATAAAGAGAGAGCAAAGGATAGTTAGAGAGAGAGAGGAGACGGGGACGAGCACACATGCAGGGCTAAGATATGGAATGGAGTGAGTAGAAGGAATTAGGGAGGGGGTAAGGAAGAATGGACGCGAAATTAGAGCGAGAAAATGAAATGCGAGGGAACGAGAAGGGAAATTAGACGGATTGGGTAGGGATGGCAATAGGAGAGAGAAAGAGAGAGGGAGAGATAGAAGAACCGGAAGGGGGGAAGGGGAAGAAGGCTAGGTAATGCAATAGGGTGGGGGGAGGGGGGAGTAGAAATTAAGAGGGTGATGAGACAGGGCGGAAAAGGAATGGGAGGTGGAACTCGCACGTTTTCGAGAGATGCGTGACATTTACGGAAGGGTAGATAAACAAGAAAGGATATTGGGGGTTGAGGGGGGGAGGGGGGAGGGAGGGAGAAAGGGGTCGAGTTGAATGAGTCGGGACGACGACTGTGTGAGATGTGAGGAAAAAGAACGGGCGAAAGAGAGTCGAGTTTGCGCGTGTGCGTGTACGGGGGGGGAAAAAAAGGTCGCAAGGACAGACGGTCGGTTGGAGTGAGAAGATCGAAGTGATGATGATGATGACGCTTTAAAGAGCTGTTTCCATTTCGCGAGAGAAAGGAAGAGGAAGAAGGATTTTTAAAAATTCTCGTTAAAAAAGGTGCGTCCGAAATTGCTTCTCGAAGGAGAATGAAAGGAACGGAAAAAAAAACCTTGATTTTTTCCCCCAATCTTCTATGACCGTAGATCAGGGGGTGCGGAACCTGCGGCCTTTTGTGACCTTCAGTGCGGCCTTTTCGCGTACTCTTCTAAACAAACAAACTGAAATGCGTTTCGAAGTTTTGTTCCGAGGCGCTCATTTCCAAAAATTGCTTTATTAGTTCGTCAATTTCGTTTTTTTTTTTCGTTTCAGATGTTTCGATGATAAATAAACATGAGTAATAACCGATCGACGGCGTTAATTGGCTGCCAACGTCACCGAACGACTTCGTAAAATCTGCCAAAGCGAAGATGTTTATTATTCCCTTGCTCTAGACGAGTCCACTGATATTATTGGCTCTGTACAATTGTCAATTTTTATTCGTGTTGAGACTGCAGATTCTAAGTGCCATGAAGAGTTACTGACTTTGGCTACGCTTAAAAGGAAAACGCGTGGAATTGGCATTTTTACTGACTTTCAAGAGAAGTGCCTGGAAGCAAAACTGAATTTGTGTAATCTCGTTAGATGCACTATGCGCCGGCCGTGAAGGGAAAACGTGAAGGTATTTTTGCTTTGCTTCAGAGGGGACTACCAAAACCGGATGGCTTAATTTCGTTTCACTGCATTCTGCATCACCAGAGCCTTTGTGCCAAGTCTGAAACGTTAGATGACACGTTAGGAAAAGTTAGTTAGTTAGATAGATGACAGTCACTTGAAAGGTCTACTGTACCTTAAGACAACAGTGCTGTTCTTAGTTAACAAAAAAAACAGGCAAAAAGTCAAAATTGTGTTAGTTTCTTCGTAATTTTTATTTCAGTTTGGTAAATGTTAAATAATGCAACATTTTTCTTTAAAAGTTATTAAATTGTTTAATCCTTCGTAATTTTTTAAAAATTTTGGTAAATGTGAAAGAATAAGTTCCACTGTCCGCGATAAACTGCGGCCTTATGGAGCAACTTTTGGCCTTCTAATGAAGAAAGGTTCCCCACCTCTGCCGTAGATCTTTCGTAAAATTGGTTTCGGATCAGCGCGCATCACTTTGTAATAACTCGATTATACATCTATAAAATCAGATACTTTATAAACAATAATTAAAATGTAAACAATAATTGAAGTATAAACAATAACTGAAATAAACAACTGAAATATAAAAAACCTGAAGTATAAACAAAAACTGAAATATAAACATAACTGAAATATAAACAATAATGTAATGTAGCTGCGATAAAAAGGATAGATAGAAAACGCAAACTGAAGCCTACAAAAACTAACGACAGAAAATCGAGGACAATCGAGTTCTTTTACTAAAGCATTAGCACAAATTGATTCGGAATTATCTAATGCTACCCATTAAAATAGTCCATGGAAAGCTAGTTACTTTTAGGCATGAATAAAGATCGATTCCGATTACTATTTCAATTGCGATTACGCCGCCGCCGTTTATAGCCATTTAGTTTCCTGGGAACTTTTTAGCGTTCCAATTAGACTCCGCAGATTGAGAGCAATAAATGTTTTAACGAGGCGATATGAATAAAAAGACATTACATGTGAAAAAATGTATGGGTTGAAAACGGTTCTTTTTAAAGAAGGTCGTATCGAAAGATCATTTCTCTCTTATCGATCACTCCTTTGGTGAGATCGAGAAAAATAACAACTGCCTTGTCATTAAGGTAGGGGTGAATGAGCGATGAATAAACACGAACACTAATGATTCCGAGACCTGGCAAAAGTTTCAGGAAATCAGATTAGATCTAAAAATAGAAACTACAAAAGAAACTTTATTTTCTGAGAATAAAAGCAGTGTCGAAGCTTAAATAATCGAGAATACTTCAATCGGCAACGAATTGCTTGAAACAAATTTCATTTTATTTTGGCGATTTGAAATAACGGTTTTATCGACCATTCAAAATTTTGTAAGTTTTTATCCAAATTTATGGCGCTAGTTTTTGCGAAGACATCTTACAGATTTTTACGAAATTTTCATTTATTTATTCCTTTCTACGAACAATGAGATCCATTTCTCTGCGTTAATATTACAATGTTTACACCCGCTTACAGTAGTACATCTCTGCTAAATGTTTACAATTTTTCTGCTATTTAAATTTCTTTTCGTGAAATGAAATAAAACTTTCCAACAAGATCTCAAGAGCAAACATTTCTCCTAAATCAACCAATATAAATTTATAATCGAGAGTTTTCATAGGTAAATCTGCAATCTGCCATCAAATTCAACGAACTATTAATTATAATCTACCATTTCAGAAGTTTTTCTGTGAAAATTATTAATTCTAAAATATTAAGAATTAACAAATTAGTAAAACCTTTAGCTAGTGGTTCTAGTAATTTATTCTTTAGCATTGCGTTTTACTTTTGCGATTTAAACTCGGCTGGAATACACGGCTATATGTGTATGCGCACACAAATATTTCAAAACCAAACTCTCACGGCGCTTATATTTTTCAACTACTACTTAATTAGCAACGTTTGATTTGGGATCATCTGCAGAACAAAAAATCAAGTAATCTCGGTCCTAAAACCTCCGGAACAATCCCTCCCACGAAACGTAACAGTTATACCGGCGTAAGGAGGAAGCCAAAATAATTATCTGGCATCCACTCGAACGACAGGACTCGGGGGCGCAGAATAAGCCTTCAGAAAAAGAAATAAAAAGAAAGGAGAGAGGGGGAGAAATAATCATCTCACCCCGAGTCTCTTGTCCTTTGAATCTCTCTCTGGAAAACAATCGCAGTCCGGAAAATGTTTACCCGGACACAAAAAAAATAAATAAAATACATAAATTCCACTTTTATTTTCGTCGACGTTTGAGACGAAAACAAATCCAGACACAAAAAAAAGATTTATAGAGGAGGGGGCAGTGCGAGATATAAAGAGAAATCCTTGATAACGATTCTTTATCTCGTACTCTTTTTTTCCTCAAGAGGAGAACATTCGCAACGTCTTATTTCGCTCGCAAAGGTTTGGAGGAGGAGGAGGAGGAGAGAAGAAGCGAGGACTCCAAAAACGCACGCAACGAAAGGGACGTAAGGGAGCATAAAAAAAATGGGAGGACGCCATTTTGAGACTCGAAAAAAAAAAAATAAGCGTCGTAGCCGTAGCACGAGATGAAAGGATTTGAAATAAACAGCGCCTCAGGGGCCACGCAGGACGGCAGAATAAAATAAAAAAAGAATGACAAAAGAAATCCCGGAGTGCTGCGAGGTGAGAATATGAGCGGGTAATCATGAAGAGGAGGTCAGTGGAGTGGGAGGAGAGGGGGGGGGGGGGGAGAGAGAGAAACTGGGAAAACGTGAGAGGGCGCGGACCGAGAGAACGACGGAGGAAAGGTATGAGAGAGGGAGGGAGGAGACTGAGATTTCTATAGACCCGCGCCGACTCAAAAACAAGTACAGAGAGTTCATATTCGGCCGAACAATGTCTTCTATTCTACGCCCACGCGCGTATATAAGTGGTACAGCGGAGATCAAAAGGCACGTTTTATACGGAGAGTTTCAAATGGTAAATGGGTTTTCTTCAAAGCGGGATCTGGCTAGGGAATTCGCGATTAAAAATGGTCATGAAAATTTTCCGTAATGGGCGCGAATGAAGTGGGAGCATTAATGAAATTTTTCAGGATGAATTATTATTGGGTTCACCTTGTGTCGCGATACGTTAAGTCGCGATAAAACTGTGGAACGAACCATTTTGAGCGGTCTAATTAAAAAGCGGCCTTTCTGAGTTGCAATTCGACGATCGATGACTTACGTTGTTCTTACTGGAATTGGGAATAAGTGAAGTTCAAACTTTGTAGATTTGTTGTGTTTCTAATTAATTCTGTCTTTATGTCTGTAGGAGGATGCTACAACATTTATTTGATCAAATCTGTGAGATGAGATCGATATTTAAATTGTGAGGTGAATTTTCGGAGCAATTTGTGCGTCTAAAGCGTTATGGACCTAAGATTAGATGGGTAGTCAAAATAAAATTCATACGCTTAATATTATCTACTATAATATATTTTGAAGCGTGTTTGTGTGTTTGTTCAAGGAACTCCTCCTAAACGGTAAAATCTAGAATAACCAAACTTGGTACGATTCTTCCTTACATCCTAACTTAGTGAACGGCCAAGGTTTGGTCACCGGGATTAATCAGTGCTGCCAATATAGGGGATTAACATTTTTCCATAAGATAACACGTGTGAATCCATTTCTTGACTTGCAAGGTATTCTTCCTTCAAACATAAAAATACGTAAATATGGACCGATTTTTTTCATTTTTGCTTTATTCGACGAATAAAACTCTGCACTATCTTATTCCTGCGAAGTTTACATGTTACACAGTCGAAGTATTCAGGAATACGCTCTCTGTTTCGAAATTTTGTGGATCTTTCGTACCCCTCCCGGGATTTGCCAAGGCGGCCGTCATTGTTACCTTCGATTCAATTAGCTTCAATGAAGCTTACAAATAGACGACCAAAGTTTAGCGTTATTCGATTCGCACTTTTGTTTAAGCAACGAAGCGATCGATGTTTACGGATAGCAACGTAAATAGATACTGATTATTATTCAGGAAGCGTTTATTGATTGAAGTAATTGAACATTCTTTCTTCTGTTGAATACTGGAATCTTATATTTTTTGTAAGGAAAATCATTATATTCAACATTATAATGTTTATTAACGTAAATAAGCTCACGTATCTGGTGTACATTTACCGAAGTCAGTGTTCAATCATGGACAACTGCACGTTGCTTTTTCACGGGTTTCTTGCTTACAAGACATAAAAGTAAATATTTCAGCGAGGCATAATTACACAAGAAATGAAGCTGGATTTGAAGAAAGTGATATGATAGGAAATACAATTATCATTATATTTGAATGCAATACGTTCGGAAACGGATTGTTACAAGCAAATATGATTAATTGTTAAGAAAATCTCATTGTATTTTTGAAAAGTATCTACTATACATTTTAAAGAGTTTGTATGTTGTGCTGTAGTAGCTTCACTAAATCCGTTGGAATACAACGGGAAATTCTGCTAGTAAGAAATATTGTATTCGGAAATACCCTTAAGGTGATGCTGAATTTATATCAGGATAGTAAGTTCTTCATCTTTTTTGGCTGAGGCCGAAATTCCGGTAGCGGCGAGCCATGTCCTCAAACAATTCACTGATAAATTATAAAATAAGCACAATATAAAACGGCAAATTAATTTATGAGACTATAATCCAATAGCATTTAACAGCCTGTTAGGAGGAATAGTATACCTATTGGGGGTTACGAAAACTACGGAATATCTTAGACCAGTGGAGTGCCCGCGGGCCGCACTCGGCGAGAGCATTTCTTACGACACACGAAGCTTTGATGAAGATATACGGTCCGTGATATAATTTGGTATATTTTAATTGTATTTGCTGTCATAAAATTTTGTCTATTGAGTAAACAACCAAACTAAATATAAGCGCAAATGTGCAATGGAGAATATCTTTTATTATTCCTTGTTGAAGATGTAAGGAAAACATTATAACCGACATTTAAAGTATTTGGTCCTACAAAAAAGGGACGAGGAGACAATGTATTCTCCTCCATTTCGACTTCCGTCCTCGTAAAGGACGAGCCAATCGATAGCGATTGGCAATCGAGGAGACGCTTCGACTCCATTCGTCCTTAAATTTGGCACACCGCCTCTCCCTCTCTCCAGGTTTCGTTCCCATGGCGATTCGCTAATACGACGGATGACGGCCTAATAGTGCAGAAGATTTCTTAATGCCTTTCAGGAAACTGTGACGAATGAGGAACGAATGATGAGGAAGAAAAAGAGAAATTCGCGGATAAAGGCAAATGAGAGATAAACCGACCCCAAAAAGTGATTACGAAGATTAACGAGGAGAGAAACGGCAAGATCCTGGAGAGCGGTAACGACGATGCCGGCAAGAAACAGCGAACGATCGCGGAGGTAAAAAAAAACACAAAAGGGTCCTTTTAATCCCCCGGAATGACTATCAGCACCGAGATTGGGAGCGCGCGATAGCTAGAACGTTGCTGACCAACCGATTATATCACCTCTCTTTCAGACTTCCGGTATAGAGCTGCAAAAAATCGTCCTACATTACTCTCGCGGATGAACAATCGCCGGCCCGCTACCTACCATTCTGTGAGGGAGAACAAAAAAACTTCAGTATTCCGATCCATCGACTTCTCATTCGGTAAAGGTCCCATTACTCGGTCGCTATTGATACGCGATATATTATTTCTGTTCGGTTGAATCTGTCGTTCCACATCTTTTTAAAAAAAATCACGTGTAAGTCTGCCATAACGAACAATTTACACTACATGTGATTGAGGCGACATTTGTCTTGAAACTAAAATTATTTTTCCATCGACCGCGACTCCCAAAAATTATCAAAACAAAATAAACCATAAATAAGAACTCTAAAAGTTCTATTTTGAGCTCAATAAACTATAGAAATATAAAACATGACATTTAAAACAAACTGTAAATATATTTGTTAATGATTCATTGCTTTAAACGTTAAAGTTTAAAGAAATTATGTTACATAATAAGTCATCAAAGGCAGTCAAAACACGGAAACGTTATGCAATCGACTTATTCCCATCAATATATTCAAGAAAGTTTCAAACATTAAATAGAGGGGATAAAAACGTCGAAGACGATATCAAAGTATTTTGGTTTACACTTTTGTCACCAGAAGTGCATGCATTCAACGAAATATCACCATAGAGAGCAAAATTAAAACAAAAATATTAATAATAATATATGCAAGCATGTCTGATTCCAAATTTTTACGGATACTTAATAAAATTTTTTAAAATATGGTAAATATTAGCGTCTCCATGTCAAAGTTATTAGTATATTAGTTTATTGAAGAAAAAGATAAACTTGGTTCTTGTTTCCAAAGTCGAGCAACGAATTGTATCGCGATCCTTCTTTATTTCAAAACACTAATTAATATCATCCGGCGTTTTTTTCCAAATTTAATATAAAAAACAAAAGGCAAACTTCCGGTATCAAGCCCATACTCATATAACAGACGAAGACCCACTTCTGAAATAAGTGTGCATTGTTATACATCTATTAGATATAGACACTTCTTACAAATGATGTATCATATATCATAATTTTGTATCCTCCTATATACGTATATAGGAGGATAGAAAATTATAAGGCACTTCCAGATGTGCTAGAAACTTGAAATTTGGTAGGATTACTTACAGGTTTTTGGTCACAATCGAAGGAAAAAATCCAAAACTGGCGAAATTCCAATTTTGAAGGGCTATTTTGGCCCCTTTTTGCCCCATTTTTTGCATTTTATGATTATTTCCCGTCGAGATTCGAACTCAAGACAACCTATCAGATAGAATATAAATTGTAGTTTCTTATTTTTGAAGGCAGAATTAAAATCCGAGTGAAATTAAAGTAAATTTATAGTTTTTATCGAAAAAAGTGGTAATTTTTCAGGGTTGCAAAAATCGGCTGCTTAGGCAACGAGCTTAATGCTTTCATATGGGTAGGTAAGCTTTTAATAGGAATCAGAGGCTTATATTTTAATGCCATTAATGTTAAACTACGACTAATGAAGGAAATCCGATATTGATATAATCCCCATTTTTTAGGCTGACTTGCCCCAGTATTGCTCCATACGAGAACAAAACAGATGAGGCAGCTCAATATGACCTAGGGACTTGAAATTTGGCACGATTATAGAAATTTCGTTGCAGCCGAAGATGAAATAAAATATTGCAAAAAATTCAATTTTTAGGGACGGTTTTGCCCCATTTCTGCCCCATACGAATGTGAAAATTATAAGGCACTTCTTAATGATATACAAACTTGAAATTTGGTAGAATTCTGGGATTTTAGTTACAACAGAAGGAAGGAATCTGATATTGCAAAAATTCAAAATCCTAGGGGCTGTTTTGCCCCATTATTGCCCCATACGAGGATTCAAATTATAAGGCACTCCTAAATGAGCTACAATCTTGAAAATTGGTACCTAGGTAGGTCTACTGGCAAAACCGACAAAATAAATCAAAAATTACGTTTATTTTCTTGGCTGTTAAAAATTCTAAACATTTAAATAAACATTTCATGGTTTAGGTACTTCTAAATGTGCTACAATGCTGAAATTTTTTCCAAAGGTAGAATTTTAAAAATAACGAAAATGAGATTATATAAATTTGAAAATTTTTAATTATTCGGCAGTAAAAAAATTCATAAATGTTAAAAATTTGACTAATGTTTAGGTACTTTCTGTTGAGCTAGAGAGCTAAAAAGACAGAGAACGTTACCAGTGGGCATGTTGATAATCCAGGTATAAATGCCAACGTCCGCTAAGGAAGAAGAAGAAATCGAGGAGATGTATGAACAAATTAACGAGATTTACGACGAAGACGGAAGAGGAAAGGTAAACTGCATAATAATGGGAGATTGGAACAGCATAGTTGGTGAAGGACAAGAAGAAAATGTTGTCGGTCAATACGGACTTGGGAAAAGAGACCGAGGAGGAGAAAACTGGTAGAATTCTGCGTTAACAACGACCTAGTAATGACTAATACATTGTTAAAAATCGTAAATGAAGGATGTCCACATGGAAAAGCCCAGGAGATAGAATGAGATGCCAAATAGATCATATCCTAGTAAAACAAAGATTCAGGAATAGCATAAAGAATGCAAATACATTACCAGGAGCAGACATTGATACAGATCACATCCTACTAATAGTCGATGTAACTATAAAGCTTAAACAAACAAGGAAAACGAGAAGAGAAAGATAGACGTGGTACCTAGAAAAACTGAAAGAAAAGAAAGATACATTCAACATTAAGTTGGAAGATCACCTTAGAAATTTGGAAAACGAACCGAAGACCGTTGATACAGAATGGAAGAAAATTAAAACTAGTATCAAAGATACCTTGAATAACGAGATTGGAAAACAAGAGAAAAAATCAGAAAACCATGCAACACTGAGGAAATGCTGGAGAAAATGGATGAGAGAAGAAAATGGAAGACCGTTAAGAGTGAAGAAGGTAGAGCCAACTTTAGACGCATAAACAATGAGTTGAGAAGGGTAACAGATAAAGCTAGGGAAAATTTTATAAAAGAAAAATGTGAGGAAATACAATAGATGGAGAAGTTAGAACGGTACGACATGATGTACGTTAGGGCACTGAAGTTAGAAGAAACCTAATGGGATTCGTGGTAAAGGAATTATGAATACAGACATAAAAATAGTCGCATAACCAAAGGATGTAGCACAGGTATGGGAAGAATACATTAAGGAACTATAGAGCAAGTAGGCACGATCGGCACCAATAGAGCTGGAAGAAGTGGATAACATTGAAGAAGACAACTCTGAACCAAGTATTATGAAAAGCGATGTAGAAAAGGCGATATTGGAACTCAAGAAAGGAAAAGCTACAGGCTGAGATGGAATACCGGCAGAGGTACTTAAAGTCATGGGATCATCAGGAGGTTTCTTAATAAAAGGCTAGAGAAAAAGGCCGAAGAAATACTACGGGAAGATCAATTCGGCTTCAGAAAAGGACGAGGAACCAGAGATATTATCGGTGTAGTGAGAATCATATCCGAAAGGGCATTAGAGTACAGCCAAGATTTCTGCGTATGTTTCGTCGACTGGCATAAGGCCTTTGATAGAGTAAATTGGGTACTGCTGATGAGGATATTAAAGGACAGAAGACTGATCAGGAATCTATATGTGAATCAAGTTGTAAAGGTCAGGTTGGCGAATGCGGACACCAGCGGAGTAAATATCGGTAGAGAAGTAAGATAGGGCTGATGTCTATCGCCGATCCTATTCAATATACATGAAGAAAGGCTAATGCATGAAGCGTTAGAAGGCACTGGAGGTTTCAAACTGGAGGATGGATTATAAGAACAGTGAAATAGGCGGATGATCAAGTACTTCTAGCAAGAAAGGAAAAGGAACTCCAGAAAATGATAGACTAGTGATAACAGGTAGAAAATACGGCATAGAAATAAGTATAAAAAAATCCAAGGTCATGAGAATATCAAGTAAAGAAGAAGAAAATTTTAAAATAGGTATTGGAGGAAAGCCATTAGAACAAGTTTCAGATTATAAATACCTTGGAAGCATCATAACGACAGAATCAAAATGTACCGATGAAATCAGGACTAAAATAACGAAAGCAAAACCCGCTTTCAGAAGAAAGAAACTCCTACTAACAGAGAATATAAAGGAGAATATCCGCAAAAAGTTGATAAAGTGATATGTATTGAGTATAGCTTTGTATGGAGCAGAAACATGGAAGCTAAGGAAAAATGATATTAAATACTTGGAATGCTTCAAAATGTGGACATGGGGAAGAATGCTGAATATAAAATGGATAGATAGGGTGAAAAACGAGGAAGTACTACGAAGAATAGGAGAGAAACGAATGATTATACAGATTATCAGAAAGAGGAAGGCGAACTGGATTGGGCATTACCTGAGAGGAGAGAGCATGATTAAAGAAGTGCTAGAAGGAAAACTGGATGGAAAAAGAGAAAGAGGTAGGAAAAGATTTTAGATGATAAACGACTTGAAAGGGAAAGAGAGCTATCAAGACAAGAAGAAGACCGAAAAATAGCAGTATATGGAGCCCCAGGTTTAACCATGAATAATCACGGACCTGTCTACGGACAGACTACCTATGATGATATATATATATATATATAAAGGTTGAAACAAAGTGTTGGAGGGAGCCCACTGGACACTTACCTAAATTGGAGAGGCGCTGGGTTGCTGAGGACACACGAAAAACAGAAACACACGAAAAACAACAGAAATTTGAAGTTTTCGGGCAGAGGCCCTTCCTCAGCGACGGAGAAAAACATACTATTTGAAGTGACGCACTGAGAGGGATATGGGGGAGGGGGGGTAATGAGATGAGTTCGGGGATAGGAGGAGGCGGGGAAGGGGGATGGCCAGTATGGCTAGCGGAGGTTGAGACCGGTGGGGGGAAAGAGTCAAGGAGAACAATGGTGGTAAGTTCCCACTGTTGAAGTAGGGGGGCGGGGTGTCCTCCGGTAGGGTGCGGATGGTCCTTACAATGTAGCAATTATTAAAGCTTTCATTGTGTAAGTTAGGGTGAGAGGCCACTGGAAGGGGACGTTATGAGACTTAACGCTGTTCCGGTGGGCGTTCAATCTGATGTTGAGGGGGTTACTGGTGAGGCCAAAGTATAAAGCGGGACATAGGGTGCAGATGAGGATGTAAATAACATTCCACGTGGTGCAGTTACTTCTAGAGGTGATGGGGTAGGTGATGTTGATGGAGGGGATGGAGAACTGTACCCTTATGATATGAAAAGTAGAACGTACAAAATTGATAATATAAAAAAGTATTTTCAGGCCATACTTATAATTACAAGCTCACTAAGATAAAATAAATTAAAATTACGGTTTTTTGTTGAAAAACTTAAGCTACACTAACACTTGTGCCTTTGAAAAAAACGAATAAATTTCAAAACTACATAAGTTGCAAGTCAAATCATAGCACTCTAAAAGACTCGCAAGTGGAGTCGTATAAAAATAATCCCGTATCCGAGCACTTTCCGCGAATTTAAAACTGAAATACGGAATCAAGAGAGAGAGATTAGAAAAGAAACTTCTAGTCTATAAGCCCGCCAAACTCTTGAAATTTTACAACTACGAGAAGCGTACATATATTAAAAATTAAAAGACGGCGTATTTACGTTCTAACGTGTTGCTTTATTCACTTGGTTTTTGAAAGGCTAGAAGTTACCGAGGCGGATATTTGGAAGATAAGTTTCTGACGGTGCTATTTATTACATACACACTCTCTCTCTCTCTCTCCAGCAGCCTAACGAAGAGGGAGGAAGAGGCGAATTGGGAGTTAATACGATAAAGCGAATGTAATAGGGATGGATGGAGCGAGGGAAAAGAAAAGGAAACGGAAAGGAATTTTAAAATGAGAGAAAATTGGATTGAGGAAAGAAAAAGATCAGGAGTGGAATCGATGGTGGAGTATTATTAGGAAAGAATAGATCTAAGAAAAACAAAAGTTTTCACTAACTAAGTGAGAATTCAAGAAGGGATATTGCGAAACGCAAATAAACGTAGTGAGATAAATCGGAACTACTAATTTACGTTAATTTTGTTCGAAGATAAAATTGAAAGGAAACGTCGTTTTACCTCTACTTAAGTATATTTACACTCTGCGCAAATATTATCATCTACTGGAAAGTCCAACTCCCAATTGCACTGCTGGTGTAGTGATATCATGCAAGATTTCCATTCTTGCGACTCGGGTTCAATTCCCAGGCAGTGCATACTTATTTTCCTGTCAAATTCACTAACTAAGGGAAATCTAGAATTTTTATAGTAACATATGTAAATCTAATTTACTTTTTATATTATTTAAAACTTTACGTATTAGGTCACTAGAGCCTCGTTTTTATTGGCATACGTGAAATTTTTTTGATCAAAGTTTCGCATTTATAACTTCGGATATATAAAAAAAATAAATTGGGCCTTATACGACAATATATATATATATATATATATATATATATATATATATATATATATATATATATATATATATATTTATATATATATATATATTTATATAACAATCCGTTTCCGAGCCTATTGCATTCAAATATAACGATAATTTTATTTCTTATCATATTACTTTCGCCAAATCCAGCTTCATTTCTTGTGTAATTATGCCTCGCTGAAATATTTACTTTTGTCTTGTAAGCAAGAAACCCGTGAAAAAGCAACGTACAGTTGTCCATGATTGAACACTGACTCCGGTAAATTTACACCAGATACGTGACCTTATTTACGTTAATAAACATTATAATGTAAAATATAATGATTTTACTTAGAAAAAATGTAAGATTCCAGTATTCAACAGACGAAAGAATGTTCAATTACTTCAATCAATAAACGCTTCCTGAATAATAATCAGTATCTATTTACGTTGCTATCCATAAACATCGATCGCTTCGTTGCTTAAACAAAAGTGCGAATCGAATAACGCTAAACTTTTGTCTATTTGTAAGCTTCATTGAAGCTAATTGAATCGGAGGTAAGAATGACGGCCGCCTTGGCAACGCCCGGGAGGGGTACGAAAGATCCACAAAATTTCGACACAGATAACGTATTTCCGAGAACTTCGATAGTGTAAAATGTAAACTTCGCAGGAATAAGATAGTATAGAGTTTTATTCGTCGAATAAAGCAAAAACGAAAAAAATCGGTCCATATTTACGTATTTTTATGTTTGAAGGAAGAATACCTTGCAAGTCAAGAAATGGATTCATACGTGTTCTCTTATGGAAAATTGTTAATCCCCTATATTGGCAGCACTGATTAATCCCGGATGACAAAGCCTTGACCATTCACTAAGTTAGGTTGTAAGGAAGGATTTGGTTATTCTAGCTTTTATCCTTTAGGAGGAGTTCCATGAACAAACACACAAACACACGCTTCAAAATATATTATAGTAGATTAACCTCAAATCTAAAGAAAAACAACTGGCAACAATACAGAAATCAACACTCCAAGTTTCAGCGCCGTATCATTTACAGTTTCGTCCATAGACGGACAGAAAGACGCTAAAGGGAAACTGTGTATTTTTTTAAATACTCAGAAAATGGTATTTTAAAATTCAACTGCAACAACTTTAAGCGATTATCTAATTGTAAGCACATCCACGATAAGAAAACAGAAAGAGCGCCCCACATTCGAATAAATTATCCGACAATATATTCGTTTTCGCTTTTAAGCCACTTATGGCAGCTAAGATTTGTTTCACGCGAGCAATGAATTTCAAAGGAATTCGTGCTGTAACACAGAAAGACCACTAAAATATTCCAAGTGCTCCCAGGGGCTGGCGCCTTAAGCAAATAAGATCAACTTTGACATAGAATAACTCGAGGAGGTTAGCTATAAATTTAGATGGTATCACAATCGTTGAAAGAACAGAGATAAAGAGAATGAATGACAGAAGAGGTTTAGATAGACAGTGAAATAAAGAGAGATATACAGAGACCGGAAAAGTAGATATGTTTAGATTTAGCGCGAGACATTTCGGGAGAGATTAGAAGGTGAGTGGGGAAGAGGAGATTTTTAAAGAAATATGACAGAGAAACCTTCTCTTAAATTACTTCATGTGGCCTGCCGTGTCACCGTAAAAAGTTTTCCGAAAAGAAGACCTCGTTTTTTTCCTGCCTGGAACCTCCAGGAAACCTCCCGCAGCCCACGAGTCAACTCCAACGAAACTCTGCACAGCAGCGGTCTCCAACCTGAGGCCCGCGAGCCGCTGCGGTCATTTGACACTTAAAATACAGCCCATTTTTTACTGTTACATATGAATGTTTTGTCAAAATTATTAAAGTAATACTAAAGTTATTTATAAGCAAAACGCTTGGCGGTTTTAATATGGTATATTCACCTCTAGGTAGATTCGGAAAAACCAACGGATATGGAAAATTTCCAATGGGGGAAAAACGTTGGAGACCCCTGCTGTACAGTGTACACCCTCTATCTCGCCCCTTCCCACCTCTCTCCAATTTCTCCTTCTGCTCCCTCCGTCTTCCCCTATGACAGGGATATGAAAAAGTTTAGCTCCTATGCATTCGATCTCTAAGAATCATCAGTCACCTGTTCTAACAGTCTCACCCGCCGATTGATTTTTAAATGTGAATACTTAATATTCGAGTCTAAATTATATCAAATGAAGCTGTCGATATCGTCGACTGACGAAGAGTTACGCAGCAAAATGCCAGAAAAATTATGAAATAGAAGAAAAGTAGAACTCTCTCCAATAAAATGTTTAAATTTTGATCGATGATATAAAATAGGCACAAATAATTCTTATGCTATAATGATATTTTTAGACTGAACGCGCCTATTAATTGTTCGATGTAAGTCACACACAGCATCTTTTGATTCAGGTATCGTTCGTTACGGTGACATTTTCTGAATACAGGGTCATGGAAAAAGAATTCCGGATTTTCAATGTTTAATATATTCGAGGCATGTAACCATGACTTTTGTGTTAGAATGTGTAAAAACTCTTCAAGTTTTATCCTCACTTTTCCCGCGCAACGCTAGTGAAGCCCTGATCTAACACCAATGGATTTTTTCATGTGGGTGCATGTGAAAAACGTTGTCTTTGCTGAAACAATTCGTGACTTGGACCATCTACGACAGAGAATACCTGCAGCTGTAGCAACAATCACGCTGGGCAAGCTTCACCGTACCTGGACGGAAACGGTCTACCGCTTAGATGTTTGTAGAGCTACAAATGGTGCTAACATCGAGACCTATTCAAGTATGACATTACATTTTGAGAGTTTCTACACATTTTCTATAAATGATAAGTGAGTTTAGTTCTGCATTTAAAGAGATACTAAATTTTTAAATCCCGGAATTCTTTTTCGATGACTCTGTATAACTGTTGAGATAATCAATGGCGGGTCGAAGAAGGTATTTCCAAGCTTAAACATGTTTAGTCAAACTGCCTAATCTTGGGTGAAGCTTTCGCGTCGTTGTATCCAATTCTCTTCCAATTATTAATCAGCTGCTCTACTTCTTTGCGCGGAAATTCCAAAACTTATTACAAGGTAAAATACAAATAACATGTTTCGTAACCATCATCTGCTCCACCGCCGCACACAGGCCAACTACGCGAAGCCCAAAAATCCATACTTTATGACACGATTACAACACTCAGACTTTAACATCGACTGTCGAATACTCTTAATCTCCCTTTCAAGAGAAATACACCAAACGCAGTCCCACAACAACTCGCACATCTCCCTCTCTCTCTCTCTAAAGCACCCCATCGTCTCTTTCTATCCGTCTAAACTTTCTAAGACGCCTCCCCAATCGCCACCCCCTCTTTTTTTCCTCCCCTATCACCCTCACCCCCCTCAGCGAGTTCTCCCCATCCTGCCCCTCCAACCCTCGGGAGATCTTCATCACCCGCGACGTTAATGGGAAGCTGGAGGCGGGCCACGCCGTGAGGAAAGGGGACGAAAGGGTAAAACACCCCGCGGGAGAGAGAGAGAGAGAGAAAGAGGGTGTGAGGAACCTGGGGGGCTAGGTTCTCCTTGGGAGGGGGAGGGGAGGACGGGGATGGTTAGGAAAAGGTAGGTGAGATAGGTTTTCCTTCATTTGGATCACGCTCTGAAAGTTGGCAAGGAGACATATTTCCAAACCCCCTCCACCCTCTAATTCCTAAGGCGCCTTGACTTCCCCGGTGAGCCTACCTTGTCGAACGCTGAGAGCGAGAGAGAGAGAGATAGAGAGGGAGAACGCTTTGGGATTCCGGATAGAGGAAGAGAGAGAGACAGAGAGAGGTTGTAGGTCGCCCGGGTACCATACACGGAGCCGTCTCTGCAAATCCTCATTCCTTCTCCATCCCAACCAAACTCTTATACCGCTTCGCAAGACTCTCTCTCTCCTCTCTCCTACTGTCTCTTCTCTTTACGATTCCCTCCCTCTCTCTCTCCACAGGACTCGGTCTGCGGTTACTACCCTCACTCCCAAACCGCACTTTACCTCCCGACTTCCAATCCTCAAAATCTTCTTCCTCCCACCTCCATCCTTTCTCTCTCTCTCTCTCCCTCTCTCTCTCCCTCTCTCTCTCTCTCCCTCTCTCTCTCCCTCTCTCTCTCTCTCTCTTTACTCTCTCTCTCTCTCACTCACCACTCGAGCTCTCGCCGCTGCCTTACCCCAAGATCCATCTCTTCTTCTCTAAACTCTCTCCGACTCCTTTTACGTCTTCCTCCCCTTTCGGCTGACTTTCCTGGCCTCTTATCTCCTCCCCCTCCTCCTCCCCCTCCCCCTCCCCCCACCCCCGTTCTATTCCTTCATTCCCTACATCTTCATCTGTCTCTGCCTCGCTTCCATCTTCCGTATCCCGTCTTCTCGTTTCTTTACTCCCGTCAGAATCTCGACGCGCTGCGTTTTCTCTCCTTTTAACGGATGCGGATTTATTTCGACTTGTTGGTCTCGTTTCTTTCGTTCTCATAATTCTGCTTCGATTTCCTGCTTCGTTTCATTCCCAAGTTAAAGAATTATAAAATCATTCTCCGTCCATGTCCACGTATCTGTGAGTAAGAGCTAAACCTAAAAGTAACCCGTAATGGGGACCTTATTTTAAATAAAATACTCACTTGGCGACATATTTTCCATATAATTTACTCCACAAATATGGCGTTCCTTGCTGAAAATATAAATAAAATACTCACTTGGCGACATATTTTCCATATAATTTACTCCACAAATATGGCGTCCCTTGCTGAAAATATATGTATGCAATTAATCTTTGAATGTATAATATATAATACCTTTATGACACTGTACACTAAGAAGAAACCTCTACATATTTTTTATTTATTAAATGAAGTTTTCTGCAACCTATGAGACTTCATTTGGATGGAGCGACCTTTATCTAACACAGGGGTCGGCAACCCGCGGCTCTTTGAGTAATGACCTGCGGCTCCCGACGCTTATTTATGTTTTCATTAAATAAAAACTTATGTAAAATATTCTTTTGTTTCTCAAGTTCTTTTTACGAATTATCTCCAAAACATCATTGTTTGGGTGTATGTGCAGCTTTTAAATAAAAAGATGTCATTAAATATGGCTTGACAGTATTTAATATGTATTTTTTTACATTGTACATGCTCTGCGACTCATATTATATTGGATTCTATACAAATTATGAAAAAATCTGATGTGGCCAACACGTGACTTTCTCCATATTTGGGGTATAGATATTTAAATTATTATGAATAGCATTATGAGGCAAAATTATCATTTCGTATCGTAAAAGAATGCAGTCGTCCTTACTGCCGTAAATTACGTATATTTTGAATATGTTTACATAATCCACCGCTACATGGTGGTGACGCTGTATACTGAAAATTAAGAAAAGGCAAAATATCTCCGAAATGGATGGTTCTACGAAAATTTGTTTCAAACAAAACTTGGAAGAAATATTATTCTCTACAACTTTGGTCCTTACGAAGATTACCAATAACGACGTTTTTAAGGATATATTTGACGGAAACCGAAAAAACCGATTATTTATAAATAATTCTTAAACAATAACCGCTATGGAAAATTGTTTCAAATGAAAGTTGTAGAAAATTACATTATCTGTGACCTTTGTATATATATATATATATATATCGGGTTTCGAATAAACTTAAACTTTCGGTTAACCGGTATTGTCTAAGAACTACTCAGCTCCTCATTCTCATAACAAAGTGTTATATTTGAAATTTGGTAACGATATGGCAAGTAATTTATAGTTAGAACTCACACAATCACATACAAACACATCATTCCGAAAATAGTCTAAACGTGTTCTATGGACCTCAAAACGTGTATTTCCGTTGAAAATCCGTAGTCGATTTTTTTCATGAAAATAATTCTATCTCTATATTACGCATATGGAGAAAGTAAAAATAATGAAAGCATACAGTCGATTTTATTGTGTTATTTTAATGGGAGATGTAAATGCCTT
Organism: Uropetala carovei; assembly: GCA_036926305.1. Classification (NCBI taxonomy): domain Eukaryota; kingdom Metazoa; phylum Arthropoda; class Insecta; order Odonata; family Petaluridae; genus Uropetala; species Uropetala carovei. The sequence continues at coordinate 1,139,556 of JAXCHB010000248.1, forward strand.
CCATTGGAATCGAACCCAGCACTTTTGTCGAGATTTTTTTCGTCACCACTTTATCATATGTGAATCGAGCATTCTTGCCAAATTTAAAGTTTCTATCTCTATTTTCTCTCGAGTTATCGATAGAGGGGTTGGTTAGCAATGTTATGGTCGCGGGTTTGAATCCTGCCGAGGTCATGTCAAAATAAAAATATCATTATTCTCATTTTTTCTAGCGAGCGGGTTTAGCGTTACATCCGACAAACAAACCAACCAAAAGATCCCGGAAAATATCTATAGAAGTTGTGAGCTATATAAGCATAGGGGCATTCGGTGTATGTTTGGTGCAGTAGAGTATATATCGCTTGGCAGAAGAGCGTGGGGAGTTTGATACATCTAGGGAGGAATATGTTATAGCGGCAGTCAATGCAAACTGGGTGGCATAAATCAGGGGGTAATTTCGTGTTTTGGGTGGTCTATATCGAAGGGGCAATAAAGTGACTGATGGTCGTATATATATTAGGCCCTAATAATTAGGGGTTTGTTGTGCAAGTTGGGTGGCATATATTCCAGCTGATTTTTGATGCGTTTTTGGTGGCACACACACACCCTCACACACACACACAACCACACATACACAACCTCACACAACCTCACACACACACAACCTCACACTCAAAACCGCACACACACACACACACACAACCTCCACACATACAACCTCTCACACAAACACAACCTCACACACACCACCCAAACGTCATTTCATTCACCCAACACACTGTTTTCTCTCACGCATTTACAGGCAGTCGTTTTCGCTCATTGACTCACTCAGGTATACATCCCTTCACGTACTTCTTCGTACGTGCTGGGACATCAAAAGAAATTTTCTCATTCTATTGTTACCGTAATATCCTCAGGCTATCTTAACTCATCGATACGGCTAAAGCGACCGCGTAAATTAACCTAATACATCTCTGAATATTCCATTTAATCTTTTTCTAGATACTTCATGAAAAAAATCGACTTCGAGATTTCAATGGAAATACATGTTTTGAGGTCCCTAGAACACGTTTAGACTATTTTCGGAATGTTGTCTGTGTGTGTGTGCCTGTGTATGTTAGTGTGGACGCTCTAACTCAAAAAGTAAGTGCCATATCGTTACCAAACTTCATATATAACACTTTAACATGAGCATAACGAACTGATTAGTTTTTAGACAATAACGGGTAACCGGAAGTCGAGGTTTATTCGAAACCCGATTAGGTTTTTGCGATATTTCTTCGTTAAAATATCATTATTGTATTTACAATTCTATACAAAAGGTAAGAATGTAATTTCCTACAACAGTCATTTGAAACAATTTTCTATTGTAGTTATTGTTTAGGAGTTATTTATAAACAACCGGTTTTTCGGTTTTCACCTAAAAAACATCGTTATTGGTAATCTTCGTGAGGAGCAAAGTTGTAGAGAATAATATTTCTTCCAAGTTTTGTTTGAAATAAATTTTCGTAGAACCATCAATTTCGGAGATATTTTGCTTATTACTTTTTACTTTCTCCATACGTAGTAATGGGAAAGTATTGTATTCATGAAAAAAATCGACTTCGAGATTTCAACGGAAATACATGTTTTGAGGTCCCTAGAACACGTTTAGACTATTTTCGGAATGATGTGTGTGCGTGTTTGTGTGTGTGATTTTGGGCGCTCTAACTCAAAATGTACTTGTCATATCGTTACTAAACTTCACATATAAAACTTTAGCATTAGCACAAAGAACTGGTTAGTTTTTTAACAATAACGGTTAACCGGAAGTCGAGGTTTATTCGAAACCCGGTTCGGTTTTTGCGATATTTCTCCGTTAAAACATCATTATTTTATATACAATTCTATACAAATGTTATAGAATATGTAATTTCCTACAACTTGTTGGCCACATCAGATTTTTATATGGATGCAATAGTCCTTATTTTTCCCACACAATAGTATCTTTATACTTTCTTCATACGTAATAATGTGATCACGAAAAAAATCGACTTCGATATTTCAACGGAAATACATTTTTTGAAGCCTCTAGAACATGTTTAGACTATTTCGGAATGATGTCTGTGTGTGGATGTATGTGATTGTGGGCGCTCTAACTGAAAAAGTACTTGTGATATCGTCACTAAACTTCATATATAACACTTTAGCATGAGCATAAAGAACTGACTAGCTTTTGGACAATATCGGTTAACTGAAAGTCGAGGTTTATTCGAAACCCGATTTGGTTTTTGCGATATTTCACCGTTAAAATATCATTATTGTATATACAATTCTATACAAATGTTATATAAAATGTAATTTCCTACAACTTTTATTTGAAACAATTTTCCATAGTAGTCTTTGTTTAGGAGTTATTTATAAATAATCGGTTTTTCGGTTTCCGTCAACTATCTCCTTAAAGACATCGTAATTGGTCATCTTCGTGAGGACCAAAGTTGTAGAGAATAATATTTCTTCCAAGTTCTGTTTGAAACAAATTTTTTAGAACCATCCATTTCGGAGATATTTTGCTGTTTCTTAATACCCGTATACAGCGCCACCACCATGTAGCGGTGAATTCTGTAAACATATTCAAAATATACCTAATTTACGGCAATAAGGACGACTGTATTCTTTTACGATACGAAATAATAATTTTGCCTCATAATGCTATTCACAATAATTTAAATATCTAAACCCCAATTATGTAGAAAGTCACATGTTGGCCACATCAGATTTTTTCAGTATTGTATTATTCTAATATTATTATTGTTTCTAGTATAATAATAATATATGACGAGGGGTTATGTGGAAGATGGGACTTCCTAGTCTCAATCTCGTCCCAAATAAAGGCGATATATAATCTAATCTAACTTCAACTCTCACTCTTCTGCACCCCTCTCTTTTTGGCTTTGGCGTACGGCCTAACCCCTCGCCTACTTAACCCCCGGTTTCCTACTCTCAATCTTTCTCCCTCTCTCTCTAACTCGCGCTTCCTCTCTCGCCCTTCCTTAAACTTTGCCACCTCCTCTTTCTTTATCATCGTCTACCCTCTTCTTGCATCCCTCTGCGCCCGGCTTCCTCTTCCCATCTCTCCCCTTCATTTCCAAACTTTATCTCCCTCTCTCCCTTACTCTTCCCATCACTTCCATTTATCTCCTCCTCTATACCTCCCATCAAACCTCCTCCCACTCCTCAAACAGATCGTCACTTGCCTCAGTTCGTGCCGCTGGATACTTTTGCACGGAGTTCAAGAATTTACTTCCTCTCTCTCTCCCTCCCTCCCTCGCCTTCACTTCTCCCACCACCCGCCCTCCGTCTCTAGAAAGAAGTTTTTGGAATAAAAAAAGCTTCGGCCTTCTTTATTTTTTCGAGTTCCGTCTGTTTGTGATGAGATAATAAAACAAACGACACGCACGAGCGGCGAAGTTTCGAAAAAAAATAATAATAATGAGCAATATTTCGGGGATTATACAATTTTGAAAACGACTGAGGAGAATGAAGATATTTCTCTCTCTCTGGATGATTGTTTTATTATTTTCCGTCGGCCTTTCTATTTGAATATTTCGTTAATTTTATCAGTTACACTCTTTTTGTTCCTTCCGGGAATTTTTAATGTTTGTTCCGCGACACCTCAACGGGTGGATACCTTTGATTTCATAATTTGCGTCCATTTGTAATCACTCGATGGAGTTTGTTTTTTTAAATAACTTTTATGTTAACCTCACTCGATATATGTGCGTGCGTGCGTGCGTGTGGGTGTGTAGCAGTTTGTGCCACCTTCATGAAGGTTTGTATCACCCTAGCAGCCCATGGGAACGGTGCAAATACATACGGTGGCGCCACCGACGCAGCTAATGAGATTTGGGATAAATATGGTTTTTATTTTAATAACTCAAAATCACTAATATATCCCATTAAAATGCCAGTTATATGCAAATTTTAGCGTTTCGTCTTTGTCCCTCTTTTCCTGACATGTAGCAGATAATAAAAAAATCAGAGCTTGTTCGGATGGATGATAGATGGCGACGTACACACACAGATTGGAACTACGAAAAACAGAAGAAATGTTTCTTTATTACATCGTATGTTTCTATAAAGTAAACTATTTCGTAGTTTGACACTTTTTCTAATATAATTAATAACTGAGAACCAGTAAGGGATAGAGAAACGATTTCTTACGTATAATTAAACATACCGACACTCGTGAATGTAATTACGTGGTTATCTTCATTCGTTTGCTTCGGTTTGTTATAGAGCTTTTAAATTTCTTATACTTTTATTTATGCTAAGTCGTATTAGTTTTGAGGGCTTGTTAACGGTTTTAGTCAAATCAGAAATTAGTTAGAGATAGAAGTTGTATTTTAAAAGCCTTTAACGCTAGGGTTAACACTGTGACCGAATTGTTTCATGGTGACCTCAAAACGGCGCTCAAACGTAACCTCGCGTATTCCATAGAGAAAACACTTTGCGCGGTATTTTTCAGAAACCCATAAACCGCGCAAAGTGTGGGATGGATGTAGCCACTATTCCAGTGATTTCCAAACTGTGTCGGTATATGCAATAAAGTGTGTCGCGAGCAGAGTCGGCCTGATATGCCAGCGAGTTTAGTGGCTGCTCAGAGCACCCATGCCTTGGGGGCGCTATCCTAATCATCTAGCTATACATATTTTCATGTAAATAAATGTTGGAACCAATTTATATTGGAATCTTGATGGAATTCCTTTTAATGTTTCACAATTATTAATGTTTACGGAGCGATAAGTGAATTAACATGCACGTTGACAATATCGTAACAAAATTTTACGGTAGGGGGCGCTGGAGTACCTACTCCGTCGCCCTGGTAACCAAAATACCTCGGGCCGTCCCTGGTCGTGAGACGTTCACAAAAAATTGTAAAAGGAAATTTTAAAATAACGTATAATTGTCTCAGTAAAACAAAGCAAAACTGCATCTTATATATATATATTTAGGGCAACTAGGTGTTGAAGGAAACCCAGTGAAGTAAGTGTTCACTGGGTTTCCTTCAACACCTAGTTGCCCTAAATATCCTTACTTACCTTTCCTCTTCCGTAGTATTTATATATATATATATATATACACATATACATATACACACACACATATATATATATATATATAAAGCACAAATAAATGCAACCCCAATAATAATATAAACAAAAGTTTTCGGTAATAATATAAAATTTACATTATGACGCATTAAACCTGAGTTCGGCCACCTGCGCCACTTCAATCAGCGATCTCAAACTCACCATACACTGCAGCATTATATACCATGTCCATCTCTTTTCGTACATGAATTTAACAATTTTTATAGTTCTTACTATGCATATATACATGTACAAATTAGAAAAAAATCGGTACAACATACATTGTAAAAACTTTCTCATATATTAATGCGTCGTTCGCTTCAGAAAAATATGAACTATGTAGAATCATTATAAACATCAATTTAAATAACTATACGGAATTTGATCGAAATCGTTAGAGCCGTTTTTGAGAAAATCAAATTATTGTTAAAGTTGCCTAGAATAAACTAGCCTTATATTGATTTTTTGAGAAATATAAGAACTATACAGTATTATTGAAGGCGTAACTCAATTAACTGTACGCAATTTGAACAAAATCGTTGCAGCCGTTTTTGATAAAATCAAATTGTTTTTAAAAATGCGTAGAATAAACTTCCCTAAATTTATTGAGCAATGTGAACCATTTCTTCATAGCTTCTGCTCAATATGATAAAATGCCGAAATACGAGATTTCATTCATTTTTCCTCTACCGTTTAGGCTCTAGAGGCGCGAAAAGACAGACCCACACACAGACGGCATTGCGAAAAACCCTTTTTCGAACTCAAGTACACCTAAAACGTATATTTCCGTAAAAATCTCGAGGTCGAATTTTTTCGCGATAACAATACTTCGTATATGAGAAAGTAAAAATGGAGGATGGGACATCTCGTTCATTTCGTTATGTACCTTAGGGTGTCGCCACCAGAAAAAAAACATAAAGAGTGTTTTTAAAATCTATTTTCAACGCTAACAAATTCACGCAACTAGCACAGCTTCTCTCTGGATCCCTATCCCGTTTTCCGAGATTCCAACTCATCATTATATGTTACACTTCATTATTTCGCTGAAATATCCGTTCCCCTATCCAACCCTTAATCTCTCCAAGAGCCTATGGTCAGTCTCGTTCATCTTCCAATTCCCATCCACTTCGTCAGTCTCGTACCCCTCACGTCCCAATTCCTCTTCTCCTCTTCCTCTTCCCTCATTCTCTCTCTCTCTCTCCCTCCTCGTCGCTTCCCTCCTCCCAGAAAATCTTTCAGAACCCGTCCAAAATCCATGCACCGTTGGCATTTCCTCGGCCGACACACAAGAACACTTCTTTCGTCGCCATTCCCGGGAATTTTTCTTTTTTTCGGCGGCCATTCCGATTTATATCTCGCAAAAAAAAATCCCCTTCCTCGGACTCTTTACGGTGAGAGAAATTTCTCCCATCTTCCACCTCTGGAACTCTCTCTCTCTGTCTCTTTCAGGAGAGGATGTTTTATTGCTGACGCGAACCTTGTTTCTTGATTTTTTTTGTTTACGAGTAGGTTTTTTGCAATTGGGGCGGAAAAACTTATTAAGTAAATCACTTGTTCTTTTTCGCAAGTTTTCTTAAAGGCTATAACGTGCTAATGTGATCACTCTGTCCGTCCGTTTGTTTGTCCGTGGAGGGTGAACTTTTTTTATTTGAAGAGATATTTGGAATTTTCTTTTTGAATTAGATAACACATCAATCTATGGACTTTCCAAGTAATTCCTAAATTTTCCGATCAGTGACGCCAAACTCGGAAAAACTGAAAACTTGAAAACCTATTTCAGTCATACTACTGAAACTTTAGAGGTTTTCACAGATTGGTATTTATAGTAAGGATCTACATTGCAACGGTGAAGGTTGCCCCTTATACAAAGGGGGAAGCAAACCAGAACCTTGAATTTTTTTAAAGAAAACATGTTTCCACCATTTGTATATTAATTTTTAATGCCGTCACGGACGAGCTTTCTCTTTCTCCCTCCGTCTCTTTCGATCGAGAGAGGCTAAGAATGATAATATTTTGAGATCTTCGTTAATATTAAGTGGGGGAGCTCTTCGGAACGCACGCAAAAACTCGCGAAGCTTAATTACGAAATTCGTCGCACTTAGGAACGCGTGGAAGAGAGGAAAGGAAGAGGGGGGAGAAAATATATACGGCATTTCCAATTAAATTCGATGTACGGTTTCCAAAAATAATTTTGCGAAATATGTACGTCTGTTAATAGTCTCCTGGGAATAACGTTACCGTTTTACGTTCTTACGACTTAGGGAATAAAAATGACGTGGAATACGTTTCACATTTTCCAAATATTTGCGCAAAATATAGTTCCTTTCAATAAATTTCGTGGAAAACTACTGATAAATTTCGCAATACAGTCAAAACTCTATAATCTTAACAGTAAAAGAGAAAAAGTACAATTACAAATACAGAATATTCCAACAATAGGGGGTACAAGAAAATTCCAGCAGAGTTACTGGAGTGGGAGCTATGGAGATGTGACATAATCTAAAACTTTAATGAAATTGGGGCAAAGATCCTTTTAAATGCCTTCCTTTATTTCTTAACCGTATACCTCAGAATTATTAGCGAATGTCTTATCTCACGACCGTTTTCTATTTAGCCTACGGACAGCCTCAACTTCATAGACGTCATTTGGAAGCTGACTGCATGATTTGGCCCTCGAGTTCACTGCGCATGCTTTTATGGCAACGAAAAGAAGTGAAGACAAACATTACCGACATATTCGAAATAAATCGAAGGCTATCTTAAAAACTAGGTCATCCCCTAATCCAAATATGTACTACATGATAGACACACAATGGACGGTGAGACATCGATATGAATCTTACAGAACAATCCTCTGAATTCATGTATCCCTAAACATCCAAAATATCGTCTCGATAAAATTGAACTGAAAAGCGATGGTTAAAAAAGTCATTGGCGACGTTTCATCCCTGAAAATATGATTTAAAAAAAAAAGAGGGTAAACAAGCACGTGTCGCACCTTTAGTCGCCTCAGGACAGTAGAAAAAGTTCGTCTTAAAAATAGGGCTCGACTTTTTCACGCTGACTCCGACCTCTCCGCGTAATATTTCAAACCGAATTTTAGCGCGAGTGGATGCGAGGTAAAAGCGGTGAGACGGTTTTGTAAAGGAAGGTGTTTTGGACGGAAAAAGAGTTCGGTAGCAGAGAAGTCGTGGGGGATGAGAAAGAGGTACACACATTTTAGGAAGCGCCCTCCGCTCTTCGAATCACTGACGCAAAATTCTCCATCTTCCTTTTGCTATCTCACTCTACATATCTCTCTCTCTCTCACTGTCAACTTTTCTCCCTTCCCCAAAATACTCAACTTTTTTCTCTTTCCGTAGTTTCCTCTCCTTCACGTTTCACTTTAAGTATGACCTTCTTATCACACTCTCATTCTTCTTTTCATTACTTCGCTATTTTTCATCTTCTCACGCCCTCTCAATCTCTCCTCCCCTCTCTCTCTCTCCATCTTCCCAGCATTACCCCTTCCCACTACTCTTCCCCTCTCCATACCTCTCTCCCTCCTTATCTCCCATTTTCTTTCCTCTTTCCCTCCTCACGCTTTTTCTCCCGCTCTCTCTCTCTTTAATTACTCCCTTTTCCTTTCCTTCCTTCATGTTTAACTTTCTCTTTAACCTATTTCCTCCCATCTTCCATTTTCCTACCCACGGTCTCTCCGTCATTTTTTCTATTCCGTTCCTTATTTCTTTCTTATCCCATGCTTTTTTTTCTACTCTCTCGCTCGCGCTCACTCAATTCGAGGCTTCTTCCAGATAACATGAATCGAACGAGAACATTTTTCCATCTTTATTTGGGAGAGTTATTTCTTCCTTTGCCGAGGCATGAGTGGTTCCTGCCAAATGGATGGAAAGTGGAAAAGAAGATGGGACGAGATGGTTTTCTGGGATGGGTTTGGATATGGATTGAAGGAATCGGGAGATGGGACAAAAACTGTTTAGGAATAGATTTGACAGATGAAGGAAGAGGCATGTGGGGAGAGAGAGAGAGAGAGGGAGAGGAAAAGAACGGCAATAAATTGATTCTTCAATTTTTTTGGCCTGCTAACAAATCGTTATAGCACGTAAGTAAGTAAAATATGGTTAAGAAATGCCGGAGTTGATCCACCTTTAGTTTAAAGTTAAGAGGGCAATCGAAACCGAGCAGTTAATTCAACATATTAGTCATGCTTAAGGTTTACTCTTGAGCGGTGACAATATTAATCGAGCAAAGAGAAATGTCAGTAACCCTGACTTGTTGGTTATAAATTCTTCCTTCACGCAGTTCTGTAGAGATAACATTCATATTCTGGGTGATCTAAAAGTTTTTCCCTGCTGACATATATATATATATAACATAAGTGTTTTATTTTACATCATATGGATTATTGTTTTCAAGTTCAATATACTGCAAGAATTTCAAAATCGTCATAATAAAATCGCCAAACCGACATGATAGGTGAACTCATTTTTACGCTATCCCGGTAAAATCTTTTTGAAGAATCAACTTTCGGCGCCTAACAACGGCGGTTATTTCCTTGTAGTGGAACTGCTCCTCTGATTTACTCTACCCCTCAATAAGTACCTTGATCATCTTATTGTTAATGTAAATTTATAGTAGCTCCACAAATTTTCCTTTTGCTGTGTCAGATAAAACCAAGACAATGAACAAGTGCATAATCCAATAAAATTTCTCCTTCTACCAGAAATTTCCGACGTTACTGAATTACGAAGTAACCTAAATTTCATTTTTTGAAACGATACAATTTTAATGGTTTTTGGACATTTTTCTAAATAAAATGGACATGATAGCTGAAATGAAAAAAAAAACTCTACAGCAGTGGTTCCCAACCTACGGTCCGGGGGGGATTTTTGTGCGGCCCGCGAAGTCATGATGAAAAACCAATCCGAAAATTTTAACACACTAATTCACATATTTCTATGAAAATATTGATAATAAAACTTTAAATTGTGGAATTTTAACCACAATAATCCCCTTTACACTTGATTTTCACTTAAATGGCACCTCGGACTACACAGATAACTTCCTATTTAAACTCTAATCCGGACCGCAGAAGATATGGCAACTTCCAACGAGGCCCGCCGAAGGATCTGCAACCAGCGATGCGGCCCTCCACGTAGAAATGGTTGGGCACCACTGATCTACAACATCTTAAAAATATTTCGCACTGTAGTAAATGATAGAAATTAGCGCGAAATAGGCAAAGAATAGGGAGAACAAGAATGAAAGAAATGCTTATTCTGAGAAAGCGATATGATAAAATTTTCCGAGAGAATGCATTCACGAAACAATTTTGCAGGAAACAGAAAACAATACATGAAAAACAAAATAAGTTATCGGATAAGGCAGCGCTCTCCAACCATTTTTGCTCCACCATCATGCGTGCTTTAAAACATCGCGGCACGCCAAACCACCCCTAATTAATTTCACTGCGTAAATGCACATTTTAAAAGAAAAAACTAGCATAAAACAAATAAAATTCGCAATTATATTATATTGTCATGATTGGTAATTTAATACTCATATAATTGTAAAATTTTATTGTAAATTAAGTCCACGCAATTCAAAGTGTAAAAATGTTATGCCCTTCGACAGAAAATTTGGGCTTGCCTTTTTGGTACAAAGACGCTTTACACGTATATTTGTTTCAATAATAGAAACGGCTACAAAAACTTCTTCATCTAGGTTCTTTAAACATGCCCTTTTAATGTTTTTAATATGGGTTGAAGAACAGCTAAATTCGCATAAATACGTTGTTGAATATGGAACGTCATATCAATGGGATACTCAGATATTGAAGGATATTCACCTTAAGCTTTTAGCCAAAATACATCTAAAGGTAGCATGATAATTTTAAGTTGTATGATCGTTAATAAGGTCTACCAGTTCCTCTCGTAGTTTCAGAATAAATTCTTTGAATGATAAAATGTATGCGAATTTGTTTGTTCCAAACGCTTTTGTGAAAATTTAATATCCTCAGACTGTGCGGCACACCGGTTGGAGAGCATTGGGATAAGGAACTCTCGTTCCATTTGTATCAGGAAACGGATGTCACCTCCTAAATGCTTTCGAAAATGTTTTTTTGAGCCGCGGACTTTTCGGAAAGAAGGAGAGACCCAATGCTTCGAAAGAAAATGCTTAGAAAAACCGCGTAAGAGTACCGGGAGAGATAATGCCGATAAAAGTTCACTAGAAAATTCAAGAGATTCCGGAAATATCTTTAAGAACTCTAATTTGATGAAGAAAGCGAGGGAAAAGAAATTTTCTTTTTCATTTCGCTCTGCAATCTTAAAGTTTTAAACGTTAGACGCGAAACTTGGAACAATACTTCCAAAGGAGGACAAAAACCAATTTCTGGAAACGAAGACGTTTACGATATACTACGGCAATTTCAACAACAAAAAACAATCTGCGCTTTTCGTTATGCATGCCTAATTTGTAGATTCCGCGTGCTTTAAAAGCGAAACCTTTGAAGAATGGAATTTCTTGTATCTTTAAAGAGATAATGATTTCATGCTTACATAACCTATGATCAATTTTATCCAGTAACAACAACATTTTAGTTAGAAATTCATCCATGGTTCTTTTAAAATTCGCTCAATAAATTCTATCCAATTTTATGCGCTAAAAAATGGAGGCAATATATCATACAGTGTAGTTTCATGTGAAGAATGTATAATCTTTGAGGGATATAAATTTAGTAAATCTTGTAATTGCATGACAGATAACATTAAGTCCAATATTAGGATTATCTAGTGAAAGAGAAGTGCGAGCCTATGTTATATTCTCTGTCCATTAATTATCATATCAGTACTGTATAAAGATATGAAATCATTAAAGCTACCGCTGTTTCTGGCAAATATACGTGTTAGAGGTCGATATTTAACGAATTTTTCTTGAGAAAAGAACCAGAACAAGTCCATCCAAAGCAGTATAAACCATAACTTTGGTTAGCATAAATCAAAATGAATTGCGGTTAAATACGCGACCATCCATGGCCTGAAATCGGTATTTTTGTACAATGAAAGGTATATTTATTTATGACGAAAGTCATTTACCAATTATATTCACGGTATAAATTTATAACACAAAATGCGCACGCCGTTTACTTAGTTTAAAGGAGAAGGCAAGCTCCTTATTTTGCCGCAAGCGGTGCGTAAAACTCATCTACTCCTTTTATAACCTTATCACGTTTTTCCGAAATAAAAAATTCGATCCTGTCTCTAATAAAGAGGACTCAGCTGAACAAAGTTGATGAAGAAACCGAAGAATAATAAACAGTCCCAAACAATAAAAAAAGGATTTCGAAAACTTCATTTTCCCTTCCGGACGTTTTGGCATATCTCTCACACTGCGCTTCCAGGCCTAAAACTAACCCATAACACAAAAACTCTTCGCGAGGAAAAAAAAATCTTTTTAAAGCACGTGCGAACCGTTCATTAATCGTAAATAAGTCTTACGTCTTACGGTACAGCGACCTTTATCGAGATCCTACCGACGGGGTTAATGCTTCGTGCATGTAAGGTTGGAGAATACTCTCTGAAGAATTACCTTCCACTCCCCCTACGCGTCACAGGAAGACTCGAGGTAAAAACGAACACATTTTCCTCGGGATATAGGAGAATGGGAGGGAGAGAGAGAGAAAGAAGAGGTCGACATAGGCGATGGTCGAATGTGGCGCCACAATGCGGGAGAAGGTTAAAGAAGCTTCCGCAATGGAAGGCAATAAAATGCAGAGGACGAAGCGGTCGGAGGACGAAGTGAGGTTTTCGGGTGGCGGACCTGAGGGAGAGGGAGGAGGGAGAGAGAGAGAGAGAGAGAGAGAGAGAGAGAGAGAGAGAGAGAGAGAGAGAGAGAGAGAGAGAGAGAGAGAGAGAGAGAGAGATAGAAAGAAGTGGTAGGGCGAAATGGTAGTAGGGAATTGGAGAAGGCTGAGAGAAGGAAAGCAGGAGGCTGGAGTGGGCTCCTCCTGCCAGAATCCTCCTCCGGCACGAAGAGAGGCAAACCTAAGGTCCTCCCGCAACCTGACCCATAAAGTGCTGCGCGGTAGCGGCGGGTACGTATTTCTTGGATTCATAACCTGCAGGATGTGAGTTACAACGGTGGAGTCTCCCAATAAACCATCTCTTTTGCAATAAGGGGACCAGTATATTCCCGCGTTACGGTAATTGTAATAATAGCAGTGTGACTGGGATAAAAATATAAGTCTAAGCCAAACTTGGCAACGTATATAAAATCCTCGGATATTGCGATTGAAGTCATTACAACGTGTTGTCGATGATTTAGGATCCAGTTAGGGATGAAAACAAAAGTAAACAAATTAAATGCGGGAGCACTATTAGCCATGCTAAACATTTAAACTAACTAAGATAATAGTTGACAACAATAGCGTAACTAAAAGAATAGTGGCCTAAATCTGTGTCACTAAAATACTCAATATGAAAAAAAAATTAGAAAAATTTGAATGCAATTTCTTATTAGCAAAAATTATAATTTTTCGAGGCAAACGTTTAAAAACTTAAGAGGGCTTCTTTTGTAACGTAAATAATATTGTAATAATAAGATCCACAAATGCTTCTCTTACTAAATCACATCCTAGGGACCACTGACAGAAAATGAGTACCTCTTTTGGTTCACTGGCGAAGGCATTTCAATCAGTAACGTGTCTCACTAGTCTTGAGGATAGTTTACCTGAAACAAAAAGAACATCGCAGATTAATGGTCGTTCATTTTCATAGAATTCCAAAAAAAAATGAAAGAAGCGTTACATTAACATTTTGAATCAACGGACTTACAAAGCAAATCTCTGAATCACATCTGATCCATTTCTATGTTTTTAACAGTTGAAATTACAGCAAGCTAAATTTAATATGTAGGAGCTTTCAGAATAAGCATTTAAGTAATAAAATATGACAAATTCAGTGCTTGTCTCAGGTACCCTCAATAGCCACAACAAGGTACTTTAAGGTAAGGATTTCATTTTTCAATTTTTTCTATTTAATAACTTATTCTGGAATCTGTTTTCAACCAAAAGACAGACTAAATAATTCTCGAGTGAATGTACAAGCTTATCGAAAAAGATTATGACCATAATATAATCATGTTATGAATCACATATGGGACACCAAAATGTCTCTAAATGGTTATAAACAAGCGCAACGTATACACGACCAATACATATAAAGTATTTGTGGACTTGGAAGAAAATATTTCAATGAACCTTGACGTGCACGGGATAAAATCGTATAATTATTAGCTTCGTCACCTTAATAAACCACTTCAGTATAACAGTATATTGGGGAAATAGGTTTAATTTGAACTGAATATTAAACAAATTGCACACTTCGTTTCATTTTAGTTCAAATTACATCCATACATCAGTCATTGAGTCCCTCCATGTATCAGTGAATTTTATAATGAAAGACTAGCTGCCCGTACTGCTCCGAAATCGGAGCTGTGTTGGAGTGTTATGGTAAGAAGGCCCTCAGCTGCTCAACCCCCTGACGTCCGCCGCCCTGCGCTGCCGTCGCAGCGCACTGAGGCTCGTAGCCCTATTCCAGCTACCCGCGTGCCCCCCTCGCGCCCCGCGCATCTCCTCCCCCAGCATGGCTGAGTGACAGTGGAGGGGAAGCTTCGCTTCGATTTGTGACTGACACAGGCCTTCTCTCACTCAATTATTATACACGTTGAATGGTAAGCTATGATGAAAAACTTCTTCACACGACTAATTGAAAAAGATATATAAATGATGCTTATAAATTAAACCACTATGTTTTTCATTGAAGCTAATAACCTTCACCATGAAGAGCATGAAGAAATTTATTATAATTGCAAATGACTTCTACAAAAAACTTTCTTTTCCCAATTTTTTCAAATGCTCCAATAAATAAGAGATCTTCAAATTTTAAATTCTACTCAATTCATACACAAACCGCCATTCCTCGACAACTAATAAAAATTACTGTTCGTACAATCGTAACGAAGATTGCGCAGGTTTTCTACTAAAATAAATTTTAAACACGAAACATCGTTGCGACACATTTCAATGATGAACAAGGACCAATTTAACGTCTGGCATGAAAAGACTTAAAAAGAGACCGTAGTCAATTACTACGATACTGCAAAGATTTACGTCATTGCAGCATCGCAACGAATTTTTTCGATCCTATAAGGATTCGAGTTTGTAAGAGTTATTTTTCCCTGAGGTAGCGACAGAAGCACGCCCCTTATACCCTTTCTCTTCCATTCCCACCGTCCAACTTATTTCGCCAGTTCAACTAAAAGACAAAAGGTACGGGCAAAAATAAATGCCGGCAGGTGCGCGGAGCGAAATTTTTGGAAAAAATAAGGAAAATCTGGAACGACGAATTCCGCACGCCGTTCTTCTTTTTTTCCTCTCAAGCGCCTCTCTCGGGGACCGATAAAAACAAATCGCTTTTCCTTATATCGCGGCCATATAGCGAAAAGGAGAGAAGGCGGAAGAGGGGAACAGGATAAAGAAGGAAATCGCGCGGAATGGAGAAAAGAACATTAAGTATCCAGGAAAAAGAAAGAAAAGGAAGTAAGGAAAAAACGTATACACACACTACCGTATGAAGCGTACCTGTTAAAAAAAATGATATCTCGGAGAATGTGTCAACAGCTGAAAGAACGCGGCACAGTTTTGCAAAATAAAAAGGAACAAAAAGACGGAAAAAAAAGGATATTGGTTTTTTCCTCCCAGGAAGAGAAGGAGAGTTATAGCGAGAAAGAGAGAGAGAGAAGTGAATAGGGAAAAGAGAAGCAGGCATTGGAACGCTTTTTTTAAACCGATAATAATGACTGGAGATCTTCAACTCCGTTTCCCTAGGACAGGTATCCGATCTCCGCCGCCGTCACCGTTCCCTTTCCCAATATACCTCATCCCTCACCCTATCCACGCCTATGCACCTCTTTCTTGTGCGTGTGTGCGCGCGGATTACAGTTTTTTTTCATACCCTTAAATAATCCTTTGGTAAAAATGCAGAGCAACTGATTCCAAATCTCATGAAATTCGCGATTTTCTTCCATTCCCTCTCCTTAAATCTCTCTCCTCCCTCTCTCGCCCTTCTCCACTCCTCCGTTTTTCTCTCTCACTCCTATCTCTCTCACTTCTATCTCTCTCACTCCTACCTCTCTCAATCCTACCTCTCTCGCTCCTATCTCTCTCGCTCCTCTCTCTCTCATTCCTCTCTCTCTCATTCCTCTCTCTCATCCCTCTCTCTTGCACTCCTCTCTCTCACACTCCTCTCTCTTGCACTCGTCTCTCTCACACTCCTATCTCACACTCCTCTCTCTCACACTCCTCTCTCTCACACTCTTCTCTCTCACACGCCTCTCTCTCACACGCCTCTCTCTCACACTTCTCTCTCTCTCTCTCATTCCTCTCTCTCATTCCTCTCTCTCACTCCTCTCTCTCTCACTCCTCTCTCTCTCTCACTCCTATCTCTCTCGCTCCTCTCTCTCATTCCTCTCTCTCTCTCATTCCTCTCTCTCACTCCTCTCTCTCTCATTCCTCTCTCATGCCTCTCTCATGCCTCTCTCATGCCTCTCTCTCTCATGCCTCTCTCTCTCATGCCTCTCTCTCTCATGCCTCTCTCTCTCATTCCTCCCTCTTGCACTCCTCTCTCCCACACTCCTATCTCTCACATTCTTCTCTCTCACACTCCTATCTCTCACACTCCTCTCTCTCACACTCCTCTCTCTCACACTCCTCTCTCTCTCATTCCTCTCTCTCATTCCTCTCTCTCTCATTCCCCTCTCTCATTCCTCTCTCTCTCATGCCTCTCTCTCTCTCATGCCTCTCTCTCATTCCTCTCTCTCTCGCACTCCTCTCTCTCACACTCCTCTCTCTCACTCCTCCCTCCCCTCTACCACCCTTTCTCTCATTTCTTCTCATTTTCTCCTTCCCTCCCTCTACCTCTGTCTATCCCTCTCTCTCTGTTCGCCTTCCTTCCCCTCTCTCTCTCTCTCCTCTTTCTAGCAATTGATTCCAAATCGCCTGAAATTCACGAGTTTCACTCCCTCCCTCTCAGTCCCCTTCCTCTCCTCCTCGCCTCTCTCCTCCCTCCACCCCCCCCCAAGGCTCGCTCCAGACATCAAACGAGGACGCCATTTCGCCTCGAGTGTGTGTGGGGCAAAAACGAGGGCAAGAGAGACTGAGCCAGGATATTGAGAGAACCTTCCGCGCGTCATTCGTGCGTGTGGTTCACGTTTTTTAACGTTTTTTCGTCATAGACCGTTTTCCCCGTGGTGGTAGAAATAAGCATAAAGTTTGATGACTTTCTTTGGAAGTTGGGAATTTTTTGGCCATATCTTCCCAACATTTGGAGTATAATGAGATAGAAAAATGTTATTTCGATCAACTTCACTCCATAGTAAGAGAGCGGTATGTGAATAAACGTCACAATATCGCACTTGCACACAACTTTTTCCATATTCAGTACTACGTGAAAATCTGCAAAATGTCTGTACTGTATATTTTTAAAAGAAGATGGATGATCCGCTTACTTGCATTATTTTAAATATCTTTGACAATTTTTTCTCCCTGAACACGGTGCAATATCAAAGATTATCTCATATTTATTTACTGGACGTAGGATAACTAACTCCCTCTTCGAAATATTTGCAACTATTTCGATTATAATATGTACATACAATCTAACTTTTAAAAATGTTATTTTTATTTAGATCACAGCTGCGAGACTAATAATTCCTAAGGCCTAAAATCTCAGACCAATTTAAAGTTTTGTAATCAATAGTTAATGATGGTTAAAATACCTATGACGCAGCAACTGAAAATAAAGTATTGTCCACATACGTTAACAAAAATAGACTAAGCCAAGACGACCATTGTTGTGGTATACTCCTGTAAACAGTGAAGTAGCGAACAACAATCTTGCATTTTATTGGAGAATTTTTAGAAATTACCTATATATTATAATAATTTAAACTGCAGGGGTATCAAACTCGCATTGACGATCCGCGGGCCGCATACATTACTTTGCCAATCTTCACACCTTTTCGTATTCTTTTTATTATATTCACTCACCCTCTCCGCAAGAGAGGAATAGCTCTATTACGCGTCTTACACGCAGTCTTTACATAAATGCTAGATTTGGTGTAGAGGGTTAAGTCCTTATACGCGAGAAACTCGCTGGCAGCGGGATAAACACTCTTCAGTAACTCAGCCGCGCAGGCTGATATAAATTGGAATGATTTAATACATGTCTTAGATTGTTTAGAAATATTTTATAAGAAATAGATTTGAGTTCGGGTCGCGTAGTATAAAGCAAATTGCTTCACGGGCCGCACAAATGCATCGCGCGGGCTGCGAGTTTGAGACACCTGATTCAGAGTAACTTAATAAGCTTATTGGTATGCGTGTATAATTTCAATAATTATTTCATTTAAATTCTCTATTCAATTTAATTTATGACTGCGTAAATTATTTACCTTTATATATTTAATATTAGCACACATTGTTTCCATCAGAATATTACTCCAAATCAAATTTATAGCTTAGGTTGTAAAAAAAAGAAGTATAGGAGTAACGGAGATATTTTTCGGTCTATAAACAATACTCCAGCTCAAACTAGTAGCCACGGATACTTTGGTGGCATTCAGCTGAGTACACATAACACACACCGCTGCAAACGCACGAATACCGACGTTGCATTTACATTGTTTTACTGCGAGGATATTCCAGGTAATAATAAACTATGAGATATTGACTGCAGGCGTCATACAGACTGAACAAGTGACCGTTTCTATGGCTAAAGGCTATTGTTCCTCGGATAAGCTAGCTAGAGAATACAATGGCGCAACGGGATACATAACAATTGAATCCTTTGAAACAGGTCAATTATTAAGGTCATATCCGCTTGTTCCTGTATGTTTTGTTTCAACTAAACAAAGGCGACCTAAACATGTAGGAATAAATCAACTAACTCAGCCAGAAGAAGAATGACAGAATTTCAAACATCGCAATCATTAGCAACCAACTAAAAAATTAAGTAAAGGATTTATGAATAATTTATATTGCATTGTAAAGTATTTAAAAATAAAGCCGTCTTAATTCTTGAAACAAATTAATGTATTAGATAGCAATGTGGAAAAAAACTAAAAAATACCTTATTACCAATAAACGGCCAAAGGTACGCATTAATTTTATTACTTTAAATTTAAGAAATAACCTATGAATATGGAAATTTGTTAGTGTTCTCAGATAAAATCATTTTGGCGCCATTAATATGCATTAAAAATTCAATTCTTTTCTTCGTTGTATACATATAAATTCAAATCTACGCAACACAATTACGTACATTGCATGTACATACATACGCTTAGTTAGACTTTGCCACATTGCGCATTGAAGTGACGTGAAGAAGCTCGTAGCTTAAAGTTCGGCGTTTCTCAACCTTTAGTAGACCAGGGAAGCAGCTAGAGGAGGATCAATAGAACAAAGTTTTCAGGAAAACATTTGTTACTGCCAGGTGTAATGTCCATCATAGTACACTTATCAGTACAAAAACGATATAGGAAAAAATGAATGAATGAATCGATATGAAATTAAAGACGATCTCATACATATTTTATATATATATATATATATATTGGTTATTTAATTTAAAAAATAAATCCATAAAAATAATGAAGGATTAAAAGCTTGTGGAGCACCTACCTAATGGCTACTAATGGCTCCGCGGAGCATCGGTTGTATACGAACATATGATTTTGTCCAAAAGGCTAAAATTAGCGCGAAACGTTTTTGACCAAGGAGGTAACCACCGCGTTGTGCAGGCGACTTATAACACAAACATCCCTCACTTTGCACGTAAGACGAGTTCCTGGAAAAGAACGTCCAGAGCAAAAAATTTGCGAAGTGCATAAAGTTCCTCCTTTAGAATACAAGAGGTTATATTTGAACGCCATAAAACATGCAACGATTTAGTTATACTGCATTCACAATTGTCCCAATTATTCTTTCTTTTAACCTTAGGCTCGAACTGAAACATTTTATGATTTTTTTATACTCGGAGACCGTCCCGATACCGTAATTGATGGTCGTGAAATTCGATGTGTTTATCTATAAAGAAAACAGTGCTAAACCGAAAACGTGTAAAGCGAAACCATGCCATTCGGAGGATGACTGTACTTCTAAACAACTCTATTGTTAAGCCCTCATATAGTTCATCAACGACAAAACCCATCACAGGTTCACCGTCTTCGAGACCAAACAGACGACTCGCGCGTAAATACGACGCAAGAAACCAAAATATCCTAATAGCATCCCGCGACGCAAGAACAGAGAATCGATGGGCATTCGCACGGCTTTTTTTTTAACGCTGGATCGAAGCCAATCACCTAAAAAAAAATATATGTGAAAGGAGAGAGACGAACCAGGAAGCCGTCGCGAGAAAGAGGTGCATCAGACAAATGAGGGGAAAAAAGGGATACTATAAAAATCAATCGCTCGCAGCCGGCAAATAAAAAACGGTGAAAAAAAAACGAACAAACAACAAACGCGGAGGAAGAATTCGAATGATGGAGGCGGAAATTTACGACCCGGAAGGGAGAAAGGTATATACGCCCGGGGAGTGGAAATAAAAAGGAAGAACGAGACGTAAAATGGCGAAACGGTGAATAAATCCCAGGAAAGTGTCTTTAAAGGTTCCGAGACGAAAAGGCGAGATAAAACTTGAGGAGTGCGGAGGATCGAGGAACGGGTATTTTTTGGAGGGGGGGGAGAAAGAAAACAGCGGGAAAATTTTTACACACAAAACTACCAAAAAGAGAGATTAAATACGGACGTTTGTGTTTAAATGGCGTCACGCGACGGTCGGCGTTAAATGACCGCGAGAAAGCCAATCGCCGCCGAAGTAGACTAGTTACCGCGTCTGCCGTCGGCGCCACGTTCGTGATAAGGCGGAAGACGGCGGTGTGACGTGGGTCTGACGTAGAAAAGTGTAAAGCACGGAAGAGATATATTTACTGCGAAGTGCGGACGGCGTGGATTTTATGGGATGGAGGAGGGAGTATCCGAACCGAGGAAAGGGGAGGAAATAAAAAATCGAGAGGGAGGTTCAGAGAGAGAGAAGTGGAGTGAAATGAGAAAGACGAGGGATAAAAGCTTCAAGAAGAGCGGGACGGAATTTCAAGGCGCGATTTTGGAGATTTTTTTATTTTTTTTTAGGGGGACGTATCCTGAGCGTTAGGCGAAAGGAACGGAGAGAAGAATCGGGTTGTGCGAAAGGAGATTGGATGGGTGGAGATGGCGGAAAAAAGAGATAAAGAGATCAGGAGGAGGACAGAAAGAACGAAATAAGGATGTGGAGAGATAAGCGGGGAAAATACAAGGAAATGGAGAGGGAAAATGGGATGAAGAAACGGGAGAATAGTAAATTAAACAGGAGACAGAAGTACGCGGAGATCGTTTATGATAAATATAAACAGATCAGAAGTATGAGAGCAAAGGTATATATGTGTGTATCATCATCATCATCATCCGTAGACAGGTCCGTGACTATTCATGGTTAAATCTGGTTCTCCGTATACTCCTATTTTCCGCAGTTTTCTTCAGGTCTTGATAGATCTCTTTCCCTTTCAAGTCGTCTATCAGCTGAAACCTTTTCCTACCTCTTTCTCTTTTTCCATCCAGTTTTCCTTCTAACACTTCTTTAATCATGCTCTCTCTCTCCTCAGGTAATGTCCAATCCAGTTCGCCTTCCTCATTCTGATAGTCTGTATAATCGTTCGCTTCTCTCCTATTCTTCGTAGTACTTCCTCGTTTTTCGTGCCATATGTCCATTTTCTATTCAGCATTCCTCCCCATGCCCACATTTCGAAGCTTTCCAAGTATTTAATATCATTTTTCCTTAGCGTCCATGTTTCTGCTTCATACAAAGTTATACTCCATACATAGCATTCTATCAACTTCTTGCGGATATTCTCCTTTTCATTTCCCGTTATTAGGAGTTTCTTTGTTCTGAAAGCGGCTTTTGCTTTCGTTTCCTCGGTACATTTTGCTTCTGTCGTTATGATGCTTCAAAGGTATTTATAGTGTAAAACTTGTTCTAGTGACTTTTCTCCGATACTTATGTTCAAATTTTCTTCTTCCTTACTTGATATTCGCATGACCTTGGATTTTTCTGTATTTATATCCATACAGTATTTTCTCGCTGTTATCCCTTGTCTATTTATCATTTTCTGGAGTTCCTTTTAATTTCTTGCTAGAAGTACTTGATCATCCGCGTATTTCACTGTTCGTGTGTGTATTTATATATACATGTATGTATATATATATATATATATATATATATATTTATATAAATGCTTAAGGAAAAGAAAAGGTAATAATAAAGGTAGCAACAAGGTGTTGGAGGAAGCCCAGTGGACACTTACCTAGATTGAAGAGCCGCTGGGGGTGCTGAGGACACACGAAAAACACAAAAAAACAAAAACGACACAAAAATGGAGCTTTCGGGCTGACGCCCTTCTTCAGCGACGGAGAGACATATCAACTGGGTAATTACCATTGATTTCGGCTAGTGTGCATCCAAAATGTACTTTTTGTTTTTCCAAAATTTTTATTGCTTTTAGAAAGAGATGTTTGGCCAATTCCATTTCTACAATAAGACGGACTCTGTAATTCTTCCTGGAACATTTAAGGCATCATTAATTTCCTCTCAAATGCGTTCATGTTTATTTCGAAAAGATAGGGTAATGGCAAGAAAACCCTTTTCCCGATTTGGAATTTTGAGATTGGATAAACAAAAAAGAGATAAACAGTAAGAAATCTTCGGAGAGACGACAAAATAAACATAAAAAACAGATGGACGAAGAGAGAAACGGGAATAAATAACAAGGAACAAGTTAAGACACCCAAGGGCCAGAGAAAGAAAAATAAATAAATCAGGAATAAAAGCGTAAATTAGGGATAATCTGTGGCGGGCAGTAAAAGGAAAACGTAGTGAAAATAAAAGATTGATTTTATAGGAAGGGAACGGGGAATAAAGGGTCAGAAAAAAAATGCAAAAGGACTTGAGAATATAGCCAGAAAGAGATGATGGAGAGACAGGCAAAGATAGATGAATAGAAACAGAGATGGAAAAAAGGGAGAGAAAGAATGGTAAAGAAAGTCGGAGAAAAGAACGCGAGCGGAAGGGAAAGTAACACAAAAGTCGGGGGAAAAAATAATAATGCGACCGAAGGTGTCGAGACGGAGTGAATATAAAGAAGGGAGTGTTTCTAGAATCATGGGGCGAAAAGGGGATCGGAGCGGAAGAAATGTAAAGCTCGGAAGAGAGATAGAGGGAGGAAGGACAGGAGGGGGGGGGAGGGCGGAAAAAGAAAGAATAACAAGCGATTCGGAAGCAAGGAAGGAGCGGGGGAGAAATGCAGGAAAAGGGAGTGAGAAAAGTAGAGTGGACTATAGGGGTTAGAGGAGGAATGGAGATTCGAGGCAAGAGAATGAGAAGAGGAGATTCGAAAAACGCAGAGGGAGCGTAGAGGGAAGTGAGGTAAAGAGAACGGAAGGTGGTGAGAAAATGTTAAGCAGAAGAAAGGAGAAAAGGGGAGAGGTCAGGGAGGGAATAGTAGGGAAGGGAAGATAGGGAGACGTGAGAGGAGAAAGAGATAGGGGAGGAAAGAGGGAGGGGAAAAAAGAGGGGAGGGAGGGGAGGGAGGGGAGGGAGGGGAGGGAGGGGAGGGAGGGGAAGGAGGGGAGGGAGGGGAGGGAGGGGAGGATAGGGAGAAGAGAGGGAGGAAAGGGGAAGGAGGACAGAAGAGGAGAAAGGGGGAGGAGAGGGCGGGGAGGAAAGGGTTGGGAGGAGAGGGTGAGGAGGAAAGAGGAGGGGAGAGGGGACGAGAGGAAAATGACAGAAGGGACGGGAGGGAATTTTAATAGGAGGAATTCCCTCCATATTATATTTCTCGTCCGTCAGAAAAACCGCACACTTTTCCAGAGAGAGAGAGAAAAAAAATCACTTCAAGGAGGATTTTATTATCGATGCTTTCGCATTCGCCGGTCTTTTCGGAATATTTTCGTGTTCCCTCCAAAATGCTCCGAGTCCGAACAATGCACGCTCTTATTTTATTCCCGAAGAACGTTTTCTTTTTTTTTTCGAATTAACACGCGTGCATGCCTGCATGCAAGAATTTTTCTCTTCTTTCGTTTTTTAACTCGAAAGAACCTCCGACCATCCTTAATTGCTGCCATGCATGGGAGCGATTAAAGAAAAAATATACTTTCGGAGTAGAATGTTGTTCGCTCATTTCAATACGGCGGGAGTTCCTAAAGAATGAAAAGATCATTTTTTTTCCTTCTCTAAGCGATGCGCCGAATCTTTTATTTCTGCGCTCGAGTGCTTTGAAAGTCGGTTAAACACGCTGAAGTCCTCCCGAGGAAGGGAGAATAATGGGAGTGAATGAAAGAACCCATCTGCGAAGAGCAAATTAAGAGGAGATAATCTCATTGAGTCGTCTTAACTTCCTCGAAGGTAATAATAAAACACAAAATTTCATCTCGACCTGAATAATGGACGCTTACCGAAAGATCCTATTATATGCTTTCACGAGGTACTTAAAAGGACACGTCGAGGAAACTAGCTATAGTGAAATCATTATAAAGTCAAAAATCTCGAACGGATTCGTGTATTTAGTATAATAATCTCAATTTTCGAACCGCGTATATTCAAGTTAGTCTCGAATTAAATTAAAAAATTAAATGATATTAGAGCTAAGCGTACTTAACAAATCTCCATATTTAGGTAACAACTCGAGGAAGGACTCTGTAGGGGCGAGCAGAGGAAATAAGGAGCGGCAACAGAAGAGTTGCAAATAGATATTTATGATAGAAAATTTACCGAAAAGTACTGTTTTTGGATTGAAATTTTTAATAAACAATAATAATTGTAACGTATTTATCATATAGCAAAAGGATGTACGTTTTTATTTATTGCTCTCGATGCTAAACTACGCCGCTACGGAACTGATTCAGAAATTGTAAAGAAATATTTGTAATATTCTAAACATTCATTATAATAAAATATTCCAATAATTATTTATTTTCTATTATCCTACTTAAACCTTTAATTTCGTGAGTTGCTTAAACAATTAGAAAATAATTATTCGCAGAATGTTTCTTTTTTTACATAATATACAATTATGAAATGCGATATAAGAAAGTAACTTTAATCATAACTTCCTGACAATCAACGCACCCCATTTTAAAAACAATTGACCTACATCCATCGATAATACACAGTGAAGTAAAAAACATTTCTTTATTATTCGTACTGAACTGTCACGCACAAAAATATCTCTCTCGCCGTCCATTATAATCGCCTTTGCATACGATCGGTTAATTACTAACGATGAATCCCGCAATAAATCTTTCGAAAAAAAAAACGGCAGCGACTAAGGAAATAATTACCCTCATAACTCAATAGTTCCTGAACTAAACAAATGCCATTCGCAAACTTTTTCTCCGCTAAACTTTATTTTTCCGAAAAATAAACTTCTGGACATAAAAAAAAGAAAAAGAAAAACGGGTCCTTCGACGTTTTAAAACACCGCTACTGCGATTTGAGTAGCACTACGCCTATATGATTAGCAAACCAAGCGGTAGAAAGAGAGAGAACGGAGGTAATAGGTTGACAATGGAGAAGAAAGGGAAGGATAGAGGGAGAGAGAGGCAAAGAGGGTGCGAAGAGAGAAGAAAGGAAGAGGGGAGGGACGAGAGAGTGGGTAGAGAGGATGAAGGAGAGATTGGGGGGGGGGGGGGAGTTAGAGATGGAGAAGAACGAAATCAGAATGAACATGGGGAGAGAGGAATCTAATATATAAAATAGACTTCTTCGTCGTCGTCGGTGGAAAATCGGAACTCTGTAATGCTATTTTTAACAAACTTTCCTAGTAGCTAAAAGATTGACTTTTGGTAGGAATGTTCGGTTCTTAAAGTAGAAGCCATTTACAAAAAAAAACATTTTCAAAATCGACCCGGGTTCGATTCCCGAGAATGATTTCCATTCCTCATACGATAACATGGAAAAATCGATATTTCGACCTGCAACCTTATTTTAATTTGCTTATTGAAATTCGCATATTTGACCTGCGATTTTCGGACTTGGACTTTATTAAAGTAAAATAAATGTAGTTTCTTATTCTTATCGTCTTTTATCGCTTTCGAATCTAAATCTTTCGAATTTAACGTTTTAATATCAAATTCTGACAAAATTTAGCGTTTTTTAACGTGAAGTTGCCTTGCCAACCGATTACTTTGTTAAACTCGAAATCCTATTACTCTCACGTATGCTCACGTTCTCTCCGGACCTCCGTGTACCCTTCCGGTCCAATTCATAGATATCAGAGATATCTCAGAATTAGTTTTTACTTTCTCCTATATACGTAGTTTAGAGAAAGTATTGTTTTAATGAAAAAATTCGAAATCGAGATTTCAACGGAAATACACGTTTTGAGGTGCGCAAATGGAGAAATGATTGTATTATTATACAATACATACTTTTATTCGCCAAAGACGTCTGGCATAACCCGGGAATCGCCGGGTACTCTCAGCTAGTAAAAGAATAAATATAAGGAGGAAGAGGGTAAAACACGGAGAAATAGACAAAGAGGAGAATAAAAAATCTGGCATCTTGTAAGCAAGAATTACGTGACGCACGAGAAGGAATGCGTCGTATTTTCCAGTCCCTACAAAAAGAGAAATGCATGAAAACCATAGCGTACTGAAGGCTTTCGTCAGACTCATACGCGTACGGTTTATTTTGCTGCATTTATTCATATTTTTTCGGAAGCAGCCAAACCGATGCTCGAGTTACCATAGTACGGGCACTACACAAGAGATGGGGGATGAAAGGGAGGGCATACCCAGAAGGCACGCGTCCCTCCCTCCACGCCCGAAACCTTCCGCTCTACACTCCCCCCACCCCCCTCCTCCCACCCCCCACCCCCCTCTGCCGCCGCAACCCTGAGGGGTCAAAGCCGCACCCTGGTGGCCGTAGACGGCAATTATAAAAAACAAAAGAGGAACGAGACGGAGGTGAGGGCAGCGGAGGAAGGAAGAAGTATTGAGTGAGGCTGGAGAAGAGAGGGAGATGGCACGAAGGGAAGAGAGAAGGAAGATGGCGAAGGTGGAAGAAGGGAATACAAAAAAGAGAGAGAGAGAGAGAGAAAGACATAGACCGCGACCACAGACAAACCTCACACCCCCTCCCCTCTCTGTCTCCCTCCCACCGCCCCCTCAACCCAACCCCTTTTTCCATCGATCGCCTCGGAGAGATTCCGCGCATATTAAAAAAAAGGGAGAGAGAAAAGAGAGGCAAAGTTATACATATATATATATATATATATATATATATATATATATATATATATATATATATATATATATATATATATATATATATATATATATATATATATAACGTTCCGTCCTTCTCTTGTTTATTTAATACGAAGGAGACGTGTGGGATAACAGTAAAGAGAAAGGAGTTAGGACAAAACGAAAGCCAGTGAAAATGAAAAGGGAGGAAACTCCGAAATCCTGACAAGACGAGAAAGAAGAGGTAAAGAAGGTAAGTTAAAGAAACGGCGAATTAAAGGTGAAAGGCCGCGTGTAGACTGCATGAGCGACTGAAAAGAAGGAAAACAGTCGTTTTAAGTTGTACGCAATTAAACTGACCATTATTCGACGGAAGATGAGAGCAGAGTATTAATTTGCTCCATGCCTTCCTCTCCCAGCCGCGGCTGATTGTTCCGTGAAATACGTGATTGAATAAATTAACCAATTTCAAACAGTGCTGGCCATCGGAGAAATAATCTTTAATAGATCCATGACGATATTCCGGACAAATAAAGGCATCCATATGTATGAATTATAGCCTAGTTATAGAGTGTAGCTGCCGTGAAATTTTTTAAATCTTTGACAGGGCGCCGCGCCGTTAATATTGTTGGTAATCATTGTTCTAAGCGGTAATTACGGCAACGCAGTCTACTATTACTATTCTCCTTGCTCCAACCTGATCGTTAAAGCGATAAAATCCGAATAATGCAATAAAAACTGAATTTCTTTTTTATTAAAATCCGAAGAATACATTGAATAAACAACATTCCCATTTTTTCTGCAACCCTCCTATTCAAACACGTGAACATTTTCATAAAACTTCAAGATAAAACCTTTAGGTACTTTTGTTGATAGATGTGACACATATCTTGCTCTCTACACATAGAGTGAAGCCTCATTAAGCGATAATTTATAAAACTCATAATACTCGTAATGCTGAAGGCAAACGACGTGAATATACTCTTCATGTGGTTCCCTGGGCACGTAGGAATAAGTGGAAACGAAAAACCCGACTCGGCTGCGAAGGCTCCCAGGACCTAAAACGGCTATTTTAACCCTAGAGCAGGCGCGCGGCGTCTGACAAACGCCAGACTCTGAACTTTTTGTATACATGCGAATGCATATGCCGTATAGACTTGCCTTCCTCCCTATCTTCCTACTGATTCAAGATCTCTCAGTCGGTAGAATAATCACATCGCTAGTACCACGCTGTTCGCCGTGAAAGCCATTTGGTGGAGTTGAAGTTCTCACCGGCGTCTCTCAGACGCCGCGCGCCTGATAACGTTACTAATAAGTGGTATCAGTTTTTTGTTACTTTTTACTTTTATTGCACTAAATGATCATTAATATTTTATCTAGAGTAGGAAAATGTGTTTGTGAATTTATTAAATTTCAAAAAAAGCATTAATCTTAATTTGTTATCAGATATGGAAGACAAGAGTTATATCGTTATAATCGTTGCCCTGATTCGGCAATGACGTGGAGTAATTACTTATAGTAGGTTTTAAATTGTGTTTACATAGTTTTTTCTCCTATTTATGTACAAGGCACAATATTCCTTTATAAAATTGTTGCGATAAACAGCTAAAGTAATATAAACTGATTATTTTACAGTAGGTACATTATAATATTTCTTTATTTTGTATAAAATTGACTAGTAAATACATGGAAACAAATCCTTCTCTTTAAAATTTATAATATGTTTTGTGTTTATTAATGAGCATATATGTTGTTAAATGAAAAGAAAAACAAAGGACAATTTTTCGTGTTTTTTTTAAATAAAACTTTTTGTTAAGGTAACTTATTGTATATACTCATTTGTCATTTTGTACTGTTTCCATGAACATTTTCAGCTGCACAAATGAAATTGTGGATCATTGAAACGTTAAAAATAGCCATTTTTGTTAATAAATGTAGTGGCGTCTGTCAGACGCCACGCGACCGCTTGTGTATGATTCCGGAGCGCGCCTGCTCCAGGGTTAAGAGCACCCTGCATAAAAAATGGCAAAGGTACTGGCAGGCAGTTACAAGCAACAAACTGAGAGCAATCAAAGCAAAAGTTCCTCCAAGGCTAACCTCGATACGTAACAACCGCCGGGAAGATGTCGCAGCCGCCCGACTTAGAAATGGCCACTGCTCTTTTGACGCACTCATTCCTATTTACAAGGGAAAAGGAACCTCCCACATGCCACACTTGTAACTGTCCCATAACTGTAAGTCACCTCTTGACAGAATGCACCAAATACGGAAGGGCTCGTCAAGTTTTGAATATCTCTCTGAAATTTTAGCCGACGATTCTCAAAAAATTGATGTCGTTATAACTTTCCTAAGGGTAACGAAATTTTCAAGAGCTCTGCAATAAACACTTTAATTTTACGTCTCTATATTTTTACCTATTTATTTAACTTATTTATTT
Organism: Uropetala carovei; assembly: GCA_036926305.1. Classification (NCBI taxonomy): domain Eukaryota; kingdom Metazoa; phylum Arthropoda; class Insecta; order Odonata; family Petaluridae; genus Uropetala; species Uropetala carovei. The sequence goes on from JAXCHB010000248.1 coordinate 1,169,503, forward strand.
TAACTTATTTATTTTAACTCTTTTATTTCAACTTATTAATTTTAACGTATTTGCTTAACCTTTCTGAAGGGTGCAAAATTTAACTTTGACGGTACGGAATGACCTTTGTTGTCGGAGCACCTCTACAACTACTACCACTAATACTCGAAATATCCAAAAATTTAATTCTGTATATATGTAAGGTTGACTCCCTAAATTAAGTTCTATTTATATAACCGCTCAAAATTTTAATTTTCCAGGCATGAATTTCGTGAAAATCCATGACTTTTCTCACGCCATCATTCATATTAAAGGATCACAATGCCTAACTCTAACTTTCGAACGACAGAAAAATTGGAATTGGGGCGAAAAAAATGAAGTTAATTATACCGAGAATTTCTTAGAGTTAAAAAAATATTCTCTTTAATATGACGGGCGGTATGGATTATTTATTGTTCTCCGGCACATAAAATCCACATTAAGGGCACGTAACCATGGAAAGCAGACGTTGCGATGACAACGCCTTACGAAAAAAGATTTACAGGGCACGAACGTCCTTATTACTCTCATAAAAAGATCCTACTTAAAAACACAATTTTTTTAATATCACCAACGCGAAGACAGGCGAGTAAGCATTATAGTGTTTGGCAGAGAGATAAATAGAGTTTTACTAGCAAAACACAGTAAAAGTAAATAAAATAACAGAAGTCAAATGTAAAGGGATTGCCAGCTAGAAATCACAAGGGAACTACAGGAAATAAAAGCAAGATCGAAACATTTAAATAAACTATAGAGGAAAATGGAGCAAATGCATGCACGGAAGAAACAATAAATGGACTACGTATATAAAACTTAACGAAAAAATGAATGCATAGAAAATGAGATTAATGAAAAGTGAAACAAAATTATAAATTTGAAATTTATTTATTAAAACTATCATACGTCTTTGTATATTTAAAGAGACTCCGGCCAATAAATACCTCGGGTTGGTTATGAACCGGACACCGCAAAAAAAAAGTTGAAGTATAAAATAATTTTATATAATAATAGCCGTCGTCTGTTGGTTGGTCACGCTATGCAAACGTTAATAACTCGAGAAATAATAATGATAGAAACTCGAAATTTGGTAGGGATGCTAGATTAACAGTTATTCAGAGAATGACAAATTTAAATCGCGAAAAAATTCCTTGGTTCGTCTCCAAGAGAGGCATTTCCATTTCCCATTACTTTACATGTAAAACGCGATTTTTCGACCTGCAGACTTTTATTCATTTGGAAATTAAAATTAGAAGAAATTAACAGACGAACTTCGGATTTGACCCATTTTGAAGAAACATGTATAAAGTTTCTTATTCCGTTCGTCTTTTTTCGCCCACGGTTCGAAATATTCCATGTTAAACGTTTAGTTTGCATATTTTGCTGAAATCTCGCCATTTTAACGTGATGTTCCTATGTCGACCATTATCATTGTTACTGTATACATCATTCTGGGAATAAGCGTGCCTTGAGTGCTTCAGTACAAGAGAGAGAGAGGAAGGAAGGGGAGTGATTGGCGTGTTTTTTGGAAAATAAGTATATTAAAGTAAATATAAAAAATTTTAAGTATCAACAGCGTCATTTTAGAAAAATTGGAAATAAAAAGCATTCTTAAATTAAATTCTTTCTAAACCATGCGTGCTTACGAATTTATATTTTTATTCCTCGAATTAATTTCGTAACAATGGCCGAAGTTTGGAAACGAATATAAATTAAAATTCAATTAAAATTAAAAGGACATTTAAAACTGTTAACAGGCAATTTTCGAAGAAACAACAGTGGATCTTTTAATGAATTGATTTGTTTTTATAAAAGGAATTTTGGTGCTTATTTAATACAGAGTAAGTTCTAAGGCTTGTAATCCATTTAAATCTAATAACAGTGGCTATTATAGTTTAAAGAAAGAACCTTATTTATTCACTTTACAGAATGAATTAATTTTAGGCTAGCATTGTCTATTATAAAAGGAGTTACTTTGGAATTTACAGTATGTAAAATGGAAGTTGTACTGAATTGACTCAAGTATATTTCAAAGCAAAAATCAATTTAAAACTATTGAAAGTTTTTTTTCGGAAACTGAGAAGTCCAGAGTGGTGAGTGGACGCTAAACGATATTAAGGTACATTTTATTCCAAAATCTATTTAAAGTATTGTCAGAGGCAATGGAAGATTGAACAAATTTTTTTGTTACCGGAATTCTGCTTATTTCATGAAATTGAAATGCTAGTGCATTAATCCATTAAAATCTGTTAAGAGTGGCTATTTTAGTTGAAAGATATATATGTACATGGTACTTTTATTCACTTTTCAGAATGAATGATTTCTAGGTTAACATTGCATATTATAAAAGGATTTTCTTTGGAATAAGAAGTTTGTTATGTGGTTATTTTAACTGAATTGAATCAAGTTCACTTCTAAGTTTGAAATCAATTTAAAACTGGTGAAAGTGGTTGTTTCGGAAAATGAGAAGGCAAGAGTGCTGAGCAGACGATAAACGATATTGAGGTACATTATATTCCAAAATCTATTTAAAGTATTATCACAGGCAATTGAAGATTGAACCAATTTTTGGGACCGAAATTCTGCTTCTTTAATGAAATTGAAATCCTAATGCTATAATCAATTTAAAACTAATAACAATGGCTATTTTAGTAGAAAGAAATGTACTATTTTATTCACAGGGAATTTCTGTGAGATTTTAGTTAATTAATTAAAACAGACATAATATAGAAATATTCCATGGTTAAAACAGTGCACAATTTTATTCTTGCGATTTTTACATGTTGCATTGACGAAAATTTAGATTCATTAAACCCGTAGAAATTCAACGGGCACTTATGCTAGTAAAATAATCATAGTTAGTGGGAAAATCTAACGAACACTTAATTATGGTATGTAAACCTTTAAAAAAAAAAGCGGATAGTACTCTTTGTAAATCAGGCACAACAAAAATAAATGTTGCGCTACTTCGTTAACGTTTTTGAGTCCATTAACAAGCTTCCACAATTGAATTTCGTAAAACATCATTCGTTACCTCCTGTATACAAACATCAGTGTAACAGCGGTATGCGGATTAACCGGTTGGAAAAGCGTTTGGGAATTTCCCGAAAAAATCTTTCGGTTCCTTTTTAAGCAAAATATATCTGGCAACTTTATAAGTTTATTTAAATCAAATATGTTCATAAACAGGCCATTAATGCGAAACAAAATTATGTTAATTATTTTATGTTTGCAAACATTCTATGGATCTCAGGATCAAAGAAATTACTTTCTTGCTGCATATTCTTATTCTTTACTTCATTAAATTTTCTCAACATTTAACACATATTTTAAAGATTCTTTCCGTCGAGTTTTTATCCTTATTAATACCAATGTTTTCAAACAATCCCCGCCTAATTAATTACCAATTAACACGGATAATCGGGGTTTTTACTGTATTTCCGATGAAGATCAACACACAAACACTCCGAGAAATATTAAATAACTTTAAATGGCATAAACGCAACGAATCTTTCGACGGTAGTGGTGGCTGAATCGAGAGATTTTGAAACAAATAAAAAAGGGCTTATAATTTATTAACATCGATAAAGTATTAACTAGCCTCAAGTGGTAAGGATCTGGCACATAGAAAATCCGCACTAGAACTCGCAAATGTAAAATACCTCGGATAAGAACTTTCACGAATAAATGACATTTAAAAAGACGAAATAATATTTGCCCGCAAAGGAAGCTTGACATTCAAGTTACAAAGGACTTTTCTTAAGGTTCAAAAAAATAAAAAGGAGGGCACGATTTTGAAAAAAATAACTCTTTCCTACATCCTTTGGCGGAATATCAATTAATTTTGCCGCGCGAAGCGTTATAAATTCTTAGAGAGAGATCCCTGGAGTTCGTTCCTTTCCATTTTACCAGAAATTAATTAAACGTGTCGGAATATTTTTCAAGAATTATATACAAAACTTTGAAGCTGTGTTAAGTGTCGGCACGACACCCTAGAATATTGAATTAGCTGACGCAGTCGGTTATACCTGAATAATTAGAGCCATTATCCCTTACTTATTACTGTTTTTAAATTAACATCTTCTAGTCTTTCTATGCTAATGAATTTTTCCCACAAAGAGTGAGGAAGTTGATTAAAAAATGTTTTAATTCTCAAATTAATTCGACGAGAAACTTCATTCATGAGTAACAACTTCAAATCTCGTTATTCTGGTTCTTGTAAAAAATAAACTACACATCACATATTAAAAAAGCTCCATCTTTTATTAAGAGAAGAGATATACATAATTAGGATGAATGAAAGTCCCTGAATTTTCAAAACAAAATAAATTTCGTTCAGAAGGCTACACACAGCACTAATTGTAAGTTTAAAGTAATAATAACCTATTCATTGCATTATTACTGTTAGATATAAAAACGCAATTATGTGCATAATTCCTAGATTAACCATACGACTGAATGTCTCACAAGTGTATATCACACTGAACTGCGCGAAAATGATTCCATTTCGTAGATATCCTCAACAAGTCGAATTTACGACATCTTTTATTGGCCAAAAATCGTTTAAAAATAATACTAAAATAATGCAAAACACGGAAAAAGTCATTCAAATTATTTGGATACTGTTGATATATGTCTAATTCCGAGAAACTTCACCTTCTTTGACATTGTTATTTTTCTTTTTCATCACACTATGAATATTGTAGAGTTTATTCCGTTTCCGCAAGAATTATAATATGCATGCAAAAATATGGGCATATAGACACGATTATATATATGAGGTGTGTCCCAAATGTTCCCAAAGTAATAGTCTATAAAATTATCGGTATTAATTGAATATATTTAACAATCGCAACAAAATCGTCCCGATGCCAAGTCAGACACTTCTCCAAGCGGTATTGCCCCGTCTGGAAGTATTTTTCGGAAATATTCATTGTAATGTCCCCCAGAGTAACCGTTTCACTGCCTCAAAGTTTCGTTCTCTCACAGAATTTTTGAACTTCCTGCTCAAGAAAAAGGGAAATATCGGGTGAATATGGCATATGATATAACGGATTGGCTTTAAAATTTGCCAAAATTTTCCTTACACGGTGCAATGTTGCGTCTTGAAGAATCCAACGATGCGGCAAAATATTTGCCCTTTTCCTATACAGTGCGCCAATTAGACGCTGAAGAACCTCCAAGTAGAATATCTGGCTAAATCTATGGTCCTCACATAACTTTGGAGTGAATAATACCTTCAATATAAAAAAATCGGTACAATATACATTGTACAAACCTTCTCATATACGTACTAATGCGTCGTTTACTTATATTTTGAAAAAATAAACTATTTAGAATCTATATAAATCTCTACTTAAATAAATATACGAAATTTGGTGAAAATCGTATGAGCCGTTTTCTAGAAAATCCAATTGTTGTTAAAATTGCCTGGAATAAAATAGCATTATATTGATTTTTTAATGAGAATGAACTATGTAGTATTATTGAAGATTTAAACTCAAGTGACTGTACGAAATTTGATCAAAATCATTGGAACCGCTTTTTCAGAAAATAAAATTGTTAAAATTGCCTAGAATAATCCGCCCTTAGTTATTGTGCAATTTCAACCATTTCATCATAGCTTCTTTTCCGTATGATAAAATGCCGAAGTACGAGATTTCATTCATTTTTTATCTACAGTTTAGGCTCTAGAGCCGCGAACAGACAGACCCACAGACAGACAGACGGCATTGCGAAAACCTAAAACATATATTTCCATCAAAATCTCGAGACCGAATTTTTTCGCGATTACAATACTTTCTCAATATAACTACTTCGTATATGAGAAAGTAAAAATCTGATATGTTCAGTGCACGACTTTCTCCAGGCAAAGTAATGAGTGTGATTACAATAGCCCTAGCACGTTGCTTACAGCGCCCTGTAGAATAACCACCGGCAATTACATTCTTTTAAACAATGGATAATTTTCACAGTGAAAAATAATTCGAATCTCTTTTCAAATATAAAAAAGTATAAGCAAACAAAATCGTTATTTATTGCTATGGATAAAAAAATGATGATTACCGTCGGCTTCGATATCAACAATTCGGAAACTTCATAGCAACGGAAACAAAACTGCCATCTAACGACGTTCAATTTTCAATTTTGTGAACATCATTCTGACGCCTTTGCAAAGTGATGCGAGAATTCTTCACTCGCTCAACCTCGGTACATGCCTTAAGGGAATGTGGTAACTAGGTAGAGAAAATCTTCTCGTTCGTGGAAGGATAGGAATTGGATTTATTCTGGAGAGTTGGTTTGTTCAAGTAGTCTTGGTTGCATAACATCGAGGATACGAACCTATAACGTTTAACAGTTTCTGCGGTGCTATGATTTCGTGAAAAACTCTGTGGCCAGCGCATGACTTTTTCCACACAGAGTAATGAATACTACTCCAATATTGCTTACAAGTTCCTCTCGACGTCAGATTTCCCAAGGATAACTATCAACAATTACGTTCGTAAATAACTTTTAAACACTATGAATAATTTATTAAAATACTTGAGATTACTTTTCACACTGAAAAAACACTAATTGTAAGTAAGCAAAATTGTTATTTGCTGCTATGGACAAAAAATATCGATTCGCATCCTAATACCGAGGTCAAATTATTGCGCAAAATATCCACGATTAAAAGCGGCAATGGCATCGTTGTCAGTATTTACAAGAATATTTGCTTAATGAAATATTATGGCATTGGAATAATTTTTATTGCGATTAAAATTTCCGATGGCATCATTGTCAACAATTCTAAAATATTGTCACGGCAACGGATAAAAACTTATCATCTAGGGACAATCATGTCCTGAAGAAATTCAGACTGATAATCGAAATATTATATCTCTGAAACATTGCATTCTATAAAAAAAACCGGTACAAACAAAAGTTACAGAAAAATATATCTACAGTATTTACAAGGGAAAAAATTTGCATTAATGAAGCCACATAGGTGAAATTAGGCGAAAACGAAAGCACGACGAGTTTTAAGTTCATTTCCGATTTGCCAAATTCAACCAAAATCTAACCAAAACTTTAATTTTTATAAAAAAATTTCAAATGTAAATTTTTGTCTTTATCTGATTACTGGTTTCTTTTAGTTACGGCGCCCATTAAATTCCTATCGCAGTTCCTTTTTTAACGTGAGCAATAATCCGAAACATGTTTCTTTAGTAATCTGAGCTTGACACGCACGACAAACTTTTGCGAAGATGGTCACACCTAAGTAGTCTAGAGGCCCTTTTACCAATAAAAAAAAATTAAATCCGCACTATTCCGACACTTGCTTTACAAGAGATGAGTGCAGAAAAATCACGAGGAGGAAAGAGGAAGCAACCCGGAGGGAAAACACGACACATAAAATAGGAAAGAAGACAAAAGGATTCAAAACCGGGAATACACTTGAGAGAGAGAGAGAGTGAGAAAGAGAGAGAGAGAAAAAGAGAGAGAGAGCATTGAGTTCAGAGGAGAGAAGACGGGGATAGGGGAATAGTTCGTGAGAGGGGAGAGGAGAAAGGAGGGGGGCTCTTAGAGGAGATTTGACGACAAAATTGAGGGAAAAATCGAGGAAAGCGGAAAGAAAGATATTCCACGGCCGGATTGAGAGGGAGGGATAGACGAGAAGATAGAAAGCGAGGCGAAGAAGAAATAACATTGAGAATAGGAAGGGGAACCAATAGAGAAAACTGAAGGGAAGTAGATAAAGATCGAGGTAAATAGGAAAAGAAGCAAGGAGAAAAAAGGGGTTGGAACGGAAGGAGAAAGTGAGAAAAATAAACGGAAGTAAAAATGGAAAAATTCGAAAGGAAGAAAGTCCTTCAGATAAAGAAGCGAGGGAAATGGGAAATTTATAAGAGCTGAGAAAGGGATGGAGAGAAAATAAGAGAATGAAATTGGAGTTGAAGAAGAAACAAAAAACAGGTGCGGCGTACGCCGCACAAACTTTCTCATCTGTAAGATTTTGGTAAATACAATAATGCCAATGGGTCGATCGTTGTTTGAACAGCTTGAGGGCAGCTGGGCTTAAAACTCGAAACGTGATTTCGTCATACAGGCCAACAAGACGGTCGCCTAGGGCGACGAGCACGTATAGGTACCAAATTAGATGCCGGTGAATTTTATTTTCTCTATTTTTAAAAAAATAATCCTAGGCACATAAAAATTTCTAATAGAACATTTCGTAGAAACCGCACGGGGTGGCAAAGCGGCCGATAAAATATCGGTAACGATTTAAAAATTCAGTTTAAAAAAACCAACCAGTTTCAAAATACGCATATTCATTCGAATGACAATTTTCTATTTCATGCCATGTTGCAACAACGATATAACTATTTTATCTTTCGTATCCTCTTAGCAGAAAGTGCGCTTTAAGCGACTCGAGCGCTAGGTAATGTGTTACTTCGCAGGAGAAAGACGGGAGAAGGACAGAGAGAGAGAGAAAATGAGAAATCGGAAGAAAACGAGAACAAACGTAAAAACGCAAGAAATAAGAGACATAGCACGAAAGAAAACCGAAAAAAGCGACAAGAAAGTGAAACAGCGATGAGAAGGGAAATGTAAGAGAGGAAAACGGTAAGAGGTAGAAAAAAAGAGGAATATCGAGATAAAACGAAGAGTTGGAGATATGGAAGGACAGCGTCCAGATGCGGAATTGAATAAAAAGCTGGAGATATGGAAGGTGCCCTCTTCTCCTCCTCCTCTTTCCTCCGTCACTCTCACTTTCCTCCCAAGCACAATTGGATGTGTCCACGAGCGGGAGTGGGAGGGCGGAGCGCGAAGAGAACGGCATAAACAGAGGAGATGGGGAAAAAAGAGAGAGAGATAGAAAGATATATATATATATATATATGTATGTATAGAGAGAGAGATAGAGAGAGAGAGATCGATTTGGATCCGCGCAAAAAGGATGATATTGCGTCGAAGCAAAATAAATGCCAAAAAAAATCATATGTTACTCTTATGAAAAAAAAATAAGCCTACGCCGTTGATGAAAAATTGAGCGGAGACGCGATTAAAAATTTAGGTTTGAATGAATTTTCAATACGGTTAGAGTTGACGATTTCGTTTATTTTTTCCGACGCCAAAATCACGTCACCCTCGCAAAAAACAATACTCGGGAATTTTCAGAAAATGTTCCGTGTAGAATTTTTGTAAGAATATTTAAAGTAAAACGGTTTTGGAATATTTTGATTTGGGTAGATATATGCCCTTCACAATCGTTCAAAGTGTACGAGTCAAAATGACAATAAGTTATCAATTTTTCTTATTCTTATATCATTTATCCCACTGCAAACTTGAGAATAAACTCAAAACTCAATATTACAATCAGATAAAATCAAATAAGACATAAATTAAGAAAGAATTCATCCTTTAAATGTATTCGTCGGAGCAACGACCAGAAATTTTCTGCATTAAGATGAGTTGAAAATATATTATGTTCATGTAGCATTTGTTAAGTAGCATCACAATCGCAATTCCACAATACACGAGAATAAATAGAGTCAATGCTGGAATTTTTTCAATTAATATCAGCGGAATTGGATTATATTTAGGGTTTAATTTATTCGTTTTTGATTTTCACTATCCATTAATTATTGTGGCAGGTATATGCGAACTATATGCCTTAAAATATCACCCTCTCTGATGTACAATGAACTTCAACGTTAAACGAGTAGATGGATTATTCCAGCGAGACCAGACAATGAAAATGAAATGTCTGAATAGAATAAGTAAAAAAAAAATATAAGGAATCGATCGATCAATTACTTCGGCTTCATTGAATTTGAAAAAGGTATTTTAAATTGAATTTCTTCTCTCTTCATTTATCAAAATTATTTTTCCCAATGAAGACGAAAGTTGTTCGCTAGTAGTGAATCACTTCAGGTATTTAATAGTAAAACCCCGATTCACAAAATGTAGGGAAAAATGCATTTTTGAATAAATACTCTAATACGTTTATCATAATGCTTCAACTTTTAACAATGCTGTACAACTCAGCTAGAAGGTCCTTTTTAAACCTACTCATGGTGAAGCACCTCTGAATACGGCTGCATTTTAATCGAAGCGCCCGACTTTGGCTAATGAAGTATACTTAAGACAAGTACCTCATTATTCAATTTTTTATACGTAAGTGCTACTTCAGGAAAATATTTGGCAGAGAAAACATAACAATGACCAGATGAATTCTTCCTAAGTGCGTCACAAAAGGCAGCAACGAAACAATTTGAGGTTGATAAAAATACATGGGCAATTCCCCCTTCATAAAACGGCTAATTAATTACATGCACGCTCACTTGAGTAAATTACATTAATTTTGGTTTTAATAAAACAATTGGTAAACTGCTATCGATGGAGACTTTATGCGTGGCAAAAAATCTTTTAATAATTAGTCAAATAAACTCGCCTTCCCACTACTGATTTTTAACTAGGAAGAGTACTTACTCCCTTGACAATGAAAGTGTTTAAAAAGTTTTATATCGTTCACTACTTTCTCCCGAATAAAATATTTTTTTACTATCTTATAGCATCTTGGAAATTATTTGTCAATCGACGAATATCCACAATAGGAAACATTCTGGATAAAATATAAAGGTCAGAAATAAATCGCACGGTGCTGAACTCTTGACTTTCTGGTGTCCCCTAATTAATAACGAGTGACGAATCGCATACACGCGTAGCGCAGTTTCTTTACCAATTTCCAACTTGCGATCTTCGTGTCGACTTGTAAATGAAATGCTGTGGCACATGAATTCAATTTACCCCTATTTCTTTTTAAAGGTAAGGGATATCTGCGCAAGAATCCTCAAAGAAGAATAAATTAACATGGTTTGAATATAAACTCGAAAATCTCCTATTTTTTTTTAAAAAAACTAAACTGTAACACGAGCACGACCCAGAGAAAGGGAATAATTGGGCAAAGTTTTTGAGAAATCGAGCAAAAAGAATAAAAATATACGTGCCGTTAGATAAGTAAGACGTACAAAAAGAGAGAGAGAGAGATTCGGACGGGATAGGAATAGCAAAAAAGAAGGGGAGGACTTTTTACAAATGATAAAAAGATTGAAGGAAAGAGATTTCGGTGCGAAGCGAAAAAGAGTGTGATAGATGCAAAAAAAACGGCAGAGAGAGAAAGTCGTAGATAGAAAGGGTGGATAGGGACAGAGACGGGTAAAGATAGGGAACGAAGAGAGAAAAATGCGAGGGGGGGGTTTTTTCTGAGAAAGGTTTTGCAGATGCGAGAGAGAGAGAGAGATCCGTGAGACAGCTCCACGGGATAAAGAGGGAGGGAAAGACTAGGGAAAAATTGCTGTCCGACGTGATGTTCGGATGCCGGGTGGAGAGATGGAAGCAGGGGATAGGGAGGGAGAGGAGAGAGAGGGAGGTAGAGGGCGGAGGTAAGAGGGGCGGAGGCAGAGATCGCGATAGGAGGAGATAGGAGAAGGATAAAAATGCGCGTTACTGGGAGAGAGAGAGAGAGGAAAAGTGTGAGGGTTTAAGCGAGAGAAAGAGATAGAGGGAAATACGATAGAGAGAGAGATACGAAAGCCGGACGTGTAAAAATCTTCGCCGTAAAGCCACTAACGGCGACATAACAAACGTATTTTTTTTTTAATACGGACTTTTAACGCTGTGTCGCGATCTCGATATTTTCTTTGATGGTACGATTTTCGGGAGAGAACCGTGCGAAAATATTCTCACATCATCCTCCTGTACGAGAGGGTTTTTTTTTTGGGCTCCATAACGAGGGTATTTACCTCGTGAGAGATGTAAATCTCTTTGATATCTCGGCTTTGATTCTTCATTTGATAACAAATGTCAAAAACTTTAAAATTTCGTTTAACTGCAACGACAAATGTCCTTTAATTTCGGTACGAAAATCCCGAGATTTATTTTACAAAATCCGTATTTGGCGCGTTTTTATTTGAGGTTTTTTAAATTAAATTTATGATTGTATATATAAATCAAATTTTTAGTAAATTTTACTATAGTAAGAATAATTTGAATAGGTACGTGATATGCCATCTGATGGACGTATCAGTTATTAAAATCCGTAAATATTTATTTTCAAACTTAAGAAAATTGTAAATGAATTATAAAATTCAAATTTTTTTTACATTTTCACCTAAAATCCTGTGTAGAACGTATAATACAGAACATATAATAGACAGAAAATAATTCCTTAATGGTATATTCCTAATCTTAAGTTTCTCACCCATTTTCTTCCGTAATCAACTCTCTACCACGTAATCCTTTAATTTCTCCTATTTTCGTGTTGTTTCGTTATGTTAAATGCTGTTTCTGTTAATACCGTTGTGATGCATTAACTTTATATTTTTGTATTTATCGCATTTTTCAATTTATTATATCCTCATATTTATTATGCAACTGTTGTACGTTCCAATGTATAATTTGACTTATGTGCTGCTCTTGGGACCTATAAATACATAAATTTTATTCTAAGAACAAGCATCAATGATAAATGGCTAGTTACTAGAAAGTAGCGTGGCATCAAGTTAGTCCTTTACCATGATAACAAATGCCATCTTAGATAATCGCCCTCGATTCTGCTAGGAGCAGGTCGGGAGTTGGCAGATTTTCAAAGACCTTAAAATTTCATGCCTTTGATACGTGCCGGTTGGGGTTCCATAAATAGGATACCCTGATTGTAATTGGGTGTCTGCCTTAGGGAAATCAGGAGGACTCGGATATCTTGGGCCAGGTAGCTTAGAGGGTATTGACATAACCGGATAAGCGTAAAGGTCCGTTGATTGAGATGCCAGACATGAACACAACGCGTATTTGCCGTTGATTCTATCGCAACCATTTGACTACCAAGGTACGTTACCTACTTGCCCTTTGTATTGACACAGAATAGTTCTAGGTGCTCGTATTTGCTATCCATAACGTCATAGTCAGGCGTAAAGAAGCCTTTCTAAAAATATATATTTTCTCTCTTTAAAATTTCGATTATTTCACTCATTTTATTCTGATGTGACAAATTATCACATTTTTATCCAACTTAAGAAAATAAACAATTTCTTTTAATATTAACATGCGGTATTTTCCGTTCCTCCTATATTTCTATATTTACCGGCGTGCTGCATTACTTCACCTAAGGTATTAAATAACACCCTCATTTTATCTTCAAAAAACCAATTTTACAATTCTTGGCAATCATATATGAAAATACTAACATAGATCGTGCAGATTTACCATTACCCCATATATATATATATATATATATATATATATATATATATATATATATATATATATATATGTAATCTTCAGTGTTATCTTTACCTTTTTGTTTAACTTCACTCATAAATTTTTCAGATATTTAGTTAATCAGCGCTCATTTTCAGCGTTTTCCCATTCATTACCGGATTGGCCAATATGATTTATTCCCCACATCAGTAATTATTTTACTGATAATTTATGAAGAGTTGTATCTTGAGCGACTGAAAATCAAACCCTCGAGAGTGTACTTTAATGGCATCGCTATTTATTCATGTCCATTCCTGACTTAAGACAAGCTAAACTGCAATTCCTCCCGCGCCGACATACCTTTTTCTCCCTCTCCCAAGAAAGCCTCAAGAAAGACAAAAAAAATAGCCCAAATATAAAGGCAGGGACGGGCCAGACTTTTCCAGATCTGCAGCGAAACGTAAAACAAAAAAAAATTGGAAAATAAAAGGACTCTCTTTGACTCCGGAGATGGCGTCTCGAGGGAGAAAAAAGTAGAGGAATAAGAGAGAAAGAAAGGGAGAAACAAAAGAGATGGTGATTCCCAAATTGTGAATAATTTCGATGCTTCCCGTCGAGTGTTGGATATCGAAGTCTCTAAAGGGACTTCTCCCCCTATTCGAGGGGGATGGAAAAAAAACGTATAAGAAGGATACCCGAGAAGATTTTTGGGAAGACGAAGAAAGGGTTTTTCCCCCTTCTTTTTTTTATGGAAAGGAAAAGATAAAGAGGGAAAGGGTGAATAAGAATGTGAGTGAAGAGGGAGAGAGAGAAAGTGAGGAAGATAAAGATAGGGCGGAGAAAATTTCGTTTAAAACAGTAAACGCGTTTTGAGGATATTTTCGGCGAGACGAAGGGAAGATAAATGCCATTCGTTTCCTTATATAGGGAAGCCATTTAATTCGTTTCGATACTGATCCGAAGTCATTTAGAAAATTCAGGGAGTGCTAAGCCTTTAACTAACTAACAATAAGAGTAACTCCGCTTTTCTATAATATCCTAAGCCAGCATCAAGTCGAGTCGCTCTCTCAGCCGACTTACTACCAAACTACGTTTTTTTGGAAAGTTATAGGCCATAAAGTGCATTTAAAGTCGTAATTTAAGTATCGAGCTTTTGTCTTTAATAAAATTGATTCCCATACTAATAAAGCCATGCGTATTTTCAATAGCGGCGGTAATATTTGGTAGGCTCATGCAAAACTTGATGTTTCAAAAGGTTTTTTTTTATATTCATAACATGTGCATTTATATATATCGCCCGCATCGATATTATATTAGGTATGTGATCGGATACGAAGTGGAAGTCATCACTCAAAAAGAAAACTTGTATATCCGAGGGAAAATGAAAGTCGACGAAAATTAATAGCAGAAAAGGGATACCAAGGCGTAAAAACCAGCTGATGCATTTTTCAATAATGATTAATCGCGGCGAAAAATAAAGAGATGCGAAATTATTATTTATCTCCTACACATGGCCATAGGAAAGCAGCACTCAGTGATGGTGGTTGTGATAGTACGAAGGCGATAAAGTGTATTTTTCATAATTATTTGATAGATATTTTGTCATCCATTGCAACAAATAACAATTTTGTTTACTCAAAGATTTTTCAAAGTGAAAAGTAATCCAAGAATTTTCATTATGAAAATCATTTAGTGTTCACAAAATATTCACGAACGTGATTGTTGATAGTTATTTTTGAGGACACTGTTGTCAAGAGCAACTTGTAAGCACTATTTCAGCCACATTCATGACACTGTATAAAAAAGTCAGATTTTTTTCCACGATGAAATAAGTCACAGCACCGCAAATATGTATTAATTTGAACATTTCCAGTTCGTATCCTCAATCTTATGCAACCACGACTACACCTTATCGGTGGGAGGGGGGACTTAAACCATATCAAAACTCTCCGAAGAAATTCACATCCTATTCTTCCACACGCAATATAAACAAATCTCATGTGGCCAACACATGACTTTCTCCATATTTGGGGTATAGATGTTTAAATTATTATGAATAGCATTATAAGGCAAAATTATTATTTCGTATCGTAAAAGAAGACTCGTCCTTATTGCCGTAAATTACGTATATTTTGAATGTGTTTACAAAATTCACCGATACATGGTATTGGCGCTGTATACTGAAAATTACGAAAAAAGTTGAATATCTCCGAAATGGATGGTTCTACGAAATTTGTTTCAAACGAAACTTGGAGGAAATATTATTCTCTACAACTTTGGTCCTCAGGAAGATTACCAATAACGATGTTTTTAAGGAGATATTTGACGGAAACCGAAAAACCTGTTATTTATAAATAATTCCTAAACAATAACGGCTATAGAAAATTGCTTAACGGAGAAATATCGAAAAAACCGAATCGGGTTTCGAATAAACCTCGACTTCCGTTTAACCGTTATTGTCCAAAAACTAATCAGTTCTTTATGCTCATGCTAAAGTGTTATATATGAAGTTTGGTAAGGATATGACAAGTACTTTTTGAGTAAGAGTGCCCACAATCACATACACACACACACACAGACATCATTCCGAAAATAGTCTAAACATGTTCTGGGGACCTCAAAACATGTATTTTCGTTGAAATCTCGAAGTCGATTTTTTTCATGATCACAATACTTTCCCATTACTTCGTATGGAGAAAGTAAAAACGAGATTTTCCCCACATAGTTACCACATTCCCTTAAGGCAGTGGTTCCCAACCTTTTTCGGTTAACGTACCCCCTGGCTTTAGAATAAGGCCTTACGTACCCCTTCTCAATCTTTTTAGGAGGAGGTAAATTTTAATGTTTACCATGTATGTGTATACAGAAAATACACAGATAAAAGTGTTTTCATATGGAAATTTTTCGATTTCCTTGTGCCAAAATACGGCAAGTTATGGTGGACACGTTATCAATAAATGCAGTTCATGAATTTAAACTCCTATATTTCAACAGCGGTATTATAGTAAATATTAAGTGTATCTTAAGGGTAAGTGACTTCTAACTGCATTGTATTTTTTGATTGAACCTTTGTTGATCAATTGAAAATTAAAATATGCAATGACCGCTAAGTTTTTTTTCGTATTGTATTGCCATATTAGTTGCATACCTTTAAATCCAACGAGTAATACATCATGTTTCGATTATCTTTATAGGTACCAACAATGGGCTGATATTACTCAAAACCCAAATTTGAATGTGTAAAAAATGACGACTGCTTATTTCTGTACCCGTTATTTCAATAAAAACCAGTTCAGACTGTTTAGAACTACAGCACGTTTTAAAAAGTCAAAAACAAATCCAAATGTCTGAAAGGGAAGTAATATTGAATTTAGTAGCTTTTGGTGAGGAACAGAGGTAGGAAACAGAGGCTAAGCGATTTTCAAAGTAAGTTTTTTTTGTTGAGTTTTTGAACATGTAAATGTTTTTATTTATCAAATATCTCACACACCCCTTGATTTGGCTTCACGTACCCCCTTGGGGGTGCATGTACCCCACGTTGGGAACCCCTGCCTTAATGCATGTGCCGAGGTTGAGCGAGTCAAGAATCCTCGCATCCACTTTGCAAAGACGTCAGAGCGATGTTCACGAAACACCGCGCCTGCGAGCGACGATCAGACTCTACGTCGTGACGCACGTAACTCTTATTCTTCTTCCCCCCCCTTTCTCCCCTTCCGCCTCCTCTACCTCACACCCTTTATCTCTCTCTCTGTTCCCTTCCTTCGACCGTGCCAAGACCGCATTTTCCGCCCGATTTCATCCCAGGGTAAAGTATGTCTCACGCCGCGAGGGCACGTCGCTAAGGATGATCGCGGCAAATCGACTGTTAAAACCGTCGCAGAAACGCGACTCTGATTCCTCTCTCTCTCTCTCACACACACACACCTCTCATCCGCCATCCATTCTCCCCCCTTTCGCGTTTTTTATTCCTTCGCGACGACGACTTTTTCTCCACCGTAACATTTTTTTCTTTCGTAGCAGCTCTACGCGGAGTTGTGCAGAACCTACGAAAAAGGTACGGAATTTTTTTAAAAAAATACAAAAATACGAGGTTTCATTTTGTCATATAACTCTCAAAGGGTTTAGGGTATACGCAAAAGAGGACGAGAGGGATAAAAGTAAATATGCGCGGTCAATTTTGATGGAGATTTCGGTCCTTTTGATTTTTAAAAAAAAGAGACCGCGGAGGTGAGTGGCAAAGAGAAAAAACAGAGGAAAATTCAAGACGAGAAAGATAACGGGGAGAGGTGCGGAAGAGGATAAATATCGGAAATAGAAAAAATGAAAGAGCGTGAGAGGATAGAAATAACGAAACAGAAGCGATATTAGGAAGGAAGAGAGAAAGAGGGGAAGATAGGAAATGGGAGAAGAGAGATTATAATTTATTCGTCGTAATTTCAATAAACGGGTCGGAAAATTCTTCTTGCCGCATAGAAACACATGTTCTTCCCCGAAATTTCGCGATCAGACGTAAGCAAGCATCAATGGCACTTTTTTTTAGCGTTTCTACATTATTAAGAATGGAGCATCTATCTAGGTAAGAGTATTAAACTTACGCTACAATCGATTAACATTTATCAACACGAATAAATATTTGAACATATATTTGGTATGATATCTTCTGGCTAACAAATAATGTCAAACATTAAAAATGACATTATTCCCCTACAAGCCGCTATGAGCGTATGCCAGAGGGTATCATATCGCACTATACTTATCAATTAAAAAACGTGAGAATAATTTGGAAACAGGGGATCATTCTTCCATGGGATCTAATCCTGGTCTTACACTTGCCGGGCCAATATTCTACCACTGAACTATCGTATTCCACCTTCAGAACCGGGATTTTCTTAGTTGAACCTGGGCTTTCCAAGATATTATCAACCAAGAGCTACATGGAATAAATAACCTTATCTCTCAAATGGCGAGATTACAGTAACAATAAATTGACGGAAAGAATTGATCCGAAGATTACTATTCTGATAGGCATAAGCTGTAAGTTCGGGAATAATTTAGAAACAGGAGAAGATTTGTTGGGATCAATTCTTTCCATCAATTTATGATCATGGAAATCTCACCGTTTGAGAGTGGGAGATATTTATTCTATGTATCTCATGGAGGACATCCTTCGTGGCTTCTTTCCATATTTCATAGAAAACATTACATTAACTACCAGAGCAGTGCGAACGGTGCGACTGCACCGGACCCCGCACTTAAAGAGGCCCCGCGCTCTCTTAAAAAGTATTTTTCGTAAAGTACACGCATTAAAAAAACCTGAAAAAGAAACCGATGTGTCATAGTGAGAGAAATTGCTTTAGATATTAAAATTTTCTATTACAATTTTTACTTTCTCATACGAAGTATCGAGAAAGTATTGTTATCGCGAAAAAATTCGACTTCGAGATTTTTACGGAAATATACGTTTTAGGTGTCGCTGAATCCGAAAAAGTGGTTTTCGCAATGCCGTCTGTCTGTCTGTTACTGGCGCTGGAGTCTAGACGATCGAACGAAAATGAATGAAATCTCGTACTTAGGCATTTTATCATACTGAGCAGAGTATACATAGAAACGGTTGGCATTGCTCAATAATTAAGAGTAGTTTATTCTACGCATTTTTAACAACAATCCGATTTTCTCAAAAACAGCTTTAACGATTTTGTTCAAATTTCGTACAGTTACTTGAGTTTACGTCTTCAATAATACTGTATAGTTCATGTTTCTAAAAAAATGAATATAAGGCTAGTTTATTCTAGGTAACTTTAACAATAATTCCATTTTCTCAAAAACGGCTCTAACGATTTTGATCAAATTTCGTACAGTTACTTGAGTATACATATACAATAATACTACATATTTCATTTTTCTCAATTAATGAATATAAGGCTAGTTTATTCTTGAGCAACTTTAACAAAAATTGGATTTTCTAAAAACAGGCTCATACGATTTTCATTTTCTAAAGATAACTAAATGAATGACGCATTAGTACGTATATGAGAAAGTTTGTACAATGTATGTTGTACCGATTTTTTAACAAGTAAAAGGCCCCGCGCGCATACATTGCCCCGGACCCCGCGATTTTCCTAGCCGGCTCTGTTAACTCCATCCGTTCACAAAAGCACGCCACGGAACATATCTTATGTTAGCAGCCATAATACTAATATGAGAGATAAAAGAAAGCTGAAAAGAGCAGCAAAAATTAAGGTAACGCAAAGTAAGTTGGCTAAACAATAGTGATATTATTCGAAAAACCGTGTTTTGATAAATGTCCAATTTAACAGACGAGTAAAATGCATGTATTCCCTTCTTTGTAACATTCTCCCGTTTGCCTCGAACTGTAGAAAACAATGACTTGGATAGTTAATAATCTCAAAAGGATGAAGCTAGCCAAACGCGCATTGAGAACGAATATAGACCTGTTGCTAGACATCAGAGGCGTATCGCAGACGTAGAAAACGCCAATACAAAAAAGCCCACCAATGATAAAGCGACTCAGGGTACCACATTTTAAAGATACATCATACCTTCATCCAACAATTTGACTTTCTTCGCCCGTTTCTTTTGTGAATCCCCGCGACGAAAATCAATAACGCGTCACCGGCACCGCTGAAGAAAAGTACGAGCGAAATCGCTGAAAGAGAGAGAGAGAGAGAGAGAGAGAGAGAGACGACTAAAAAGACGCACCAAAAGTACTTTATGGAGGGGCGCCGCGTGGCAACAGTATCAACTCGTTCGTTTGCGGTTACGGCCCTGAAACGGAAGGAAGACCTCCTCCGTGGCCTGATACAAAGAGGGAAACCGTGACGAATTAATTCGAAGCTAAAAAAAAAGAGAGAGAGAGAGGGAGCGAGATAATGAGAGAGGAGAAAAGCCAAAGTCGAATCGGCGGCTTTTCTGGAAACCCATTTACAGTCACGGCCCAGGGCGCCCTCGAGGGAAATGTTTTATTTTATTCCAACTTTTTTTTATCCCGAAATAAACAGGTTCGAAAAACTCCCGGATGCCGAAACCGCCGCGGGGTAAGAGAGAGAGAGAGAAACAGCGACGCTGGAAGAGTGAGAGATGTAAAGGGGTTGGAGTCGCGCCCTCAAGGTTTCACCCGACGCGAGACCGTGCGTCTTTTGTCCTACTCCTCCGCCCCTTCTCCCCCACTCTGAGCGGTAATTACGCCATTCTGGTCCCTGGACACGGAAAGCGTGGGAAGGTCATGTACATTCGTTAGGGTCGCGAGGGTGAAGGAAATGAAAAGAGAGAGAAATGGGGAGGGCGAGAGAGAGAGAGAGAAATGTACAAAGATGGGGAAAAGGTTTTTTTTTGGCATCGGAATCGTAACTGATCTCTCTTTCTGCTATAAACCGACAACTAAATGTGAGCGAAAATACGGGATACCTTTGGCGAGGCCAAAATCTCCGCCGTTAACTATCAGAAGGAGAGGAAAATAACGGAGGAGAAGAGAGAAATTTGAGGAGAAAGATGGATGAAACCAACATGTACGAGGAAGGTGAAGGAGAAATGCTGTAAGACGGAAGAATTCAAGGATATAAACAAATAATAAAGTGTACGATATTGAGAAAAAGAGATAAAAATATATTGGTTGATAAAGAATAAAAAGGACCAAAATAAATGGAGGCAATGAATAGAGGGAATAAAATAAGAGAAAAACAAACGAAATCGAGGGAAAGTTTTTTTTTTTTGAGAAGCTGAAATGTGAATCGCTACGAACTCGAACAGTATAAGGTGTAGAATGAAGAATGAAAAAAAAATAAAAGTGTGAAAAGACAAGATAACACGACAAAGGGAAAATATCGCGTAAATTTTGAAATGGGAGCCATGTTTTATTGAAAAAATAAAAATAAAAGGTAGTTTCTTATGAGGAGGATAAAAAATATGAGGAAAATTTGAATTGAAACGCGAAATACGAATGAGCCAAGAATAATACACGTGAAGTGTTTTTATAAACAAGATCTGAGACCTGGGATAAGTTGAGAAAAGTAGCATTTCAACAAGAGGATAAAGCGCAAAAAAATACGAATGAAGCAACGATAATTTAATTTCGCGTTTTAAAGAAGATAAACGCTGAAAGCGAAACAATTTGAAGAATTGATCTATGCATGAATAAAAAGAACAACAGGTTCAACAAAAATATAGCCTCGTCTAAAAAGGTACGAGGATTTATAGAGAATTTACTGGTGGTTCGAAAAATTACATTCAAAATTTTAATCGTGAAAACTTCCTTGAATTTTAGCCCGTGAAGCATCTGCATCCATAAACTTTTCATACCATGGAACAAAAAAAATTGAAACGGTTTACTTGAAATTACCAACATGCATGTAATGTATTTCCCAGAAAAGGTTTATTAAAACTATGTTTCAGAAAGAAATGCAAAGGTGAGCCAACTTATTAACGTTTAGTTATAGATTGGGTGAAAAGGCGGCAAGATTAAATTGTGTATGAATAAATAATAACATGCAAATTATTTATTGGTCTCGGAAAAGAATCATGCTTTATCAGCCCGAAAAAGAAAGTCTATTGCAGTGGTTCTCAACCAGGTTGACATCACACCCCAGGGTGACACGTAGGTTATTGAGGGGTGACGCGAATATATGATAAATTCACAGTGTATGATATTCTGGCTTATAAAAATAAATAAAACCATGAGAATAAAAATGCGCGCTTATTTAAATGTTATAATTTGATCTTTATGTGCTAGGGAAAGCCGAATTTATCTTTAAAAGTGACTTGAAGGCAATACAATTGTAAACGAAGTGACGCATAACTAAACATAGAGTGATGCATACATAAAACGTTAAGAACCACTAGTTTTTTAAAAATCCATTTGATACCATGTAAAACAAACTCATGCTTAAGAACGAATTCGACTTTAAACTAGAGATACCATACAAATAAGTCGCTAACTTTTTACTTTTGAAATCACTGTAAAAAAAAGCACTTTCGGGAGAAAAAAGAACGGAGAAATTTCCATGCTTCTTTTTGGTCATTCTTTTGTGCAACGCATTTGAATATGGCTGCTACCGTAAACGTTACAACCTACGATTCCTGTTTTCGATTACATATCTTTCACAAAATGGCATGATTTCATGCTTTTGATGTACATTTCATCAAAATGTACATCTGTGGAAATGCGCGACGCAGAATTTAACATAGGTGGATCTATGGAGTAAAAATGAGTCGTAAAGTAAAAAAAGTACTCAACTATAAAATTTAATATTTGGAAACAAATTAAGGATGAAAGTACAGATATACTTGATAGGGTAAAGCGTCAAAGTGTAGGGTTGAAAAACAAAATTATAAAAAAAGACAATTTAACAAAAATACAAACTTATAAGTTTTAAGAGTTGTTGTTCCTTACCAGAGACCTGCTGTAACTCATTTTCTTATTAAAAATGAGTCTTTTATTTTACGGCTCATAGCTTATGGGTAATGTTATTTCTTTTTAAAAAATAACAGCATTTTATCGTAAATTACGATAATATTTTCTTAAGAATTTGTAATTCTTAGAAGTTTTGCCTCCGTAAAACCATAATGACATATTTTTTTCAACTGTTCCAGTAAAAGGGTTTCAATGGAATCATCATCTCTTCTTTTTTACTAACTCCATCTTTTTACTTTTAAAATTACAATTCGGTTTTAGGTCACCACCAAGAAAATTTATGGAGGAAATATATTTTAATGTATCTTGTACTACTATAAATTTTCCGTCATTCAAATTTCAAGAATGCTATCTGAAATTTATATTTATTTTCATTAGTTAACATGTATTTTGGCCATTTCATGAAAGCACGAAATAAACTTTATGAAAAAATTTTAAGGAAACATGTTTAGAAACAACTTTCCCCAATATCTTTCGAAATATTGGGAAATCAGACGCGTATTTCATCTGAAAAGCAACCATCATCAATGTTGTTTCACATATTGTAGGTGTCTATAATTCTTTCTTGTACTAAAAATAGGAGTATTTGATGGTTTTGAGACGTCTGACCTATCAATTAATAGATCTTAATGGTAAAAACAGTTTTTTTTGCCGCAAAAATATATAGATGCAACAACATTTTGCCGGAAAATCGACATTTAAACAATGAGAGACTGCTTCGATAGCTCCATGATACTGTTTACGAAATAACACTAATCATATAAAGAAAAATATAAAATATAGCCTCGTCCAGTGCTCACAGATGCGATGCCTCAAGTAAACTCTAGCTTTGGCTACAAACTTATAACGTGTCGAAAACGACTACAATGCAGGAATCAAATCAATTTCACGGATGACGATGACCCAACCGTAGAATAGACATATAAAGTGAGAATTCGGAGAGACTTAACTGCGAGAGAGAGAGAAAAAAGGGATAGACAGGGAGAAGTATAGTGGAAAGTGGGGGAGGGGAGAAGAGAAGTGGGAGGGGAACGACAACTAGATAAAACGTTGGCGAGAGAGAGAGCGGTAGAAAGAAGAACTCGACTACATTCCGCCATTGATTTCCCGCACCAGCGAATGCGTATCCAAATCCCCATAGGGGAGAAGTTCCAGCATACAAATTGAGTAAAGGGATAGAGAGAGAGAGAATGAGAGAGACGGAGAAATGTGCATTAGAGAGAAATAGAGAGATGGGGTATGAAACCGTCAAAGTTGAAGACAAGTTAGGTACAAAGAGAAAAGTACGTGAGAGAAGAAAGGAAATAGCAAATACTGCATACATATATGGGTATGGAGAAATTGAGAAATCGGCAGCAGAAATAAGAAGGAAATGAATGGCGGAATGCGGAAGAACAAGAGGTATAGGAAGATTTTGAATATATATCGTACTAGTACAATTTCCCCTTGAATTTCAACGGATTTAGTGAAGCTACTACCAGCACACAACACAACTCTTTAAATACCTATATAGTAGATACTTTTTAACTTACAATTAGCTTCTCTTAACAATTAATCATATTTGCTTGTAACAATCCGTTTCCGAGCCTTCAAATATAACGATAATTTCCTATCATATTACTTTTGCCAAATCCAGCTAGCTTCATTTATTGTGTAATTATGCCTCGCTTAAATATTTACTTTTATGTCCTGAAAAAGCAACATACAGTTGTCCATGACTGAACACTGACTGGTAAATGTACACCAGATACGTGAGCTTATTTACGTTAACAAACATTATAATGTAGAGTATAATGATTTTACATACGAGAAATTTAAGATTCCAGTATTCAATAGACGAAAGAAGGTTCAATCACTTTCATCAATAAACGCTTCCTGAATTATTATCAGTATCTATTTACGTTGCTATCCATAAACATCGCTCTTTTCGTTGCTTAAACAAAAGTGCGAATCGAATAACGCAAAACTTTCGTCTATTTGTAAGCTTCATTGAAGCTAACTGAATCGGAGGTAAAAATGACGGCCGCCTTGGAAACGACCGGAGAGTACGAAAGATCCACAAAATTTCGAATAAGATAGTATAGGATTTTAATCGTCGAATAAAGCAAAAACGGAAAAAATCGGTCCATATTTACGTATTTTTATGCTTGCAAGTCAACAAATGGATTCATACGTGTTATCTTATAGGAAAATGTTAATCCCCTATATTGGTACTGATTAATCCTGGTTGACCAAAACTTGACCATTCACTAAGTTAGGATGTAAGGAAGAATCGTACCAAATTTGGTTATTCTAGCTTTTATCGTTTAGGAGGAGTTCCATGAACAAACACACGTTTCAAAATATATTATAGTAGACTAGCAGAAATACCCGGCGTTGCCCGGGGAAATTTGATTCAAATCCGACCGGAATTTTAGATGATACATGGTATGTAAGAATTCACTCGGCCGCCGTTTTGAATAAAAACCACGTATGAATTATTTCTGGGAGCCCTCCACAATCGTACCAAATTTGATTCAAATCAATAGTAGGACTAGGGAAAATACGCGTAGTTTAATGTTTAAATAGACCGCCATTTTGAATGAAGCGGGCAGACAAACACTAAAACCACAGCCACCTAGAATACTCTACTCTAGGTGGCTCTGCTAAAATCCGGCGTCGACCTTCCCCTTACCGCCCCCTACTATCCTGCCAAATTTGGTTGGAATCGGTTGATTGTGGGTGTGCATAAAGAGCCGACAGATTATGGGCTGAGATTAGCATTAACATACAAAGTTATTCTGCTTTTTGCACAATTAATATAAAACATTAAAAAGTAGCCTACGGCCAATTTGTGAAGAAAGTATCTGTTGAAAGCTTGATTACTCTAACTTTAATGGCGTGGAAATTTATAGATGCACAAATAAACAAACAAACAAACTTTTATAAATATATAGGAGAAAGGTATTAAATCCAGAAATGTAAATGATGCCTTGAGCAATATTGCATAATTTTCAGAATATCTCAGCAATTACGATAATTGAGGGGGGTGAGGCAAAAACATGGTAACACACAAACTTATCTATTTGTAGTTAGGTTGCGTACAGAAAAGAAAAAAATTTGATGTGGCCAACACATGACTTTCTCCATATTTGGGGTATAGATATTTAAATTATTATGAATAGCATAATGAGGCAACATTATTATTTCGTATCGTAAAAGAATACAGTAGTCCTTATTGCCATAAATTATATTTTGAATATGTTTACAGATTTCACCGCTACATGGTGGTGGCGCTGTATACTGAAAATTACGAAAAAAGTTTAATATCTCCGAAATCGATGGTTCTACCATAATTTGTTTCAAACAAAACCTGGAAGAAATATTATTCTCTACAACTTTGCTCCTCACGAAGATTACCAGTAACAACGTTTTTAAGGAGATATTTGACGGAAACCGAAAAAACCGATTATTTATAAATAATTCCTAAACAATGACAATAATAGTTGTAAGAAATTACATTTTCTATAACATTTGTATAGAACTGTATACAGAATAATGATGTTTTAACGGAGAAATAACGCAAAAACCGAAACGGGTTTCGAATAAACCTCGACTTTCGGTTAACCGGTATTGTCCAAAACCTAATCAGTTCCTTGTGCTCATGCTAAAGTGTTATATATGAAGTTTGGTATTAATATGACAAGTACTTTTTGAGTTAGAGCGCCCACAATCATATATATCCACATACACACGCACACAGACATCATTCCGAAAATAGTCTAAACGTGTTCTAGGGACCTCAAAACGTATATTTTCCTTGAAATCTCGAAGTCGATTTTTTTCGTGATCACAATACTTTCCCTATACTACGCATGGAGAAAGTAAAAAAGAGCAAGTTATCATTTAAATTTAATATTTAAAGACTGATGGAATGAATGATCCGAAAATCCTTATGCGACAGACATAAGCTGTAATGAGGAGAAATGTGGAAACAGGTGAAAAAATAGTCTAAACGTGTTCTAGAGACCTCAAAACGTGTATTTCCGTTGAAATCTCGAAATCGATTTTTTTTCGTGATCACAATGCTTTCCCTATACTATCTATGGAGAAAGGAAAAACGATAAACTTCACATTGATCGAATGACATGGGACCGAGATTATTCGGTGAACCGGTTACTCAGGTTGATTTATATAGTATCTATTTACATATGTCACCGTAGACGCGAAAACTTTTCCTAAATGCATCAAGAACAAGCACTTAAAAAATACTTGTCTCGGGTATCTCAAATAGCCACAACAAGGTTACAAGTTGAACTGCGTAAATGCTAATAAATTGAAGAAAAGTCTAAATCAAGGGCAGATCTAGAAACATCTCGGGGGGCGGGGGCGTTTCCATGGGGCGGGGGATATTTTCAATTTGTATACTAAATCCTTGTCAAAAATTTTTTCCTATTAATAAACCATGATACACGATAGAATAGTATGATAATTATCACAGTGATGCCAAAAGGGGAAATCTCCTTCAGCTTCCCCTTTTGCTACCCCTAAAAAATATCGAAGGGGAGGGGGATTGGCTCCCCCATAGATCCGCCACTGGTTTAAATTGATGTTATTGTATAAATCAAGTTTACAGATCAAGTAATGCTCTACTACGCATTAAAAACTTCATCAGGTACAGAAAAAGTAAATACCGCTCATTTGTACCCCTATAATAAGCGGTTTGGGGTCCCTTTCCCGAAAACCAATTTCCCGAATGCCGATTTTCCGAAAACCACTTTCCCGAATAGCATACTTTCCCGAAAGCCATTTTCCGAATCCATTCTCCCGAAAACTTCATATTCCCTTGCCATCTTATAATGCATTTACTAAGACGGTGAAAAGGGTAAAGAAGAAGAATATTCAATCAAAAGAACCAGCAAATCTGTCAGAGGTAGACGTTCCAGTTGTTCTAAGGCACATAAAAGACGGTCAGTTGTTTTTATTTAAAGACATTGAAGTCGGAGAGAACAGAATGGTAATGTTTAAGTCAAAAGAAAAATTTCAAATATGAGGAAAAAGTCGCTTATGGATGGGACTTTTCAGACTGTTCAAAAAAATATTTATCATCAATTATATACAATTATATGTGAAGTTGGTAACGGGGATGCCAAATGTTTTCTGCCTCAAGTTTTCGTCCTTTTGAGAGGTAAGTCAAAGGAATTATATTCACGAATATTAGAAGAACTTATTGATAAGGCAGAAGATGGAATTGAGCTATGTGCAAAATATATTATCACTGATCCGGAAATGACAGTTATTACAGCAATCAAAGATAAATTACCATCAGTAACGCATAAAGTATGCTTTTACCACCTTAGGTTACTTGGCGACAGGTTCAGAAAATAGGCCTTGTTGCCCCGTACGGTGAAGATGAAAAAATATGCCTCCTCATGCGTATGATCTCCGCTTTAGCTTTCCTTCCATTATGTGAGATAAAATCGGCTAATCATAGATGGAAGTTATCGAAGCACAGATAATGACAAGGTGTTAAAAGTGTGGGAATGGTTCGGAAAACACTAAGTGAAAGCCAGGGTTCGACCTCAAAATGCAAGAGGAAGAGTGTATTATTCCAAGCCGATGTTTGACCCGTCTCTCGGGTCTGTATATAAAAATCTTGAATATTCCTTGCCAAGAACGCAAAATCATCTAGAGCAGGAGTGGGTAAACCGTGGCCCGCGGGTCATATGTCGAGAGCATTTAATATAGCCCGCGAAACTTTGGTGAAAAAGCAATCTGTAAAATTTAACGCAATTTTATATTACTTGTGGTAAAATAGTTTTGAAAATTTAGCCCTACAATCCTTGTTTGTGCTTGTTTTCACTTATGTATGATGCCTAAGAATCTAAGCAATTTACTATTTAAACTCTAATCTGGCCCGCCTAAGAATTGGCATCTTTCAATGTGGCCCGCTGAAGAATTCGCAAACACCGATGCGGTCCGCCATGCAGATAAGTTTGCCCACCCCTGATCTAGAGGCGTAGAAGATGGAAGGAACTGCTATAGTAGGAAAGCCACATTGGATTATATGCATTTATTAGTGGATTAAGAGAGGAAGACATACATTATATTAGAAGAAAGCTGGAAGACATCAACAGAGTCGATCGAGTTCCTATACCGAGAGAAGCCAGAACGACGGAAGAAAATTATTAAGGTTGCATCAATTTCGAGAAGATTCGACAAAAAATACTTGGTATTCTATTAAGGAAGGATTATAGTTTCATTTTCTGGAAAGGTCGGGATAGATCATTTTCTTGAAAGAGAGCATTCAGGAAAGTTGCGTTCGAGAAAATGGCTTTCGGGAAAATGGCTTTCGGGAAAGTGGCATTCGGGAAATTGGCGTTCGAGGAAGTGACCTTACCCCATATTAAGCAGTACAAAATAACTTGTAACTCTTGCATTCCATCATAGATTAATCACAATTTTTTTGCATTGAGGTTCGAGTTATCGAAATTCGACTATGTTTGTACGTGTATATTTATAAACATACGAGAACGAATGTTTTTTAAAATGCTATCCAATGACGTACGGGAGTTATAAACACGAACGAAGAAATAAAATAAGTTTAAACCAAGTAAACAAAAGTGAAAGGAAGCATATAGGCTGTGCGGAGACAGAGCAAGGAAAAACAAAAGAAAAACAACAAAGAGAGAAAGGTCACAGAGGAGGGGAAGGCAAGAATAGAATCAGGAAGAGATTAAGGAGGGAGTCAGACGGAGTAAGAGTGATGGGAGAGAGGGTGGGAAAGAGATTTAGAGAAATGGAAATGGGAGTTAAGGAAGTTTTAGTTTTTTTTTTACGGTCGAGTCGAGTCGTTTCGAGAGGTAAGACACTCCGATTTTTTTTACTTTGTATTTTTCATGAAAAAGGGTTTTACACAGCGTGCGAAAAATGTAGCGAACGATTGTTGCGGCGGCGCGTAAAACGCAAGCCTTCGATTAAGGAAACGAGATTTTTCCATGGATTAAGAAAACCTTATTCGTTAAAAAATTTAACAAAACTAGTAGCCCGTTGCAGCTTCGCCAGCAATTTTATAAAAAAACACGGAATGTATAAAATATTATAACCATTTCTTTTTTATATTCTCCCTCCCTCCCTCTCCATCTCTCTCCATCTCCCTCTCCCTCCCACCCTCTCTCTCCCTCCCCCTCTCACCCTTCCTATCTCTCCCTCTCCCTCAATCTCCCTCCCTCCCTCTTCTCTCTCTCCCTCCCTCACTCCCTCTCCCTCCCTCCCTCTCCCTCCCTCCCTCTCCCCCCTCCCCCTCTCTCCCTATCGCAATGCACGCTTACACCCATAAGGATTGATTTAACAATAGGATTTTGAGGTCTAACAATATAATTAGTCACCATGACAACATTCCGTTAAAATGGCAAGATTTCCATAAAATATGTAAATTAAACGTTTAACATGGAATACTTCGAACTGTGGGCGAGAAAAGATGAACAGAATAAGAAACTTTATAATTTTTTCTTCAAATGGTTCAATTCCGAAGGTCGTAGATTAATTCCTTCTAATTTTAATTTCCAAATGAGTTAAAACCTGCACGTCGAAAAATCGCGGTTTACATGTTAAGTAATGGGAAATGGAAATGCCTCCCTTGGAGTCGAACCAAGGAATTTTTTCGCGATTTAAATTCGTCATCACCTGAAAAAGTGTTAATCAAGCATCCCTGCCAAATTTCGAGTTTCTATCTTCATTACTTCTCGAGTTATTAGCTTTATGAATCTTAGCGTGACGGACACTAAGCAATTTATTATATAGATACCAGCATGCATCCGATTAATCGTTCGTCCGCCATCTTTACAGCAATGAGACCTAATTTACGAGTATGCTCGCAGATGTTTTTTTTTTAATTTGCGCCTCCCGGTGAGATCAAATGCTCCACAGAGTTGTCTAACATGAAAGTCGCCACTCCTCGTTTATTGTTGCTATCATGTTTCTAAAAATTTACCGCAACGACGTTAAGTGTAGCCTAAACACATAAGAATTTCCTCCCAAAAACAAATGATATTAATCTAATCCATCGCACATTCCTAAATTTAGAATCTTTTAATATGAAATACAAATGGAGGACATGCGTATTGATACCAGCCAACCGCGACTAACCATGCCATCACACGTGGTGGTGCGCGTAATCCGCAGGCCGTTTGCAAATCACCCGATAACAAATACCTATATTATATTGTTAATTGTTAATTAAATAAAATCAAGAAATCGACGTCACATGAGAATGAAAGCAAAGCGTGAGGAGCAATATGCACTTCCGCATAAAGTTCAAATAAAAACTATTAATCGGCAAGAACAAATATTTCCAACGAAAACAAAGTTACGTTAGTGACGGATCGGCGCTAAGCCTACCAGCCACGATATGATTAACAATCCTAATAAACGGATGTTCTCACTAAACTCGTATACAAGCGTAAGTTAACATGTCGCATATATCAATGAACAAAAAAGTTACAATTAAAAAATATCCTCAATTTTGGTGCACTTAGAACAATGCACATTCTTTCTTTATCCAATTTTATGTAGTTTCCATAATTCCGTCTTTAAAAATATGTAGAACATACATTGCACAGACATTCTTATTCTCTTATCTGGTCTCATTACACTCTTTCCTGACTGGAAAGAACTCCTACTGCTACAAAAACAACCGCGGAAAATTTTTTCGGCACGTAATAAGCATTAATATATTGATTGTCTCATATATGTGAAAATCAAACTTGATAAATAGCTACACTCTATATAAATATAAGTACAGCTAATCTCCGATTTACGTCGTTCCGATTTACGTTGTTTCGATATAACGTCGTTTACAAATAGGGGACAGTTTCTCCATTTACGTCGTTCGTCGTTTCTATGTCCGATATAACGTCGAGCGAACCGCTGCAATGCATCGAATGCTTCTCCTTTCAATCGCTAGGAGAATTCGAGTTAATCATTTAATTAGTTAATCCCTTTATAACATACTAGCAGAAATACCCGGCGTTGCCCGGGGAAATTTGGTTCAAATCCGATCAGAATTCTAGATGATGCATGGTATTTAAGAATCCACTCGGCCGCCGTTTTGAATAAAACGGGCAGAGAGAAGCAAAAACCACGTATGAATTATTTCTGGGAGCCCTCCACAATCGTACAAATAGTGGTCTAGTGATTAAAAACAATTATCCTGCATGAAAAAAATAAAAATTGCGGTGAATAAGTATTTTCCGAAAAATTGGAGAAAAACTAGCACGAAAAATGAAATTTTACACGAGAAAAAAAGTTGAACAACGCTGGTCTCGAACCCCGAGACCATAGCCGTTTCCGAAATGCACACTTCAAGGTAGCATGCTTAGCCGATAGCATGCTAGAGCGTGACGTCATGGTGACGTAGAAAATAATCTGCTTAGAGATCCGGCTACGGACTTCAGATTCGGTCTCTCTTGGCGATAGTGGTGACATGAACGGCCGTTAAACGTATCAGGTTTGGAGTAAGTTTGTCAGCGTAATGGAGGAGCTTGAGATTTTGATGCTTTCGGTTAATGTTCGGAAGATGCACATTGAAAGAATCTTAGCTGTATTGGCGGTATGGAGGCGTCAAAATAGGAATCTGGTGATTATAGAATGATAATTCCGGAAAACTTTTCAGTGTGCGTAATCATTATTATTCTTTTAATATTTTGGCGAATGAAACTGTGATCGATTATGTACTAAATTTCCTTGGCTATATGTTTTGTGATTGTTATGTTTCAAATTTGTAATTTTTTGCTATGGATTAAAATATAAATATTTGCAACGTCCAACCGTACTTATTCGTACGCTGCCTTGGCCACGTTTCTTTTTCCGGTGAACCTTCTGTCTGCTTCAATTCGTAATTTTATAAATTTCATTCTAATATCGTCCGTCCCCGAAGAATACATGCGTAGCCATTTATTTATTATATTTAAGTATTTCATAGTTAAAGATTAGCGAGATAAACGTGGTAGTATTTCAGTACTAAGTTTTAATATGGAATTTAGGAATTTATTTGTGATTAATACAACGCTTGATAAGGTAATTTTAGTTCTTTAATTTAAACTTACAACTTCACAATTTAATATAAACTATCACATTTAAAAGAAGTTGCAAAACGATCGTATTTACCTTTAAAACAGGGGTCGGCAACCTTTTCTATATGGTGGGCCACATTCGTTGTTGCGAATGCTACGGAGGGCCGCATTGGAAATCACGAGAGCTTTGGCGGACCTGATGGACGTTTAAATTGGGAGTTACCTTGAGTTTTGCGCTTTAGTGAAAATAAAATCTTATTCGTTTACTAGCGTTAAAAGTCCACCAGAAAAAGTTTTTAGAACATAATTTCATTGAAAAATCTGGAATTGGCTGTGTTACATTATACCGATCACTAAAACGCACTCGGGGGCCGCATGAGGCTAGCGGGTCGTAGGTTGCCGACCCCTGATTTAAAAGATACCACTGCTTAAGTTCACTTCTAAGACTGCACTTCCTCTGACTACGTCTTAGACTTCGGCTTGGATCTTGCATGCTACGATTTCGGACAGTCTTCGGGCGTTTCCGTCAAAAGTGAAAGTTCACTCGCAACAAGACCAAGCATGCTATCTATTAAGATAGTATTAATAGTCAGAAGTACACATTTCGGAAGCGGCTCATGCATGGAAAGTCCTACTCATTATCCCCTAGGCTACGGTCGCTAGTGAACGTAAGAGCAAAGTTACTAAGGTTTATTAAGATTGGCCATTTTTGTACTTTTTAATTAATTATTTCTCTTAAACTAAAAGGCGTTGGCCCCTAATTCCGAAATGGTATTTTTTTTTACCTAAACTTTCCACTGGTAGAAGATGAATCAAATCTGAGAGTTACACTCCGTAGCCTCTCCTTATTAGACCTTTACAAACAAAGATAATTAAAAATACACAGATATAAAGAGCATGCAGTGAACTTCGATTGAGTATAATCACAAGAAATTTCTGCCAGTCTTATCGACTGAAATTTCAATAAACACTATTTTCTTATAGACTAAGTTAAATCAAATGTCATACTTTAAATTTTATGGTAAATGGCCTAATGTAAATTACAGAAATATTTTTAAATAATTTTAAAGCGAAAAAGACGTTACACGGGGAAAATAGGTTATTTTCCGTGAGAAAGAAATAAAGCAGGGATATTAAAAGAATCCCGTTGAACGCCAACCCGAAAACGAAATCTGGAGACTGAAACATACATAACCCCGGAAATTGAAAACCTCCACCTTTCCATGCAAGGGAGCGTTGAAACAATTAAGAGACACCGCATCACATTCTAAAATTACAATCCCCCTCACTCATCCTCTCCGAAAAAAAAAACATTTCCGTAAAACGCAAAAAAAAAAAGCACCTCGCAGATTGAAAATTTTCCGCCTCCTCCGCCGAAAACCTATACCTCGTTTACCCTCAAAATTAATAAAGAGTGTTTATTAAGCGAAGAAGAGGATACCTCCGAAGCTTCGGGCGGTGGTATTGTCGATATCCCAAAAAAAAAAATTCCCCATCACTTACGCGAAGATGGAACACTCCAACGTTCTCTAGCATGTGTAGAGACGGCGGGGAACTTGATAGCATAGCTACTCCCGGCATCATGAATCCGTCGGATATTTTCCCCCGACGGAACACAATGCAATTTTCTTCTCGGACGGACAAATTGGCCAGGCAAGTTTGCGATTCATGGCAGCGTGAGCGATACTCTTCTCCTAACACCCCGTTCCTCCCAAAAATACCCTACGAAACCCCGGCATCTATGGAGCGTTAGGATAATAAATGAGTTTTCTGCGACGCGCCGTCACATTGCAGGAGCTTCCGAACCGAAGTTTTTTTTTTTTTTTTACGAGCCGATGCGGCATTCCCGCCGCCGCCGCCGCGTCGGCGGGAAAACGAGAGGAATAGAAAGAGGGTGAGAGAAAGGAGGAATAGGGTCAAAACCGATAAGGTTGCACCGATGCGGGGAAAGAGAGCGGGTGAGAGGTAGGAGAGGAACTCTCTACCAAACACGGGAAAGGTACTTCGGGTAAGGATTTCGATACAGTACATGAATCATGGAGTTTGTTATTACGGCGATGTTGAGTCGACAATGAAACGCGCGAACTAGCTTATGTTCTATTTTTTTAAGGTTTTGTTGTGTGTGTTATTTTTTGTGCCGACAGAGATCTAGTTCAGTATTCGGAATACTATGGAACGTTTGTCGTGACGACAATTATAGTGAGACCGGAGTAGGAGCCGTCTAGATCAGGGGTCGGCTACCTACGGCCCGCGGGCTTCATGAGGCCCACGAGAGCGCTTTATGCGGCCCTCGAGAGGCCATCATAAAAAAGTGATCGGTACGATTTAACTCGGTCAACTTCATAGTTTTTCAATGAAATTACGGGCTCAAGACCTTTTCTGGTGGATTTTTAAGGCTAGTAAACTAATTAGAAATGATTTTCACTAATACGAAATCACAAAATCTCAAGGTATCTTCTGATTTAAACGCCCATCCGGCCCGCGGAAGCTCTCGTGATTTCCAATGCGGCCCTCCGAAGCATTCACTACAACGAATGTGGCCCGCCATACAGAAAAGGTTGCTGACCCCTGGTCTAGACAGAGCCGAGACTAGAGATAGGCAAGCGAGGTACCCACTTAGGGTGCAGCACGGCTAGGAGCACAACGAATTGCAAATTAAACTTTTAAGTTTAATTTCTAATCTTATAAATATATTTGTCCACATCATAAATAAACTACTGTATTGAGAAGTATAACTAAGTACTGTATACTTTCATTATGAGGGTGGTATAATTTTCAAGCATGGTGTATGGAGCAAAAATATAATATTGTCTTGGCTCTGCGTCTAGCCATCACGAAATCTAAGATACCCGATTCGGAAATTAAGTTTTTCTTTAAAAAAATATGTGAGTCTGATTTCAAAATGTGTGAGACGGAGCTGAACTAGCATCTTTGGATTTAATTATTAATTTTCGGAATTTTTTCATGTGGATCGTCGTCAATAGTTACAATCGTTAGATTAGTTTGACTGCCTAGAGCAGTGGTTCTCAAACTTTTATTGACTGTGTCACCCTACGTTCAGTTCATTCAGCTATGCGTCACCCCGTTTGCAGTTCCATTATCTTCAAGTCAACTTTAAAGATAAATTGGGCTTTCCCTACCACATAAAGATAAAAATTTTCGTATTTAAATAAGCAAGAATGTTTATTCTCCTGGTTTTATTTATGTTTATAAGCCAGAATACGATACACTGTGAATGTATCAAATATTCGCGTCACCCCTCAACAACTGTCGCGTTACCATTTGTGGTGTTACGTCAACCCGGTTCAAGAACCACTTGGCTAGAGAATCTGCACACAGGAGTGGTTTCCCGCTACCTTCCACACCGGACAAACACAGAGAGGAAGAGATGCCGGCATTAACCTACCCTTACGAAGAGCACCAAGGGGATCAACTGCTTAACGTCCATCATTCGACCTAGTCTCCTACTGCTCACAAAAATAGGAGACCTAAGAAAATGCACTACTTTCATAGGATTTGAGTGCTGAGAAGTAGGCCAGCCCCCTAAGCACTATACCACCGGATACCCCTCTATGTTAATATGAAATAAATAAAGGGTGATGCAAAATTATAATCAACGATGCTAATAATTTCGGTACTTGCGTATTAACGGGGAACTCATTTCAAGATATTAATGGGGAATCCAACCGTTCAAAAATGTGTTTGTTATATGTTACTTATGTATTAACGGGATATTGGCGAGCATTCGGCTCGCTTTCTTTTTAGATTATAATGCCTTTTATATCAGGTGTAGCCGTCTCCGGGCGCCCTTCGTCTCTCTGGAACGAAAGTATCCCTCCCCGTCGTCCGGTGATCGGGTGGGTAAATCTCGCCATAGGCAGACCAGTCATGGGTTTTCAAGCTTTCATTTTCCGTGAAAGGGTTATCTCAAAAAATTATTTTTCAAAAGAGGTCCGGGATAACCGAAGAGAACCCATTTTTCTTTTAATTTTAACATTTAAACTTGGGTCCCCCGTTAATGGTTCTACGAGATAAGTACCACAAATCAAAATGTGACTGTATTTTTCCATGTTTGATTAAAACATATTTTCAAAATGTTAATTTGTTTAATTTAATGTTGCTGATGATGAGTAAACAATTATTTTAATTGTATTATCATTGTTATTACGATAGAATTTTAAAATGGGTTCCCCGTGAAAACTTAAGTACCATAATTCCATTATATACGAAAAAATAGAACTAAAGGGAATATTCAGTACGTATAGGGTAAGTGGCCCGAATATGGGATAGCTTTTTTTAAATTGAGATTTAAAAAAGAGGAATGCAAAGTTTAACTTTCTCTTCGCTTAGAATGATTAAAAAATCATTTAAAAATAAGGTGTCGTAGCTTAAATTAAAGAGAATTAAATAAATTACGAATTATAATGCGAAAAGTAAAAAAATCTGATGTGGCCAACACATGACTTTCTCCATATTTGGGGTATAGATATTTAAATTATTATGAGTAGCATTATAAGGCAAAATTATTATTTCGTATCGTAAAAGAAGACACGTCGTTGCCGTAATTTACGTATATTTTGAATGTTTACAGAATTCACCGCTACATGGTGTTGGCGCTGTAGGCTGGTATTAATATAAAGCGAAATATATCCGAAAAGGATGGTTCTACGAAAATTAGTTTCAAACAAAACTTGGAAGAAATATTATTCTCTACAACTTTGGTCCTTACGAAGATTACCAATAACGATGTTGTTAAGGAGATATTTAACGGAAACCGAAAAACCGGTTATTTATAAATAACTCCTAAACAATAACTCCTATAGAAAATTGTTTCAAATGAAAGTTGTAGGAAATTAATTCTCTATAACCTTTGTATAGAATTGTATATACAATAATGATGTTTTAACGAAGAAATATCGCAAAAACCGAATAGGGTTTCTAATAAACCGCGACTTCCGGTTATCCGTTATTGTCCAAAAACTAATCAGTTCTTTGTGCTCATGTTAAAGTGTTATATATGAAGTTTGGCAACGATATGGCATGTACTTTTTTAGTTAGAGCGCCCACAATAACATACACACACAGACATCATTCCGAAAATAGTCTAAACGTGTTCTAGGGACCTCAAAACGTGTATTTCCGTTGAAATCTCGAAGTCGATTTTTTTCATGAATACAATACTTTCCCATTAATACGTATGGAGAAAGTAAAAAGTGAAAATCGCGATTTCAAAAAAGTGCATCTAATATGAGATACCTTATATACTTACGGAAGCCAAAATAACGTTACTTATACGGTCCAAAGTGTTACATTTTATTAGAAATATGTAAATTTTACATTATGTCAAAAATAAAAAAAAATTAATTATATGATTAATTTTTATGACATTCTACTCCGTCGACATGTTGGGCAAATAAAACATGGGTCACGAGCACCACAATCTTCGTGTGCCCAGCGGTGACACACTGTGCACTGAACCCATTTCTGTCCATTATTATCCTCTTTGAAGGAACACCCACAGAATAGGCAATCCACATTGTCATCCTGGTCGTCCTCGCCAGAGCGAGGTCTCAAATGTGAGACCATACGGTTCCTAATATGAGATAGTCACCCAATATAAGATACATATCTCATATTAGGTGCCAATACGCCATTACAAAAACATTTTTTTTGTCCCGGCAGCATGACTGGGAATGCCAATATTACCATAAAGCAAAAACAATAGCATGCTTACGAAGCTAACATATGCAATAAAAACATTATTGGACTTACCATGACTCAGTGATACTAATGTATTTCTTCGTATGCACAATTTTCGCGAAAATCAATTTCAGAAAAATCGAGATGGCTCACCGCGTGTTGATCGGACTACGCTCAGCAGTATATATGACTGCCTTCTGGCTTCCCGACACTAGTGCCACTAGCTGTCGTTATAGTTCAGCACCTACTTGACGAGATATTAACGTGTCTCATATTAGGGACTATCTCATATTAAGTGCACCCACCCTATACATAGAAATTAAAATTATTAATTTAACATGTTGCGAAAAAACTCTAAACATTAACTTCCATAAATCTTACTGTAGCCTCTTGACTTTTGCTCCATCTCATTTGATAAAATGTCAAATGAAATGATAATAAAAAGTTCGATCAGTATACAACTGTGTATTTATATTTAAAAAACGCGAATATTATTATATACCTGATAGGGATCTAAGTACATTGCCGTATATCATCTCCAAATTGTGTCAAATATCAACAAGGACTCTACATGGATCAATCGCCGAAACGATGAAAATTATTAATTATTTGTAACATCAAAATGTGATGAAAATCTAGAGCGTTTTTGATAGTCAGTTGGCAAGATATGAACCATCAATCGTTTGTATATTAAGCAAAGATAAATTATTCGGTTGAAAAGCATAATTAATTATCCTGTAAATTTTATAATGAAATTTAGTCTTTTTGACGCCTGACGAGGTGGATTACGAACTTTTCCCATTGATGAGAGAAAAATAAATGACGCGGTAGTTTTTTTTTTTAGAGCTAATATGCCCACTGGTAAATTCGCTTTAAAGTGATATTCCCTTCCGACGTACTTTTCTCGAGTAATCAAATCCGTACAGTGTTTGGAAAGAAATTTGAACGGTTAATTCTCTTGTTAATGTTCCTATACATGTCACCATTCATACCATAATATTGTTATACAGGAAAAATGAATTTTCTCTACCTAAGGGTGCCATAGAAAACTTTTAATTGGCAAATTTGTCTTCATGCAAACCTCGCATTATAAATGTTACCCTCGATAATATCGAAAATATATAATGTTCGGAATATAGGGCTAACCTTAAACGAGCAACTGCTTTGTAGAACATGAATGGAAATTAATTAGGGTCTCCGGGAGTAAGAGAAAGGTGAACAAAATTGTATTCCGATAAAATATTTTCAGACGGTGCTCCAGTAACATTTACTTCCACGATTTGAGATATTCGCATTTAAGCCTCATGAACGTTCGCAAATATTGACCAGAAACATAAATCAATGAAAACATATTCGAAAAAACTTTCAAATTATAACTAACGATTTAAAATAGTTATATTATTTGGTCAAAATCTACGTGTAACGAACATTTAAATTTAATTTTGTCGTCCATCAAAATGCTTTAGAGTCGAGAAATATATTTCCAATTTCATTCACATTTTTACGAGTT
The DNA here is from genome assembly GCA_036926305.1 of Uropetala carovei. Classification (NCBI taxonomy): domain Eukaryota; kingdom Metazoa; phylum Arthropoda; class Insecta; order Odonata; family Petaluridae; genus Uropetala; species Uropetala carovei. Next base: position 1,209,452 of record JAXCHB010000248.1, read on the forward strand.
TACTTGGTCTTCCGTCTATTAAATTTTGGACTGTTCAAAGCCTAAAGTAACGTCATGGGTTAGATTCTAGGAGCGTTTTTTCTCTTCATTTGAATAACACAGGAAAAATTAAAACGTAGCGTGCAAGCCCTTTTTCATGAACATTTTTAAATGGCTTGTAATCATTGTACGACTTGGGACTTAAACCAAAGAACGCCTAAAAAAATGAAAATTTATTTTACTATCGTCATCTTTTAAATGCTTGCCAAATCGGTCCACAAATTCATTTTTAATGCCTAGATTTCATGTTTTTTGAAGGAAAAATCTTGCGTTACTTTTCGTTATATGGCAAAATACATAGCTTTGTGATTGGATAGTTTATCGAAGTGAAAGCAATTTTTTCTCGCAGGCTCTGTATCTTCTCTCTCTCTCTCTCTCTCTCTTACTATAAATTCGTTCAACCTGACAAAATTCCCCTCGCTTTCCTTCCACCACTACTACTCAATAAATTCTAACGCCATGTTAATTGCGAGCGTAGCGTAGTTTTGAAAGCCAAAGTAGAATAAATCTTTTAAAGATATTTCTCAATAAGTTTTAGTTATTTTAAAAATACTAATATCCTTTTAATATTAAAACTACGAATGTCCTATGAATATCATTGCCCACTCTTCGAATAACCTGTGATGACAGCGCGTCAGACAATTAAATTTGAAATATTTCATCACCAGCGAATTTATTGCTTAATCACATTCAGAATATATTATATGAAAATACGTTGCATCCCGCGGCATTTTCAGGGATCGATCAATAAGCTCCTCTTTCAACGTAGTCAACACCTTGCATGATGACAGCAAAACGAGCACTATAATAAGAAGGTGAATTTTTCTAGTAACAGAATCAACCTAAAATAAGTTACCTGAAGTACTCTTTAAGCCCTTATCTAAAGATGCTAAGTGCTTCAAACGAAGAAGTAAATTGACTATGCACCATTAATTATGTATAATAGATTGTAGAAAACAAGTGTAGCAAAATGAATTAATATAAAGTATGTGTTACGGGAAGGTGTTTAGAAATGTATTGTGCCTTAATGTTGGAGAAGTACGGGATTGCTTGGTAGGATGACGTACGGTGAGCCTTGTGGAACACCTCGGGCTATTTTAATGCAAGAAGAGGAAACTTTATCAGATATTACCTTCTGATACCTGTCGGTTAGATATGATGAGATCCAATTTATGACCATCGGTGAGAATCTGAAGTAGCTTAGATAGCAGTATATCTTTATCTAAAGAGTCAAATGCTTTGATGAAGTCAAGAAGGACTAGAATAGTCAAAGGTGCGGTGAACGAAAGTGAAGGAAGGAGAAAAGTATGGAAAGGGACAGATAGACAGACAAACGACTTTATTGAGGGCGAAACTGATACTATTTACAGGGAGGGGAGAAAGGAACTTCCTCATTCACCCCACCAGACGTGCTCCCAAAAACTAGTCCCTAAAAGTTCATAACAAACGTAGTGTGGCCGAAGGGGTATTATCGAACCACATCTAACGAAACAGTCCATAGAGTGGGGAAAGAGAGAGAGAGAGGGCGAAAGGGAGTGGAAGAGGAGAAAGGAGGGATGGGCGGAGAGAGCAAAAGCTGTGGGTCGACCGCAGTCTAAAATGTTTGTCTGTTTTAGGGAGGCATTGTTGTCCACGACGACACGGCCAATTAGCGGGGATTAGTAATCACTTTCAAAAATGAGAGGAAGAGAGAAAAAGAGAGAGAAAGAGGGATGAAGCGGGAGAGAGAGAGAGAGATATGGAGGAAGGGATTTTTGCCCTTTAGGATAGGTCCTCTCCTCCATTGTTCCTCTCTCACCGTCTCACCAATAAGACGCCATTAGCGAGGTAATGCGTCCTCCATTCCACCCCCGCCACGCTTAGCGTTCGCGTTATTAAGGCTCTTCCTGCGTGAAAGGGAACGAATTTCGCGAGATCCACGATCGAAGCTGCCGCTTTTCGAGTATAAATCCATGCAGTTCCCGTCATAGGAAAAACGGTTCAAGTTTTCTGGCATTTCAGGGAATTCTACGATGCATTCAACTCACGATTTCGAGAGCCTTTTTTAAGAAATTCAACAGTCATACAAATGAAACATTAACTATATATCCATTTAACACAAGAATAATACCTTCTTGTTGTAATACCACCTGGTGAGGCTTACTAAAGATAGAAACCCTAGTCGATTATACTTATTTACGCACACAATGGATACCACGCTAATTTTTCTCACATTGAGAAAAAAATGCTTTGACGAGTATGAAAATTACAACCTATAGCAAACATTGATTTCATTAAAGGGAAGGTCGGCACGCACAACTCACCTCAGGAGAACAAATAATTACGGACCCACAAAAAATATTTTACTCGGTGAAAACATGCACCGTGTTGACAGGAACTCCATTTTTTATACAATTTACTCGTCTCCGTGTGTGTGTCAGAAAGTATTAAATTATTAACAAAAGGTGATGTTTTAAATCCATTGAGGTTAACAAATTACAATCAAAAGAAATCCGTCAAATTTAAACAACACGCCGTTTTCCTTTTTAATCCTCCAATTTATTTATTTATTAGGAACATGTCCCGGTCTTTTGACATCGCAACGTCATCACGCCGAGACGTCAACATGCAGATCGTGTTCCGGATAAATGACGCGGTGGATTTTTTTTTTGTTATATATCGTTTTACAATTTACACGGAACCCCCATATGGTTTTTCTGAGAGATTTTTATTGCAAATAAAATCTGCCGTTATGATTTAAAATGACGTCTCAAATATTCTGTATGGATTCTAAAGAGGGCAGAACCATACACGAAAAAAAATCACTAGTTGAGCCCCTTCAGTCCTGAATTTTTTTCTTCAAATGAAATACTTTTTTCATATGTAGTAAGTAATATGGCCACTAAGGAACTATAAAATATAATTTTTTAAAAATTCACCTCAATTTAAGGAAGTTACAGTATGTACATTATAATGAACAAACCGTCTCAAGTCTTGCAAAATTCCAAATATCCAAACACTAGAGGCAAAAAGATTTCATAAAATCACTAATTAATACGTTATCATTAGATTTCCATACAAAGTATATAAATTACTGCCACGTTTATAAAAATTATATTACAAATAAGTGTGACTTACTAGGAGCAGACCGGTTAGGTGCCGCCAACTTGTTCGTTTTAATTTAAATTTCTCATTTTACGCTATAAGTGGCATCAAAAGCGATAAAAAATGCATTTATAAGATATGAAATATAATGTTCTAAATGTTTATTGAGGGGAAAAACTTATTGGATGGTCGGAAAAATTTTTCAAAATTAAGTACATTTTAATGGGCACCAAGTATGAAAGGATTAATAAGTCAAAAAACGAAAGTTTTAATTCAACATTGCAATGCATTTGCCTTTCTTAAATACAAATGTAAAACATCATCTAATTTAACAAAATGCTCTTTGAGTTTCGTACTGAGGATCAAAGACTCGGATGATGCCCAAATATAATTTTCTATATTTCAATTACAACCAATGTTTGACCACAAAATCTAAGCGAATGAAATGGTTCAGGTGATGACGAAATGATCCAACGACTTCTTCCGCCGTAAGAGTCAAATTTATCAATTTCAATCTAAATCGTACCAAAGATAAACTCGATAATAAATAAATAATATAAATTCAAGTTATTGAACTATGGTCAGAGAAAACACTACCTATATCTTAAAATCAAAAACGAGTTTTAAAAACTGACGTAGGACCCTGTATCTGTTTCCACTTGTAAATAAAACTCGAGTTACGAAATTCACCTCGTAAAGAACAGCTCACGAGATTTCAAATCCAGATACCAAAAACGTTTCCGCTATTTTTTCCCCACACACAACTCACGATTCAAAGTCACTTTTTTGTTATTCACAGAAGTCACCGCTATATAGAATGTGGCGATAAATCGAAACAAGTATTCCTGTCAAGAGATTGGCGTTTCGAGGTTTTGTTCGCAAACTTAGGCTGTAGCGTTAGTAAGGGTAGCGTTACGACAAAGAACGCTAAATCGGGGGATTATCAATACATTTGTTTTCATAAGATGCTTGATGTAAGCAGGCATCCACCGAAAAAGGTTGGCCACCCACCCCTCTAATCTCCAAAAAATTAAGTACAATTAAATAAAATGTTCTTACAGAACCAAAGCTGCATACGTTAATACTGGCGGCTGCCATTTATAAGTTTTAATGTACGCATATTTTATTCGCCCCTTACATGATATGACAAATCATCTTTAATAGTTTGTAATTAAATAAATTTTAGTTATGTTGTATAGAAGTAGAAACTGAGATGTAGTGCTACATATGCTGCCAACATTTAAGTTTTTCAATGGCATTCACGTAGACACTGATCGATATTTCAGACTTTTCACTTTCCTAGTAACCACAATGACGGCACACCTACACGTATGTGCTCCATTTTAAGCAATATGTTGCAGAACCGTATAACTTAATAATCATCATAATTTAAACTAGAAAATTTAATACAAAAACATATGGTTAAAAAAACATAATCTTCAATATCGACTTTGCATATCGATATCGATAATTATACCTCTATATCGATTCGTATTTAGTTATCGATACGGATCGATATAATACCTCGAAACTAAAAACGAACGCATTATTTCGGTATACCTTTTCGTCGCTGCAACGACTGACAGGACGTCATATGTGCTGCCAATCACGAATGTTTGTCCACGCGAATGTGAGAGGAGAAAAAGTAAAGCTGGAGGGAAAGATATAGGAGTCATTATTGAGATGTAGAGAAGTGGGGCGTCGGAGAGGGGGGAGAAACGGTAGCAAGGGGAGGGTAAAGCTTAAGAGTATGGGCGCGGCTTGAGGTAATGGGAGATCACAATGTAGAAAGGAGCGGGAGAAAGGGGAGCGGGAGAAAGGGGAGCGAGAGAGGGAGGAATGGGGGTAAGTAAGTATATACAAGCCCGTCTATAATGGATGCTGAGGCTTGAGGTGTTTGCCGTACGTGAGAACTTCCTAGGGAAGTGGGGCACTGAGAGGACCATATAATGGGTTAGCGTGTGGGGAAAACAAAATAAAGAGGTGGGAGGCTATGTGGAAAGGGGAAGATCGAGTGTACTGGGAGAGGAGAGTGTGTAAAAAGGCGTAAGGGGGAATCGAGGTTACTATAGGGTTACGAGGCATGGACAAAACCTCCGAACGGAAAAAAAAAATCCGTCGATCTGTCTTCGACAGTCACGGCCGAAACGAACTCTCCCGAAAAGAAAACCCCCCCGAGGTAGAGAAAAATACATTGGCGGTTATATCTTGTTTATGCTGCGGACCAAACGTACCATTTGTTTTTTGACTGAAAGATTCAGGAAAATTGTTTCCGCGACTTACAAGTGTCATCCGGACGATATAAAAATGCTAGGCTATTTGATTCTCTTGCGATGTAAAGCGTTTGAGTGGCATTCAACTAATTGAAAGTTTCGTTTGAAGGAGCTGATGTAAATTTTGATTCATTCGCACTTCGGTAAAAAAATCTAAAGTTAACTGCGACGAGTCACAGCAGTTACGCATCCTATATATAATTTCTGAAGTGTCCGTCTGTCCGTCCGTTCCACCCTCTATCTCGAAAACCGTTTGCCGTAGAGATTTGCAGTAAACTGCGTTTTGTTTCTACAGGCCAGGAGGTCCCTAGAAAACTATTCTCAATTTCCTAAAGTCCCGGGTTCGATTCCAGGAGATAATTATATGTTCCCATAAGTTTACACGGGGTTTTCGAGTTTTCAGAGTGCAAGGTTTTTTTCCTTCATTCGTTTAAATACGTAAATATGGACCGATTTTCTCCGTTTTTGATTTATTCGACGGCTAAAACTCTAAATTATCTTATTCTTTCAATGTTTATACCCTACGCGGTCTAAATTTTCGGAAATACACAATTGTTTTCGAAATTTTGCCGATTTTTTGTTCTCCTTCGGGACGTTGCCAAGTCGACCTTAATTGATGCCTCTGATTCAATTACCGTAGATTAAACGTTCATATTGACGTAAAAATGGAATCCTTAAGTTAGTACATTTTTGCTGTAATTAAAGTTTTATTGTTATAAATATAACAATGGGTGAATTAATTAAGATAATGATTTAACTCGAGAACATTCAGTAAGATTATTTTCTGTGACTAGGACGCGTTTATCGTAGATTGTGGTAGAAAAGCATATTTATTTTTTTAAATACTGTATCTGAGTATTCAACCTTTTGGAAATACCAAATGTTTTTGTTTTCGTGACTGAAGCGACCAAGAATCACCCTGTCAGTGGAAATACGCGTAAGACTCTGCCAGTTCATTACGAAGACTTTGGTGACTTTTTAATACTTTCGCCTGGCTTTAGTGGATAAATAATTATTTTTTGTGCCGTCGCTTTTACAAGAGTTATGTTTTGTGACTGATTAAGTGGATGACATTTCCTATAAATTACAGAAAGTTCACATCTTTCTTTTCCCAATATTTGCTTTCTTTGAGGTGTTAAGACCCAGTTTGACTCCCGGTCTTAGCAGTTCTATTCTTCTGTTTCCTCATTTCACATCACTACAGTTTATGTCTGTCGCGTAAGAGTCTTCCGATCACTAATCATTTCAATTTAATTACTGTGCCGCATCAATTTTCTCTCTACCATAACTTATAAAATACAGATTTCTGATTACCTACGGATAACATTTTTTTAAATATTCGCACACTGCCTTTCCCTCAGTGAGATTCTAACACACAAACCTTACATTGGGAGTAAAATATCTTAGTATCCTATACTGTGTAAATTCATTGCTAGAGTAAAATATGAATTATTAACATCAACTTATTTTACAAACTTATTATTTTTTATGAAACAATTTAAAATTAAACGCGCAAATTTTGCGCGGGCTAAACTAGTTTTATTCTAAAAAGCATAATACGCTCGGTTTAAAATATTTATGTATAATGCATGACCAGAAATATTTTTACTTTTAATATTCATAATTGCGAGTGCACTTCTGATCCACTTTAGATGTTGGAAATGCTAAGGGAGCTAGTTGTAGTATCCGTCGTGGATTACTTGAAAAATTTTGCGTATAGCATTAGCGAAAATTGAACCTCGGTACCCGAAATTCCCGAACTGATTTTTTGTGATATTTATAATAACATTACGCAGATAGTGGCATTGGAAAACTTGTCTCTAGACTCTTTTTATCGATATTGTATGAGGTCACAACCGTGTAATATGTCTGATTCGTACTGTTGCAGTTTCTCTTTTTCTTGACCTGTGGTAAAAATAGTTTCTAAAGTAAAACACAAATAAAATAAAATTCGTATATGTAAATTTCTCTTTCAGTTCATTTTCGCAACCGGTTTCACACTAACTACAGCATCATCAGGCGATGTTAAACCTATCGTAAAAATAAATGAATGAGGAAATTTGCATAGTGAGATGCATTTAATTTGTGTAATGTCGTTACACGAAGCGACATCTTCTTTGTTTAATTATATGTTTCTAAAGGTGTTAATCGATGAAGAAAAACTGTGATTAATTGACATTTGTAGTGACCCAAAGCAAAGAATTTAACAGGTCGGGAATTTCCTGTAGCGGGCCACCCTTGGGGATTAGCTAAGGGTCTTTCAGTACGATTCAGAAACAAAATTTCAATCTTCATTATAAAACCAGACCAGAAAGATGCCATTGTCAAAATGGAAGGTGAAGGCAATGTTGATTTTTAACTCCAAGTTTATCCTATGTGGCCAAAAGAGTGAACCAGATATTTTGTTTGAAGGTCCTTTGAAGCCAGAGAGATGCAGTTTTTAGAAAGAGGTCAAATTTTTGGCCTGATCACTCGATTCTTCACAACGCAACACCGCACAATACCCTCTCAGCAAAGAACATTTTTGGTAACATTTAGAAGCGCTCGACTAGATCGCTATTTCGCCCCATGTGACCTCTTATTGTGTCACAAGTACAGGAATTCTTTGAAAGGACTTTGAGCCAGTGGAACAAATTTTTTAAAAAGAAATGGCAACTCTAACAAAGCAGGATTTCTAAAAAAATGTTCCCACGAGTGGCAACACAATTGGAAGAATTGTATGATTCGGCAAGGAAACTATTTTGATGTGGATGTTAAGATCTTTACAGTGCATACTTACGATCCCATATATCATCGGTGTGTAAATTTTTAGTCACGCCTTCTAGATTTAAAACTTCAGCAATTCATATTAATATACACAAATAAAATGTCATTTCAAAATATTTTTTACGTTAACGTACCAAAAAGGAAACAATCTAGGAGGTAATTCGATTTTGGGCCCTAAAATTCTTCTCAATGTAGTGGTTCCGAGGTTGACTACTGATCGCAAGTTAATACAAAAGTTTTGTTGAAATTCTTCACTTCATTTATGCATTTTTTTCGTATGTGCCATTACAATTTTACATTTACCTTTTGAAACGAATAATGATTTTTATTTGGGTGCCTTAGATATTTTGAACCTAAATGCCGGACCGCATTCTGGATGCCTTTAATAGCAACAGTAGTTTTTTAGCCCTCAAAATGTTTTTATGGGAAAGGATTCGACTAAAGAATTTCTATATGAAATGATAACTACGCAAATCTGCACTAAATCCACAAATCCAAGAATTCCAAGGTGAAGAAGCGGTAGTAAAAGATAACAGCATACGATTATTACTCACAAATTAACACGCATTTTTAGTACAAAAAAAACGGAACATATCATTTGAACAACACGTGATATAGTGCAGTGAGCAGAAGATTCCTTTATCCGGCCAAAAAGAAAAACAACCCCCGCAATTTGTAAAAGGCAGTTCAAGATTAACATTTGACTCGAGTCAATGAAATCGATACAACCGACGGCTTTAAAGGGAATTACGGCTTCATCCGGTTTCAGAGATTACGGTCGATAGAGCCGCCATAAGGAACCCTTCTTTTTCGGAAATCTTTTGTGAGGAGAATGCGGTTGAGTGACTAGAGGTAGCTCCTAAGGAGTTTCGGGATAAACTTCCATTCTTTCCTGGAGGAGTGGCGTAAATCATCTGATACTCTTTTTTCTCTCTCTCTCTTTCCTTCTCTTTCCTTCTCTCTCCTCTATCCTGCTCTCCCCTCTCTCTCTCTACTTCTCCTACCCTCTCTCTCTTTCTTCGTCTTTCACACAAAAGTGGGCTAATGCCTGAATCGTGTTATATCTCGGCCCGCTTCCGAAACCATTGTGGTGTACGTGCCAAGGGATATCGAGTACCCGATATCGCGCCCAACCCCCTTCCCTTACCTACCGTCCCCCTCTCCCTCAAAACCCGTAAAACTCCTCTCATCCATCCTTTGGATTCCAAAAATTCACGCAAATCCCGTTATTAAAACCGCGAAATAAACAAAACACCTTTCCTCGGATGATTCATTATATCGGGTTGGCTCCAAAATAATTATTAACCTCTAAGAGTAGAGAGAGGGGGGAAAAAAAGCTTTACATATTTCTCTCCCCCCTCCCTCCCCTCCCCTCCCCTTCTGACGCTCTTTGGGGGAATTTATATATAAAAAGAAATAGGAAGGAAAAATTATTTATTTTTTTGTTATAAAATTAAGCCGTGATGCGGCTTTGGGCAGAAATTTTTCGACCTTAATTTATGCGCGGGAAAGACGTGGAATCTTGTAATTTACGCGCGTTCGGGAACGCTCGAGATGAGCGCTGATTGGTGGAAATTTTTTTAGGGGTAAAAACTCTCCGAGTCGGGTTGACGGGCGTGAAATTAGTAATGCATTTTTTTTGGTGTTGTAAGTTTGCCTAAGGAATAACGTTGCTTGTCTTACCTAAAATATATAAAAATATATCAAACTAGCCTATGAATGAGTGACTCAAAGAAACTAAGTGAGACGTCACATAGGTTTTATAGTCTTAAAAAATTAATAAAATTTTTCATAACAAAAATTCTCAACGTTCGTTAAGACAGATCATGGGAAGAATAAAATTATCAAAAATTAATGGTTTAAAAAGATAACTTATAAAGGAAGAACGAGATATGATTTGATTCAAAACAAAAATATGTTTTTCTGCGGTTTAAATTTGAAAATTAAAAAATTTTTTTCACGCATTAAGAATTTTTATAGAACAAATATGCTAGTAAACAAGGATTAAACTGCGTGTAGAGTAAATTATCGAGTCTCGAAGTCGAATCGAGAAAACAAATGCGTATTTCCGCCACGATACGGCCAACATCACTGTTGACTCACATCGCAATGCATTAATATCGTACTGTCGGCAAATCTCCACTAATGACGGCAACATTTTAATTATTTCAGAAATAACTAACGAAAAATCGGCGCTAAGAACGGCTACTTTGTAGGCGAAATGCTGATATGGTTTTTCCTGGCCATTTTGTAGTTATTCTAGAGACATAGTTTGTAAAAGATTAACTGCTTCCGTTTCAAACTTAGCTACCGTTTAGCTCCAATACACACCATCTCATTTCTTCCCGCCTCGATAATTTGTCATCTTTTCCTGACATCCTACACGCACCTATTTCTCGTCCTATACTGAAACATTCTCCTTCGCCGGCGACATTTCTCCCCATCTCTTCCCTTCTCATTCCATATGTCCTACCCTTGACCTCCGACTTCTCCTCGCTACACCCTTATTCCCTAACCTCCCCCCCCCCCTCCCTCCACACATCCTGGGCGGCAAAATACCAAACGTCCCGACGTCTTATTTTCCGCGCGAAAGATTCCGAGCGCCACGCCTCCGAGAGTTAGAAATGGCTACGGTGTGACCCGTCACAACCCGTATCTTCTAGGAAACTAGCGATCCCATTCTAGGAAAGGCCTTCAAAGGCTCGGGTAAGGCGCTTGTTTCGCGAAATCCCCTCTAGGCCGGAGGACAGACGGCGCTGCGCGGGAGGAGGCCAAACTGAGCGCGACGAAAAAGCAAACACGAAGCGCGTATCGTTCTTTTCCCATATTTTTTTTTCCGAAGATTTACCCCACCCCCGAGTGATGGGAAAGGTTTTTCCCTTTTTTTCTTCCTTTTTGGAAGAGAGGATACGAGGACAAGACTTGGGGATATGTGCGCGGCCATGTTCGAGCCGTGGATTGGGTACGAAATGCCGTCGGATTGAGAAATACGAAACCCTTATTCGAGTTGCGGTCGCACGCGTTGCGCTGGATTTCGCCCGTGGAGTTTTAAAGGCTTCGATGAAACTGGGATCTCTTCCTGGAACGAAATCACTCGCGATGGAAAATGAATATATATATGCAGGAGTATTCGTAAGAAAATCTATTTGGAATATACTTCGATATAATTGCTAACATAGGGCGTATAAATGAGATTTCGCGGTAATATATATAAATATGTAACATTCTGTAGCGACTTTCAAAGTATACCAATCTGTAAAAGTTAAACAATTTCCTCTAAGATTTTCTACTTTAAAATTTACTTTGCGGAAGAATGGCAGTTACTTAAACGAGCTGTGGATTATGAATGACACATTCAGCATGTATTCATATATGCAGAGGCGCGCCTGGGAGATTTAGTGCCTATGGCAAAAGAACCCGTACAAAACAGAATAAATAGGAAATATAACTTAAAGGGAGAGTAGAATTTGTTATAGAATTAATAAAACGATGAGGAGATAAGGGCAGAGCAATAAAAAAGGGGTGAATGATAAGGGAGAAGGAGAAAAATATGCAGTTGGTCGAAGTCGAAGGTCGAATGAAAGGGAAGATGTATGAGAGAAAAATATGGGAGGAGAAAATGAAGAAGGGATAGGACGGATGAGTTAAGGGCTTGAAATTTGGCACGGTTATAGATTTTTGATCGAAACAGATGGCAGAAATCCGATATTGTAAAAATTCGAAATCGTACGGGCTGTTCTGCCCAATAATTGTCCCATTCGAGGATAAAAATTATAAGGCACTTTCAAATGAGCAAAGCCGATGGGGAAAATACGAAATTGAAAAAATTCCACTGGCTCTAAGATTTTCATACTTCAAAATCAAGCAGCGGTGGAATGGCGGTATAGATTCAGAATTATACGTTAACTATATATTCATTTATATAACTGAACTTCTCAATGAAATATCCAATGCAATGCAGGAAGTGAAGTCTCGATAGCATTTATGCACTTCTGGACTCCTAAAGTACTTTGAGATTAATTTGGAATATTTAAATCTCCTGAGCAGTAGAATTAAACATTGTTAAAATCCATTCATCTAAATTAACATCAAAATCCCCCAAAACACGTCAATTATGAAATATGGAAAGAAAATATTTTGAAAACAAATTAGACAACAGGACTCAGTTTTGGCAAAGTATATAAAGCTATTTACGAACATTCAAACTATTTTAAGATTAGTTGCACTTTGCTAAAATAAATCACACTTTTTCGATGCTCGAAATATTAAGTTAATTCTCACTTCTCGCTAGTATGAAATTAGACACATGCATGCTTCAGTTTGTATGTCCATTCCATTATCGTGCACATTGAAAAATAAACCGTATTCGACATCATCCATTCTAATTTTTAACAGAGAGCAATTGCCTTTACAACATCTGGCTTTGAGTTCTAAAATTTTCTTATGGTTTATGGAGGATATTATATATATATATATATATATATATATATATATATATATATATATATATATATATATATATATATATACACATTCTGACATTTTACTAATTATTTCTCCACCGCTTTCAACAACCTCCTCTCTCAAATACGTAATGTGTTTAAATAATCACACCTGCGTCATTTCGTGTAACACGCCGGCACAGCCACAGTATGAAAAAATTATCTGAATTATGGTCTCATAATTTCCGTCACAAAAAAACATCAAAGCATGGCTTTAATCAGTTTATAGTTCGAGTTATTTTTTTCAAACATTATGCGCGAATCATCCCACAAAGCCGATCGTAAAATATAAAAATAGAACACCCCAGTCAACTCTTTCCCCGTATCTCAAGCTACCGACAAATCTAACCGCGCTACGTTTTCTTTTCAAACTTTGAAAAGTGTACATACATATTTCCCAGTTTATCTCCGCGGCTCTCGGAGGCAGCACCTTTCGCGCACGCATCGCTTGAATTTGAAGCTCAGCCTTTTGTTTTTCTCCGGTCGCATCACGCGAAGTGGCGACACTCGCGTGCCAAGATTTAACTAACGTAAGAGCGAAACAAAAGACATTCGAGACCTTTTTATTTTTTTAAATCGCTTCGTCCGTAATAAAAAGGATTGAACGCCCTCCGAGAGGAGACGTCAACTCCTGAAGGCGTGCCAATAAACACGGAAGATAATTTGTTACATCTAAAAGCGTAATATAACTCTCTCTCTCTCTCTCTCTCTGAGGCCGCTGAAACTTGAATTGCTACGGCTTTTATTTCATTTTACCAACCGACTTGTCTCAGAAATTGGACTTTGACACGCTAAAGCTTTCTTCTTTTGTGTTTTTCTTCCCCTCCGATATTAGAGCGGAGCTTTACGGCGACGCCATTTTTTTTTCGTCCTTTTAATTCTAAATGGATTTAGGATGAAATGAGGGAAGAAAAAGTCGACTTGAATTCCGGCGCAACAGTCGATTTCCAGATTTCTATCAATTTTGAGCTAAACTTGATAACCAAAGTACCGCTTATTGAATGGTAAATATACAGTGCATGAGGAATTGTAAGTAGGTATATTATACATTTAATAATAAAAATAATAACCGTTACAACTATTTTACAAGCTTAAAAGTGGTTTACTCTTGATAAAGTATACACACACGCAAGTAGCGATAGAGAGTTATAAAAATTTCGATTGAAAATCCAAAAGCCCAATCCTACTGAATATGACATTTTTAGCTTACATGCCGTGGCTCTCATAGCTTTCCTGATGCTGACTTAAATATTACTATATGATAACCATGCAATATGTTATTACGCATCTAAAAATCTTATCGAAATTCGTACAATAATAAAATTGTTGTCGACATTTGGCACAGCATCGTTTCGTCGGTAATTTCTCCGGAGACTGAAACAATAATTAGTAGATACGCATGAATAAACTATGAAAACGAAAGGCATATTTAACGTAACGATGTCCCTAAAACAACAACAATATTCAAATGAAGTAGTACGTTATAATACAAGTTAACAACTCGTAGTTTATGCATTTTTAGCTTACGACAGAAAAGAAATCATGATTTTAAAAACTGACGAACCCGTTGCCCATTGTTCTGTTTGCGAAGGATCTCCTCGCGGTTATTTCCTGTATTTCCAAATAAATATAGGAACTCCTATCTCATCTTGTAGAGAAATTTTATATGAGATGAGAGATCATTAAATAATTAAAAAAACAAATGAAATACCTTTTCAGCATACTTTCAGATTTTCTACTACACGTACGTAACGTGTGAAATGGCCTTTTATTTTTCATCAAATGAAGTGAAATCCAAGATGAAAATGACACCTGTCTAATAATTCAATTAGTGATCACGTATCCGTTGGAAATAAAAACTTGGAAGTACATCTCCTAACCCCTACAATAGAAATTCATTGAATTTTGTATCTCGTAAATTTTAAAAACGTCACTGTTGTAGCAGAGCATTTGGATTACACGCCATCAGGGCTACCACCTTAAATGGAAAAAGTTCAACTTTCGTCTACTAAATCACCTTAGAGAAAATCTCCTAACTATAGTTTTCTCTTCCTCACCGAAAACCACCCCAATTTAGCAACGTAGAACCACCCTGACTCAATACTAAAAAAACAAATTAAAGCATCTGACCGGCAAGTGGAGAACCCTGGCCCGATCCTCCATCTAATCCAGCACCACCGTTCTTCTCTACCTTGAAATTTAAGCTCCTAATTTACCTTACTCTTACATCCCTATTTGTTTTTATTTTTAAAGATATATATATATATATATATATATCTTTTGAAAAAAACAAACCTTTTTGTGGACTGAAAGTAGACAGTTGAATTATTAACATTTTCAAATATAACAAATTACAGGAATTGTAATCGTAACTAACGTTAATGCCCGAATATAAGTCGATCCCGAATATAGGGCGACCCCCCCATTTTCCCACCGAGGAAACTAGAAAAAAAAACTCGAATAATCAAAGTTCGAGGGTCCGGATATGAGGCGACACCCCCTTATCTGAGGGACAATTTTGGAAAAAAAACCTCGCCTTATATTCGGACATATACGGTATATTCAGAGAGGCAATTCCACCCATTATTATTTGCGTTTGAAGGTTGATATTAAAAAAAAAAAACGCGAGTAAGCCATCCTCGAAATGTTTTGAGGAGGAGAATATTTGAGTTTAATCGCGAGAAAGAGAGATGGAGAGATAAGAAGGGAGGTTGAAGATTTCGGATCAGCGGTCGAGATGAAGGAAGACTTTTCGTTCAAATCCAAGAGATAGAGAACAGAGAGATATATAGAGAGAGAATAACGCAGCGAACGACGTTTCAGATGAATATATATATAAAGACGACTGGAAACGGAGATGAAGGAGGAGGAAGCCATGCGAGAAAAACAAGCGACTGGAGAGATGCGAAGTTAGAGCATAACGGAGTCAAACAAAAGGCGCTATAAAGGATTGTGGTGGAATGATGGAGAGAAAGAGAGGTAATGGCGGAAAGAGTAGGAAAAAAATGCAAACAACGTGGAAAAAAATCAAGAAAGGAAAACATAGATCCCGATTGCCGAGGCTATGGGAAAGCAAATAGGGTGGGTGCTTGCGTGTGTTTCTGTGTTTGTTCGCGTGCATGCGTGTGTATGCGTGTGTGTGCGCGTGTGTAAGCGTGTGTAAGCGTCGAATTTTGTGGCTCCTGCGTCGGAAATCTCTTTCGTTTTTAGGGATAAACGACATGACCAGTCTAAGGATGAATACCGGTACTGGAAAACCGGAATTAATACCGGTATTGAATTAGACACATAATACCGATATCGTGATTTACAATACCGGATTTTCGGTATTGAAAAGTGCACTTTGTGGGAGCAGTGCCAAGTTACCAAAAATGTATTTGTTGCCTGTGCGAGTAGAAATAAAGTGGGGGCATTCTTCCGAAAAGTGACTCCGCCGGATCGGTATGAGAGTTTTATAATATTACCTAGTTCGATGAGAAAAAACGATTGGAAATGGTCTCGTCCTCCTGAAATGCGTTCCTGTACCCTTCGGTCCCGAAGCGCGGTATTTTTTGACCTCAGGTCTAACAAATTGACTCATTATTTTCATATCAAACATATAATTTGGTTTATAAATTTATTTTGTGTAGTGTAATCCTTTCTTCTGAGTTTTCCATTATTGTTTGTGGAATATGAAGAGTTTTCTTTTCGAAAAAAAATGTTTTTTAGCCTGGGGTTGAAAAATACCCCTTTATCGGGATGGGTGTCACCGTTTTGAAGAGTGGTAAAAACGACCTGAACAGGGTAGTTATCCAGTTATAACCTTATTTTGAAAGCAAGTGTGTTTTTGAAAAGTCTAGATTTATGTAGTTGTTGAAATACTCATATCTTGCTTTTAAACTCCGTTTTATATTTTTTAAGAAAGAGGGTTTATCCCGTTAGTAAAGGATTATTATTATTAAAATAATATACTAAATGATTATAAACTGTTCTCTGCACAAAATCGGTTTCAATACCGGTATCAGCAAAAAACTGTCCCAATACCGGTATTAAAAATTGTCGGTATTATTTCATCCCTAATGACCACTAAAAAAAGATATATTTTTCATTTAAAAATTTTAAGGGTGGAAAGTTGAGATCAAAAGCGTTAAAAATTAACAGTAAATGCTTTTATAACTTTAACAGCGGTAAAATGATTAGGTAAAGTATCGCACTGTGGCTATATTTCCATCAAATTCAAAATTTTAAAATTTATTCTGATATCAATCTTAATATTTGATTTTATAAATATTACACGTCCTCGGACTATACGAATTGCGTGTTTTTTTAATACCATCTGGACAGATATATTCCTCTAACGCGAGATATGCAAAAAAAAATCCACTTTTCTCGGATTCTGTAACATTCTATGTTTTTGAACTTACCGTCTTTTTTTTTAAGTATACGCCATTTTCACCTTTTTGAAAGATTTTACTCCCATTTCCATTTCAATATTAATATTTTATGGGCTTATTAAATAGAGACTACGATAAAAGCAAACACGCACACTCCAACACCTCCATGCGTGCACAGTTAAACATAAAATGCTCCCCGCAATTATATCTCCAGTTTTTTAAAATTTTTTAACGGACGACGTCAAAAATAAAGTAAATTTTTCATGCGCTCCTGTATTTTAAAAAGATTAAAAACCGTTACAATTCTCCCTCCATTTTGGGAGCTTTTTATATAACGAATATAATCCGAATCGCAACAACTTTTCCCTTGATTACACAACCTGGGAGGGTAATAATAACAATAAACGTCGAGCGTAAATTTTTACGGCCGCCTTGACCGAATTACGTTTCGCCAGTCCCACGAGAGGTCGCAAGCCCGAGGTCCACTCGCTAAAATTTATTTCGGGCGAAAACAGTTAACTCCCGCTTCCAACTCTCTCCCTCTTCCCCCCCGTTCCCTTTCTCTACCCTTAGGCTGTCATCACTCTTCTGATGTTGCGCCATTCTCTCTCTCTCTCCCCCTCCCCATCTCCTTCTCCCAAACCACCTTCCCCCTCTCCCTCTCCATCTCCCTCTCTTCCTCTCCCCTTCTCCCTCCCAATCTCCCTCTCACTCTCTCTCTCTTCCTCTCTCATTCTCCCTCTCAATCTCCCTCTCTCTCTCTCTTCCTCTCTCCCTCTCCCCTTCTCCCTCTCAATCTCCCTCTCCTTCTCTCCATTTCCCTCTCTTCCTCTCTCCATCTCCCCTTCTCCTTCTCAATCTCCCTCTCACCATCTCCCCCTCTCCATCTCCCCCTCTCCATCTCCCTCTCCCCCTCTCCATCTCCTTCTCTCTCTCACCCTCTCTTCCTCTCTCCATCTCCCCTTCCCCTTCTCAATCTCCCTCTCTCCATCTCCCTCTCCCCCTCTCCATCTCCCTCTCCCCCTCTCCATCTCCTTCTCTCTCACCCTCTCTCCAACTCTCTCTCTCCCTCTCCCCATCCCTCTCTCCATCTCCCTCTCTCTACCTAGCACAACAAAACTCACTTTCCATTTCTGCGCAAAAATAAACGAACGAAATTTAAAAAAGCGAGTTTTTTTTCGCATCACTTTCTAACCCCCCCGAGGGTAATTGCGAAATAATTTACGGCGGAATCCTCCGGATGACTTTGCTCCTAAAAACTGCCTCCGCGAGACTCCGAAGTTTTCGCGTAATAACTACGAGCACCTCCCGATCCTGCGCCGCGACAAAATCGCCTGTTTTATTTACAGCCTCGGACGACACTTAAAACACTCGACCCGGATGCGCACGCACGCACACACACACACAAGCGCGGAGGCGAAGCCAATAACGCGAAAATACACCTCCCGTGCGGATTTAACATAAGGGACGGGGAAAGAGGACAAGAGAGAATCTTTTCGGAGGGAAAGAGAGGGAGAGAATGCGAGAGGGAGAGGAGAGAGGAAAAGTCGGAAGGTCGAAGAAGGCTAAGGGAAATAAGGACAGGGAGAGTGACGTGATGAGGCAATGGGGTTAGAAGGGTTGTGTGGTATGTAGAAAAGGGAGAAAAGAAAGAAAGGTTCGTTTTATTTTTCGGCGGAAGAGAGAGAGAGAGTGTGTGTGTGTGTGTGTGTGTGTTACGGGGGATGGAAGAAGAAGGAATTTTATTTTTCGTTTTTATATTTTTCCGAGTGCCGGAAAAGTAAGAGAGAAAGGTATGCGGAGGAAAAAAAAGAGAGACGGGAGGGAGAACAGGAAAGAGGGTGCAAAAAGGAGGAATAAAATGGGAGGGGGGGGGAGTTAGTAGGACAGCGAACGAGATAAAAGAAGGCAGAGAGAGGGAAGAGGGGAAAGGGAGGGAGGGAAAGAGAGAGGGTGGAGATATATGAAAGGGAGGAGTGAGGAGAGAGGGAGAGGGATAGGGAGGAGAAAGAAGGTTAAGAGGGAAAGGAGAGTGAGAAGGGAGGGTGGAGAGGGTGAGAGGAGGAAGAGGATGACGAGAAAGGGGTCTGAGAAGGGAGGATGAAGAGAGGAGGGGTGAAGAGAGAGAGGGTAGAGGAAGGAGAGAGGGTAGAGGGAGGAGAGAGAGGGTAGAGGAAGGAGAGAGGGTAGAGGGAGGAGAGAGGGTAGAGGGAGGAGAGAGGGTAGAGGGAGGAGAGAGGGTAGAGGAAGGAGAGAGGGTAGAGGGAGGAGAGAGAGGGTAGAGGGAGGGTGGAGGGAGGGTGGAGGGAGGAAAGAGGGTAGAGAGAGGAGAGATTTTGAAAAGAGAGGGTGGAGAGAGAGACAGAAGAGAATGGGAGAGGAGGAAGGGGTGAAAGAGAGAGGAGAAAGAGGGAGTAAGGGGGAAAGGAGTTGTGTAGAGAGTCATGGAAACGAAGAGAGCAAGGAAGAGGTTGAATGTGGAAGGCAGGAGAGGAGGCAGAAAATTTGAGGAAGAGATGGGAAACGGGAAAGAGAACAGAAAGGAAAGAGGGGAGATGAGGATATGCCCTGAGGCGTAAATTGAACCTGCCACTCACTAAAAAAAAAAAAAAATAGCGAGCGCTCGCGCGCACACATACAGACACACCCAAAACACATTGAGAGAGAGAGAGAAGCACAGCAACACTTGCACCCTCCGCCAGAGGCGCCCACACAGATATCTAACACGGGCGCTAGGTCTCAACCCATGCCATTCTCCACCCATTCTCTCCCTCTTACCCCTCCCCCTCCCTCCCTCTCGTCCTCCTAAATCCCTCCCTCGGTTCACCTTCCGCCCTTCTCTCCCCCTTCCCATTTTCACCTCTTGCCTCTCCTTAAACATCAACTCCATCTCAGAAAACCTACAGGCGCTTATATGAGACGCTAAGGAGCGTGGGCGGGATGGAGGGGGGGGGAGGGGCGTTGGGACCCTAAGAGGTAGCTGAAATCGTCGCCAACGCCCAAGAATAGTGGGGCCTGAAAGGGAAAGAGATGGTAAAGACAAGAATTCGAAAATGGCCGAGTGGTGGACGATTTGGAAAAAAAAGTGATACTTTCCCGGTACTTTTTAAACTTTCGCAATATAAAATTGTTTTTTACTGGTTTGTGAAATGTATGTTTTAGGGCGAACCTTTAGTTCTCCTATTGAATTTAAAACGATTTAAAGTAACTATCTTTATTTATTCCAATGGAGATTTAAGCAAAGATAAAAATGTTGGAAATTTAGTTTAAGATGTGCTGAAAGTTAATAATATTTAGTCACGAAAAAAGTATCGAGCTTCACATATAGTTGAAATCAAATCGAAAAATCACTAAAATCTGCTATAGACATAGTAGATTCTAATGAAGCTATCAGTGAACCACATCTAGTTTATCTGAAATTTATATGGAAATGAAAATATTCGTTGCTATCAGAGTAAGAGACCTGTAATGCTGGTTAAAATTTATGCTGGTATTACCCCATTAAATATTAACAAATTTTCCACAAAAACATACAATTTTAACTCGACAGCTATGTCGTTAAGGAAACGAAATGTCAAAGGAATAAGGCAGCAATACATCACTCATGCAATTGCAAATAACGTTAAGCATTTTAAAGGTCAGGGATCATGAAGCGTCTTTATGTTTCATAAACATGTTTTGAAAATATACCAATCACTTAAATGATGAAAAAGTCCGAATTTATCCGATGCGGAAATATTTTCGGGCCTTTATTTTTTCCATGTTCGAATGAACATTTATCACGGACATAAAGTCGGCTTTTATGCCAGGCTAAACCCACAGAATTTGTCTTTCTAAAATTCTCCATTTTTTCTATGCGCACCGGTTCGACATTAGCGGCATATAACCTTGGCTATTCGCGGATTTACTCCGTAACGTCACGCCTAAGTTGTTGCCGTCAATACGTAAGCCGTGGAATCGTAACATTACCGGATTTGATATTCGCGATGATTTCCAAGAACCTAACCCACGCTAATGTTGAGGACCTACCGTACTTTTAAAGATTTTCGTTCTACATTATAGTAGCGAGGAAGATAATTTTGCAGATCTTTTCATCTCCTAATCGTATTATACGTATATCACGACAGGACTTCCGACTCGAAGCATTTTCCAATGAAACTCTTTCATAATTCCTTTTGATGGAAAAAACCTTTTTTTTTGAATCTTTATCCTCCGTCATATTTCGTTTCTGTTGTGGGTGCGGAACGCGAATTCACAAAGCGCGGATCGACGTTCTTTCGCCCTTCCTTCCGGTGAGAACGTTTCGAGTTCCTCGTGCATAAACCGTTCCAGAAACGAAACTCATTTATGAACGTAAGTCGCTAATTTCATGCGGGAGGAAATGGCTTTCTGCGGAAACTATAAAATAAAATTCACAGAACCTTTCTTCAAAGACGGTTTCTTCCGACATCTGGGTGGGCTTCGAGTATATCACGCGCATGAAAGCAATAAAGTTTCCTTTGCATGAGGAGCTGCTAAGAAGACGGTAATAATAAAACACGAGGGTAATAATTCTAGAAACCAAGAGAATATTAGAACCGCTAAGGGTACGGATTTATTCGCAAAACGTGGTTTAATTTGCGTACGGCTAATGTACAAAACGCATAGCTTATAGAATACGATATATTTCCATTGTGATTTCTGCGATCTGCGGTTCACCGGAAGATGACATGCAGCGCAGAGTGCATCGAACGGTTCTAGGTGAATTCGTCGAAAACAAATTCTTCGGAATCAAATTCGTCGAAAACGAATTCGTCAAAAGAAATCAGTACAACATACATTGTACAAACTTTCACATATATGAATGCGTCGTTTACTTATCTTCAGAAAATGAAAATCGTATGAGCCTGTTTTTAGAAAATTCAATTTTTGTTAAAGTTGTCCAAGAATAAACTAGCCTTATATTCATTAATTGAGAAAAATTAAATACGTAGTATTATTGTATATGTATTCTCAAGTAACTGTACGAAATTTGATCAAAATCGTTAGAGGCGTTTTTGAGAAAATCGAATTATTGTTAAAGTTGCCTTATATTCATTTTTTGAGAATTATGAACTATACAGTATTATTGAAGACGTGAACTTAAGTAACTGTACAAAATTTGATCAAAATCGTTATAGCCGTATTTGAAAAAATCGGATTGTTGTTAAAAATGCGTAGAATAAACTACTCTTAATTATTAAGCAATGTCAAACATTTCTAAATATACTCTGCTCAGTATGATAAAATGTCCAAGAACGAGATTTCATTCATTTTCGCTTTACCGTATAGGCTCCAGAGCCAGTAACAGACAGACAGACGGCATTGCGAAAACCACTTTTTCGGATTCAGCGACACCTAAAATGTATATTTCCGTAAAAATCTCGAGGTCGAATTTTTTCGCGATAACAATACTTCTCGATACTTCGTATGAGAAAGTAAAAATCGGCTCAACATACATTGTACAAATATTCCCATATACTAATGCGTCGTTTAGCTATCTTTAGAAAAATATGAACTATGTAGAATTACTATAAACATCAACTTAAATAACTATACAAAATTTGATTAAAATCATAATAGCCGTTTTTGAGAAAAATTACTGTTAAAGTTGCCTAGAATGAACTAGCCCTATATTTATTTTTTGAGAAACATGAACTATGTAGTACTGTTGAAGACGTAAACTCAAGTAACTGTACGAAATTTGATCAAACTCGCTAGTGCCGTTTTTGAGAAAATCAAATTGTTGTTAAAAATGCGTAGAATAAATTTCCCTAAATTATTGTGCAATGTCAACCATCTCTTCATAGCTTCTATTCTGTATGATAAAATGCCTAAGCACGAGATTTCATTCATTTTTGCTCTACCGTTTAGGCTCTAGAGCGCAAACAGACAGACAGACGGCATTGCGAAAACCACTTTTTCGGACTCAGCTACACCTACTATATTTCCGTAAAAATCTGGACGTCGAATTTTTTCGCGATAACAATAGATACTTTCTCAATATTCTTCGCATATAAGAAAGTAAAAATAATTAATATTATATAATAATATTAAAAGCAATAAACACTAGTATAAGAACTCCTATTACTCATCAAATTTTTGTTAAGCATAACAACTCAAGTTCTCAACATTCCACCTTGTTAAATAAGCAAACCGTTAAAATTTAAAGTTTGGAATACGATGTACTGGTTTTTCTATATGAATGTGTGTTTCCTTACTTCATTATACCATGTCACTTCCTTTTTAATTAGCAAGGATTTATAAATTATAACTCATTTCTTACTACTGGTAACTCTTGAGTATAACATCTGCTTTTTAAAGATAAAATGCATGACAAATTTCAGCGGTATTTCCCGTTCATAGTGCGATCGATGATGAATATACTTGACGCAATAAGAAAATATTTCTCGCACCAGACTTCCTGAAGCCTTTGGCTATTCCTATCACATTGCGATTTTGAAACCTAATGCACACTATAGACGGCATATGTGAAGCGTACTGTGAAGTATCTCGCCGCAAACCGACACGGGGAACGCAACACACATTGCAGCTGATGGTAGTGTCGAATAGGTAGTGTGGTATACCATAGATGGCAGCACCGCTCGTTTCATCAGAGTCCCCGCGTGGTGGATTACCGTACTCTCTATCGAGTTGTGTTTCTTTTCCTCTCTTCCGAACTGAGGATGGATAGGTTTACCCGGCTGTTGTTCTGCGGATGTATTCTAAACGCTATCACGTATAAATTTAAAGAACCATGAATTCAATGGAAGAGGGAAATGATAAAATAAATACGATGAAAGGATACCTCAACTATTTGCTAAACGTAATAATAATTAATAATTTGATTTTTTATAATTTTGTATTTCTGCGGACGGCTAAAGATTAAATATTGTCTTCCCCTGTTGTCTGTGAATATTTCCTCAAAATGTGATGAAATAATTCTCAAAGCAGAAAAGATATACGCTCATAAGGGAATTGACGCTCATAAACCTTTTTAGAAAAGAAAAATTCGTTTTTATATTAATTCTAATTAATACAAATCGTTTAAAAAGTTGTATTTCCATTATGTGAATTGGAGCTATCCCGGTCTGAAGAGTTTTAACCTATAAAAATATCAGTTTGCTTAAGTTTCATTGAAGTGAGATTTTTCACAGTTACCTTATTGTGTACCAAGGCTTTTGATGTTTTGCATACAGGCAAATATATGAAGTAGTTTCTGAAGTATTACCTGAAACGAAAAAAATACAACACATTAGCAATCTATCGGAAAAGAAAGAGGACCGTAATCTAAAAAATATTAAACAATAATTGTTCTACGTAAGTTTAAAATATCACAGTACCTTTTTACGAGCTAGGAAATTTAATGAATTTAATTCCACATTTATTTTTAAGTTATTGCATAAAACTATCTTCGAATATCATAAAAACCATTTATGCACAGCTATCACATTTCTGCACTGAATCGAAGTCAAATAACTTACTTTATTTAAAGACGGGGCACTACTCTTAAGAGGTAAATGTAGAATAATAATAATGCTTAAACTTAAAATTTCATGCTGTAAAATAAATTACAACATTGAATGAACCAATGTCAACATATGCAATATTAGGCATGGAAAAACATACTGATAAAATAATATATACAGGCCCGTAACTTGATATTTTAATGCCCGGGGCATAGTATTAAATATGCGCCCTCTCTCCATTCAAGAAATTATTTTCTCTAGTTTATTTAGTTACTATTTGAATTCTTTGCACCCCTTGCTTAGTTGCGCCCTAGTTACGGCATTGAATATATATATAATGATACGACAACCAAAATTACAAAAATGTTTCGTTAAAAAAAACAGAAACACGACAAAAAAATCCCCTTTTCGACGAAGAAGAATTAATTGATAAAACACTTTACGGAAAGCTAAATAGGCACCGCCCGAGAGGTGAGATGGCATGGAGAGCAAACGACGCTAACGGCAATGTTAAATGAAGACGCTAAAAACAAAAGACGTCCCGGAAACTAGTAAAATGGCCCGGATCGTCCCTTGCCACTTCAAAACCTCCCCTCTTATCCCCTTTCAAACCGGCCCCTAATTACGGTGCGACCTGTGTCTGGGATAAGTGGTCCGGCCCGAACTAAAGGGGACCTCGAGGCCTCACTCCCGCAACGTTTCGTCGTAAAGTAAAGAACCTGGCGATAAAAATGCACGTCTCTTCCCACTCTCCATTTTACCTCTTCCCTCCCCCACCCTTCTGTGTTTCTTTTTCCCTTGTCCTACCCACCCCTCTTCTCTCTCTCTCTCTCTCTCCCGCGAGGTACATTACCCGAAATACGGGACGATAAATAAAATGAGAGTCGATTTTAATAGCTTCATCCGCATATGGGTCTCAGATGGCCCCCTTCTCCTCCTCCCCTCCAAAACGCCCAGGTAAAAAAAAAGGGCCGCAATGATGGCCGAAGCATTTTCTGCCGAAATTATTACGCAGAGAGAGGAGGGAAAGGAGGGAAGGAGACTGAAAAAAATAACGCACGCGTAAAAATTTTGTTTTTGTTTTTAATCTACGCGTTTTTCTTTTTAATTTATACGCGCCAGGCGCATAAAGAGCTCCTGGTGAGTGTGTGTGTGTGCGTGTGCGTATTGTTGGAAATATTTGAAGAGCGAAAAGGAAACTTTCTCGGCGCCGAAAAATAAAACGTATACAGGAAGAGTAAATACGAGTCATTCGGAGCATCGAAATCCAGTTATTGTGTCTAATTTATTCCGATAAATATGAATTTCCCACAAGGAAGGAGGAGAATGGGAACCGAAAAATGATCGAAACAAGGTATTTATCCTTATTCTCCAAAATACATCGGTGAAGGTTTGCGTAAAGCCCTGCGGTAAAAAAACACACTGGGTAATGAATGATTTGATCGCGTTAAATTTTTAATGTAAAAATTTTTTTGCGATTTTAAAAAAAAACTAAAACCGAAATATTTATGTGATCGAAAGTCGACAAATTAATTGATTAGTAATCCGAATTCGGATGTCTCATAATCAAACGAGGTGTCTATAAAAAAACAAAAATTACGTTACTTAAAAGAAATAGATTTTTTTGGTGAGTGAAGTATCCACAGGTAAAAAATGAATCCATTCTTCCGAAATATTTTTTTATGATTTGTAAAAAAAAGTCTCAAAATAAAATTTGTAAGATTTGACATAGTCCGTCAATTCCAGAATAAGCATTTGTATATAAAATTTAAGTACTTGCCTCTCTCATCTCTAATAGACATAATAACGGCTATTGAGGAAACCTAAGAAAATTACCTGATTTTTTCAATTTTTATTTTTAAGTGCTTATTCTGGAATTCAATTTTCAGACATAAGACGAGATTGATAATTCTACAGCGAATTAATCATGGTACGTAAAGGTTATACTGAGAGGTTGGAGGGAAGATTCAATGGACTACTGGATCTCAGTAATTATATAACATTTTTAATTAAGACCAGATTGTAAGAGACGCTGGAAACACAAGGATTAAATTAAGGGTATTCAGCCCACAAAATGACGTTTTTAAGTCTCTAAAAGGGTTCGTGAACTCAAGTAGGAAGATCATCATTTAAGATCGGTAGTTACCACCCATAATACACAGCCTCGCATGTTATAATGCAAATGAATACGTAAGCAGCATAAAATGCTTTATGTGTTAAAGTGGTCGACGATGTGGCAGACTCAGACTAAACGATTTAAATGGCAACAAGCCATTTTGTCAAGGCAGCCGTGAGTAGATAATAACTCATACGCTCAAGTGAAGCGGATGTTATCGCGTATTTCATATTATTCACAAAGGGAAATGTACCTATGACTTTTCGAGCACTTCCTTTAAAATAAGTACCCTTTGACATTTAAAAAGGGGCCAGCGAAGGATCTATCTATCTACACGGCTGAGAGGTAGCACAAAACGTCGTGGCCCAGAAGATGAACATGCCCCTGAGGTTGGAAGAAAGTCACTAATTTACACATTGATAAAATCGTCTAAGGAAAACTTCCTAGGAGGAGAAACACTACTTTATATTACAACTTCATCATAACGTAGGAACAAAAAAAAACGTTCGAAATAACCTCTCAGCCGTTTCAACGAGTCCACTCCCCCGAAATTCTGCTAAAGTTTCGTTCTTCCACGGTATCTCCATTTCCGTCAAAAGAGGTAAACTTTTTAAGTCGACACAAAAACTGCATCGAGAATGTGAAAAAATATATATGGAAATCCCGTTAGGACCAAACTCACCCGTTCTTTTTTTTTTTTTTTTTCTAAAATAAACAGCATAATCAATTATTTTCCCTTCGCATCCTCGCAAAAATTAAGGAAATTTCAAAAAAAAAAAAAAAAAGTGCATTTGCTGACGCAATATGAAAAATCCCGTTTTAACTATTAAGGTTAGTTTCGTATTTTAAGATTTATAAAATTAATAATATAATTATACGGCAAGCTAATTTATCCAATAATTTATCTTAAAATTTACCCTTTCTATCTCAAACCAATTGCTCGGAATCTCAATTTCAAAACTTTCTCCAAAAATATATTTCTTGGCAGCGCAATAATTGGCATCGTAAATCACATACACCCTGCAAACGTCAGCCTTCTATCACTTACCATTCACTTGCTATTTTGATTTCACCGATTGCACAGACGGACATATGGACAGACAGATCGAAAACATATAAAATAAAACGCGCTAAAAATAAACCAAACCGCGGCTAGAACCGTTGGTGCATAACCCCTTTATGCAAAATTTCCTCCCCTCTTCCCTCTCTCTCTCCCTGCCCTCCTTCCCCCTTCCTACGGGGAGAATAATAACATCCAAAATCCTCCTCCTTCCGAGCACGACTGCACCGTCCGGGTCTTGAACCCGAGCCCGCATGAATAATTGGGTCAAATATATCGCGTGCCCCAAAGCCGTAGGAATCAACGAAAATGGAGAGACTCGGCCCACTTGAGATACATAAAGAGAAGATGGGAGAGAAAAGGAAGGCAGCACTTCCCGCGAGAAGAAAAGTTTATACGACGTAAAATGGCATTATCTCGAAGCTCTTATTCGCGCTGCCGCGAATAAAGTCCTGGGGAGTTTCGGTGGAATATTCGAGAGAGGAAGAGAGAGAGAGAGGGAAGAGGAAAAAGAGACGTAATTAAATTGGGTGTCGCTTTTGTCGCTAATTTACGGCTCTGTTAGTCATTGCTAGAAAAAAATCCACTTTGCGGAGGCATCCTCCTCCTTCGCAAATCTCCGCCATTTTTTATTATTTTTGGAGGCATTTTTTCCGAAACTCGAGCACAATTATTATCCGAAAGGTTAATTCTTAAGTTTAAGTTTCGATCGTTTCACCACGGAAAATCGTTCTTCCATTAACGTTTAAATTTTTTCCGTAACTGCTTCCTCTAAAATATTTATTCGCGTTGAAAAATCTATAGGAAAGCAAATCCGTTCATAATTTTTCCAAGATTAAAGTCACGTTAGACCACGGGTGGAGAAACTTTAGCCTTTGCGGTTGCTTAGGTTGGTCGCATTAACAGACGAAAATGCTTCGGCGGGCCACATTAGGGCCCACATCGGAAGTTATTTGATAGAATGCGAACGTTTCTATCTGTGAAAAATTATAATTAATATTATTTTATCGTCTAATCTTCACCATAAAAGAGTTTCCGGCCCTAATTTTGACCAAAAAATATGAAATTGTCCGTGTTACATTTCATGGTTCATTTTCGTAATGATATCGCGGGTCGTATAAAGTTCTCCTCCCGCGGGACTGATGCGGCCCGCGGGTCGTATTTTCCCCACCTCTGCGTTAGACCTTAGAGCAGGGGTTCCCAACCTGGTGCTCGCGAGCACCGTTGTTCTCTTTGACACCCTGACTGTGCTCTTCTACGGCGCTTAATATCCCGTTTCGTAGAACCAATAATTTAATTTGCTCCGTTGCACTATTTCCAAACGCATTCAAGATCATTAAGAATAACTTTGATATTGGTTTGATTTTATTCGTGATCATTTCTATTTTTCAGAAATGAAGGGTTGCTCGCTTGATATTCCAGGATATAACTTGGTGCTCGCCTCATCGAAAAGGTTGTTATGTACCTAATAATAATATAGGCAATGTAGGAATATCATTGCAAGTTTTAACAAAAGATTTAAATTTTTGCTTTCTTAACTCTCACGCGGTTCCGAATATGAATTTCCCCACCGCGTAAATAGTATTTACCCTGAATTTCCTAATAACCTCATACATAATAAATGTATTCCTTTAACTGTCGTATTTTTCATATCGTCAATAGATGAGCAAAAACTGTTTCAAACATTAATTCTATATCCCTCGAGCCTTCTCACTCCTCCCTTTGTACTTTGAAAGTAAATGTCTCACTGTAACAGATGCCATGTAAAAACTATTTTCCGATAACGAAATTTCGAAACCATGCATGCCCGTAATAGTTCTCTACGATGAGTTATAAAATCGTTTTAATTGCGCACTACATAAATCTTCGTGGACATCTCTGTTTACTTAATCCCTCATTGTATCCGAAAACCATTACAATTCCTGTGGCCATTTTTATTCTTTTCATCCTCGGCATTGAAAAAAAAAACTTAATTTGGTTTACGGTCACATATTTTTTCCATTCTCCGATAATCCCCCGAAATTCGCTATCGAAAAAGAGCGATCATTTTCCCTAATGGAACTTGGCAATATATTCCGAACAATAACGAGCCACGATCGGTCTTATTTTGCGCGAAAATTATCCAGGTCGGTGACGACATTCATTTTGGTAAATACTCGAAAAAATGGCCGACTCGATCCGAATGGAGTATTTAAATTCCGAAAATTGCACCAGTGGCGAATTTTAACTATCCTTTGAGCCATATATACACACCGTTTTATACTTTGAATAACTATCTAACTATATACACACCATTTTATACTTTAAAATCTTCCACGTGACGCAATTCACATTTGAGGAGATTTACCGATTCTAAATATCCACCGGTTTTTATTTATGTTAAATCCTATAATATTCACAAAAAAATTAAAAAGACATTGAAACGTAAAACAAAATGCATATTGGAAATATACCTATACAAATTCCCTAAGTGTAACTTCCGCCACGCTTATTCAGACCAACGACTCGCCACAAAGCTTGAAATAGGAAGCATAGAATTGAAAGGGGTCGAAGTAGCGTTTTTCGTCACCTTTCTGTTTAATTAAATATTTAGAATGAGCCAAAATTATCAAGGAAATAAAACCAGGCTCTACATTGTCTTCGTTCCACGGTAAATTTCCATATACGTTTAGCCGTTTTTTTTTTTTTTTTGACCCCCAGGTTGTTAATCGCTGCATTGGGGGGAATGGAGAAGATCTCTAGTTGTTTAGGACAATAGAACTTAATTTGTTTTTTCCTTGAAAAGTAGTCCAAAATAAAAGCCGTGATAAAAAAGCTATTTATATTGCTATAATGGTCCTCATGAAACGCTGAACATAAAACTACCAACCATAAAAAAAATCGTAAAATCATGCTTACGCAACGGATATCACGACGCTTTTCAACTTTGGGAGCGCGTTCTTTCGATTACCTCGGATTCTTTTCTTTCACGTCATGACCGCTCAAAACGGATGTTTTGTAGCTGAAATGCACACCTGGTTCTTTAACCGTTTTATGGGCAATCGGAGCCATTTTAGTTATCAATTGGATATAAGTGTACCGGGTGGTACGTATAACTGATTTCGTGTGTAATTTTTTCGTGTTTTTACCGCAAGCATAGGAACCATCTCGTCTTATATTCAAAATTTCACGAATTGACGAAGATTTACATTGACCCTCTATTAAGTCGTGAAGATATATGTGTTTTGTTCAAATCCTCTAAGTGTCTGAATATTAAACATCGACAGATAATTTGCTTGTTGTATTGTTATCCAATCGGTTCATTGAGAATCACTTAACCTTGCAGGATTACAGTTGATACGAGTATCATCCTCTTCTTCGTATTTTACCAGTATCTCGAAAACATGCTCCACAAAAACCAAGAAAGCCCTTTGGGCATGACCAACCACTTCATAAGTACCCACTCAAAACTTGGTGAAACCTTTGATCTCCCCCACTTAGGGCACTCACTTCACCGCACTGTTTAGGCTGTAAACCTCTCCCTTATCCCTCACTCCCACCCTTCCTCACACACTTTCTCTCTCGCTGCCTCATCGTATCCCTCTCACTCCATCTCTCCCTCCTCTTTCTCTCTTTGTACGTGAAATCATACGATAAATTTCCTTGGCTCTTCTATTGTAGGTTTGAGCAGGTTTCCGACATCCCCCCTGCAAGTGGGTTTTTGCTAAACATTACGATAAACACTTTTCACAATTAGCTTTTCCCGCTAAAATTTCACTACATCCTTTTATCTCTGTTAGACTTTATATTCCATTCGTACTAATTTGTTTACTTTTTAAAATCTTCTTTTACAATTTCACTGCGATCTCTACTAAGTAAATATGTATTAACATCAATATCGAAAATTGTAAAATAGGTGTAAGTCTCTCTCCGTCTCTCGGCTTACCTCTTTCTCTCTCCACCTCGCTCTCTCTCTCGTCCTTCCTCTCCTCTCTCCTTATCCCTCTCTTTCCTCCTCTCTCCTTCCTCATCCTTCTTCCCCCCTCCCCCCCCTCTCTCTCTCCCTCTCTTTCCTCAGGGACTTCATAGTCTCAATTTCGCCCTAAATAAAGTCGTTTGTCTGTCTGTCTGTCTGTCTCTCTTTCTCCCCCCCCCTCTCCCCCTCCATCCCTCTCCCTCTCTCTCCTTCCCACTCTCTCTCCATCCCTCCGATTTAATATCAACGCGGATACCTCTGAAAATTCTTTTCCACGGTCTCTCGGCCTCCTTCTCTCCGAGAAGCATTCTGCCGGACATCTCCCATTTCGTCTTCCTCTCCCACAACTTCCCCTCTTCCTCCAACCTCCTACTCTGCCCCCTTACTGAATTATCCTCTTGGGACCCAGCAGTCCGTATAAGTGATGGAGGGATGCAAAACGGATATTGAGATCTTCATCTATCCTTCTCGCCACTCAATCGAGTGTGGAGTGGGTGGTTGGTTGAGAGAGACGGAAGGGGAGGGGGGGGGATGTGGAGAAGAGAGGAGGAAGAGAGATAAATGCATTCGAAGGAGGACGCGACCGGCAATTAAGAAAACTAGGTCGATTGACCGCGTCAGAAAGCCGAGTTTTAATGCTTCAATTTCTCTGTATTTTCCCTCGATAGGTCCTGCAGATCGGAGAGATCCTCTCTCACGGTCCATTCCAAAATCGAATCGACTTGGTTTTACGGCGAAATGCCCATAGATCGAAACTGCGAAAAATTTAAGACACTTTATTCCTTATACGTTCGTATACATACAGATTTTAACATAGAAAAATCGGCGAAACATAAATTACGCAAATATTCTTACAGTCAAACGATTTTAATCCATACAACAATGTAACTGGCAGATGGGCGTAAGACTCAATTTATCGAAATAATAGGCTTTGTACATCATCGTGCTCACTGAGAAAATTTTTGTCGTTGATGGTAATAGTATTGTTGCTATCTTCATGAGAATGTGCATACTAAATTGGATTCGTACATGGGAAATCATTAACCATTTATCTATATAAAGTGTCGTAATGAGAGTATTTGCACATTTTTTAGGCCCTCGTTGATAGTATTGTTGTTTGCGTATGTTATAATGAAAGAAATAATTGATTCATGGCAACGGATTTTTTTATTATAAAGCATTACATAATGATATTTCATCTGTGTTACAACAAATGTTGTAACTTCGTTTATTAAGGTGCAAAATGGAAAATATTCATCGCAATCCGCTTCTTAGTTGTTGTGCACAGTGTATTCGATGTTTTGTTAAGATAGCAGCAAATAGGTTGATTTTATTTTCAATCGTAATTTTGTGCTGCACAGGGTTATCCAGAGCAATCTGTCTTCAAAATGATTTAAATAGTATAATCAACGTTTATATTAATCAAATTATAATGATAACGACAACAAGAATAAATAATGATTAAAGTCATATGGCGAGCCGGATGAGATCATTTCAATATAAATAGAGAGCCGCATGAAATAAAAAAGATCATACGCATTTTGTCGAAACTTAAAAGATGGTAGGTATATGTTTTAACTAAGAACAATCTTCATCGTGCAATCCCCAATTATTAAACATCGATGTATTTTTTCGTACTCCTTTGCGACCCAATAATTTTCTCACAGACACGTTCCACTCCACTCACTTCCGGTAGATGAAAAGTAATGAGAGGGCCGCACTTTTCAACAGGAAGCCCACATGAGGTCCCTGACGTAGAAAGGAAATAAAACAAGTAGACGAGTTTTCGGGGAAAGACTTATCAAGAGATAAAGAACATGGACGGCGAACAGGACGATTTGGAGAACACGCCTAAACAAATTTCACGGGGCTGTCCGGAGACATATTACCAGTGACGATGAATAATATACTTACGTACCCTACGTTCCATGGCACAATATTACGCAATACTTTGTCTCTCTCTTTATTTCTTTAAGTTTTCCGGTTATCCTGGTTAGATCATAGTTCCCCATGTTTTGCTGCCGATGCTGAATAACCCCTCCTTCACTCTCGAACTAAAATAAATGCGTGCATCCTTCATTTTACGCATATTTCCCGCTGCGATCATTTTTTTAAAGCGATTCGAAAAGAAAAAACCGCCGCTCTCCCTGGTGATTGTGATAGCGGCCGCATAAAACACGTTTAAGTGGTGCTTTGAATCCGTCGATAAAAAAATTACTGTTTCGCCGCCCGTATCTCTTAGCATCCATCATCTTCCCGTCTTCACCCTTGATATCAATGTTTACGGCGAAATTGGAGGTTGAACCGATATATCGAGCGAGGAAAATTATACGCGGACGCGCCGCGCACGCGCGTTAGCCCACGCCGCACAGGTGTATTATTTATTTATAAAAGACGATGATTTTCCGTACGAAAACAAGGACTCCCAAGCACAAATCGAGCCGTCGATTTCACCTGGCGTCGGAGATTTTTACAGAAAACACCAGTGGAAAATATATTGATTATATAAAATATTACTTCGATTTCCGGAAATCAGACTGACAAGAACTGCTATTCGGCCATTAAGTATCCTAGAAAAGCGAATTGCTGGAACTCTACATCAACGTGGAGCAGACAGCAATCGATAAAATACTTAAGTGAGATTCCTCCCAATGGATCCATCTACGTCGAACAACTTTAAGCTTTGGGGTCGCAATGAAGATGAATCGACGATAACGAGGTCACGTCAACGAGCGACCGTGAAGGGATGATTGCCAATGTCATTTCTGTCCCGACTTGCTCAACATGCAACTACCATAAATGACCGGTATTGCGTACGTTTCCGCTAATGTCAAAGGTCGGAAGAGAATTTACCGAGGGAAAATCGAAGTGCAGTTGAAGTAGTAGAAAGAAGAATACTATTTCTTCCGATAAAAATATCAGTACGACGAAACGACTATTTAAGATTAAAGCACGAAAACGATCAGCTTGTTTTTTCCCACGAACTGAATAATATGGGCATGCGTTACAGGGAACGATTATTCCATTAGCTGAATTTTTATATCGATTATGTATACAATGGCATCTTAAAATCGCAATTTCTGGCTAAATTAACATGTTAATAAGTATCTGAAAATGTCTTAAATGAAAAAAATGCCTTAACTGAGTTCAATAATATGAGACTTTTTATACAAACTCGATAAATAAATCAATATAACAAGCACATACTAAGAAATTATGGTAAAATCACGCAATTGCTGAATATAGAATTAAAAACTTTTCCAAAAGAAACTAATTAAAGAAAAGTTACACGTGGAATAGCACTACGATTAAACAGTATTGTTAATCAACCCTCTTTAAACGACAGCATACACCTCACCTACAAAGGTACCGATAACGTAATTTCCGTTTTAAAATATTCCAACACACTTTTAAAATCTTTGCACGAAAGACGGACACTAGATGTATCGGGGGAAATAAACTTCATCCGATAAAATTTTCGTAATCGATTAAACATTTATGCATCAGTTATTCAAAATATCCCAGTTCTTTCGGCTAAATTAGTTTCAAAACTCGTAATAGAAAGGGGACGCCGTAATTCTTTCCTGCTTCCCATCTTTTCTCCTTTCGCCCCCGTTTCATTCAAAGATGTTAAAACCCTGCGGGAAAAAACGAGGAAATTATCGATTTCCCGTTTCGGGGGAAATTTTTAATCATGGCGCATACTTTAAGCTTATTAAGGTGAGTTCGGCATGAAAATATTTTCTTTTGTGACAAATGAGAACGAAGGTTACAGGGTGGGGGAAGGGGAGGGGGAGGGGGAGTGAGAGAGGAAAAGAGGACATGGGAAGAGAAGGAAAGTAAAAAAATGAATAATTAGAGAGGAAAGTGAAGGGGGCAGGAAAAATGCGGAGGTGTACAAAGAGAAAAGGAGTCGGAAAAGGGAAATTTGAAACGGAGTAAATTTTTTTTTTTAATGGATTAACATAGGAGAGATACAAAGGGGAGGAGAATGGGAGAGAGAGGAGAAGGGGAGAAATAGGGGAAGGGGAGAAATAGGAGGAAGGAGAGGAAGAGATCGAGGAAGGAAAGGGAAAGAAAAGTGGAAAGAAATGAAGACGGAGAGGGAAGAAGAGAGGTCGAGTAAAACAGAGGAAGAGGGATAGATAGATAGATAGATTAATGTCTTTATTTTCAGGGCGGAATTGAGACCATAAGGTTCCCTATTCCATCTAGCTCTAGGACAGGGATAGGGAAAGAAAGCTGGGAGAGGATAGTCAGTAGAGATAGTAGGTAGAGGGGAGAAATAGACGAGGAAAAGACAGGAGTTAGAGGGAGGGCAGAAAGGGAAAGAAATGGCACAAGTGAGAATGAGACAAAATGAGAGAACGTAAGGGAAAGAAACAAAAGAAGAGAGGGGAGATTGGACGAAGATCGAGAAAGATTGAGAAACGTACAGAGAGAAGGAAAATGGGAGGAAAAAAAGGAATAGAGAGTTAGCGGGAGAGGAGTAAAAGGGGTGGCATAGAGAGAAGTAAAACACAGGAGAGTCTGGAGGAGTAGGAGTAGGAGTAGGTGAGGCGAGCGGGTTAGGATCGCCGAACCGGAGTAGAGACCGATTTTACGTTAGAGATAGGGAGGCTTTTAAGGGAGGTTGGAGATGGGAGGAGAGGGAGAGATGGGGGGAGGGGAGGGGGAGGAGAGGGAGAGATGGGAGAGGGGAGAGGAGGAGGAGATGGGGAGGGGGGAGGAAGAAGGGAATTTGGGGAGAGAGCGTGGGGACGACCGGGGGTCGGGAGGAACGTGGGCGTGATGGGAAAAGTGGTAATCTTATAGCAATTGGATTATCAGAGAGTCGCTCTAGGGGCTAACGTCACTTCGGTCCCTCCTTCCTACCTCTCCTCTCTCCCTCCCTCCGCCTCCTCCCTTCTCCCCCCCCCCCCCACCTCCTACCTTCCTTCGACCCCAGATGCAAGGCTCCCAAGACTGAAGAAGAGGGGCGGAAAAACAAAAAAAAAAAGGACAGGAATGGTTGACAGAGAAAATTGAGTTTAGACCACAGGAAGTGTTTACACGATATAAGCGGAAATGGCGGAAGGAGAGAGGGAAAATGTAAGCGGGAGGCAAAAGAGGCAAAATGAGATAGCGAATTAAACGGGTGATCGACGGGATACGTAATTGGTTTTTTAATTAAAAAACTTTCAATGAGAAATCTCGCGGGAATAAAAAAAAAGTCTCGCAACGAGATTATGCATCGGAAGCGCCGAGCGCATAAAGCAAGGCACGGAAGCGATTTTTCGCTTGCGAATTTTTTGTTATTTTCCCGCGCGTATACCTGTGGTGCGCGTGCACTAAGAATCGACGCGTATGTGAATGCTCGCGGATCTATTCGCGTGATATATTAGTATACGTTATCTTTAAAGTATTGAGTTCCGTGAATCTATCGATTGCCTAGGTTTTCTATCGGTTTATTTCCAACAAAATGTTGAATCGCGAGAGCGCTGTAGACTTTTGCTATTTATTTTGTTGAATTCCTAATTAGACTACAGCTTAGCTGAGTAGTTAACTACAAAAAATTTAAATTTATGATGACGGTAGCCTATTCTATCAATACTCAACAATTAAGGAAATTACTAAATGGAAGTGAACACTGCTTCAGATACGATATTGAATTTTACGCTTGCTAAAGAATAAAAGCCTTCTTAGCAAATAATCAACGCGTGCCTTTTTACTCGAATGGTGCGCATCTTAATCGTGTGGGGCTTATTTTTAGTTCATTTCGAGCTACAACTACTTACTTACAACCCAAACAAACCAATATTCTTTAATACTTTAACGTAAAGACGTTAGGTAAGCTATAGATGACTTGATCATTTCGTACTTTAACTGCTCAAAGCTGTTTACATATTCAATACCATGGTGATCAATAGATGCTTATCACTATGTGTTTTTATAGTATCAAAGTGTTTTTAGACTCATCTGTGTAAATCACAATCCTCAATTTATTAAACTGTTGTTTTATACTGTCTAATAATAAAAATATTGAGTCAAATTTTGACATGCGGTATAATGTATTTCAATGTTAATATATATTCTGTATTTTGCTATTGCCTTTTTAATGTATATTTTTTAATGACGAGTCCTATACCTACAAATTAATGTATGGTCCTTGGATAATAAATATTATTATTATTAATGGATTCAATGCTATAACGGTAATACATATTCACGCGCGCGCACACAATTACTCACAAGTACATCTGTAAATACATTTTTATAGGGGCTCCAGCAGCCATTATTAGATGATTATGTCTGTGGGGATGGTATAACGAGTTATTTTCTATGCAGGGCTTCATTTGAGGAGTAATTGTGGTACCTATTATCTAATTATCTTGTCTCCAAGGGTACATCAGTAACTGATGCTTGACATACCGTTTAGACAGCGATTTTCCAATATATTTCTCTCAGCCATATCACCCCGTCATTGCCTCATTTTCTATAGTACGGACCATCAACCTTTTCTTAATGGAGTTCATAGTCGCAGTTACTTGTGCTTCGGCCAGCCGGAAAAGGTTTTTTTATCGAAAGTTTGCTTGCAATGCTGTGGTATCATATGAGAGAAAATCAAGATTCGTCTCCTTTATGATTATAGCACCCTTGGTTTTTCGCACATTTTCTGTTGAAATGTATATAATTTCATACATCGCTTTTCCGCCTTAGCTTCACAGACGGCATACAATTTTCTCGGTGCCTTAGCTTGCTAACCTACTTTATATGAACTTGTTTTAAGTTTGGCTCTGATAAACAATATGAACTTCCGTAGATAAATATTATAAATTTAACTTATAAATCTGAGAAATATTTTTTCAAGCTTTCACTATATAATGTGGTTCGTAATACTACCTTCGCTGTATAAATCGTGAACTTATAACACGAATCTGAAGGTCACCAATGCATCTTTCCTGGGAAGATCTTTCTCTACGATAAGTTCATTGTAGTTCTTTGTTACTGATTTATTGCGAAACATTTCTGTGCATCTAAAAGCTTTGTAGTGTTCAATAGAAAATAATTCAGTCTTTCCCCCCTCCAAAATGCCATCTGTGATTTTTAAAATAGTAAAATATATTTCACAGGAAACGTAATTTAACAAAACATCATCTTTTTTATACAAAAGAAATGTATAATCGATTACAGATATTCGACGTAAAATGTAACAAAATATGCGATCATTTTACCTGCGATTACATCTTGCTTCCGGATAAATGACATTATTATTTATGCATTCTATCACATAGATAATATTCATATGTTGAAAATATTCAAAAGTTCGAATTTGTCCTATTTTAGCAACGAAATAACGCATACATGAAAATCGCGCGTTCTTAATTAAACCAAACAGAGAGAAAAGATTATGATTCTTACATTTACTGCTCGCTTGAAGCTACACGTATATCTCATATTCGAAACCAAAAGGAAAACATCTATTCAAATTTATGCTAGACTACAAATGCGATCCTTTGAACTCTATTGCCTCCTTTGACGTTATCTGAAAAACTTCATTTATACCAATTTCGACGTCTTTAAGAAAGGAACGGAACTGGACGCAACGAAAAACGCCTGGCCGTTTATTAAAGGCAGACTGCATTTTCACCGGTCCGCGTTCCCCGTTCCAAATTAACCCTAGCTATTTTTCTTTGCAGAATGGTATTCGGAAAAA
Organism: Uropetala carovei; assembly: GCA_036926305.1. NCBI lineage: Eukaryota > Metazoa > Arthropoda > Insecta > Odonata > Petaluridae > Uropetala > Uropetala carovei. The sequence goes on from JAXCHB010000248.1 coordinate 1,248,803, forward strand.
AAACGAGAGGAACATTTGGATCGGATGGACTCCAAGGGAACCCGTGGAATGCTACCGGAAGGATTTATTTTCCTTTCGAATGCTTTGGAACGGAAAAGAATGGAATTCGAGTTTCGGTGGAGAGGAGAGAGAGAAGAAGGGCTTTGCTTTTTTACCTCGGGACACAATGTCCGACGCAAAGAAAAAAAACATAAGAGTCTACGGAATGAAAAACGCCCTTCGTATTTATTCGCACAATAGAGGATTCCTCATTCACCTACCCCCCCTCCCGCCACCCGCCCTCTTCCTAGGAGCAAAAATCTTATTACCCGAAATCCGAATAAAATCTAAAGCTTTGAAGGTGGAATTGCGGATCCGCGAAGGAGAAATGGATCGCCTCGGACAAAAGAGGACCTTTCGTGTTATATTCCGAAAGAGAAGGTTTTGAGGCACTTTCTTTGTGTTAGGGATGAAGCGAAAGTGTTGATGGGATAATAATGCGTTGCACCAGAAGATGTTGTGTTTCTCACATAATTCACGCTTATGCGACGGGCTGATTTGTAACACGAAAACGCGCAAAAATGCAATAATTACACAGTGTGCATAAACATTCTTTTCGAATGTAATTACATTCTTCTGATTAGGTTTGGTTAGTTAATTAAATGTCAGAGATGATATGGAAAACATTTTATTCAGACAGCAGCCTTTAACAATAAGCATTTATTCGTGAACGTAAGAAGTAAAGGAAATTATTTAATTCTATTCCAAGGTGCAAATGAAAATAGAATTAGCTAATAAATAACTGAATCTAATGAATTAATTTCGATTTTATCCATATATGTATATAGAAAAAAATTGGTTTCTTGATTTTATCGCAGAGCGAGGTTTAAGTAATTATTCCCTGCCAACATTCGTAAGATTAATGATAACTTTTCTTACAAATCAAACCATTATCAACTGAAATTTGAAAATTCCTGCAGTAACTCAGGTTTTTACCTAGTCCTTCCCTGCCAACAAAATTTTTAATAAAAAAAGGACGCACAGTCATAGTATACGATTATTTTCAACATTTTATATCGATAATATTCCATAAATTAGTATGAATTTCATTACAGGAAACAACCATTTTTCTTCCTTGGAGAAAATACAATAATACAAGTATGCTAAGCAACAAACCACTCCCAACCATAAAAAAAAGAGCAAACAAAAATAATCCCGTTTCTACGGACGCAATAGATAACCGACTCAACACGCTCGACTCTCCCCCGAACGGACTTGAAACCACAACGCGACATAAATCCCATTAATCGGCGTCACGAATTCCATCCCAACTCCTGGAGCCTGCTCCCTTTCTCTCAACTCGCTCTCAAACTACCGCATTTAACGCCTTTAAAACTCTCAGCCCCATATTACTGCACCCTCTCATAGCAACCGATGCATGGGCAATCTACTTCTCACTCTAGGATCATCAACGAGGAGGGAATGTTCCTCCGTATTTACCCCCGTGGGAATCCATAACCATGCCCCATCTCCCCGTCTATTTCCCTGAACCTTCCCTAACAATTTAAATTCTCTTCCCCGCTCTCTTGAATTCTGAATAGCTCTTCACGGAAGCGCTCTCTCTCTCTCTCTCTTTCTCTCTCTCTCTCATGGAATAGTAGGAAGCGTGACTGAAGGAGGTCGGGAGGAATCAGGGAGTAAAGAGGAGTGGCATCACTGGTTCGAAGTAGGTGGCACCCACGGGTTCAATTGGTTATTCGGCAGCCATTCGTTAGGTCCACCGTTGGGCGTTTACGCTGCCGCTGGAGGAATGTAATACCTCCGCTCTCTCTCGCCATTAACCCGTATCCGACGGATTTCTCGAGAGTCGACCGTGCGTGAGGTGAGAGAGTGATTCTTCCGCGTGTCTTAGTCACACGTATGTACGCGCGTGATTTTTTGGCGATTTAGAGATCTGAGAGATTCGACCCTGGTAGAAAAAAGTTCATTTGGACCTTTATTTTTTTAAATATGTATTAGTTACTCTAAAACTCGCAGGTTGATGACTCTAAGTTATTTTTCCTGTACGTCTACTTAAAGTTCAATTTCCGTAAAGTTCTTTGATAGTATTAAACGTTTACGTCACTTATGATTTCAGTTATAGACCGACTGCATTAATAAATATTTTTATACATGAAACATGACTTGAATATACAGGGTGTTGGAAAAGTCTCGCAGCCCCGTATATTTCGCTTTAATATCTACACATAGGCTCTGTTGCTTTAAAATTTAACTAATAAAATAAATTCTAAGCTGCACGAAATTTCATTATATTTATAACATTAATTTACTTTAAAATACCGCCACAGCGCATAGATTGTTTCGTTCCACAGTATGTATATATGAACTGACGGGTGGGAAAAGTAGTTTGATTTCCTACTATTTATGAAAACAATAATAGCGCTAGCCTGTAGAACACGATTTTACCTGCGTAATTTTTACTTAATTTGAAAAAGTTTAATCCTTTTGCACACCTACTTCTAGCGCTTTTCAAATGTTTAAATTCTAAAGATATTGAGAGTGAATTTGTATCCTTCCCGGCAATATACGTGTAAGAGAGTATAACGAGTTATTCCAGAGCCCATATGTTACCCGATTCCTTAATCAGGCAATATATCAGTCAAATCTTGCGCGTGTACCCATAGTTTCTTCCCCATCACCATTTATCAATCAAACTTAGGCCTTGTTTATCCTCATAAGGATTGCGGTCAACGCGTAGCTTTCGAACGATCCAAAAGTAAGTCACCGTCTGTGTTGAGAGGAGTCTATATGTTGGAAATTTAAAAAATTATATGGAAGACACGGTCGAAGAATCGCCACTAAATATTACGATCAGAAAAATTCAGCGTCCATAATGGTCGTGATAAAAAAAGTCGAGAAAGTTGTGGAACAATGCAGATAGTTTACTGCTTCAGATAGGTTTTTTTAAATTTTCTGGGCATACTTCGAAATCCTAAAACAAGAATTTCTCATTTTTCTTAATAATCATGAATATCTTACATATCCTTTACGCGCAAACGAAATGAGGAAAAAAAGGACTTCTAAACGCGGAGCGAATTTTCTGTTACTCAAAAAATTTACTTAAAGAAGAATAATTATTGATTATCTACAATCCATTCATTCGCCTAAGAGGCAATGATGCCGAAGATTTAGCTTTGCATACATTATTTGAAATTTTCACGATAATCATGAATATATCCTTCATACTATTAGACAAGGTGAGGTGACGCTTTTCGCCAGGTGTAGCTCGTTCTATAAGCTTTCGGTAGAGAGCGTGCATGTAGAGTACAGGTAGTTTCCCCTAACGTAGTTAGGCAGAATATTAGGTTTTCAGGAACATCGAAGAAAAAAATCCGAAATTATAAAAATTCGCGGGTGAAAACGCTTCGCGAAGCGAGGCGCGGGATCGGGCGCAGTAGGCGCCAGGAGCGCAGCCCCTACTTCTATATAATTAAATAATTTAAATACATTTTTTTAAGTTACAAATAACCAACAAGTATACCTTTTTGATTCAAAGTATTCCGCAAACAAACTTTTATTATTATTGTTTTCTTCATTCCAGAAGTACTAACACTTCGCAGTGTCTTTATTTCCTCAATTAAAAATTACTTAAACATTACTCGTTCCAACTAGTATATGTTCTCGCTTTAATTTCGCTTTCGAATGATCAAACCCGGAATTCATCGTTCACGGAGGATTAACCTGAAGAGTTTCATTCACAGGTTCTATCCGATCACCTCTGATCTTAGCAACGGGCAACGATCTAACCGAAGGCTCCAAGAACAATAACCACCGCACCATGTGTCTCACTTCACGCCATGTGCGCCGCAGCGGGTCGTTGAATGAGGTCCAGTCATCCCTCCTTCCCCTCCTCCTACACCCCTTACTCCCCCGAGAGGGCGTAGGTGGGATTGTCGGCTTATGAGAGAGTCAGACAATAAGATGCTGGAACAAGAGGGTTGCGTGGGAAGTTTTGGGCTCAGGCAGGGGAACATAAGGGAGGAGGTGCATATGGGCGGGTTGGGAGATGGGGGATTTTAGGCTTTGGTATAGGCTGTAGATGAGGAGTGGATTGTTAAGGGTGGAGAAGACGTCACTCGTAAAGGATACAGTCGTGAACCGAGATGGATTAATTAACGCTGTTACCATTTAACACACAATGCGGGAGATTCGAAGATGGAGATATTCGGTTAATTATGAATTGTTCCTAATATATTATAATTCATTACAGGCATTAGGTAGAGCATTATTTTTAGAGAGTTTGATGAGAAAAAAGTAAAAAATTGGAGTGAACATTATTTCAGGAGGATGGGAGATAATCGTTGAGTTGAAGAGTAGAGCTAATGGGTTTCCAAAATTCTACATTTCATACTAAGATCTTTTATCATTCCTTCAAAATTTAAATACATAATTGGAGCTAACATTAAATTTTATAAACCCTTCCAGAAGGGAAAATGCATTTTACCATTAACTCTACAGGAATACACGGATCGAATTAGATAAAATATAAATTGTTGAAATATACCACAGCAGATAAGAACAGATACAACAACATATTAGAAGTGGTTATGGCAGTGTCGTAATAATAACCCAACCTTTTAAGAAATTTCATAAAAGATTTTGGCGGAATTAATGAGTCCAAATTTAAGTAACCAAAGAAGAATTTAAAGAGACTGAATAGCGGCACAAGAAAGCATACTTCCGTACATAAAAGTAACGAAACGTAAGAATGCTCTGGAAGAGTTTTGGAAGCAGCGAGACTTGGGCGGATGGAATATTTTTCGATGTTCTCTGAGGGGAAACCCCTTAATAAAAATAGAAATACGGTATAAAGCACGCGTCGAACCGAGTAAAAAAATAAGTGTGTTTAAGAATGGTATTAAAATGCCAAGGGGAACGGGATTGTGAGAAGGAAAAAGGGAGCGGCAATTCTTTAAAAAAAAAAAAAGTAAGGAGGCAGTTAGTTAAAATGAGTTGCACTGTGTAAAGTGGAGGAGGACGCAAGATAGGGGAATAAAGAAAGAAAGAATGGACAAAATTAACAAAAGACGCGAGTTAGTTTCGGATGCATCCGCTGATGTTGTCGCGGGATGGTGAGAAACGGGTGTGGTGGCGTCCTGTCTAGGAAACGCTCTCCGATCACAAACGCGCCAGCTGGAGCCGGAAATGGGCGACTCCAGGAGCCGAGGATGGGAAGCGAAGGATTTATCCCCTCGAGCGCTGTATCGTGGAGTTAACACATATGCATGCATACATATGCATACACCTAGCATCCAGCGTTTCAAATGGAATTTCATTTTAAGGGGTGATTTGTGAACGCCTGGTTTAGCATCCAATAATTTGGTTCACACGGCCCAGTTAAACGCGGGTACACCCGTCCACTGCTCACTGTTTGATTTATACGTCTGCGAGATATATTTCGTCGCCTTAGAACGTCTTCATCTCTCTTTCCACGTTGACCTATCGGATTACATTCATTTTTAGAATTATTTATTTATTTTACCACTTAGTTTTTGGGTTGGTCCTTAATAAAAGCGTCACGAATTTTAATGAGCCGAGGCAGGTTCACGATTTTTGTCCCGTGCACCAATTTTTTTCATATGTGATAATATTCGTGATATTTTAGTGTCCAAATTTTACTTCTATGTAAATTCAAATGCTGTGAAGATGCACCACAGGTAAAGAGACTGATGTTGTATATCATTTATTTTAAAAATAAAACTGCGAGTAAAGTGGTCACGAAAAACTTTTCAGTTGGTTTTTTAATGGGTTAATAACGCAAACTACCAACGGTTACATCATTGAATGAAAGCGACATGGATTATTTTCTAAAGAATATCATTTTTACTCTCGTGGTGAAGGCATTGAGAGCGAAGAATTTTTCAAAGAAAGAAAAACAGATAGGGGAAACTATAAGCCTTTTTAATAATATATCGAAATTATTCTTATTGTTGTTAACGCGATATGACGGGCAGCGCTATGTGTTTTAGCTTGGAAGGGTGTTAGGATAGTTAAAGCGAATGAATTTGCCCAATTCCAAGATTAATGAATATTTTAAGGCAAAACATTGTGGTGATAAACATATTTGATAGCATTACACCTGTAATACATACGCTGACTATTAGTATTAGTGAATATAGATGTTCCAAACTGAACTAAGTTATTTCTTGAGATTTTATAAGATACTGACGGAATATGATGCTCTGCATTTTAAAATAATATGCTGGTAATAAAATCTGACCTAAAATAAAATTTGTTAACTAACGTGGAGAGAATTATTGCTAAGCTGTAATTTTAGATATGAATGGAAACAATAAGGTTGGAAATTTAGTACTTGTCTTAGGTAACTTCAATAGCTATAACAAACCAGCTCTTTTTTTAGAATCTAGTTACGGTGAATCACCATTGTATACGGCTGCATTGTAGCCAAAATGCGCATCTGGCTTTTCCATTACCTCGTTATCGGTATAAGACAAAACCAGGGCCGGATTAAGAGGTACGCAAAACACGCAAGTGCGTGGGGCCCATAAGACAAGAGCGGCCACAGTGGGCTGATCCTATCCCGTCTCGCCGAAATCCTTTCCAAGTGTTGCCGCACAGATCACAAGCCTTGAAATAATCTGTTACTTTTAAAATATTTTACGATTTTGGTGGGACCTTAAAAGAACTGTGCGTTGGACCCATGGGTCTCTTAATACGGCCATGGACTCAACTAAGATGAGTACCTACTTAATTTTTCAATTTTGTTACTTAGGTCCTTCTTCTTTAATTTGTTTTCAGCCATAACGTCCGCTCGATAATTTTCTAGTGAATTGTCTCGATGTTTAGAAACGATCCGTTTCCTATTTATCCGTCCTACAGCAATATAGCGTTCGTAATCATTACGACATTAAAGTTGGCATCCCTTTTTCCTACAAACGATAACTTTTCTCGAATAGATGTCGTGAAGGAAGTCGAGAGCGTATAGGTCGTGCTAGAGGGGGGAGGAAGGGGGCGTGTCCAACCTCTCCCGACAACATTATGGTTCCCACCATCCCGTAGGTTGAGGTAGACGAGTTGGAGAGAAGAAAGGAACGAACCCAGACGACCCTTCCCGGTAAATGAGAACGGAAAAATAAAGAGATGCGGGGAAGAGACGAAGACGTGGCGGCGGGGAGGGATGGGGTAATCGTCTCAATTATCGATTCTCCTTTGTCGCACGGACACACGCATTCACACACACAAGCACGCACGCACCGAACACGAGGCTCCGACCCGCGCGGAAAAAAAAATCGCCGTGAAATCCTTTCGACGCGGGCGAAGCCGTGAATTTCGTGCGTCGCGTGTGGTCCCTTGCTAAGCGACGGGACCGTTTATAATCATAAAGTACGCTCGAGGACAAAGAATAAAAAGAACGCCGTTTCCTCCCTCGTCCTTACCCCTCCATCTTCCTCTAAGAAAGGATTGGAGAGGTAATTTCCGAAAGGGGATATTAAAGGGGACGCATATCATTTCCTACGTTGAAGCGTACGGATTTGAATAACCTTCTTAGAAGTTCCTTTGGCTCACCCCCGGAGACAAGACTTGTTACGGAGTCGGAAGGGAATGGAAGAAGAAGATGGTAAGAAGAGATGAAGAATGATGAAAAGCGAAGCTGAATATTTTTTTAGAGATATCTTAACGATGACAACGTAAATAGGTTTAAATAAATCGGCGTAACCTCCTTTCCGACGTTGATCGATATACTTTCGCTTTTAATATATATCCGAATTTTTATCTCTGTGTTGAATTTCGATACGTATGTGACAATAATTTGCTGTGAGATGTTTAACGTAAATAAATTGTTACCCAAAATCGGCATAAAAGATGCCATAGCTCGGAATTTTTCAAGTAATGAAAAGGAATGGTATTAATTTATGAAATACCTTAAGAACTCAGAACAAATTATATATTTAACAAAAGATTTTCCTTTTTTAAAAATAAGAGAAGGCTTCTTTTACAAGTCTGATTTTAAATCTTCAATTATCGAGAAAGTAAATAACAACTTGCTCGAATCGACTAAATTTCTAAGCCAGTTTATAATTACCTAATCTTGATAAATTTGAAGACGCATAAAAAATGAAACTTTTCTTTGAGTTAATTTCAAAATCGATGTGGTTAACTTCTGAGGTGTAATTCGCCATATGCTAACGTTTTTAAAAGCAGAAGATCGTACATGCCGACTTAGCAAGCGATTGCATTACTCGGTTCTATTAAATAAAACGCTCCGAAATATTAAATCAAGCGGGTTTCCTTCGAATGAAGTTAAACTTTTTAATATAATTCCAAGAACTATGTATATATATTTGCTCCGGAAATTTGTCCTAATATCTTCAGGGACAAATTTACACCCATGTCTAACCAGAGTAACTCCCTATCGTCGCTGCACTAAATCGTGAACACTGAATAAAGCATTGCTATTAACATAATTACGGACCACCCAAATAGCCATAACATTTACATCGACAACCACTTCTTTCAAACGCATAAAAACTATTCTAACGGTGCAAAGCCCAAAATAAAAAGGTCTCTTGGAACAAAGCATGGTGGCAGTTTAGGTATTCGTAGGGACGGGATCGAATACCAGAGAGCGTTGTCCAAGCCTTTCGGCCATTAACAAAAAACTGGCGGAAAGGGAAGAGGGTAGACAAGAGCGTATCGGCGTTACAAAGGAAACCGAATTAGTATCCGTGGAAAGAGTTTGTCCAATATGTTCTAGTCGTGTAATTGAAGCGCCGCGATATTTCATTGCGTTTCAGTGAACTGAAATTTGAAGAACGCGACACAGAAGAAAGAGGACGCCACTATTTTAAACTGTTACTAATGATTATCACGCGAGAAAACCTACACTTGTTCTAACGCCTCTTGGCTCCTGCGGGTTGTTTCGCCAGAAATATCATTAATGTCACGTTTTCTCACGTAAAAATACAATTTACGGTGAATATTTTCTCAGGCGTTCCTGTAAAAGATCGCGTAAAGCGGGTACGTGCAAGTTTGGGTAGATTTTCCCTGAGGTAAATTTCTTTTAAGCTCAATTCGGTAGAACTGGCCTTTGTTGCCTATAGTTAGCAACTAAATCCAGAGTACTGCCCGGGTAATTGAGGAAAATCAGTACAAAATTATCCTGCTAAAAGTGTGAGCTTCAATGGAAAGTTTTGCATTATTTATTACGAGTACTCTACGATAAAAGTTCAATCTATTTATTTAAATTAATTTAATAGTAAATAAAACGGCGCTTAAAATGATAGCGACAGATATCGACTAAATACAGAAATCTTGATAAGTGAAGTAATTTACCGTATTAAGGCAATGCATCAAATAATAAATTATAATATTCGTAAACTATTACAAAATCAGCACATAAAGTTAATCAGTACTAAATCGTCAAATTCAGTACAATACCTACCGAATAAATCATTACGGTTGGTCACTCTACTCTTAAAGCTGCCTTTATACGCATAGGAGTATACTCGTATAGAAGTTACAGCTATAGTAGTACTTGATCTCTAATCGTGTTTCAACACACGTAAGACAGTAACTGAACTATTATGGCGACGTCAAGAAAGAAGCGAGCTGCGGTGGCGACTGTATGAATACGTTGGGGTGCATTTCAGCGCCGTCTTGAGTTTAACATGCAGTAATGCAGGGTTTCCCAAACTGTGTTCCGCGGAACACTAGGGTTCCGGAGAAGTTAAACGGGGTTCCGTTCTTCTTTCTCTTATTTACAGCAGGAAACATGAGCCTCACTTGTAAATTGTATACTGTAAGATACATTAGCTATATAAATAAACATTATAATGATTTTAAAGTTTATTTTATTGCGATTAGGCTTACCATATCTTATTTAGGGTTCCGCGAGAAAAAATATTTGAATACATGGGTTCGGTGGCTTCACAAAGTTTGGGAACCACTGCAGTAATGTATCTTAAATTGGCTTCAAATTTGTTTTCTTTAATATATATATATCACAACCTCTAAGGCTAACTGAAACATTTAATGATTTTTCCGAAACCATGCTATACATAGTGTTTAATCTACTGACACGAGGTTAGTCTCAAAAATGTAAACGGTGTTAAGCTGCAAGCGTGTGAAGCATGACCGTGCAAAGCGAGGGATGAGTGTTCATCCAGATACAACCACTTAAAGTCGTGAAGAAATACATTAATATTTAGCCCCATTATCTTAATTTATAATTAAAATCTACCGTATGTTGTCAAATCGAATAGGCTTTAACAAATCGTTGGGAAAACATCGATTCGATTCAATTTTACAGATAATGCTACGGAAATTTCAACATGAGCATTCTTTTGAATTTATCGAAAATAAATTTTTAGTCAAGTACATATCTAAATATTCACCACATGGCCTAAGATATATCTAAACGATCGTATCTTAAAATACGTCTCTCATTCCATGTTTCTCAAGTGAAAATATCAAACAGAAATCGACAGTTTGAGGTAGGACACATCATATATGGCAATATACGCGACCATTTTTCTGCTAAAATACGACGCAAATGCCTTTTTTAATTCAGCATAAATATTTTCGACGAGTACGAAATGTTACGAGTTTAATGGTCTTTTTCGTTCCCCTTCAAAAAGAACCACAGCGTTCTATTATCGTAACGTAATATTTTAGATGACTTACTGCGGGCGGAAATGGTTTCGAAGAAATGAAAGAAAGGTTTTTTTGGGAGGAAGGGAAGAGGGAGAAGGAAGCGGATGGAGAAGAAAGATGTGCGACTGGGCGGTGGTTCCGAAGACTTTAAAGGGAGTTTTTGGTCGGAGAGAGGCGCCGGCTGGTCTGTTGGGCGCGGTTAATGCCTCGTCACTCACGGTGAGCTGCGGCAGTAGGTTTAGTCAGGGGGAAAAGAGAAGGGAGGAGAGTAAGGATAGATAATTCTTTCTTCATTTGTCTCGTCCTTCTTTTTTTCGCCAGGGCGCTTAAATCCTGAGCGACAGCCGTGGTCTGTTCCACGCAGAGTGCGCGGTCGGGAAACTCGTTTGTTTTCAGTTGAGGCGTAAACTATCATTATTAACGTGAGCGCAGAGAGTTTCTTACGCATGCAGGGTTACGGTCAAAGTAAAGGTAACACAACCTTGATAAAGCATCTACCACACTCTTTAACGAGTTGTATTCTATAATTGATGGCATAAAATGTGTTTTCGGCGCGCATTTTTATTTTAATTTTTATTTTAAATCTCACTAAAGCATTATGATACTTAATCTATTTTAAAGATAAAACGTTGAAATAAAACTATATACAAGTATATATGAAGCTAGTACAAAACAAAGAGAGTATTTATAAAATTACTAATTACTTTCAAAACAAATGTAACAAGCGAATGACATGTATATAAAACATATTACTATGCCTATGTTTTTCATTTTAAAGTGGACCAATCCGCTATTGAGATACTAAGAAATAATCTATATAAAAACTGTGAACTATAAGTAGTCAATTATTTTCAATTTCTTCAAATAATCACAACATGAGCGCGAATAAAGTGACGCCTCATTTCCTTGTTGGAGAGACGACAGTGACAACCCAAAATTTTGATTATCATTTGATTCACAAAATTCATGTATCACCATTGCGCCGACGAGTACACCTTTATAACCGAAATACGTGTGGATGCTTTTTAACTGCCTCAAAAATATGGACGTTTTAATCATCGATTTTAACTCCTAATATTTGAGCAGCGGAACTCTGCCTGGTGCTCCTTCGATAACAAAACGTATATAAAGTAACAAATTTACGTCCAAGTTTCCGTTAACGTCCGTCATGTATGTGCCCTTTATATCCTTCTAAATTGATTATATTTACAATAGAGCAGTGCCGTAACTAAGTGGCGAAGGTGGCGCCGCTTGCAAATGGCGCCAAACCTTCCCGAAAAAAGTTCGAAAAGTTCATTTACCCCATAAATATGTATTATTTTTATATTCAAACGTTAATTTAAACATGGCAAAAACGCAATTATCCTTTATTAAAACGTAGAAAAAATGATATCATACATAACAAAGGTGTTACCTAAAATTTTGCCATAGGCGCCATATCGTCAAGGTATATTTCAGCAATAAGAGTATCGAATGCATCGTCAACATCAGGAAAATAAAAGACCTTCAAGTGTCCATCGTAATGAGGCACTGGAATTTTCATTCAAGGAAAATAGATACAAGTTTTCAATACCCTTATTATTCTACCGACTTATTGTTAATTGGCTCACCGACTGTGCTTTTTAGACCGGGATTATTTGGCGACAAAATGAAAAGACAGAGGCTAGAGGACTTTAAACGTTTTCGCTTCAAACCTATTTGAAACGCATTTCAATATTCTGCCGAGTGTTTTTAGATTTGACTTCCATTTATTTTAATTCCATTGCGATGCTTGGTGAACTTGGAACGCGGGCGTATATGACACGTGGCTTGGAGTTCGCCCCCACGCCACGGCGGGAATCCAGCTTCAGAAATCCTGTTAGGAGAAAATAATGCACGCGGAGCGGATGCTGTAATCAAACTTTACGACTGTTCCAATCCCACGCGATGTTAGAAGGAAAACCTGACGCGGATACAGAGAGACATACGAAAGGAGAGAGAAAGAGAAAGAGAGAGAGGCAGGGCAACACCTCCCGGTGTGATTTAGGCGGAAGCATCGACAAAAGACGATCGCACGACCGAAATCCATTTATCTCCTCCCTCTCTCCCTGAAGCATGCACACACACAGAGAAAAACCCTCTCTACACCAGCCGATGACCCCTCCCCCCCGGCTGCGGTCCAAATCCCACGCATAAAGGTCAGCGGAAACCGTGGAATCCTAATAAGAGGTCAAACACGGGCAAGACACACGGCGTCGAAATTTCCTCCCACGTTCCCGACCCGACGTTATCTGAGGGTTTTCCGATCGCGAAAGTTACCGCTGTATCGATGTGCGGCCGAGATATAATTCAACGGGGCAATTACGTATGGATCTGGAAGGGGAAGTAGAAGGGAGAGAGACTCGACCAGTCATTTTGGCTCCCATTATTCGAGACGTGGAGAAAAATTCGGAGGGGGAATGGAACGGTGGGAGAGGTTAAGAAAAGTCTTGGAAGGAGAAGGCGGTAGAGAGAGGCTCATTCGTGAGACGGATGGGTCTATCTCGATGACACGTTAAAGAGGTCAAAACAACGCATTAATTTCTTTCTCCTAAGGCTGTTAAGAGTCAAAATGCGCGCTTAATCAAAATTATGAAACCGTAGACGAAAATAATAAGCTCCTAAAACAGATGCTATCGAGATTCTACGTTTATGAAACAAGTCGTAATTATTCAGTTTCGATAAAGTGTTGATGGCATGTGCGTGATTTATTATAAATGGTTTAGGTTTAGCTTCTCTGTATTATAAAACCCAACTGATCGTAATGATTTGTTGAAAAATAAATTAACTCGTCTACTTTCTTGGTAAAAAAATCTGATGTGGCCAACATATGACTTTCTCAATATTTGGGGTATAGATATTTAAATTATTATGAATAGCATTATAAGGCAAAATTATGATTCGTATCGTAAAATAATACAGTCGTCCTTATTGCCGTAAATTATATTTTGAATATGTTTACAGGATTCACCGCTAGGTGGCGCTGTATATTGGATATCTAAGAATAAATTAATTATCTACTAAATGGAAGGTTCTACGAAAATTTGTCTCAAACAAAACTTGGAAGAAATATTATTCTCTACAACTTTGGTCCTTACGAAGATTACCAATAACGATGTTTTTAAGGAGATATTTGAGGGAAACCGAAAAAATCTGATGTGGGCAACACATGACTTTCTCCATATTGGGGTTATAGATATTTAAATTATTATGAATAGCATTATAAGACAAAATTCTTATTTCGTATAGTAGAAGAATAGTCGTCCTTATTGCCGTAAATTATATGCTGAATACGTTTACAGAATTCACCGCTAGTTGGTGGTGCTGTATACTGGAAATTTAAGAATAAGTTAAATATCTCCGAAATGGATGGTTCTACAAAAATTTGTTTCAAACAAAAGTTGGAAGAAATATTATTCTTTATAACTTTGGTCCTCACGAAGATCACCAATAACGAAGTTTTTAAGGAGATATTTGATGGAAACCGAAAAGACCGGTTACTTATAAACAATTCCTAAATAATAACAGGTATGGAAAATTATTTCAAATAAAAGTTGTAGGAAATTACATTCTCTATATATACAATTATGATGTTTTAACGGAGAAATATCGCAAAAACCGAATCGGGTTTCGAATAAACCTCGACTTCCGTTGAACTGATATTGTCCAAAACCTAATCAGTTCTTTGTGCTTATATATGAAATTTGGTATGAATATGACAGGTACTTTTTGAGTTAGGGCGTCCACAAACACATACGTCCATCCATCCACACACGCACACACACAGACAGTCCGAAAATAGTCGAAACGTGTTCGAGGGACGTCAAAACGTGTATTTCCGTTGAAATCTCGAATTCGATTTTTTTCGTGATCACAATACTTTCCCTATACTACGCATGGAGAAAGTAAAAACAGCAAGATATCATTTAAATTTAATATTTAAAGATTGATGGAGTGAATGATCCGAAAATCCTTATGCGACAGGCATAAGCTGTAATCATGAGAAATGTGGAAACAGGTGAAAACATCTTCTATGACCGGGAATCGAACCCGGTCCTCCACTTGCCGGGCGGATATTCTACCACTGAATTACCATAGCAGACTAATTCCCCTGTTTCAGAACGGGAATATTTTCTTAGGTAGGGGTTTTCTTTGATGTATCTCCTTGAGGACATCCGTTGGGGCTGATTGATCCTAGCATTTGTCCCCAACCCAACCTAAGAAAATATTCCCGATCATGAAACATGAAAATTAGTCTGCTACGGTAGTTCAGTGGTAGAATATCCTCCGGGAAAGTGGAAGACCCGGGTTCGATTCCCGGTCATAGCAGATTTTTCCACCTGTTTCGACATTTCCCAATAATACTTAAGAGGTTAAATCACTATTTTACTCGCCATATGGTCAAGAATAGCGTTCATCTTTCTAATATTGTCACTGATTATTTTCAAGCTGCTGACTTTGTACTTTCTCCTCCCTCTCCATCAAGGTCCCTTCAACACGAATGAAGCGATTAACTTTTCTTAGCGCGGTAATTTCGACGCCTCGACACCGAATAAGACCTCGACGAAAATCGAAAATTACACATCTGTGGCAGCCGAGAAAACGTGTTTTGAAATCTCCAAGTCATCATCACGCTTGACGCCTTTCTTCAGCAGCAAGAATGTCTATTTTTCGAGGCGACAAACATTCGCCAGCACAACTTAAACGGCTCATGCTCCAATTACGGATTATGAACGATGTGCTGAAATCCCACGATTAAACTTAGTTTGACATTTACGCAAAAAAAAAGATCTCGAAAGGTAAGAAGCCGTGATTTCCGCGAATGTTAATCGATGATTAAGGGGTGGAAGCCCACCCGCATTGTGTGCGAGAAGGTTAAGGCCCAAAAAAAAAAAATGAAACAAAAAATTGGCGGCGAAGGCTTTGGCATTGAGGGAGACGAGACGATGCTGAAATAATGGGAGAGGAGATACAAGGGAAAGTAAAATGTATCTTATAAAGCCCTCCCGCCCTTTCAATCGTGTAATTGCCGGTAATAGAGGTCTCGTAAATTACGTAACCGTGGTTCTTCCGCCCCATAACTCAATCCGGACGGGCCTAAATAGCCTTTATCACGACTTCACGCGGGAAGACGGATAGTCCCCACCATTTCCAATCACGTAGGCTCCCGATCCCTTCTAAAACTGTTGGAAGGGGCTTACATCCTCCAGAGTATTGTCCTCTAACGCTTACCTTGGTTGCTTGCAACAATGAGGAGATAATTTCGCGGTCGGCCGACGATAATTAGTTGGTCCTATTGGCGATTTCCATCGTCCACTTTCTCACGGTATTTTATTGCTGTGAGTGACGACCTCGACATTTGGTTTTGGTGTGGGCCTCCCCCTCCCCCCTCCCTCATCCTCCCCCTCCCCCCTCCCTCCTCCTCCCCCCTATCGTGCCACTTTTATCGCTCCGCGGCATCAAAACGACTTTAATTCAAATACGATATGAAGTTTAAAATAAAACTTCTTTCTCGCTCTAACTTTAAATATTTACTCTCAAACCCACTGTCGCTTTTAGTGCATGTGACCTTCACGTCGCTTAAACGCAGTACAAAATTATAGCTGTTTCTAATAGAAACAAAGGTTCATTATTACTTTAGCTAGCTCAGTTACCCTTAGCAATAGGTTATGTTTGAACTTTAATGTTATTCCATAAAACATTTACACTAACAATAAAATAAGAATAAAGGGCAACTTTGCTTTTAGATCGCAATGGTTGTATTCAGGAGTCACCAGTTTCGGCGAAACGCGTCATAAACAATCTCGGGTATCGCCTGAATAAAGTCATTGTACCCTAATGGAAAATTTCTTACTATTTTTCTTATTTTTCTTCGAATATAGATTTCCCCAAATTTATGAATGCCTCTGCAAAATGTAAACATTTACTCTAAGAGGAGTTTTTTCGGGAATGGAGATATTCTAGTTAGAAAAGTGTCTGGTTATTCCGCATACACCTCAAACTCATGAACCTCGATTCTCAGTCGTTTATCGCAAATCGAGATATCTAAAACGTACGTCACTTCAAAGACTCTTACAACCATCGTATCAACAGTGACGAGGAAGTGCACATAACAGAAATACCGAAGGTGGAATTCCAGCGCTTCACCATAGCATTGCAAATCAGACTCGCTAACCATCCGTCAAGCAACCTACACCAACATCGAAGTAAATTAAACATTTAAAATTCGAATTACGGCAAATATTAAAGGAAATGAAAGAATGACCGACAGCTAAGCCGAAACTCTTCAATAAAGTGCGCATTGACGCTCAACCGCGTATAACAATAAGACATTGCGAAAGTTTTTCGCATTTTATTCTGGAAAACGTTCACAAAAACTATTCCCTCATCTATGTGGCTGCGCACACCATTAATAAAGACGCGAGATTGTCATCGGCCTTGAATTTTTAAACGTTCGCTGTATTTATTGCGTGGGTTCGCACTGAAATCGACCAACGCCCGACTGCTTATTCACTACGAGTAGCCCCCCACGCGCATTATAATACTAGCAGAAACTGATATTCATACGAATAACATTAGGTAAAACAGCTTTGAATCTAAAGACTAAAAGCATAAAAATCATATTAACCCTTCTACGCCAAAACCTAAAGCAGCGCGACTCCAGCAGACGCGATTTAAATTTCTCTGGAACTATAAGCGATAAAAAAAACTTCCTAGAAACATCTCCTACTACTGAATCAAGCGATTATTTTGACGGAAAATAAATGTTGTCGATACGCTGTGTAGCAGCTTAAAAAACGTAGCTTTGCATCGCATCAATAACGAATGTGATGGCACGGTTTCCTTGTCAATCCTGAGGCAGCTTCCGTCACTGTAATGTCTTATATAAAAAAATATTTTGTTTTGATGTATTGTTTTTTGGCGTTATCTGTAATATATTTTGAAGCGTGTGTGTTGTGTATTCGTTCATGGAACTCCTCCTAAACGATAAAAGTTAGAATAACCAAATTCTGTACGATTCTTCCTTACATCCTAACTTACGGAATGGTCAAGGTTTGGTCAACCGGGATTAATCACTGCTGCCAATATAGGGGATTAACTTTTTTCCATAAGATAACACGTATGAATCCATTTCTTGACTTGCAAGGTATTCTTCCATGAAAGCATTAAAATACGTAAATATGGACCGATTTTTTTCGTTTTTGCTTTATTCGACGACTAAAACTCTACACTATCTTACTCCTGCGAAGTTTACATGTTACACGGTCAAACTTTTCAGAAATACGTTATTTGTTGCGAAATTTTGTGGATCTTTCGTACCCCTCCCGGGCGTTGCCGATTCAATTAGCTTCAATGAAGCTTATAAATAGACGAAAGTTTAGCGTTATTCGCTTCGCACTTTTGTTTAAACAACGAAACGATCGATGTTTATGGATAGCAACGTAAATAGATACTGATTATAATTCAGGAAGCGTTTATTGATGAAAGTAATTGAACCTTCTTTCATCTATTGAATACTGGAATCTTACATTTTTTGTAAGTAAATTCAATATACTCTACATTATAATGTTTATTAACGTAAATAAGCTCACGTATCTGGTGTACATTTACCGGAGTCAAGTGTTCAATCATGGACAACTGTACGTTGCTCTTTCACGGGTTTCTTGCTTACAAGACAGAAAAGTAAATATTTCAGCGAGGCATAATTACACGAGAAATGAAGCTGGATTCGGCGAAAGTGATATGATGGGAAATAAAATTATCGTTATATCTGAATGCAATAGGCTCGGAAACGGATTGTTACAAGCAAATATGATTAATTATAAAGAAAAGCTAATTGCAATTTGAAAAGTATCTACTATATATTTTAAAGAGTTTGTATGTTGTGCTTAGGGTTACCAACTTTTAGATCTTCATGAACCGGAGATGTTACGGGTTGCCTACTTTAAGATGTTCATGAACCGGAGTTTGCTTGAAACCTGGATACTTTAGAAGAAACGTAATGTTAAATATATTCAATATTATGAAAGTCTCTCATGATTTTAGGACATATGATTAAAAATCGTTGTTTATTTTTTTAAATATTGCTAATTAGCGAAATTGTAAGAGCATCGTCAATTTAAGTTTTTTGTAAGAAACAAAATACAATGGAATTTAAAGTGCAAACTATCTTAATTCGAATCAGTTATGAAAAACGCAAAAACAGTCATAAAAAGGGCTTTCCGCTGCAATCGAAATTGAATCTGAGATTTGTGCTACTCACCCGGAGACCGGAGATTATGGCGATGACCCGGAGATCTCCGGCCCGAAAGCCGGAGGTTGGCAATCCTAGTTGTGCTGTACTAGCTTCACTAAATCCGTTGAAATTCAACGGGAAATTCTTCTAGTATGTAATAAAATGTATTGTTTTTTTTTTAATTAACGTGGTACGTGGTCAATACGCCACATTCCTCTCCAGAGTACTCCAACCACCTGTTTTTCATGCGTGTCACGTGACTATCTTGACCCATATCGCGGCATTCGAAATATCGTTACTGGAAGGTAAATTGGGTAATATGTGTCCGTCTAGTATCTACGGTGTTTTTATTTTTAAATGTTTTCAATGCTTTCTGTTATTTATTATTGCGTCAATGTTAGTTATATTATACGTATTTTGTTCTTAAATATTAGCAAAAAGTTATCTTTTAAGATATTTTTAAAATCTAAGACTCGGTAACCTAACCTTCTATTTCCTAATGAGTAGATAGACCAGAATTGGTATTTCATGATCTCCTCGATTTCAAGTATTTCCTTTATTTTGCCTCGTACTCTGTTAACAAATTCAACTGTAAAAAGACTTCACCACGTTGTTGCGTACATTAATCGTGTCTCCTACTGAACACGCAAATTATCTGAGTTTAAAACTCCACATCATTCCCTCATCTTACAAAATAAACTTCAGTATGGTTTCTAGTCTAAATAAACAAATAATACAATCACATTTTCCATTACTTTAATCTCTTAGGTTATTTATTCCGAATATTTACGCAACGCGATTAAAACAAATCTCCTATTTCAAATTTTCACCATATTTTGGGATACTAAAGATGAACTTTCCAAATATTTTGGCTCATTACCGCCAAGTTCCTTTTCTTCCCGTTTAAAAAAACACTTCCACAGCCTGATTTTGACTGCGGCGAGCTCATATATTTTTAACTTATCTCCAAACAGAAAAAAGACACTCTTTTTATACCTCCGCCACTGTGGTACAGAACTTCCACGCCCACGTACGTGCGAGATTCCAGTTTGCCGTGGAAAGAGAAGGGAAAGATAGACACCTGGATGCCCTACCTCCTAATCCCGCCAACCGCCTACTGAGACGCACGCCTCGCGTGGGCAATGTTATTACGGGACATGGGCGCGGACGGGAATTCAACGAAATCGATACGACACTCTCTCTCGAATCCAAGACAAACGAAAGAAAGAAAAACAGGAGTGGCGACCTCAGCGGGCGACTTTTTTCACGGCATTGCCGCGGGCGATTCGGCTGCTGTTCCCAATTGAAGTGACTTCGGTTTAGTGCCAAATAAATTATGCAGGTCACTCCAATAGACAAGATACGCTCGGGTAATCGCATTTCAAAAGTCTACACCAAACCGCTAAAATGACGGATGCTTCTATTTCCAAAGCGCATGCGATTTATCCAACCGTTTGAACGGTAAAGAAAATAGAAATGGTAAATAATCAACATACATTGTATGTTTTAAAATGAGAGGACGGTAAATCAGTGTTTCTAATACATTATTTATAGCCGCTACAATATCTAAAATTCGCCACCATATTTCATACCAATAAGAGGCGCAATATAAAATTCTTCGCTATGTCTGTAATACATTTTTAGACTACGATGAACTAAATTGTTGTTAGCTAGGTATTTTTACTTCGACAAAAAAATGATATCGCTACCTAACAGTCCTTTACACCTTTTTATCGACTACAATTCCCGAGTGATAAGCGATATATTACTTTGAATGAATACAGAACTTTTAACCCAAAAGGAGCTTGATTTATTTTTGTAAATGTCAAATTTTAAAACGTGTTTAAATTTTTATGTAGATTTCAACAATAAAAACAATAAAAATAACTATAATAATATAACTAGTTTGAATAATTAGATCTCGGAAAAAAATAAAAGACAAAAAGAGAATACTCTTTAGAATTTAAAAAAAACTTCCCAAACAGCTGCCTTTTTAAAATTTAGATTTCGCACAAATATAATGAAGAAAATTAAGACTACAGATATATCGATATGTGCTTTATTTTTGCCTAGAACGAAATTTAAAAAATCTTTAAAGTTTCAAAGAAGATAACGAAATACGAACACAAAATCCGCAGATAAAAAAGAGTCGACACAGCAGGAAAACCACACAATGGGAAATATAATTTGATAGTGCTTGCGCAAACACGTACCCTTACAACCACATATAAACTTTCGCGTTCTCTTAGTATAAATTGATCTTCGCAAACACGATTGCGGAGAGAGAGAGAGCGCGGTATATATAATGTTCCCGCTTCGTTTTCCATTAAAACACCATCCGAACGGTGCGAAGCGACCCAAAAAGAAAGAAAATTGTAATCCCCCAGTCCGAGAAAGAGATATACGCGCATTAATCCATCCCTTTTCATTCGACAAATCCGGGATTCATCTCAAACGACGACTTTATACGGATATTCTCCTATCTTCGCGGAAAAATGAACGCGGGGGCATTTTTTTCCTTTCTCCAGCCTCCCATCCCCTGCCGCCGCAATATTTCTTCCAGACCTTCCTTACGTCGTGAGGGATTGCTCGCCGACCTTCGCCAACGTAACTCTTTCCCGTGAAATGAAGGCGTCTCTTATGTGTGCGGCGGCGCGAATTCTTCCCAGAATCCCTCGCGGCCGGAAGAGCAAAAGGTATGAAAGGAGGGTTTTGTGAGAGGGTGGGAAATGAGAAGAGGAGAATGAGAGTATGGGGGGAGGAGGGGGGAGGGGGGGTGAAAGAAAAATGGGTCGACCCCATTTCTCTTACTGCTATACGGTCCGTTTATTCTTTTCCCTTCGTCATCTGTTCAATCCCGTTTTGCGGAAAACAAATGAATGTAGAAAAGAAAAAAATTTACGTTCCTATTCTTTCTCGCTCCCTCTCTCTTTCTCTCGAGGGTTGTTTAATGCCGACTGTCATCAATTATTCTGAGAAAAGCTGGACTCGGAGAAGAAAAATTACTTGTAATGATTTCATGAACAAAATGTAAAACGAATTTAAATTTTTATGGAAGGATTTTGTGATGTAGATCCGTGCACTACGTTCTTCCCAATAAGACACCAGTGCCGTTATTGTTTTTTAGAAAATAAAGAAATCGACGCTAATTTATCAACAGCAATTACTATAATGCCATATGCTCTTGAGATTTCAAACAGAGCATTCTTCGTCCACGGAGCCTCATCTTGTACTTAATTATACATTCATAAGAAGATTATGAAAAACTATAAGTTCATTTCACCTACTAGGCAGCCGTCACCAATGGTGCTCACCTAAAAGAGATTCTAAAAGACCTATTTTGAATAAAATAAAATACTGGACCGGTAATTTCAATGTAATTATTTTCTTTATAAATCGTGAGTGCTATTACAATAAAGACGGATATTATAAGTTGCTTTTTTTCGTTCGTATTTGATCTGGAATAACCATGCTTTCGCTTGGATTTTACATCAGCTACCATCGGATAACCTCATTAGCAGTGCACGCAATACGTTATCCTACGACGCAGAAGTACAAAGGAACGAATTCTACACGCACTATGGCTCCGCAAAGAACCATCCAATGCTTTGAAACGAAAACAAAATGTAAAATTCGCGGATTTCACAGGTCCGAGTTTTTCCTCTTTCTTCCTATTCCAGATAACACTTCAAGAGTGTTTGAATATTCTTCAGGAAGTTATTAAAATAAGAGATACATGAAATTTTCATCATACCCGCAGCGTGCAATGCTCCTGAATATTCTGCGAGACTTTCTTCTGAAAAATAAACTAAAAAGTCTATCCACTCTTGTATCCTCGCATAACGCTGAAGAATAAGAGAGAAAAATTCTTGAAAAAAAAGAAACCCGCACAGTTCGGAGTTCCAAAACAACTCGGCAGTTAAGTAGTTCACTCGAACGAGGACGTGCCTATCAACACAAAAGCAATGGCAGTTTTCGGTTGCCATGATTCTGAATTAAAGAGATAATATGATTTTTCCGAACGTGCTAGTAAAAGATGAACATTGTGAAAATATTTTGTCTGTCACGTGTTCACCTTATGAGTAACCCCGCCGTGAAACAGGAACACGTAAACGCAATAGGGTGAAGGTAATGATATAATTTTGACGAGTTGAATAAAAAAACTGAAACATATTTTATTCATTAAGTTTTAACAAAAAAGTAAATTATAGTCAATATATTACATAGAAAAAAGATAAAAATTTTATATATTCTATATAAGTCCGGTATAAACAGCAGAAAAAAAATAATATACTGAAAAATATTTGACATATGATACAATTATAGTAACTATAAAGCAAAGGATTCTTTTTTAGAATCTACTATTAATGAATTACCACGGATGGCGACTACTTTATATCATAAAAGCGTATCTGGCTTTCCAAACCTTACTGGAAAAACATAGCTCTGTAAATCCAGATTTTGGCTATGACTTAAACATTATACACTTAAATGATCTATTAAATAAGTATATTATAATTCAAATATTTAAATTACTCTTCACTAAGTGAATGAAAAATTGTTAATAAAGCAATCCCTATCTTTCAATGACATAATCTATAAAGATATTAATACTTATACTTCTTTATAGCATATTAAAATCATCTGTTAAATAATTTTTCACACATTCGTAACGACAATGCAATAAACATAACCTAGAATTACACTCATCACTTAAACGCTAATAGGTAAATAAACACATTAGGATCGACCCCAAAGCTTAACGCTATGTCCTTAAATATTTCAAGAGCGACTTAGATGTGTAAAATGAAAACGCAAAACTTTCCGATGGGGTCAGAAGGTTAAATGGGAAAGGTAAGGAAGGTAAATCGCCATTACGCTCTTGCAAAGTTACCTCCGTAACCTCTTAACTCCTCCATCTCTCCACGTGTCCAATCACGGCCCTCGATCTATCTCACCTTCCCACTCCACGACGCTACTTAAAAAGCATCAAGTTCCCGTCCTCGCGATAATAAAAAACTTCACGTCCTGCAAAGAGGCTACGTAGGAGACGGGAAGATGTGAGAAGCGGCAGAAAAAGGATTACGAACCACGTCTATTTGTCAGGGAAAGAAATTTAGGAGTGCATATAAATCCCCTGGAAAAGGTACCGAAAAAAATTTAAAAAGAACGCGAAAAGAAGGATGGACGCTTGAGGACACTCCGAGACGTTCATTCAACTTTGAAAGTTTTTACATTTTTTCCTCGATCTTCCTTTAAATTTTCATCACGCCGTTAGTATCCAACGAGATCTGATAGTTTAGCATGGAAGGATTCGCATCGACGGTATCTTGAGACGGTAATAAATAAAGTCTCATCTATAGATTGCAGAATATAACGCTTTGAGAAGGAAAAGGGCAATCTTCCGTCAAAAGTTTAATTCCTGAATGACTGACTTTCGGTATTTTGCTCCGTTTTTGTACTGCAGAAAAATAAAAAAGCAGCTAATGAATTAACTTTGCTGAAGTATCTGTTGAAAGAAACAAAAAATGATCCTTTTCAATTTTCAGGAAACGGTTGAATAGCGAATACATTCGTTTTAATTAACGAAACAATCAGTCGTAAAAAATAAAAAAACGTTTACTCAGTCTGATTATTATTTTCTAACGATAATTAATTTTTTAAATTATAAAAGGTCAAGTCGTATAAATTATGTACTCATCACTTATTATTTCGTATAAATGGCGTGTACATATACGATTAAAGAATTGTAAGAAAAGTTTAACAAATTTCCAAATAACCACTAAGAATTAAGCTTTACAAATTCTCGGCATTTCTATCTTAACTTTTCAATAATTCATGCTCATCTATCTACTACAATATATTTTGAAGCGTGTGTTTGTGTGTTCGTTCATGGAACTCCTCCTAAGCGATAAAAGCTAGAATAACCAAATTTGGTAAGATTCTTCCTTACATCCTAACTTAGGAAATGGTCAAGGTTTGGTCAACCGGGATTAATCAGTGCTGCCAATATAGGGGATTAACTTTTTTCCATAAGATAACACGTATGAATCCATTTCTTGACTTGCATGAAAGCATTAAAATACGTAAATATGGACCGATTTTTTTCGTTTTTGCTTTATTCCACGACTAAAACTCTACACTATCTTATTCCTGCGAAGTTTATATGTTAAACGGTCAAACTTTTCAGAAATACGCGTTGCCGATTCAGTTAGCTTCAATGAAGCTTATAAATAGAGGAAAGTTTAGCGTTATTCGATTCGCACTTATGTTTAAGCAACGAAATGATCGATGTTTATGGATAGCAACGTAAATAGATACTGATTATTATACAGGAAGCGGTTATTGATGAAAGTAATTGAACCCTCTTTCGTCTATTGAATACTGGAATCTTACATTTTTTGTAAGTAAAATCATTATATTCTACATTATAATGTTTATTAACGTAAATAAGGTCACGTATCCGGTGTACATTTACCAGTCAGTGTTCAATCATGGACAACTGTACGTTGCTTTTTCAAGGCATAAAAGTAAATATTTCAGCGCGCATAATTACACAAGAAATGAAGCTGGATTTGGCGAAAGTAATATGATAGGAAATAAAATTATCTTTATATTTGAATGCAATAGGCTCGGAAACGGATTGTTACAAGCAAGTATGATTAATTGTTAAGAAAAGATAATTGTAATTTTAAAAGTATCTACTATATATTTTAAAGAGTTTGTATGTTGTGCTGTAGTAGTTTCACTAAATCCGTTTAAATTCAACTAGAAATTCTGCTAGTCCTAAATACTGGGATACGTAATAATTACATTCACTGTATTATCTGAATATCTAGAAAAATAAAAATGTTCAAAACATCACAACATTAAAGCATTCAAATTCTGTACATTTTCACCGACAATTTCCACTGCGAGGAAACAAAATTCTCGACTCGACTTCAATAAACATAATTTAGCATGACGCGGCAAAATTTCGAATCAGATGACAAACAATAATGTAAACATTTGCTGAAACGCGAAGCAAAATCTGCAAAACGCAACAGCCAAGAGCACGTTCTCCCTGATAATTGCAGTAACGGGTAGGCAAAGATACATTTTATTAGTATCTCATGGGATCTAAATCTGTATTTTTTATTAAAGACGATAAAAGGTTCCTACCCAGAGGAAATTAGCATATTCCCTAAAAACGATCAATCAACTTAGGTTTAACTTCGGATAACAAATCTAGATAAAAACACTGCCCTCGAAGGCATGGATATCGTGCAAAACCGGTTGGCTGAAAAGAATATAATTAAGATCAGCGGCCGTAGATCAGTTTGCTAGGCGAGAACACGCGTGGGTGTTAGAGCCGCCGTTTCAGCACCTAAAAGAACCTTATTTAGGTTGGACGTTGATTTCAAGATAACTTAAAGGTCTCTTGAGAGGGACAGCAATTAAGGACATAACAATGATATATATATATAAGGCTCTGCATTATGCTATTCCAGGTATCTATAACTCAAATCAAGCATTGCCGCGTGTCCCATGAAAGTACCCTTCCAAATCCGTGGGCTGCATTTCTTTAACAACGTTCCTTTTTACATACACTGTGTTGGGTGTTTGAAACTCCTGGGTTATTATAAATTACCATATTTTTAAAATAACTTTATGACAATTATTTCATAATTGATCATGGTAATTATAATGATGCATTAGTGCAAAAGTTGCAAATACAACTAATATGTAAAATAATTAAATTTGATTTTACCTTGCCTTTATAGCCCAACAATTCTTCGATAGAATAAGCCAGCGAACTCACCTGTAAAAAGAAAGACATGTTTTATTAATTGAAAGTTGTAATCATATGAACTACAAATTTAAGATAATGAGATATAGATTACAATTTTTTACTCAATATTACGTTAATGTGCTAAACATGTTATACTCGCCTTTCGCGAATACGTCTATCGAAAAAGACCTTTGATCATTTAATACCGATTTCATTGCATTAAGTATGTTAAGAGTACAGCCATATGGCAAGATTTCTGGCATAATAATTTATAATTGTATTATATTAATAACTGAGTTTATTATTAAAACAAAGAATCTTCAAACAATAAATCTGCCCACATGCTGGCATGATGATCAGACTGTGCTAGTATCAATATTTCTTGTCCTCGGTAATTTCCGTGCATATGCACTTACTAGGGAGCAAGCCCCCAGCTCGCCAACCACCCCCCCCCCCCCTCCCCTCCTTTGCTCGCCGTTTCTTCGTTCCTACCATGTACCTATTAGGTTTAGATTAGTTTAACGGGAGTATATCTTCAATATGATTTTAATGAATATATTTTACCGAGGACAAAAATACCCGTAACCACGGAATCTTTGTATTAATATGTTAAAAAATTTACCAAAACTCGAGTATGAATTCAAAATATGAGCGAATTAGAATGAGACTGAGTATTCGACGGTAAGAATAAGAATCCTCATTCATTTTGACGTGTTTTAGTGCAAATTTCGTGTCGATATCCTAATTTTAAGATATTTTAAAGAGTGAAAGAATGAAAGCCTTCAAACTAAAATGGTGATTTTTACGTGTTATCTTATGGGAAACGACATTCATCCTCTGGAGTCGAACCCGTGACCTTTTTCGAAATCTTTTTAAAGTTATAACGTAGAGATTCATTAACACTGAAATTTCTCAAAATTTCAGGCTTCTAAGTTTATTTCTAATCGAGTTATCTGCAAAATTAGAGCGTTACGCATCATGATGACCATTAAGATTTTATAATATAGAGAGAAATAAAGGCTTAAAGATCGAAAATAAGATTAAAACCTGCTCGAAATGACCGAAGATATGAATTTAATGCAAATAAATAGAACGTAGTATTCATGTTATTTATATTTTTTTATCTATATTACTAAAATCCTATTTCTGGTTGTCTCTCTCTCTCTTTAACGCTCTATACCTCAGCCATTTTTAATCTCCGGGAATTTCGGCCCTCTAAGTTTATTTTTTATGGAGTTATTCAACTAATTTTCTTCATTTGTTATTAATTACCAAACATACATATCTTATAAAATATATTCATGAAACTCATATTCAAAACATATTCCCGTTAAACTAATGTATATCCAATAGATATATGTTAGGAACGAAGAACAGCGAGCAAAGAGGGGGGGGGGGGGTTTAGCCCTCTAGTACATACATAAATTAATATGCTAAAATATTATGAGTTTGGTTTGTATGGCATGCTTGTTTTCGTTGCTACATCAAATATTTCTCTCAATCGCTATATATTCCGCAGGACATGATAAACGGTGTATATAGATTATGAATGTATAATGTAATGCGAAAGGCAATTAACATTCAGAAAACGTGAGAAGCAAATGAATTAAGTAAATTTCGCGTTATTCTTCGATTTGTTTAAAATCACTTTGAAATCGAGTGATATGTTCGAAAGCCAACAATGAATGTTGCCATGGAGAACCCTCATAAAACGGCGATGAAATCGCCTAAAATCCAAAAATAAACACAATTTTCGAGCAATTTCGAATTCAAAGCGAAATTATACCACATGAATAATAAACTTTATTCAATTCCCCGTAGGATTATATAAATTTCGTGTCGATAGTTCAATATTTTCACCTTTTAAAATTATAATTAAAAAATTCCTGCATTCTGAATTCGAGGCATTCTCATATTATTCAAATGGAAAACAAAAATAATTATTTAAACCTTTCACACATAATATTCCGGTGCGAAAAGTAGTGCATTCGGCTAGTTTAAGCAGCAGGATTGATTATACAATTATTGTTTTTAAGGAACAAACACGCACTTCAAAATATTTGTGTAGAGAAGAGTAAAAAAATAAAATAAATTTCCATCCAAGCTTCACCACGGAAAACGAACGAAATATTAGCGTTTGATTAAAAATAAGCAGTTAAGTAACAAAAATCGAAGAAGTTCTTGTATTACGTATCTCCAACAGCCATAACAAGGTTATGATAACCTAAGATTAGTTACATATTTGTTTTTTCAATTTTTTGTACTTAAGTGCTTATTTTTTTTTTTAATGTTTTCAGTCATAAGAATAGCTCGATGATTCCCTGGTGAATTAGCGATTAACATAAGAGAGACATTCGTCCCGCAATAAATACGTTTATGAAATCATCGCGAAATAATTTTACATATTCTACCGCCCCCCTCGTCGAACAAACTCTTGCTTTATTACCCAGCATATTCCAAAGTGTTCATCCTTAAATGTCTTATCCTTAACGTTAGTCTACACGCACCTTATCTAAAAGCCGACTCGTGATTCTAAATCGCGTCAATTATGCAAACAAACACGAGGAGAACGGGCGGACTAGAGACTTTATTTCCTCGGCTTCTTATTTTTCTCTCCCTTTCTCTCCTCGCGAAATAAAACGTGCTAATTAAGTTTTATCGCCGCGAGATGTCTCAAAAGACCAAAGCTACGTGATTCAACGATAAAACACGCTGTTTTATTATTCCTACGCCAAGTCCTTTGCAGAGAGAGAGAGAGAGAGAGGTCCTTTTCGAAGTACGAAAAAACCGTGCGAGAAGAGACCGATGAAGCGCGGAGCGATGGGATTCGACAGCACATTACGGTCGCCCGCATTTTCGCTCGGGAGAATGGAGACAGAAGAGGGGGGGCGGAAATGACACAGCCACCCAATTAAGAGAAGTCCGAGGATAGAATATCAGTGCCAAGTAGATACGATCTGAAAAAAAAGGATTTCTTTTTATTTTTTGCTCGCGTCCGTTCGGGGATTTGATTCACGCTATTTTTTTTTCCCCTCAACTAGGAGGGAAGATTTTTCATTTTCTCTCTTTTTTTTCCCGATCTTACTCTAAAACGACAGCTGGGGAGAACAGGACGAGATGGAGAGCGGGAGTGGGGAGGAGGGCGGGAAGAGAAATAAAGAATGGTGAAGAAGAGAAAGGAAGTACATAGGTTGGGCCGGGCCCGGTGATATATGGTTGAAACTTACGTGCGTCCCAGGGCAAGCCAAAAATAAAAAATAAAAAAAAGACCCTCGGGAGGCTCACCAGGGATCCCCTTAATAAAGGTCTTCCGATTTAAATTTTATATAAGGATATAATTTAATTGCGCAGACTGCGGCGCCATTCTTTTATTTCTGACTCTTGACAAATATATCTCACGGGGAAACTTCGGGGCACCAAGGAAACTCTTCGACAGGTTCAAAAATCAATGAAAGACCTTAAACAACTTGCAATAACAAGTTCGTATCTAGGCTGCATACGAGCTCCATAATGCCACTGAATTTTTCAATGCGTATTTAATTCGAAAAAATAGTTCTTCCTTACATAGAAAAGACCAACTTCAAAGTAATTATCAATCTCACAAAAAATAATGAAAAATTAAAGGGAAACTTTTCCAATCGTTCATTCTAACTACTCTTTTTACGATCAATGACCAATGGATAAATGCTGACAACATTCACTGAGTGAGTGAAGTATGGACGTGATTGACTCAATTATTTTATCACTAAGATAATCAATGAACAAATACTTATAAGATGATAATTAGCATTTGATATTTAAGGAAAATAAAAGTCAATCTTTTTTTTTACCGTGATAAATTAATGATTTTGGCAGCGATAAAAACTTCGGAGAACCAGATGCTCACATCGGGTGAAAATCAGCCATCATCAGCGATAATTCACCGAACGTATCTGCAAAATATACTTGCATCATATAGTCGAATTTCCCAAGAAATCGCAACGTCGTCGTACTCCTTAGTGACCTTTATTGACTCCCTTTGCGCCGAAGCTACCTTCATCTTTTGCTCCCCCTTCTCTCTTCCATTCCCGACCCGGCAAAATCACCGCTCCGCATACTGTAATGGAGAAGTTAAGCGTGACAGAACCCCCCCTCCCCTCACCCCTCTCCCCTCCCCTCTCCCCTCCCCTCTCCCCCCCAACCCCTTGCGGTGAGGTCGCGGATTCGAATCAAAGGCGCGCGGAAATGGATGGCGGGGATTAAGAGGTTAGACGGAGGAGAGGAAAAGCTCATTCCGAGATAGGAGAGAGAGAGAGAGAGAAAAGACTCTGTCTGACCGTGATGAGACATGGATGATGGCGTGACTGTCTTTCAGGAAATTAAGAACGACGGAGGCGGCAATGAACTTTTACGCTCCGCGTGATGACCGCGTATTAATTTTCCGTCTCTCCTTCTTCCTCGTACGTCTTTCTAAATATATTTCTTGCTCGCAATAACATCGCTGCACACTTGTTGGCCTATGAGTGAGTGGCGCTGATCTCCTATCAAATAATATGATCCAAGATAAGGCTTTGTAGAATATGTCATTTAAGGCGCTATAATCGCTCATGAAATAAAATCCTGCATTGATTCGAATAAAAACGAAATACGCTGAACTATCGAAAACTTAATGCATTCGTTGCTTAGTTGGAGGAAGCCCAGTGGACACTTACCTAGATCGTGTGTCCTCAGCACCCCTAGCGGCTCTCAGATTTAGGTAAGTGTCCACTGGGCTTCCTCCAACACCTTGTTGCCATCTTTATTATTATCTTTCCTTTTCTTTAAGCATTTATTTATATATATATATATATATAGTATACATATATATAGCATATATATAGCATATATATATATATATATTTGCTTTCAAAAATTCAGATATATGAAAAATAATTTGTAGAATTTACAGACTGAATTCAATACATCTCGAAATTTGTGTCTGCATCACTCCATTTTTAGTTTTGTGTCACCCATTTTTTCAGATCAATTTTTGGGGGCGTTTCGCTTCCAGCGTGAGCGCCTATTATTGTCAGTCTGTCCGTCCGTCTGTCTGTCTTTCCGTCCGTCCGCATGTTCGTTCTCGGCTTCAACCGAACGGATTTTTATGAAATTTGATATTAAGGACTTACAGAAAAGATAATAAGAAAATCACATAACTGAATCAGGTACGCCAATCAGGGGTACCACTTTACTGGTGACAAAAAGTGAACTTTCCATCGCATCTCGTAAATTATTGGTCAAATAAAACATGTAGAAATAGTCCTCACAAACAAACATTTAATTTACTTACGTGTGCATGCAATATTATTAAATGGAAAGAAAATGGATTTTTTATGAATAAGAAAAGAACTTTAAAACGCTATTTCCCTTACGTACACATATATAATTTCTTTCAAATACTTCATGGCACAAAACTAAATCAGATCTTCGTGCTTATACCAAAGTGTTATATGTATATAAAATTTAATAATAATATGGCAAGTACTTTTCAAGTTAGAGCGGCCACAATCACATACACACACAGACATCATTCCGAAAATAGTGTAAACGTGTTCTAGGGACCTCAAAACGTGTAATTCCGTTGAAATCTCGAAGTCGATTTTTTCATGAAAACAATACTTTCTCTATACTACGTATATGGAGAAAGTAAAAATAGTAGTTCCAAAACCAATGTTTTTGATCCGAACGCATAAAAAAGTCAACAATTATTTCCTGCGTTGATCTCCTTTGGGTATATATTTTATTCTCTTTGCCATTCAAATTATGGCTTAAACTCTACCAAACAAGTCATATGTATGTTGTAAATGCTACGTCATGTGCCAGATGAACACGAACTGCATTTAAAGATTTGTTTCACGATCCAGAATTATAAACGCTGCAGGAAATAAGTTTCACATCTGTTTGTCAAAAAAACAGAGCCATTTCATTCGTAACATTCTCTCCCCACTTAAAATTCTAAATAGATTGCATCTCAAACTTGGTGAGACTGCTTCGGCGTATTTAATTTAAGAAGCGATGCCGACGGCGTCTCCCTAGTCCAATAAAGACGGATTTTTTATTCCATCCTTTCTTTCTCTAACATAATTTAGTTTCCGTCGAGACGTGTACGCTTTTTTTTCGCGACGAATTATTTTTGTTGGAATTCGGTTTTTTTTCATTTGCACTGAGCGACCTCATTCGGTGTATTTATATTTTTCTTCCCGGACTTTTGGAATGGGATTCGCGTAATTGCATTACCATGCATTCGTTTTTTTCTGGCTTTTACTTGCTCCGGGTCGAGGTAAATTTCAGATTAAAACTTTGTTCGCGTACTCTCCTGACGTTTACCATCGGAATGGTTTTGATCGCCCATAAAGCGAGTTAAACGCGTGCACTTATTAAACGCAAATGTGAAACAGTATTCTTCACTGAGCGACAATTTAACGCTAAAATTCTATATACGCGCAAGTGTAAATTTTCAGCTCTGTACGTAGCCGTATTACAAACCTGAACTTCGCGTAAAATTTCACTCATTATTAGCTACTTACGAAGCGTTTTCAGAATTTCGAACTTATCTTTACGTTGACTTTAGTTTATCGTCGACCTGTTGTTAGGTTCAAGTTAACCAAATCTAAATTATATAAAAGACTTTCTCTCTTTGTCAGTAATGCTTTTTGAAGCTTAATATCTCGCAAACGACTGAACCGAATTTGATGAAATTTTCAGGATAGCATCATGATATAATAACAAAACGTTTTAAAGGATCTAACTCAAGATCAAAGACCCGGGTTCGACTCTAAGGGGTTATTTCCATTTCCAATAAGATAGCACGTAATTTCACGTAAAAATGAACTTTTCGACGCGCAGGCTTTCATTCTTTTTTTAGATTAAAATTGGAAAGAATTGACCTACGAACATCGGATGTGAATCATTTTGAAAAAACAATATAAAGATTCTTATTCTGTTCCTCTTTTTCCGCCTACATTTCAAAATCGCTCAATTTAAACGTTTAATTCACACAGTTTGAGGAAATCTAACCATTTTAAAGGGATGTTGCCTTGCCTACCAATTCCATTGTTAGACCTCGATATCATATTGTTATTTCAATCCTTATGGGTGTAAACGTGATTTGATTGCTTTTAATACGAGAGAGAGTGAGGGAGGGGACAAAGGGAGGAGGAGGGAAGGAGGGTGACAGAGGGAAGGAGAGGGAGGTAGAGGAAGGGAGAGGGGAAGGAGAGAGGTGAAGAGAGTGAGAGAGGGGGAATGAAGGAGAGGGAAATGACTTTCAATACAATTTATGTTTCTGTTGCCAATTTAATCTCCATAAATAGCTTGAACGATGGAATCTTTACTCCCGTTGATATTTCAACGGGCATTACGCTAGTTCTTAATAAAATGTGCTTTGTATTACTACCACGTAATGCGCTTCATTTTCTAATAATTTTGATTATAACGATAATGTTTTCAAAATTTCCCGAATCTATAATAATAATAATACACAGTTTTTGTCTGTCTGGAGAATACAGTAGTGCTATCTATCAGCGCGTGCAGGTTTTTATTTTTTTGGAAATCAAAATTAGAAGGAATTAACCTACGATCTTCGGATCTGAACCATTTTGAAGAAAAAATCACGTTTCTTATTCTGTTCATCTTTTTCCGCCTACAGTTCGAAAGCGCTCATGTTAAACGTTTATTTTACATATTTTGTGGAAATCTTGCCATTTTAACGGGATGTTGCCTTGGCTACCACTTATATTGTTAGACTATTAAAAATATTTATTTAAAAAAATCTTTATCTATATTGTTAGACCTCAAAATTCTATTGTTATATCAATCCTTGTGGATGTAAGCGTGATTTGAATGCTTTTAATACGAGATAGAGAGATGGAGGGAGGGAGAGAGAGGGAGGGAGGGAGAGGGAGGGAGAGGGACGGAGAGAGAGAGAGAAAGGGAGGGATAGAGAGAGAGAGAGGGAGAGAGAGGGAGAGAGAGGGAGGGAAAGAGAGGAAGGGAGAGAGAGGGAGGAAGGGAGAGAGAGGGAGGGAGGGAGAGAGAGGGAGGGAAAGAGAGGGAGGGAAAGAGAGGAAGGGAGAGAGAGGGAGGGAGGGAGGGAGAGAGAGGGAGGGAGAGAGAGGGAGAGAGAGGGAGAGAGAGGGAGGGAGAGAGAGGGAGGGAGAGAGAGCGAGGGGGAGAGAGCGAGGGGGAGAGAGCGAGGGGGAGAGAGCGAGGGGAAGAGAGGGAGAGGGAGGGAGGGAGAGAGGGGAGGGAGGTGGAGAAGGGAAGGAGAGGGTGGAAGGGAACGGGAGGGAGGGAGAGGGGGGGGGGGGGAGGCAACTATTTTAAGTTTAACAAAAGATATCCCGTCATATTGACAGACTTTTATAATAGTTTATATATAAAAAGCACATTTAAGTGTTTCCTCACATTAATTGTTTGGAGAACTAAGAAATTTTAAGCAATCCTAACGAAAGATTCTAAATTCATTTATCGGACGCGGGGTGCTGGACGCTATTACAAAACCTATTTATTTTATTTTAATTACAATGAAAAACTTTTCTCAATTTCCATAAAAAGTTAGAATAAGCAGATGCGCATTTAAACTACAAAGCAGCCTCATCGGTGGTAATTCGTCAATAGTAGTCTGAATTTCCCAATCCTTTCATGAATTTCGGAAAAACATGGTTTCGCAATTTTGATCTCAGCCACAAAAGGTTGCTAGATAATTCGTTTTTTACGTTCGATCAGACATTGAAATCGTTAAATTCCGGCTTTAAGTTAAAAATTTTCTACCAGAGACCACGATAATCGTCAATTCGCGAGTTGAAACAGCTTTCCAAAGCAGCTCACCTCTGCTGAAGCAATGGTGGTTACTCCTATTTTAAAGTTCCACGGAGGAGGAGAATAAAGAAAGCGCACTTGCGCAAAGGAAAGATGAGAGAAACCCTGCACCTGGGCATTACCCGACCACCGAAGACACGCACACCAACTGGCTTCCGTTAATTTTATGGCGACGATTCTCTTTCTGGCACTTAAAAGCGGCAAACATGGGTCATAACGATCCAAAAGTGCGAGGAAACGCGTATATATATTAATGCGAAATTCTTCGCAAAGAAGTGTTTTATTTTTAATTAATTACGAAAACTTGCGGTCATGTCACAATCAAAAGATTTGAATTAATGCTCAACAGTTTCGTGGCGTGTTTTTATTGTTTTTAATTAAACCCAGAAAATTAAAGTAATAATGAGCTGCAGCTTTAGATAATTAACATCGCCGGTTTAAGGACCCGTAATCTTTCAACCGCGAAGTCAGGTGCGCCATGACGGTCGCAATGAAGCGCTTTAGCGTGAAATGCTTCACGTGTTTATCAAATGTGAACTAGAAATGCTCTAGAAAAAATCATCTCAGGCCGTTAAGGAGTATCTGCGCTTAGGAAATTTTATTTCAAGTCATGGAATATAAATTTGTCGCTTGTGAAATCGAACCGAATAAATCATATTACGCAGAATGCTATAGGTACAGCAGACTCTCCTTAATTTTCAATTTCATTGCTAACTTTAAGCGGATAAAAACAATAAACAGGAGGGTACTCTTCGCTTATAGAGACTATTTCTTTGACCAAACAACTGTAAGTTTGCATGGTCATAATATGTTTAAATAATTTTTAAAATAAAAAAACGTTTTACACTTCGGGAGAGCAATATTCAACCATATTTTTGATGATCTCTTCAAATAAATCTTTTCTTGCATTCTTGAGAACTACATGAATTCTGCTAAGTACGATTTGAGAAACTGGTGGTGGGTTCACTTTCTGAATTTTTTCTCTTCATAACAGCCAAAATAATTCTTTAAAAAATCGGTACAACATATATTGTACAAAGTATATAGTAATGCGTCGTTATTTATCTTCTGAAAATATGAGTTATGTAGAATCGTTATAAGCATCAACTTAAATAACTATAAGAAATTTGATGAAAATCGCATGAACCGTTTTTTATATAATCCAATTGTTATTAAAGTTGCCCAAGAATAAACTAGCCTTATATTCATTTTTTTATAAATATGAAATATGTAGCATTATTTCAGACGTAAACTCAAGTATGTAACTGTACGAAATTTGATCAAACTCGTTAGTGCCGTTTTTGAGAAAATCAAATTGTTTTTAAAAATGCGTAGAATAAACTTCCCTAAATTATTGTGCAATGTCAACCATCTCTTTATAGCTTCTATTCTGTATGATAAAATGCCTAAGCACGAGATTTCATTCATTTTCGCTCTACCGTTTAGGCTCTAGAGCCGCAAACAGACAGACAGACGGCATTGCGAAAACCACTTTTTCGGACTCAGCTACACCTAAACCGTATATTTCCGTAAAAATCTCGATGTCGAATTTTTTCGCGATTACAATATTTGCTCTATATATAGGTAAACTTCGTATATAAGAAAGTAAAAACGAACCAACCAAAAATAGCCCATACAGTCGAAAAAGACCAACAGAAGTATTCCTTTAACTTGATTCGGTTTTGAAATTTCGCGTCTGATTGCAATAACCGGCCGATAACTTTATTTACGTTGCTATTTTGAATTAACGTCTAGCAAAAGTATAGATAATGAAGCGTTTTAATTTTAGTATTTAATTCATGTTTACCCATCATTTTCGCTTTCTTTTACGAGTAATTACACTAATATGTACCGAAACACTACCTGAATAAATCTCCGAGTTGTAAACTAATTCGAGTAACAGAGGTTAGAGTAATAGAAACTAGACAAAAGTCTTTTCACTCTTCTAATATGCACGTCCTCTCGACAGCTACTATCTACGTCGTCCTGTTAACTGCCTCCGGCGCATTTCACCCCATCAATCCGTATGCTACTTAACTCACACCCTCATTCGTTCTTCTCCTGAGCGTGATGGGCCCGTTTTTTTCCTAGGCCCTCCGCTCCGCCTGTAATATAGAAGAAGGGGTAGGGTGTCACACCTGTGTGTGTGTGTTTATCCCTTCGACCCTCAGAGAGGGAGAGAAAGTGAACCTAAGTGAATTACTAGAGTGACCAAACTGAACGGTCTTTTCATCCTTTTCCTAAATTAGTTGTGTTTGCTTCTATTTAGTTCCCATACAACGTCAGTTTCTTGCTGTTAGCGTATGCTCTTCGTGTAGCGTTCATCTTTTTTCATGCACTAACCAGTATAAATGAAATAAAATCAACAAATTATGGCATAGCGTCTGGACAAACGACAAAAGTCGTAGCACTTGTTTGTGCTACGAACGTATTTTCTTTTGAGTTTTTATATAAGAAACAGTTTTTTTAGTATATCACACCTATTTCGAATGCTGGAGTGTGCATTAAAGGACTTGAGGTATGTCTCTCAAGGATCACTTCCCCTCACCCCCAATTTCCCATAAGTCCTGGCCTTCGCCACGCGCGAGATGAATCAGGAACGTAACCCTGCGGTTGACGAAGGACCAATGTACTTAAATAGCTGCGAAAATTGTTTAAAATAAGAGTTACAAAAATCCAGGTGTCAACAAAGGGTGAAGTGGACTAACTGATTACAGTATGTTACATTAAGAAATGAGAATTTTTAATATTTATATATCAGCACATAAACAGGACAGAAATAACATCTTCAAAATCAATAAAAGCTGCACTGAAGAAATTAGCAAGAATGTTAACTTTATCCTCAGTTTTTTCTTTCGAAATAATATAGTAATTCGCACATTTTATTCGTAAATCATGCACGAATAATGCAACGCCGTTCGTATGGGACCAAGCAATTTGTCAAGCGCCGCCCGTGTCGGAGAGGGGGCAAAGAGGCGAACGTGAACCACCTAGCTAGACAATCCTCCGCACCGCCTTCCTTGCCGTTTGACCCACGCCTGTTCATGCCAGCGTGGTGAACCTCTCGAACATCAGGAAACGCCTCGACCATACCTAGTATCTCCTTAACATCTACCGGAGACGTCGACGCTCGAGCAAGACTTCATAAACGAACCCTCCCATCCCCATTCTCTCCCTCCCCCCTCATCCCTCTAGCAGTATGACTGAGAGGTTCGCAGAAACCGCAGGAATCTTTACCGGGTTGAGTTTCTCTTCCACCTTCTTCCCTTTCCCTTTTCTGCACGTTAAAAGCAGTAACCCTACACTTTTATATGAAAGGGGTAAAAGTTGAATAGGAGTTTATGTCGTTGCTTTCCGAAGGCCCGTTACTTTTAATCTTTGAGACTAGCATTTGGAAAATATTAGCCCTAGAATGTTTCTCGCACCACGTAACCAAGCTCAAGACGTGGCCACAATCACAATCAACCTCAAATCCACAAAATACATATCCGATATCTCAATATTTCGTTCGTATTATAATGGGTTCTGAAACATTTACGGCGTTATTTTAAGCAACCGGCTTGTCAGCAATCCGCTGCTTTTGCACCCGTATTAGAATATTTTTTTATAACGGAGCACACCGCTTAATGTTCTCTTCACAACACTCAGGGGAAGAGGCATTGCGGTTTGTAAATTTTACTCGGTCAGGATTCGAGCCCGGACCTCAGCTGAGGGCCAACACGCCCCTATATCGTAGCGTTTCTCTTCCTCCAAGCAAACATACTTGAGCATTTCTATGGAATGAAATGTGACTTTTATACAACTTGGATACGACAAAAACACCATCTTACGTCATATTTACAATATGACGTCCTATCCGACTGAGCGAATCGGTACATTGGTAGCGTGCTTGTAGGGCTAAAACGAGTGTAAATAGTATGGTATCTAGAGATTCTGAGGTATCATAACGTACTAAGTGAAAATCATCTAAATTAAGTATTATTTTAGGATTAACTTCATCGCCATATTTTTAACATAAAAACACGAATTTGTGTGTTAAATTTTACGGATCACTTTTTCATCGTATGTTCTCAGACCGCATGTCCTTGGGGGATGCATGGGACCCGAAGGCTATAGGTTGCCCACTCCTTTGCTAAAGGATCAGGCATAGAACCACATAGAGGCAAACGGGAAGCCTTTACAATACAGCATTGTTCTCTTCGCAACAATATGAAATACGGCACGTAATATAAATATTCCATCAAGTTACAACTAATCTCTGTAATTATTCGTTGGAAAGAAATTAAGCAAAATTTAAACAATTAAAAATATTAAAAATTGTAGCCTTGTTCGTTCTGAAATGTAAACGGGAAAAACATTATTACACACCTAACTCACCACTCTAGTTGTAAGAATCGTAGTATAATCGTATATAATAAAAAGCAATTCTCTGTCTACAACGCTAACTTTTCTGTCTATAACGCTAACTTAAACGCTGATAACTCGAGAAGTAATGAAGATAGAAACTCGAAATTTGGCAGGGATGCTTCATTTACACTTTTTCAGGTGATGACGAATTTAAATCGCGAAAATATTCCTTGGTTCGACTCCAATTGGGGCATTTCCATTTCCCATTACTTAACATGTAAAACGCGATTTTTCGACGTGCAGCCTCTTATTCATTTGGAAATTAAAATTAGAAGGAATTAACCTACGACCTTCGGATTTGAACCATTTTGAAGAAAAAATTATGAAGTTTCTTATTCTGTTCATCTTTTTTCGCCCACACTTCGAAATATCCCATGTTAAACGTTTAATTTACATATTTTATGGAAATCTTGCCATTTTAACGGAATGTTGCCATGGTGACTAATTATATTGTTAAACCTCAAAATCCTATTGTTAAATCAATCGTTATGAGTGTAAGCGTGCTTTGAATGTTTTTAATACGAGATAGGGAGGGAGTGAGAGGGATTGTAACGGAGGGGGAGGGAGGGAGGGAGAGGGAGGGAGGGAGAGAGAGGGGGGGGGAGAGAGAGGGGGGGTAGAGAGAGGGAGAGAGAGGGAAGGGAGGTAAGGTTAACTAAAGATATCCCGTCATATTGACGGGCAATTACGCTAGGAATTTATATAATATGCAAGAAAAAAGTTCACGAGTACGTCAAATTGCGCACCAAGTCATTCAAAATGGCCCCGTTCAACATTTATTTTCGTATTTTACATTAATTGTACTTTCAAAAAGGAAAAGACTATATTAGCAGAATCTCCTCTCTGTTTTCTCCGGTATTTAACAATGAAGGAAAATCACAAGAGTAATTTTTTCATCCCAGGGGGGAAAATTGCAGTTCGACTAATAAACATTACTCGAAATGAGCATCGATGATGAATGAGATAAAATAAAGACCGATTGTGTTCACCTTTAGAAGCGGAATTCACGATGTCCAAGGTTCGCAGCGTCATAGGAATGTGTCCCGCGGTGAGCTTCAGTTCTTCGCTCTCGCTTCCGACGCGTTCCCCGAGGAACACGGCCGTATCCTTAACCCTTAGACCCCCTCTCCCTCCCTGCTTCTCCTCCCCGCACTCTCCCTCCGTCAACCACACCTCCTTGCGATCCCGAAGCCATTCTCTCCCTTTGGTGACTCGCTTGAGCCTCACGCGGTACCTCCCGCCCTCTTCCCGTTCCAAAACCTTTCCCGTGAAAACCAACTCGGATTCACGCACGGCGGATTGCAGAGACGGGATCCATTCGGAAGACTCGATCGGGGGGAGGCAGGTGTGCCTCCGGCGGCGACGGCAGTCCACCGAGACGGCGAGGAACACCGCGAAGGCGACGAAATGCCACGAGAGACGCATGGTTGCAGGAGACAAAGACGAATCACCGGTCGGTGGCTAAAGGATGTGATCCTACCACGTCAACACCAGCACCACTTTCGTTTGTTTCGATGTGAGAACAATCAGATCTTCTGCAATGTCATTCGTTCGTGCGCATCAAAACAAAAACAGCCGGGAAAATAGTCTCTTCTATTAAAGCCAAAGCAGAGTTCAAAAATGTCAAAGAAACAAAAAAAACGAACAAAGATCGATCGAAAAAAATTCACAAAAATACACGCATAAATTGTATCGAAACCGGGCCACCGCTATATAATTTTCCACCTCTTGATATCAGTCACGGCAAAAAAATCTGCGTATCACTCGCCAGCACGCGGCAAATACGTTCGGACACAACCTCTTTTTATTCACGATCTCTTCGGCGGTCAAGCACTTTCCCAATCCGTTTCGCGTCACTCGTCCGAGTTATTTGCGCGGCAGAAAAAAAGAACGGATCACCAACACCCGACGTTTGGTCCAAAGTCTCTCTCTCCCCAAGAAAAAAAATGACGCACGCTGGCGAGGGCGTCGAAAAACCACGCTCTTTCTTGCCGATACAGTAAACGCGCGTGTATAGGTGTGTCAAGTGTGCGTACGGGGGCGTGCGGACGGGTCTTCCTCCCGGGAAACACGCTGACGGAACACCTGTTGAATCGGCCGGAGCGAAGGAGAGTAGGTGGGAGGAGAAAATTGAATCCCTCGGAGGCACAAAGTAGATTAACGCCAGAGGAAGAAAAAAACACTTTGCGAGATCTCTCCTTCCGTACGAGTCCTGAATGTTTAGCACTTGAAGAGGGCGAAAATCCAGACGGTGGAAAAGTTGGAAATAAAAATCAACTACCTATCGCATTCGGATCCACGCTCAACAAACAAAACAATCACGACGCACTTTCGCTCTTTTTTTTATATAACACTTCCTCGAGAATTCGTCCCAGTTGAATTCGGAACAAAAGCACCGCGCAGGCGCCAAATTTCCCGCCCTCGATGGCGCTACTCCCGCTTCTTCCGTACGCGAGCTATTACGAGCAACAAAATATATTTATCTCACTCGGAAACTATCTCGGACACAAACGCACGCAAGAACACGCGTCGCCACCTCTTACCCTTTGGGCAGTTGGCGGTGGAATGAGGCGTGCGGTCCGACAACAAGACGGGTTGAGGCACGTGGGCGGTCCCTTAAAGAGTGGGGTTCGTCCGCTGGCCGCGAGGGGCGCTGCGGTCCTAGAGAAGTCTCTCGAGATCGCTTCTTCTTCCCGCCTTGACAGGCGCGGGTCGGCGAGACTTTTGTTTCTTTGAGGACCCCGAAGGAGGACAATGGAATGACCGGCCTGGGAACGCAAAATATCCCGCGGTCCTTTCTTTAGCCGTAGATGTATGCGAAAAAAATCTCGGATTTGTTTGACGCTGTCCAAATTTATCTCCGGGCCGTTGTTTGTGTCTACGAAAGTTGTAAGGTCAGCCTCGACCTCCAGACAAAAAAGAGGAAGAGACGGCAGAGATGATAGTTAGTAGTCATCAAAACTGTAAAAAGCGTCACAAAAATATTAGACATTAAAAGAAAAATGTTTACCTAGGTAAGAGTTGTTTGCGGTTTACATTTAAGACAAATTGTGAATGATTCTGAGTGTTCTTAATAATTCATTTTCTTTCGCGACAAAGAGCATTGAAAATCCGAAAGAACTTCTTAAGATGTTTACTGTCAGAACCTTCCATCTGAATGACAACCTCTCGTAGTTCCGTCTGCATGTTTCAAGCCGAAAATTTATGACCGACTCTTTCTGGACCCGGAGATGATTACAAAAGCTCCCAGCGAACAAAGATATGCCGAAAGTTTTCTGTTGTTGCAAAAATATTTCTTTCGTTCGCATTGTAAAACAGTGACGAAAATAAAATTAAATATTAGAAATTCGTGAATTAACTATGGAAGCTTAGAAATAAAAAACAGTAAAAATACTAGCTATGTATTATTTACACAAGTAAACATCGAAGAATCGACCTGTACAAGTAACAATAGTCATAAAAATAAACAATATTAAACAAGTTTCTATGATAAAAATGGAGAGCATTGGTTCCTTTTGTTTAATAACCCATTTATTTGTAATTTCGGACATTCTTCCAAAAAACTAAATGGCCAAACTTTGATGCTTTCGTTAGATTAAATTAAGTTTAAAATAACTTCACACTCACGGTTATAATTAAGAATGCCATCTAAATGTAATTGGTTTAAGAAATATTATCCCCAAAGTGTAACGCATTAAATCTTTCAGCAGAATAAAACATCTTGTAAAAGAGAACATATAAAATCCAATCACAAGGATGTTCATTCTTAATGTTTTATATTCCAACCGTAAACTGAACAAGGAGTAGAAACCCAAAAGACTTTATTTTGAAATATATTCCATGTAAAACGAGTTATTAGGAAACGTTAGGAAATGTCTGCTGAGGAGAAACCAGCTTCTTAGATAAACAAAAATTTTTATTACTGAGAACCACCCAATCAATTTCTTTTATTATTCCGTAATTATCCCAGGTCTTCAAAAAAATTTTATAACGGGT
The DNA here is from genome assembly GCA_036926305.1 of Uropetala carovei. Classification (NCBI taxonomy): domain Eukaryota; kingdom Metazoa; phylum Arthropoda; class Insecta; order Odonata; family Petaluridae; genus Uropetala; species Uropetala carovei. The sequence goes on from JAXCHB010000248.1 coordinate 1,292,722, forward strand.
ATAAATTTTGCACCCATTTTCATGAGGACAGAAGTCATTCAAAAAACTAATTCTATTTTCAAGGTTGCCAAAACGCGTTGCTAGGAGAGTGTCAAGAGAAGCATGGCATGTTCTTTGAATAATTCGGCCAACAAATTACAGTTTTATGTGAGTGGAAGTGTACAAATTTTCAACTATACCAGGTATTAAAAAGTATTTTACCAATAAAATCAAGAGTATTATCATTTAAACGGAAAACCGTAAGGATCATTAGCTTAGGTTTAAGTTTCCTCTTTTGAATTCAACTTCATTAATGTTCAGATAATACCTTTAAATACCATCAACTTTCATATATATTCCTCCGAAGAATTTTTCGTGGATCTACTGGGCTTTGTTAGGGTATTCAAACGTGAATTTAATCTACTTTTCAAAATAACGAGCTCGACTTGTGATTCCAAAGTGGAAATATTATGAGGTAAAAAAGAAAAGTAACCGAGGTGTTCAGTTATGCTCTTCTTTCCCCTCACTTACTACTCACCTACGCATGTCCTTCGAATGTAATATGTAAATTACTCCACAGACTCGCTGCACTACGCCTTTAACGATACCTACCTAATTCGGCCTTGGCTTCAGAGAGCCGTTCATTTTTTATTTCCACTCCATCATGCCGGTTAGATACTGATCAATTATTATATCAATGACTGGAAAATGTATTCAACGTCACGACTTTTGTTATTGTTAACCCAGATTAGAATATATGACTGCGAAATAAATTTATCATTCGTATTCCGATGACGTTGCAAAAAATGAGCTTAAATGTTCTTTCACAAAACAACAGCGTCAAGTTTAAACTTTAAACCACCAAAAAGCACATGAAGTTACAGAACAAAGAAGATTTGGAATTTGGAAGATACTGCAACATTTACGAATGAAATGATTTTTTTAGTTCTCGATTGCGTCAAAGATACTGGTTTCTAATGAGTTTTAAGGGCGAATTGAATCTAAGGTTGATAAAAATAAAATTAAAAATTCTTGTATTCTAAACTAATTTTCACGCATCAAACCACTTTAATACAGAAATTTTAATGTTAAAGTGAGAGAGAAAAAAATACTCCCCAGCACGCGTTTAAAATACAAAGTATGTCTGTTTAACTGAAACACTTTCACCTTTATTTTACATTTACTTTCTACCTTTTTTTAATCGTGAAAAGCACAAAAGACAAATAAAACGTTTAATGAGTAAAGGAAAATTAAATTTAAGAATTTGAAGAAGCCCTATGGGCTAACAAATCTCATTTCTATCAAATTTACTTTAAGCATAAAGTTTTGAATGAACAACAAAATAAGTTACAACTGAACCGATGGAAAACTATCCGGTCACTGTAGAATTAAATTAATCTGGTACACTTACGACAACTAATTTATTAATGAGCACTGTTCAACAGAAAACCAATTACATTTAGGGAACGCGAATAATATTGAATGCGATAATTATGTTCAAAAGTATTCTTAGTTTACGCCACCCATCTAAAAATTTGCATATTAAAACTCGGGAGAGAGGTATTTAAAGCGAACGACTTCGCCGAGACACAATTGAACAGGTTTTACGAGGACACCAGCGCCACTCTTTCCTAAGCAACATCTTGCTCAGACGACATGGATAGGCAGGTTTTACCGATGTTCAATTTGTTGGCTCCTGAAAGCTTGACGTTGCCGCGTGAATAAAAGACCGGATGTGCCGAAAGGGCGCGGTTCGCATCTCGGAAAGTGTGATGAAAATTACTAGCTGTCTGGCAAGCGAAAAAGCGGACCGTGGAATGAGAAAGACGCGTTACCGTCAATTGACGGTATTACGACGGAAAACATTGCACCGTCTCCTTAAGTGCGACTTCCGGCAGATATTCGGACACCTCCCACTTACCCTTTCGCTACCAACGCAAGAAAAAACGCAACGAACGCGCTGTGCAAAGAGTCCCGTCCGGTCATCGTGCGACCAACGGCTATTTGTGGTCAAGTGCGTAGTGTTTGGACAGACTGCACGATTCACGATGTTTTTACTGTAAGAAGGAAGCACTTAGATGCGTTTAATTACCTACCGGATATGGCAACGAAAATTATTCACGGAGTAAAATTTCATTTACCTGCGTTTCGGAGTTTTTAACGCAAAAACCACATAATAAACTTCCTGTCAGCTTTTTTAGATAAATAACACTACCTTTTAACACCTGATTATTTAATTTTTATCGGGCATATTTCGTAAGATATGTAAACAGGTGAAGTGAGGCAAGAAGCCATAAAATAAAAGAGATACTGAATGGAAAATGAAAAGAAAACATATGGTTACAGAGTGAACAGTAAAATTGTGAATAAATTTATATTTTAAATATGTAATTATTAATTGATGGAAAGGATGATCCGAAAATCCTTATGCGACAGGCATAAGCTGATATGATACGAAATGAGGAAGCAGGTGAAAAAATCCGCCATGACCAGGAATCGAACCCGGGTCTTCCACTTGCCGGGCGGGTATTCTACCACTGAACTGCCGTGTCAGACTAATTTTCCTGTTTCAGAACGGGAATATGTAGTTAGGTTGGGACCAAGCTAGCTATGCTAGTATCAATCAGCCCCAACGGATGTCCTCAAGGAGATACCCGGTCATGGCAGATTTTTTCACCTGTTTCCTCATTTCCCATGTAATTACTATCAGTTTTCCTTCATTAAATCAACTACTTATTAGAAACGTTTGTCAGTTAGTGCACATACAACAGATGGTGTATTGTTTGCGTAGGTTTCGAAGAAATTTGGTATGTAAAATTTTTATTAAAGAAAATACGAAACTGACGTAGTCTTTTTTGGCCGGCCTACTGACGATGGATTCGTCGATTCCGAAATACGTATTTAGGCAATTCTTTAGAAAGTACTCGTTGAATGTTTTTGCGGTTGTTGTGTATTTGTGTGTGAGCAAAGAAAAAGGGTCCCTGGCGTTGGAGTAATTCCCCCTAAACCCGGAGTGTGTGAGATTGCGTGTGTGTTAATTTTTAAAAAAGGAAAATACATAACATGGTTTAGGGCAGTGATGGCGAACCTATGGCACGCGTGCCAAAAGTGGCAAGCAAGACGATTTTGGTTGGCACGCCAACGAAAGGCGAAAATCAATCAAAGAATTTATCGTACTGATTTAGCGCCGCAAAAATACTTGTGTTATTTAGTCAACTGTTGTAAACGTTAGTGATACGGTTACAATCTTATGTCTTGATCACGAATTTAATTTAGTTGGCACGCTAAAAAAAATCATGGACTTTTTGTGGCACGCGAGGCGGAAAAGATTCGACAATTTTAGTAACATTGGCACGCGGACAATAGAAGGTTCGCCATCACTGGTTTAGGGTATTTACTCCACGCCAGTGACCAAACTTTGGTCACTGGCGTCGAGTAAATATCCCTAAACCAGTGTTATATATTTTCCTTTTTTTAAAAATATTTGTATGGTTATTTGGAGGTTCCTCCCTTTATTTTCATTAGGGCTCATAATTAAGATTTTTTTTATATAGTCCAATCAGGGCTGTCGTATTACTGGCAATAATTTTTTAACGGTAAAATGTTTATTCGCGAAAATAACTTCCTTTCATAATTAGTAAAACAATGCTAAATAAACATTTCCTCGTGCATTTTTATGTGTCCTACTTTTTAGAATCTCTCGTCCAAAATTTTTCGGTTGCATTCCTTCATCGCGAGAACATCCATTTTTCCCTTGGAAAGAGGAATTGGAGACTACGGCGAAATTTGTTGAAATTGGAAAAAAAAATCCGCAAACCTGATAGTGTGAATGAGCGAGTGCATGACGTTTGACTTTGGGTTTCTGTTTAACCCCGCGTAACTTGTTTTTTCCCCTCCCTTTCGCCTCTAACTTTTCATTCTTACGGCTTAGGAGTTATTTTTCCATTTTACCCTTGTTTATTTAATTTCTTCATTTTACATTATATATACATACATAAAACTTTCTCTTGTGTTCCTGCGTATTAATTCATAAGTGAAAAATATATACTTTTTACAGTTCTCACACTCCCGTCTAGACATTTTTAGCCCTTTTACGTGTCCCGTATTCTTCCTTTGTTTTAATGAATACTTTCTTTGCTCAAAATTGAAATCTGGCAACCCTACTTGTATAAGAGACAGGCGCAAAACAAATTTCTGCATCTACACAAACCGTTCATAATAACGATAAGTTAGGTGAAAGCCATCCTCTGTATTGAGATAATACAAGAACGACGACTAATCCGTGAAGATGATGTTACAGGAAATGAAAAAAACAGAAGAAACTCGATTTCTCTCGACCTACATTTCGTCTAAATATTCCCTTAGCTAAAATTTAATTAACGGCGAATCGGAAGGTATTTTTTTCTGTCGTTTCGTAACGGAGATGACGGCCCACCTAAATTTCCTCTCTACCTCTCACGTTCATCCATTGACTCAGGTGGACCAGGTAGGACGAATCTCTTTCTCCGACGGACGCGTAGGTGACGATGAGTCACGATGAGGGACGACGCTCGCTTGAGGAGTTTCCATGTTACGCCCTCTCCGATTCAATGTTAAAGACAAAAAAGGGAGATGTTGGGGAGTTTATGTTAAAACATCAACCGTCGTCAAATATTGAGAGCTTTATCCCTAAAGTGACCAAGGTCCGAGGTAAACAACGCCGAAAATCTTCGAGAAAGCTACCTAATTTAAGGGAAATATTTTCGCAAACAAAGAAGGGTAAATAGATAAAAATTATCGGGCAGAAGTCGCGATTATTTTTCATTTACGTGTTTGCCGAATTTGGGATATGTATACCGAACGGCGACGGGGTGATGGGATAAGTCATCCAACGATTCTAGCGTCTAAGAATTTTTTAGTTAAAAATCACGGTAATTTATAATTTCTACTTGATTCGTGGGAGGACGTAAGCGAAAAATTTTGAATTACTGACTTTATCAAAAACAATCCAGAGGATAATGTTGCCATGGGCTAGTTTTTCTGGCTTTCTTCACCAGCGAAGCGACTGTAGCGGAAAATCTTGAGGGATCTTTCGGGAACTCCATCTATTGAACGGCCGGGTTTTTATTAGCGACTTTTTTTTACAAATCGCTCATGTATTCACTTTGTCTGTCTGTTCGTCCGTCCGACTGTGCAGACGACGTCTCTGAAACGGTTCAATCTAGAGAAACCAAATTTTCAGGACAAGTTACTGCATATGAGAGCTACGTGTGGTAAGAATTTGGTGGGCCGGTATCAGCTGAGAGTGGCTAATTTTTTCCCATTATTGCTGCCCCATAAGAAAAAAACACGTAAATCCGTGATGAGGTTTATATATTTGTATTTTTAATTAATTTCCCGTCGAGATTCAAACTCAGGACTTGAACTGTAGGAAAGTTTAGAAAATGTAGTTTCTTATTTTTTGAAGGCGTAATTCAAATCCCTGTAGATTTAGCGTAAAGATATAGTTTTCATCGGAAAAAAGTGTGAGTTTTTCTTGGTCTCAACAATCGACTGCGATGGCAACGAGCTCAATGCTTTTACATGAGCAAGATTTTGATGAGAATCAGAGGGTTATATTAAATTGCCATTACTATTAAACTATGGCCAATGGAAGAAATTTGTTTTTGTAAAAAAATTGCCTTATAATATTTGCTTTCGAAGTGATAACTTGTTGAATTATGTATGAGTGACCCTTACTGAAATTTATCGCTGGATAATGATTTGAACTGCATCCGTCAATTAGAACGTCCACTTTAACTATATAAGTACTTTAACAAACTTAAACTCGTATCTCTTCAGTGGTATTTGTCAATAACCAATTAAATGCCATATTTTTCTCTCTTATGCGATCCGTAAAGTATCTGTAAATAAACTGATGTGTCCGACGCAGGACTTTCTCTCCATACGTAAGTTGTCAACTAAAATCAAATAAATATGGCGATAGGAACAGTTCAACTTGCATGCTTCAGCGCTAACGATTCGATTGTTGTCACTATCACGCGCGCGAGCTGCCCACTAACGGTCAATTTGGAAGAAAATTGAATATCTCTTGAAATATTCCTCTCATGAAAATTTATTTCAAACAAAAGTTGTAGAAAGTAATAATATCTACAAAAAAATTCAGTTTTAAGGGAAATATTTAAGAAAAACTAAAATTTTACTAGTGTACTGGTTGACCGATTGTTATCAAAATCTTTAGAATAATATATATAAAATCACAAATATAGAATTTCATGCTGATCTGATGAATAGTTTTTGAGTTAGAGCGCACGCAAAATTTATATCACACACATACGGACAGACACACAGACATCATCGAGAAAACGGTCAAATCGTGTTCAGGGGACCTCAAATGTGTATTTCCGATGAAATCTCGAATTCAAACTTTTTCATGAAAACAATACATTCTCTATACTATGTATATATGGAGAAAGTAAAAAGTAAAAATTTCTTCGCATATATAGGAAAACATTTACCACAAAATATATTCCGCGAGGCAACATAATTACGACTTATAGTATCGGAGATAAAAATTCGATTTCAATTCAATACAGGCAGTCCCCGCTTTTCCTCATTCCGCTCATGCTTCAGTTCCTAATTAACACCATTGTTTTATTCTTCCGTCCTCGTGATCCGTTTATTCGACACATTGACGCTTTTCGTCTTTCCAATTTTTTTGCTGTTTCGTTCATATGTAAGTGCTTAAGTGACAAACAACATTTTTTCCTTTTTTTAATGGAAATATTTCACACAGTTACCACAGGAACGGTGAATTTTAACCCTCAATTTAATGTTATGTTTACGGAAAATAGTGATCCGCTTTTCGTCGCAGTTTTCAGGAACGTAACCTGACGTAGGAGCGGGGACTGCCTATACCATTTCTTGAGTCAATACCATAAATAACGCTCTAAAATTTCAGTATATTCCATTTATGGATATGTTTTTCTTCTTGTTATGTATTAATAAGATTTATTTTCTGCCTCATATATCGTAGGATCCCGTCGGTATGCTATAGTCCTGTTTCCGCCATAGGTTCGACCTTTAACATATTTTCCAATTTTTCTGTACTCTGTACATTGAAAAATAACGCTGGCCGATGGGAATGAGAATCTAATTATCAAAAGAACTACAAATTTATAATATTTAAACTAATACTGGTGAGCCAACAAGGCTTTATGAACAGTAAAAGGTCACATCAAAGTTATTAATATAGGAAGCGAAATTGGCAAAATTCTAACGACGAATAAATATATCATCGAGCATAAAAATCTGAACAATCAAAGGCACTCAAAACGTACGAATCAGGAAAGTATAGGGAAAAAATCAGCTGCTACCACTTTAATGCGGTACGTCGCCCTGACGAGTGAAAGAACCCTTCCAATAAAAAAAGAGACCTCTCTAACTCAGGACCCATTTCTGCAGCGAGATCGCCGCCAAAGGGACAAGTGCAACGCGGACATTTACCCTCCCCCTCTCGAAAAATCTTCCCCTCGCCTCCCGTCCCACTCCACCCTCACCAATACTTGCCCCGCCGTCCACCACTCACAGTCAACGGCACCGTAACCGTCCTCCAAAGAAGCAGTTGACCCTCTCCAACTCCTTCCCTAACCTCCTCCCTCTCTCGCCGTCCTTACTCCACCCCCTCTGTCCTCCTTCCCCCCTCTCTCTTTCAGCTCCATCACCTCCCTCTCTACTCTTTATTTATAATCCTCATTACTCTGCTATTCTCCTCTCCTCCCCTTCCCTCTCCCTCTACACACTCCCTCTCTTCTTCCTCCCTCCCATCTCCGTTCCACCCCTCCTCTCTCGCTCCCTCCATTCTTCCTCTATTCTCCTCTTTCCATTTCTTCTACATTCCTCTCCCATCCCTCTTCTCCTCCCCGCTCTGTTCCTTCCTACCACATCAATTCCTCCTCTATTCCGTTCTCTCCATCCATTTCTTTCTCTCGATCTCTCCTTTATCATTTCTCCATTCCTCTCCCCCTCAATTCCTCTTTTCCTCCATCTCTCTTCCCCTCCGTCCCTCTAACCCCATCCCTCTCGTTCTCCCTCCATTTCTCTCTCCCTCACTCTCTTCGCATCTATAGCTCCTATTCATCCCTCCCCTCCCTGTCTCACTCGCCCTCACCCTCATTCCATCTCTTCCTCCAGTTCTCATGTATTTCTCTCTCCTTTCTTCCCACCCATTCCTCTCTCTCCCTCTTCGTGGGTGTTTTCCTGCGTGGTTTTTTACTAGGTTGGCCATGTCAGGTCCTTCCTAGGATTTTACCACAAATACTTAGTCTTCTCTTTTTAAAAGTTTCCGAATTTGTAACTCAATCTATTAATTGTTTTTTTTGTTCTTTTTTCATTTGTTTAGTTTCGGGTATTTGTCTTCTGTTTCTATGTTTATATGTTATCATTTTTATTGTCATTTGTGATTCATAACGCAGGGTTAAATGCAAGAAGGGACTATGTAGTCTCAATTTCGCCCTAAATAAAGTCGTTTGTCTGTCTGTCTGTCTCTCTCGTTTTCTCCCTATCCTCTCCCTATCTCCATTCCTTCCCTTCTATATTCCTGTCGTACTCTCTCACTCCATCATCCTCTTCCCTCCATCCTTCTCCTTCCACCCCCTCCTTCTATCCCTTCCTCCCTCCCTCTCTCTCTCCCCCCCTCTCCTCTCCATCCCCTCCCTTCCCCTTCCCACTTCTCTCTTTTTTTCCCCTCCACTTCCCCCTTTCACCCCTCCACAAGGACCGTGGTCCCTTTCCACGGGTTAAAACGATCGGAGGAAAGAAAGTTGAGTGGGCGTCGAGTAGCGTTAGGGAATGGGAGACGGGGTGTGAGAGAGAGAGAGAGAATGAGCCTGTGGGAGAGGAGAGTGGAGAAACGGTCGAAGGATACTGCGCTTATAGAGAGCGAGAGAGAGAGAGAGAGTACGCGACGGCCGTGCGAGTGGGCGTACGACCCGGCGCGTGCAGTGAAAAGGCACGCGTGTGACGCATTCCGTGTCGATGACTTTCGTTCCCGGCCTATTCCTCGAGTCGAACCATCTGTAGGCTAATATGGACGCCGGAAATACCTAGAACGTTCAAGTCTTGCAGTTTGGAGGAATTTGAACTAAAAAACTGTCTAATGTCTTAAATGATTGAAAATTATAAATATACTGAACGTTTAAACTTCCAATTTCACCTAATTAATGTGCTATGTTCGAAAAATACGAATTTTCCCTCGGTAGAATATTTTCTCCTTTTTTTACAGAAAGTTTACTGCGCACGCATTGCACATTCACATCACTAGATTTAATAGGATAGAGAATAAACACTTTCGTATGAGTAATTCCGACTATACCATTTAACTCAGGGGTCCGAAACCTCTTTTCTCTAGTGCAGTGTTTCTCAACCGTGTGTGTCGCCACACACTAGTGTGTCGTGGACGAGGTCCAGGTGTGTCGTGAAAATTTAGAAAAAAAGGCTCAAATTTCACATTACCTAATTTTTTAAAAATTGTTATTCGGCAGATTTTTATTTCTTTCTGTTTATTTTGTTAAATAATGAATTTTATTTATACATATATACATAGATTTCGTTGTACATACTCTGAAATGGCATCGGTCATATTTGTACTAATTTGATGTTAACAAACAAACATTTTCTTATATTTTTTGTTATATTTATGATATTTTTTTGTCAAATAATAAATTTTAAGTATTTTTGTTGTTTTAACCAAAACAATTGACTTTTTATATCATGGTGTGTCGCGATTATTTCATGGTGTGTCGCGAGAGCTGGATCATTTAAAAAGTGTGTCGCCGAAGCAAAAAGGTTGAAAAACATTGCTCTAGTGGGCCGCATTGGACAATTTTAAGATTAGCTGGGCAGCAATTCAAATGAAGAAAATCTGCTTAGCTGAACTTCACTTAAGATTGAATTTTAAATGGTTCGATGAATGGTATTCAAATGTATTCAAATTACAGACTAAGGAAATAACGGAAAGGTTGATAAATTATTCTAATTAAAGAGAGACTGTGAAAACAGTTTGAAGGGCCGCATATGAACCTTCAAAGGGTCGCATCAGGCCCGCGGGCCGCAGGTTGGGGACCCCTGATCTAACTAAAACGAGATAGCATATTCCCGTTTGGTACATTAAGGTCAACATGTATGACTAATCACGCTGCATTCCACTGTTTCAATAATACGTTTCCCTACAATAAACTCATTTCAAATATTTTAAATACGACACTCTGTTGCTTTCTCCGCGAAACGACTCGCCTAATCTCCTAAGTAATACGAATTTTAATGAAAAATGTGTTACTTTTAAATGGCGTAAATGTCCATTATTAGATTTCGCCTTTAAAGTTGAATCAACTTAATGAAGAAAAAAGATAAAGAATTGGAATATTTAGTTAAAAAATTTCATTGACCTGATTTACGAAATGCAAGAAAAATCTTGCCAGTTCAACGTATCTTTCAAAAGTAAAAAATCTGATGCGGCCAACACGACTTTCTCCATATTTGGGGTATAGATATTTAAATTATTATGAGTAGCATTATAAGGCAAAATTATTATTTCGTATCGTAAAAGAAGACACGTCCTTGCCGTAAATTATGTATATTTTGAATGTTTACAGAATTCACCGCTACATGGTGTTGGCGCTGTAGGCTGGTATTAAGATAAAGCGAAATATATCCGAAATGGATGGTTCTACGAAAATTAGTTTCAAACAAAACTTGGAAGAAATATTATTCTCTGCAACTTTGGTCCTTACGAAGATTACCAATAACGATGTTTTTAAGGAGATATTTAACGGAAACCGAAAAACCGGTTATTTATAAATAACTCCTAAACAATAACTCCTATAGAAAATTGTTTCAAATGAAAACTGTAGGAAATTACATTCTCTATAACCTTTGTATAGAATTGTATATACAATAATGATGTTTTAACGAAGAAATATCGCAAAAACCGAATCGGGTTTCGAATAAACCGCGACTTCCGGTTATCCGTTATTGTCTAAAAACTAATCAGTTCTTTGTGCTCATGTTAAAGTGTTATATATGAAGTTTGGCAACGATATGGCATGTACTTTTTTAGTTAGAGCGCCCACAATAACATACACACACACACACACAGACATCATTCCGAAAATAGTCTAAACGTGTTCTAGGGACCTCAAAACATGTATTTCCGTTGAAATCTCGAAGTAGATTTTTTTCATGAATACAATACTTTCCCATTACTACGTATGGAGAAAGTAAAAAGATGAGGATTTTTTCGCCTATGATAATTTAATTCAAACAAATACATTACACTTCGTTTACTCGGGCTCACTCACATTCAAATGTTCTTAAGTTGTTTTAATAATTTGCACATCAAAATTCTACAAATAACTTTTAAGGAACATAAATGATCAAATGAAGAAATTACATGTTGTTTACTGACATTTTTAAGCCTCATTATTTAATTATTTATTTTTGATTAGCTCATAAACAGCAATAACAAAGAATAACACATACGACCACTCCCTCTGCAAGATTCGAACCTGCGACCCTAACATTTGGAGCTAGACACACCAGCCAGATTTTATTAACATTCGGTTCTTTTATTACTTAGGGCAATTTGATAATAAACATGGTGTCCAAAAAGTCTCTGTGCACATATAAAACGTGATAATAATGAAAAATTTAATAATCCACTGCGTAGTGACGTTTTGGACATCCTGGACAAAGTAACAGCATTATTTATAACATGAATCTCCTATCAGTTCGCAAAATAAATTCTATATATGTGTAACGATTAGGGACGCGTACCTTTTGCAATTGCTGGGACCGAACAAAAGCTGTTCGTCAGGCTTTAAGAACATAAATTAACAATTTAAGACAAATCGTGTAGAAACAACTTCAACTGCCGCCGCCGCTCCTTTGAAGAAAGAGGTTTTTCCGTCGTATTCGGGTTATATGCGAGCGTGGGCGACAATTTTTTTTTTTAGTGCTAACCACAGGATGATGAATAGGAATGCGGACACTTAAAAACAGAAGAGGAACGACCGAGGCGAAGGATAACGCTTCGACGGGATTCCACTCGGATGAGATTCCGTTTGGGAGTCTATAGAACGGTCCTTCGGTATCGAAGTGACCGGAGGAAGGAGGAGAAAACCAGGCATTAAGAGGGCATTGAGGCGTGTGAAGGTTTGCTTACGGGACGCCCAGATCTTCCCTTTTAGACACGGGAGCCTCGGAGAGGGAGTGATGAGAGGAGGTAGAGAAGGTTGAGGGTCAAGAATGAGCCCTCGAGGAACCTGTCGGAAGGTTTTTTTTTTGATTGATTGATCGATCGATTTGTCCGTTGATTAACAAGCCGAGAGAGAGAGAAAAAAAGCGTTCTGGTACACCCACGTAGTGTTTCTGGATCGCTGACGAGAGAGTAGCGGAAAAAGGAGAGGTTAAGATTCGTCGCGCTCTCTCTCTCTCTCTCTCGTATGAAGACTCTATGCTGGATAAGAGTTTGAAATATCGGAGATCATTTTTCGAGCAACGCAATTGCCTGACAATAGATGGCAGCATTAGGTCAACGTTAGAAGCGTGAAGGTCTTAATATTTAACGGTCTTTGTTATTCTTCAAAAATGATCGATCGACGCAGTGAAAACTTTGCTTTTCATCCGCGGTATGTAAAAATGCGCATTGACAGAGAAAAGCGGCGACACTTGCGGGTAAAGATAAGATACTGAGTAATGCAACAACCAACTTAATTATACAGGACTTAGGTATGTAAACCTAAGATTAGAAAGGGAAATCAACAAGTGTAACAGGTTCATTACGCATCCCATAAGCAACGGTTTAAGATAACTTTTAATTGATACGTTTGTTTTTCTGTCTAATCAGTCTTTTGGACGACTATATTTCATTGATGCGTAGTTCATTGGTAAATAGATAAATAATTAGGTACTATATAGGCCAAAAGGCTTAAAAATGGATTTTGAGCGATGTGTGGCAAAGATCATACAAGCTATATTACATTTTTCCCTACAACTTTAATTGCAGATAATAGTTAACTACGCTTCCCTTCCTCAATGCACTGCACACACATAAATACAAGCGACATCAAAACGAATAAGTTATAGCCCATACAATAAAATCCAAACCACGCGACATCCACCCCATTTACCTTCAAACCCTTAGCTCGAATGCGAGACTGTATTCCCTGCGCGTCATACCCTTTTTCAAACTCGGAAACAACACCCTTTTTTTCACCTAACCTTACACACCCCTCCACAAATATTTCCAACCCGAGACGTCCCTCTCAAAAAACCTCCTAACGAACACCCTCGTTCAACCCTCTTCGGCAGACATCGGTAGCCAACCCCCTCTTCCAAAAAAAAAAAAAAAAACTTCCCACGACAGCCCCCAAACCACAGCCAGCAAGCACCCTTCTCTCCTCCTTCCAAACCCTTCTCTGCACTCATTAGCTTCCTGTCCGTTTGTATGAGAGAAAGACCCAACCCACTCGGAAGCAAATCACCGACTGACTCCTATTACATTTTCTCTCTACAACACCCTTTTTAAAAAAAAAAAAAAAAAGATCCAACTCCAAAACCCTCCGGCTCGCACTCCCCTTTTTTTCATCCCTTATTCAAAACTCACCCGGACCTACCCCTATACTCAACTTTCACAAACCTCGGTATTTCGAGACTAATTTTTTTAATAACTGAGCTCGAGTTAACATACGTGCGCTCACGTCCCGATCCGTGAAGATATATAAATAATACCGCGCGGAACGATGCGCGTTCAGCAGATGAAAGGAAAAGAAGAATGGACCGGGGTCTCTGTGTGTTTTGACAGCGGGGGATGATGGCGGTTTTTTTCCCCGTACAAATGAGGGTTAAAAGGAAACGCTTTTGTGCGCGTGTGTGGCCAAAAAAAAAATAGGATACTTTCGGAGGGCTAAGGATACCATTTTCGAGATTTATGTGAGAATGCTAAGGGGGAATTCTAGAATCTCCGGTTCTTGCGATGGTTCACGGCGCTTCGTCCCCTGTTATTTAGGAACAGCATGTCATTCGGTTACCACTAAATCTAAGATTTTGTATCGGCTTCGTTGAACTATTAAAAAAAAAAAAACCAGCGTCGGAACCAACACGCGCGCTATTGCGGATGTTTTGGCTTATGTTAATGCGACGGAGGATGACGTAAAATAAACATTTTTATCGCCCATATGACATACCTCGTCTAGGAAAACGGCGCTTAGTTGGGCATAAAACTCAGAACTGAAATGAGCATGTCACCGACTTTGGCGATTTCAGAGAATTACAGCGGCATAAATTAGCACGATGAATACGGATACATTTCGTAAATCTCATTGTTGCGCAGCACGAAGTTTTGAACCGAGACGACTTGAATGCAGGAAAGTATATGCGTTTTCATTCTAAACTACCATTCAATTATACAGGTGGATTTCGGAAGTTTAGTATCACCAACCACGCGTTACGTTTCCTAATATCAAACACTTCACGAAATATACTTTTTCCTTCTTTATAACCCCCGCTTCTCGTACACTTTGTCATTGATGCGTTTTATACCAACAAGAGGGTTAACAAATTTCGATGGTTGTGAATGCATACGCATGGAGATGTTTGCTTGCTCATCTTGAAATGGTACATAAGCATAATAAAGTAAACGAAGAAATGTCATGGAGAGGATTTTTATATAGTTCATGATGGGCTGATGGTAATATATGTGAGTATACAAAAAATTGCTCGTGTCCATTATATTACTCTATTCAATCACTGGCTTAAAAATGACATGAGCAATACTGAGAAGACAGAAATAGTGAAATTCAGAGAAATTCCACTCATAAACTAACCCCGTTACCTATCATACGTTAAGACGAATTTGTATTTTCTAATATAAATAGATGTTTCCTACATCTATAGGAGGAAGATTTAAGATATAAAATCTAAGGTACTCCTGGAAGGACGACAGATCTGAAATTTGTCGTGATGATAGGTCAAGGTGTAATCTCGACCGACGGGAAAATTCCAAAAGTTTTCATTTGTAGAAGAGTTTTTCAGATATGACTGTTTCTTTCTTACCTCTCACAAGAAAAGAAAGTAGAGGACAGCTTCGGAAAATTATATTTTTAGGTAAGTTAAAATAAAGACCAAAACTCGGGACATGATCATTTCTATAGCTGAAAAAAATTAGAGAAAATTCAAATTCCTGCCGAATTAGGGTAAATGTGGTTTTTTTATCATTAAAAAGGATTTTTTACGCTCTGAAAAATGACAAATCTTAATTACTATGGTAAAAATGTCCAATATGTTTAATGTAAATTAATGGACTGTATTATAATGCCTTTGATTGTAACCAACGACGTAAGCATATCGTAACAGTAACAAACGAAATAACTTATTGTTAGTTATATAAAAAACACATTTCACACTGTACGTAACGGTAGAAATCTAGTATTTTAAATATATTTTATATTTCTTATATGTATTAAGTGCATATTAAATTATTGTGAAAATAGGAGACGAACGAAGCGAGCCATCAGACGAGGTTGGGCCAGGGTATAGCCCCTCGTAATCTTAAAAGTTACTAACTTCGACTGAACCACTATTGATGCGAACATGGACCAAATATGTTAAGATATATCGAGTACTGCACATAATATAACCGATTAAATTAAATTGCAAAGGTCTTATGAGTTTCTTCATATGGACGCATTTTCCTAAGGTTTCGAACTCTTCGACACCGAAAAAAACAACCACAGAATTGATTCTCCTTCCCCGACATTTCACTTTCCGGGAAATCATTAGTTACCATAAATCATTTATCGATCACTGTTTGTTTTAGGAAGGAGTTAATGAATTCCTCAACCATCTATCCCGAAGGGTCGAACAAAAAAATCTTCGTCCGGACGAGCAGACTTTCAAAAAACATAAGAAGAACGTCGAAGCTTAAACGAAAACATTTATACCTCGAAGCGTCTTCTTTCCTAAATGGTTCAAAAAAAAAACATAACGAACCCATTTTCAAGAAAGGTACCGCTCGCGATCCTTTTTACGAAGAAACAAAAAGATGAGTGATTGATCGCGCGCGCTTTGTGCCCGAGACGAGCGTGGAAACCGAGGAAGGAGGCGTGGTCTTTCGCGTCTTTCACACGGAGCACGCACGACGCAGCCAACCCAGATGGCAGATTGAGTTCTCCCAAACTCTCGGCAGACTTGCTAAAGCTCGGGGAAAATTGAGGTGGGCGAAAGGTCGGAGAAAATGGGAGGTGGGCGGCCGAGTGACTCCCTCTTCCGGTGACTAGGCGAGACGCCGTGAGGAAATTAAAAGAAAAAAAAACAAACGATACGAGACTAACCCTTCATGACTGCCGCCTTTTAATTCACACGCGAGACGGCTGCGATCAAATTACCAAAGGGAGAAAAAGGCATTTTTTTTTCTATAACGTAACTCAAAGAAGTAAAACAAAAAAAAAAGGGAAGTGACTGTTTTTTTTTTAATTTCAGGACGGAGAGAGAGAGAGGAAAAAAGAGCAATTACCTGCGATGCAATTAAAAAGCGAGAAAATTAGCACGCGGGGAGCGGAGAAAGGGGGTAGAGAGAAGAACGATTTTCGACTCTGGGTGAAGGCATTTAAAAAAATGAAATAAAATGCATAAAGACATGGGCACGGAAAGGGAAAAATTCATCTTTCTTTTTTTTTTTCTTTTTTTTCAGAGGCAGTCCCTGACCTGGCCCAAAAGGCAACGCCGCCTGCTTGAGAGAGGTCGCTAATTGGCGCGGTAAGGGGTAGAAGATTAAGCGAGAAGGGGCGGGGAGGGTGGAGAAACAGGGTTTAGAGTGACGGATGCTAAGCGTGCTAGCGGAAACAAGTGGGAAGGGGGCGGGTTTTACGAGGGTGATGGAATGAAATGGATGTTGCAAACAAATTGAAACATTACGATCGTGGCATGGGCTGAGACGTGCTACAAAATTGTCCGTCTTTCACGAAAAAGGATTACGTTTAACTTTGGGGTTAGGTTTTAGGCGGATCTTTGCATTATTCATGCAGTTCTCGGACGCGGGGCTAGATTAATTTTAAGTGGTAAAAACGACGTCGCCATCCTATAGTGGAATTAAATGGCGCTTCCTACGTGTTGCTCGAGCAGATGCATTGTTGCCATTCGAATCTTTGATATACGAAATCTACATTGTTTTTCTTTTCTCTCTTTTCCTGACGACTATTCTGGCTTTTTAATTTAAAAAATCCATGCAAAAATATAGCAAAACCTTCCTCATAACAATTCGCTTCTTGTCTATACAATTATGTTGCTGATAACATTATTTTAAAGACAGCTAGGCGGTAGCTGAGCGCAAAACTCGTTATATTAAAATGTTACTGGGAGATGTATATTTAGTTGTATAGCGATTAAAGTGACCAATTAATCCAGTACTGCACTGATTTTGACGGAATTATACTGATTAACGTTCAGTACTGATTTAGGCGTTACAATTCCATCTCGATATTGCCTCATTTCGTTAACTTATCTTACGCAATTGTCGGTATTGTGACACCCTCTATTTCTGTCATTATAACATTGAATGCTGCTTTCTGTCTAATTTAGTTTGTTTAACATTTTAGGTGATATATTTAACTCATTGAGTATTCGGAAAAAAATGATACAAATATTTCTATGGATTGGTAATTTGATACTCAGACTTTTAGCAAAAGAATTTTGTATTGATTTATGCCATTCATTCAGACTGTATTCCTGAAGTTACTGCTTTTTATTAGCAAAAAATGCCAGTTGTACTGATTTTGGTTCGAAAAAAATGTTCATTTTAATTATTATATACGCGACTTGCTTGAAGGTTTTCATTTCATCGCATACTGTAACTGGAGGAATTAAATCCTTTGATCATCTTTTGAATCAATGAATATTTTGTGTAATTATCCTCCACTTTTGCAATATTGATGGTTTCTGCGATTTTTCTATTCTGGGCGATGCCCTACATAAATTTGAGATTGCCTAAAACGTAGATATTAATCAAAATGTCGAGGTAGAATTTTTTCAACGATTGCAATGCTTTCTCTATTTCGTACATGAGAAAGTAAAATTACAAATCACGACGAGTTATTGACAACGCTACTTATTATAATATAGTGAACATCTGATAGAAATACTTTAAAAAAGAAACAATGTAAATTAGCCATTAATATCTAATGATTAGTATTTAGTTCCGGTTTTGCCAAAATGCTCTCTCGGTAACAAGTGAAAATCCTAACTCACAAATATGAAAACACGAAAAGCGTAACGAGATGATTTTGAGCTCATCGGGATAAATAAAGCTTTAGAGACACATTTCTGCTTCAGAACTGTTGCAATTAATTTAAACTCGCATATTTTAACTGAACAAACCTTACCTTTAATTTACATGACGTTTGCTCGCAAATAAAAGGATTCGTTAATGCAAGTTTAGCAAAATATTAAATAAGACATTCATTTTTAGCTTCTAATGAAATTACTAAGTAAGTAAACACAGAGCAATTAAGTTATCCGTAAAAAGTTTATTTGTGCGACTAAGAAAAGTACGAGTACAGCAAATGCTAATTTCTTTTAGATAGAGAAGCTATTTTTTTTGTATCCAATAGAATGTATCCTGCGCAGAATTTAAAAACTGTAAAAACGATCTTTGAAAAATAAATGAAAACGTTTTAAGCATGTACATATATGCCCATTTTTACTGCACGAGCGAGTTTCCACAACAGAAAACGTTGTTCTCAAGGCACGAGTCGCTCCGAGTCATTCAAACCTACGCCACAATTAAATGCACAAATTAACGTATGCTTTTTTGCAGAAAACCCGTGAACTCTCGACCTCAATAAGAAACCTTTTATTTCGGGCTTATAGTCGCATAACAGTCGCATATAGCGAGCTGTTGAAAAAAGAGATGTGGTACGTGTATGCATCAATTAAAATTAACCTACATTTCCGAAAAAATACATGGGGAGTCCTTTGGAGGGAATGATAATTTTTTTTTTTTTTTTGTGGCAGATGACAACTCCCGAATTGGGAAAAGTGGGGCGAGTGAGTTTTATTGGAAGTTCTTTCCCCCCCTGAGCGCCACCTCCTATAATTCCCTTGTCCTTTCGCCCTGTCTCCTCATTTCCGTTCCACGTGACTTTGAAAAAAATAAGGAATGAAAAGAGGGGATGTATTTTTTTTTCAATTTCCTGTAACAAAATCCCAAGTAACAATGGCTGCAATAAAAATCCCTTAAGTTCATCACCGTATTAACGATATGGGAGAATTCTGCTTTTTCGCCTCTACTGATTACGATACGTGTGTAAAAGGTAGTTTAAACTAAGAAGTAGACTCGAAAAATAGAAGAAAAACGTTTTGAATTAAGAAAAGGAAATTTTCTTTTAAAAAATGACCTTAGGTCACAGTACTTTTAAGAAATTTTCATATTTTTTTATGTAAATGAAAAAAGTTTTAATTAATGTAAAATTTTATCAGTAAAAAGCGCATTTATAAAAAACTAAGAACAATTCCGGAGCCGAACCGTTCCTTCTTTTGATCACTCGGAACCGAACCCGGAACGGAACGAGTTGGAAAATTTAAGGTCGGGACCGGAACGGTCGCCACCGAGCCGGAATTTATCAGTTCTGATATAAAAAATTGTAATAACCTTATATTACGATTTAAAAACTGATAATAAAATTTATATAGCAAAATATATTAGTGTTGACGTCAGCGAATATACGAGTGGTTTTTTTTACGGAAGCTGTTTTCATGAAAATTATCTCAATTTCACGCATTGATACTTATATTACATATTGCAATAATTTATTTGTCAAATTATTTTTAAAACTTTAACAATATCCTAGAACTGCAACAATTAAATACAGCAACGTAAGGAGTAAATTTTAACATGCGTGAACTACATTACGCATATGTAATGCTGCATTTCATATACGGAGAAAATACAACGAGGGACGCAAAAATATTCACGTTTAAATTTTTTTAAACGATTTCCCAAAGTTTTTCCTGTCCAACTAAATTCCATGGACATTTTTTCGCTTAAAACCAACTCTCGTAAATCTATCTCATTTGGCTCACATCAGATCTAACGAGCCTTTAGCTGAAGCAGTACGTCGAGGAATAAAATTTTTGTCTAAGCGCACAGGTACCCACTCGTGCTGAGATTCCTTTTGACTAGCATGCTACTAATCATCCTCGTAAAATTTCGCCCGAAATCCCGCCGTTTTTCAAAACGCTCTCAGAATTCAATCTGCATTAAAGAGTCGCCCGTATCGACAGAGCTCCTATACGCCCCTCTCGTGCGCAGCATCCCGGCGTACACGGCTAGTGCCAGCTTGCCCATAAAGCATTCGGAGGAATAACTGATTCATGGCTAGCGAGATCAATTGAGCCGCTAAAAGCCGTCTGCGTGATCTCGTTAAACGTCGACCGATACTCTCCACCGATTCTCTCTCTCTCTCCCTTCTCTATTCCTCACACCCTCCCTTTATCCATCCCTCTCTCCTCTCCCTACCACCATCCCTCTTAGGGTTAAATGTAAGAAGGGACTTCACAGTCTCATTTTCGCCCTAAATAAAGTCGTTTGTCTGTCTGTCTGTCTCTCCATTTCTACCCCTTTTCTATTTACCTCCCTCCCTCCTATCTCTATCCATATCAACTCTTCCTCCCTCTCTCTCCCTTTCTCCCTTCTCTCCCTCTCTAACTCTCTCCCTCTCTGCCTTCCTCTCTCTCCTCTTTCTCTCTCCTTTCTCTCCTCCTCTGTCTCTGTCGACCTCTCTCCCTATATATCTCCCCCCTTTCTCCCTCAAACTTTCTTTCCACTTCCCTCCATTCCTCTCTCCACTTTTCTCACCTCCTTTCTTTCTCGACCATTACTCCCACCTCCCACCACTTACATTCCCCTCTCCGCCTCTCTCTCCATCTCTCTCCACTTCTCTCTCTCTCTCTCTCTCTCTTATAGAGAGCGGATTATGTATGTCAGTGGTGCTTTATAGCACTTTGTATATAGTCCTAAATAAACTAATTTCTAATTTCTATTCTTTCCCATTTCTCCCTCTCTCTCTTCCTCCCTCCCCCTCCTTCCCTCTTCCTCTCTCTTCCTCCCTCTCCCTCCCCCCCTCTCTCTCTCCACCTTTCTATCTATTCTTTCCCATTTCTCCCTTCCCTATCCCTCTCTCTCTCCTTCCCTCTCTCCCTCTCTCTCTCTCGCTCCCCTTTTAGCCATCTCAATGGAAAACGACCGAGTGAGTGAGTGAGAGGATAGGAAATGCATCAACCCTTGAAGCGTATCCATGCATCTTTTAAAAGACCTATCGAACGGTTCCAGCACAAACATGCCGTATATAGAGGGAAGGAGAGAAAGGGAGACCCACTACTCTCTTCGGAGTCTGCTTTCACTGCCACGGGCACTCCTGCATCGTAGGCGAGCCCTGCCTCCCTCCCCTTCCCCCCCCCCCCCTCTATCCGCGCGCTCACCCCTACCGCCGTATACGGAACCGACCGATCGGTATCGGTAGGCGATCGGACCATCGGATGGGCTATTCACAAAGAGGAATTGCTCGGAAGCATGACAAACTGCCCGAGGACGCCGCTTTGGAGAGATGGGTCCTCCCGTAACCCTTATAGGACGGCACTCGTCCGCATGGAAAAAAAATGGAGGAACTACCACTTTAATGGCGTTTTTAATAAAGGAATATTTTAGGGCCGTTGAGGAACGATTTCAAAAATTCTCGTCCCTGGGAAGTTTCGCTCGCGCTTACGAAATGTTTAAGGATTAGCCCTAGCGTCGGCAAAGGGCTCCTCAAATGACCTAATTTTGAGACAGAAGCCACGATGGGTGGCGGCTCTGAAAATTCATGAATAAGCTACCAGCTTTATAAAATGGATGGAGGGAATTGATTCATTTCAAATCTTTAGTAATATTCCAGGGATTTAATTATTTACGTATTGTGTACATTAAATGACTTTTCGGGCGTGATTTCGCTCCATTATTAACAATCGAATAAATCTATAATCTTTTGAAATTCATCAATCGTGAGTTTAAATTTAGAAATGGAATGAAAATATACGGCATTATTATGACCAAAAAGTAATAGGTAATAAGATTACTTAAGAGGTGTAAACTTCCAGTAAGTCCAGCATGAATGAATATGAATAATTTCAGTATTATTTTTCGTGGCGTGAGGAGTGTGTTTCGTAATCACTAGTTATGAGTATTTGTACTCATATATTTATTAAACTAATTATTAATACCGTTTCGAAAATCCCCAATTTATTAAACGCTCTTAGGAAGATTTTTTTTAAAATTTCCCCTGAATTTTTTCCTTTTTTTCTATGGAAAATTAAATCATAACTGTAATTGTCCATAAAATATTCTCCCAAATAAAATTTCATCTCGATAAATATTGCTATACAGATCGATTACATTTTCGCAGTCATCTCGTGAACTATAGGTATGTAATAAATACTGGACATTATTCCCTAATATTTTATCTGCTTGAAGGTAACATTTTCAAGTTTTACTCTTTATCAGCGAGAGCCTATATCAAAACATTTTCGAGGCGATTCCTAGGTACTATAGCGCATTACAATAATTCGCTAGCGGATGTCAGTAAATAATATTTGAGAACAGACTTTGGACGGAGCTGTGCATTTAAATGCGTTGAGGGAATCTCATTTTGCGAAAAAAATATATACTTTTACGACCATTGGAGACAAGTTTCGAAAGTATACGTAAGCTGCCCTACCAGTAACTCATACTAGAATTTTCGTAACCACTTTCAAGAATCTTCAGTTCTCGAACACGGAATATCTAACTAAAATCATTCACCTTCACTTCTTTAAAGAACTTTAGAAAAGATATCTTACTCTTTCTAAAAACTCGAAGAATACACTTAAGCGGAGATACCAGCTCTCTCTCTCTCGCTCTCTCTCCTCCTCCTCCTCATCGGATTCGAACTTTCCCGAATATTTTGGAATCCGATCACGTATAGTGCAGAATTCCAGTCCATAAAAATTCCTTCCCGACAAGAGGAGAACGAACAAGGAAGATAAGAAACGTTTTAGGCCTGTTTGGAGAAGGCTTTCTTGATAAATAAATACATACATATACCAAGCTTATCATCGTCATAAACAAATCTTTTCCACGCAATGCCGGATGAAGGCCTTACTCTTCCTTCCTTCCAGTTTTCCTCTTAACCTATCTCCATGCTCCAGAGTTGGCCCTAAGAATTTTACAATATCTGTACGTCGTCCATAGTTGGATCCACTTGCCTGTATCTCGTCCCTGACAATCAATTCGATATCGCTTAAAAGTCTATGTCGCCGATCATAACTTTTTACTCTAAAATTGAATTATTGAACTAAATTGGCTCGACGGGAGAGTTTTAAGAAAATTGTATTTTATTAACCTTTAATTTAGAAGATGACGTAGTATTTTAACAATACCATACATATACACATGTATTCCAGAAAAAGCTTTAACATTTTAAATTTTAATTCGAAGAATTATTTAAGGTAATATATACTCATGTTAAAATCCAGAAAATTCTGACAGAAATGAAACGTTTGATTAAGCCGAATGAGAAAAAGTACACGCCATCCGTGGTGATTAAATGATCATATATTTTTTAATTGATTTCATTTGGTGACGATGCCCATTCACTGTCATCTTAGCGTCCCGACGCTTATTTTGCGCTGTTAAAGCACATATAGGTCAATTCACCTTACCTCCTGTGGTTCTTTTGTAAACTATATTTATTATGGATTCATTCTTTGGATTACCTTCATATTTAACATCCTTAGTTACAATTTTTAAAGTCTACGGTTACCTTATAATGACTGTTACTCTAAAAACAGCGTATTTCAGTGATATAAAAATATATGAAATATGAATAAATGCCAAGAGAGAATTAATTAAACGATTCCTATAAAAAGGTAAAATACATGATTATATATTACCTTAAATAATTCTTCGAATTAAAATTTAAAATGTTCAAGCTTTTTCTGGAATACGTGTGTATATGTATGGTATTGTTAAAATACTACGTCATCTTCTAAATTAAAGGTTAATAAAATACAATTTTCTTAAAACTCTCGCGTCGAGCCAATTTAGTTTTCATCTTGCAGGAATCCCGAAACAATCTATCAGACTTTGCAGGCATATAATTAAATTTCTGGCGAAAAGGTGATGCGATGGAAGAGGAAAGTTTGTTGATTGATACGCAGCGAGCCAACAACGGGGAGGGGGGGGAATAAAGGCTGTAGTAACAGGAGCACAAAAACGCGCAAAGAAAGGGAATTAAAAAGCAAAATTTCCTTAAAGGAAGTGAGAGGAGTTTTTACGCAATCAAAAAAATACGAAAAAGAGTCCTGAAACAATATCGGCGTGAAATTCGGGTCGGAACGGAAGTTAACAAAACCTATTTTGGGTCCTTTTACGAAGCAATTTTCGAAAAATATTCTCCTTTTCATATATCTCTGTATCGCGCCCCGTTCCTCGCCTATTTTTTTTCTCCTCCGTTAATTGGGACGGAAGCTTTCACGAGCTAATCTCCACCTCGCGAAACGAGATTTAATACCTTTTTTTTTC
This sequence comes from Uropetala carovei, assembly GCA_036926305.1. NCBI lineage: Eukaryota > Metazoa > Arthropoda > Insecta > Odonata > Petaluridae > Uropetala > Uropetala carovei. The sequence goes on from JAXCHB010000248.1 coordinate 1,317,326, forward strand.
CCTCCCTACGAACTTAGTTCCGAAATATTCTTCATTAATTTCAGACCTTAAAAAGGCGTTTCGTGTTTAATTAAAGGAAAAAAAACTTCTTGCGGTGTATTTTCCTTGGTGCCTCTGCGTAAAAAAAATAAAGACTCGTTAGGAGGTCATTATTCGGGTGATTACACCATTGGGCTTCTCCACCCTTTGTCTAAAAGTCTCTACGGAATCCTTTTGCTTAATTTCCATTGATAGAACACGTGAAGAGATACTTTTGTTTCTTTTACCAAAAAATTGATGCTGTCGAGAAAAATTTATTTTCTGCTTACAAACGTCGACGTATGCGGCGAATATCCGATTTTCTATTTTTCTATATCAGAGAATTATATTGAGCTTTGACAAAATTGTGGATAAAGATGAAGGTGGACATGGAGGAGAGCGAAATGAGGAAGGAATGGAAATAATGGATCAAGAGGAAATTTTAAGATAAAAACCATCAAAAGAAGAGGAGAGTTTTTACGAAAAATGTTCAAAGGAAAGGAAATCTCTAAGGCGATTATCGAAGAAGTATACTAGTGAAAGACAAAAAGGATGGAACAGAGTAGTATAAATTTTCCTTGCCATAAAAGAAAAAGTGTGGATACGAAAAATAACGGCAGGAGCGGGAAAAACGAGAGAGAGAGAGAGAGAGATAGAGAGCAATGATCAAACGGAAACTGTTTAATTTAGTTAAATAAAGGTGGAAAACCAAAGGAAGTTGCGGTTTGGACGTATTTTAGCATGTTATAAGTAATGAGTTTTTAAGTGGCTCCCTTCCGACAGAGAAAATACAATATTTATGCGTCGCTAATGAGAATATATTAAAGTGTCCCCGCGAAAGGTTTTGAAATACGTAACACTAAAACGGAGATTAGAAAAACAAATGGATTTGGACTTGTATTTGTAATGGCACTGCTTCCTTTTAACAGGAAGGAAGAAAAAACATCACGGATGCGTTAAACGAATTTTACAATGATAAACATTTTCCAAAAGTTTAAGGAACATTTTCCGCCGTTTGGAGAAATTATGAGCGGGCGAATGGCCTTAGCCACCTATACGTACATCGTAAATATTATTTTTCTCTAAATGTTTCTCACAAAAGATACATTTCCAGTCCGCGTCCAGGAAACGTTTGTTACACTTTTCAGTAGTTATCTATTAAAACAATAGTTACCGCTTTTAATTTAAATCTCCCTCAAATAAACTTTTGAACCGGACGAACCTCACAAAAGGAAATTCGACATTAATTTTTCTTTTCTCGCGCCTCAAAGGAAAACTTCAGCGTAAACAAAAACGTGGGAATCTGAATTTATAATACGCACGCCTTCTTCTGTCTCCTCAAATATCACCAATCACTTGGCTGATATACAAGATACGGAGTTTCCTGTTAGTCCTTCCTACCTCCCAAGAAACACTCCATCTACACTCGCCATAAGGTCTGCATAGACTCGCTGGGTGGCTGGGGGGGTCAGTCCTTCCCATCAAGAGGAAAAGGTACATTCGAACACCGTCCATTCCAATGACCTCCTTAGCTTCTGAGAACGTCCACCGAAGCGAAAGGTTGTCGTAAAAATGTAAAACAAACGGCCACTTCGTAGGTGCGCCTGGCTCCTTCGACCAATGGGAAAAGACCATTAATGAACGGACGGAATTTGAAAATAGTGTCGCTTTCCTGCCGCTCTTCGAAGACTACGTCTCAATTTCAGAACGATTCCTCGATTTTTTTTAACGATCTCCTAGGGGAAAAAATAAACGTGAGCATATTATGTAGATGGCTTGTCTAGCTAGCCACACAAGAAGATTTTTTTCTCTCTAGTAATAAGACTCGAGGTTTCGTTGGTTGGACTCACAAAGAAATCGTTGTTAAAATACAGTAACGATTTTTAAAAAAGAAACTACTCGGTGACTTTGAAGTAACCTGATTCGGCGATAGTATTTGGACGAAAATTTATGTGACGCAGCTCGGAAATACCTTATTTGCTCGAGTGTATGTCGAAACCCTTCTCCTTAAACGTCTCATAATCCTCCACAGCAAAAATATCTATAACTTCTGTCGAGAACAAAAACCGAGATTTTCTTATTTTAAAAATAGAAAATTAACATTCAACATTGGTAGAGGAGTGATTATTACGTCTAGCTCCCAGTTCTATGGTAGCGGGTTCGAATCGTGCCAAGGACATGACTGTATGCGATTAGCTTTGTTATCGTCCATATGCTCATTGTAAAAGGCTGGTAACGGCTGTTTATAAGCCAATTATTTAATATAATAAAAGCCGTCGTCTGTTGGTTGGTTGGTCACGCTATGCAAACGCTAATAACTCGAGAAGTAATAATGATATAAACTCGAAATTTGGTAGGGATGCTTGATTAACACTTATTCAGAGAATGACGAATTTAAATCGCGAAAAAAATCCTTGGTTTGCATCCAAGAGATGCATTTCCATTTCCCATTACTTAACATGTAAAACTCGATTTTTCGACGTGCAGGCTTTTATTCATTTGGAAATTAAAATTAGAAGAAATTAACAGACGACCTTCGGATTTGAACCATTTCAAAGAAAAATTTATAAAGTTTCTTATTCCGTTCGTCTTTTTTCGTCCACATTTGGAAATATTCCATGTTAAACGTTTAATTTGCATATTTTGTGTAAATCTCGCCATTTTAACGTGATGTTGCTATGTCGACCATTATCATTGTTACACCTCAAATTACTATTATTGTCTACATCCTTCTGGGAATAAGCGTGCCTTGAATGCTTCAATACAAGAGAGAGAGAGAGAGGAAGGAAGGGGAGAGATTGGCGTGTTTTGTGGAAAATAAGTATATTAACGTAAATATAAAAAATTTTAAGTATCAACAGTGTCATTTTAGAAAAATTGGAAATAAAAAGCATCCTTAAATCCTTTGTAAACCATACGTGCTTACGAATTTATATTGTTATTCCTCGAAGTTTGGAAACGAATTTAAATTAAAATTAAAAGGACATTTAAAACTGTTAACAGGCAATTTTCGAAGAAACAACAGTGGATCTTTTAATGAATTGATTTGTTTTTATAAAAGGAATTTTGGTGCTTATTTCATACAGAGTAAATTCTAAGGCTTATAATCCATTTAAATCTTTCATTGTGAGAGTAAAAAAATTTCGACTTCGAGATTTGTATGAAAATGCGCGTTTTTATTATCCTTGAGTCCGAAAATTGCTTTTTGCGATTATGGCTGTTTCAGACAATCATATTATGTGGAAGACAGGTTATTCCATTGAGAAAGCATAGAGAATCGGGACCCATATCATTTTATGGTGAACCAGATGAGAATGATGGTAATTTTCGATCACTTATTAGATTTTGCGCTAGATACAATGGCAATTTCAAATCAAGATTAAAAATGGCCCCAAAAAATGCTTCCTATATCAGTCCTCGATTTCAAAACGACATTATTGAAACAGTCGGAAATTTCATAACGGAGCAAATAGTAAAAGAAGTTAATGAAGCGCCGTGCTTTGTACGTTGCACGCCGATGAAACCGGTGATATTGCAGACATTGAGCAATTCTCACTGTGTATTCGATATTTGATGATCGAAAATAACGAGCCAAAATTGCGTCAAGAGTTTTTAAAATTGTCATCAGCTCCAGATGATACTGCAGAATGGCTAGCAAATAATATGTTAAGACCTTTATGATCGCTTGGAATTAATCTAAAGAAACTTTGTGGTCAAGGATATGATGGCGCGCCAGTCATGAGCGGTATTGTTAATGGCGTTAAAACAAAAATGAACGAAAAATTTCCTAATGCACGTTCGGTCCACTTTTAAAGCCATAATGTCAACTTAGCAATTAGTAGTGTTTGTGATGTACGCCCGATTAGGCAGCGTTTGACTCTTTTAGGGGAGCTTTATCTTTTTTAACGTACCGAAAAATAAACAACAGGCAAAGTTTGCCCAGAAACAAAAAAAGAAAATTTAAAAATTTGTGTGCCATTAGATGGATAGAAAGCCATAACTCAGTTTCGACATTTTAGAGCCGGAAGATGCAGTAATTGATGTAATGGAAACAGTAGTAAATTGGACGAATAGTACTGCTTAATCAACAATTTTTATGTATGCCATAAAGGCTACCTTCAGTAGACTTTGTTTAAATCATATTTTAACTTATTATAACTTATATTCTCTGTCGATATTTGCATATATATATGATCTTATTTCAATATTATGCAGAATAAAAAATGATGCAACAGAATTTGAAAACCTTTTCTCAGGTGTTGGAATTGCACAGAAATATGATTTTCCAGGTGAAAAACCAAAGCTTCGAGGGCGGCCAGGTATCGATTCACCAGTTTTATCACATAAATAGTACTATATAAATAATGTATATTTTACCATTATGTATTTTCTGACTAGTCTTCAGCAAAAATTTTCCAACAACAAAATCATAATGAAAAGTTTCCGATACTTTTTACCAATGCCGACCCGGAATAACGCTGCTACATAAACAATTTACGTTCACAATATTCAATATTTATGTAATTTTTATCCAGAATACATAAAATGCAGTAGACAAGAACTTTTTTCAGAAATAATACCTTGGCATAAACACTTAAAACAATTGCCATTTAATGCAAACGATCTTTCACAGATAGAAGTTGTTAAATTTTGTAATAAACAAATTTTTTCGAATGTTTATAATCTTCTATGAATCCTTGTAGCACTTCCGGTTACTACTTGTGAGACTGAAAGCAGTTTTTCGAGGTTAAAACGATTGACAACTTATCTAATATGTCTGCAGACAGATTAAATGGACTGGATTTGAGGTAATATATTTATAGAGCAAGGGTGTCCAAACTGCGGCCACCGGGCCGCATACGGCCACTTTCACGATTTCGTGCGGCTCGCTGAATGATTTTAATTTTTAATGTACTTTCGGCAATTTTAGAGAGAAAAAATTCCAAAGTATTTTCAATTGTCGTAATTTTCTTTGTGTTTCAATATATATATTCATATTGTTTTAGCAATATGGCCAATTAAAGTTTCTTAATACCGGTATAATTTGACCGAAGAAAATCTGACTCATCAGCTAAGATTATCATCCACAAAATTAAAGGATTTACAAATTGATTATCTTTTGAATTAAATAAATTTAAAATACTTTTTTAAAATTTAAAGTTTATTAAAGAAATATGTATTATAAAAAATATAATAAAAAATTGTAATTTTAATTAATTGAATTAGAAAGACTGAAAAAAACTTTTAAAGAAATATGCAATATGAAAAAATAACAGAAAAATTAATAATTGTTTTAGATAACAAATCCTACAGCCCCCTCTCCCCCTTCTAGTGCGGCCACTCAAGACTTTTCCTGGCCACTATAAGGCTACATGAGCTTCTATAAGTATATGGACACTCATGTTATAGAGAAGGGTCATCCCATGCTAAATGTCCAGACTCGGTAAGTGATGGATCCTTCGAATCGAACAAAATTTTCAGGATCTTTAGTACATCTGACTACCTTCCCAAAATTCACGACGACGACGCCCCCCCTCTACACCAGATCCGTCGCAATTGTGCTCCCGTGCGCTGTGTCGACCTCCGGGAAATGTACTCGTGTCGCCCTCTCGTCCGTCGCACAGAGATAAATTTGATGTCATTTTATTCGGTAAGGATGCCACTACAAGTGCATATATAGATTTATAGGTCTGAGACGTAAAAAAAACACCGCTTAGCCTAGGACCGGATGTAAATTGTTGGCACCTATAGGCACTATTTTTTTCAATTCGCCTTTTTCTCATTAAATTAAATTTGTAACAAAGTTGCATACCTACATTGCGTAAGTTACACAGATGCAACCACGCAGGACAAGGTCAACTCAGCATAATCAAATAAAATACGGATTGTTGCGACATTGTTTAAAAATGAATAAACGCTCTCTAAAACAATAATGATTTCTTTGGATATAGAACCATCCATTTCGGAGATATTTAACTTATTCTTAAATTACACTATACAGCGCCAGCATCTAGCGGTGAATTCTGTAAACATATTCAAAATAGTATAATTTACGGCAATAAGGACGACTATTCTTCTACGATATGAAATAATAATTTTGCTTTATAATGCTATTCATAATAATTTAAATATCTATACCTAAATATGGAGAAAATCATGTGTTGGCCAAATCAGATTTTTTGGATATATTTTCGTTGTAGTGAAATTCAGGCGCCCCTTACGAGAGGTGACTGAGGTGACAAAATCCTGCTTATTCCACACAAAAAACAATAATCAATTGAAACGCCATCGAATAAGAAAATTGCTTATATGAAAGGCATATTCTATGTGTATCCATCGGAATTTTTGCCTTTACTATAATGTAAAATATAAAATTTAATATTTGTGAATTTTTCGAAGAATCTCGTCATTATTGACGGACATTACGTTAGTGTATTCTTAAATGAGGCGATAAAATTCAAATTTTGTTTATTATTTACCGAAAACTTCGATATTTTCCGTCTTTCATAATTTAGGACGTCTCATAACTTGGTGTCGTTAATATTTTGGCGCCCCTCGTAATTTGACGCCGTAGGCAGTTGCCTATGTTGCCTGTGCGTAAATACGGCACTGCGCTTAGCCACCTATGAAATCCGGTTAAAAAATTCGAGATTTCTCTTTTTTCCGGCCTCACAGACGGGCCGGGAAATTTTTGAAAGGGCCGACACACATATCACCGAAAACTAGAGCTGGGGAACTCTTAGCTCACGCAGTACAAAGGTTCAAAGGCATCTCACGTGGAAGAAAATCGACTCTGAACATGGTACAATTTGAAAAAGTGCCAAATTGGCGTCCCAAAAAAGCTATGTTTGCATCCCCACAGAGAGGACTCGTTTGCACTGAGAGAACAAGCTGAACATCTACTTTCAACATCTAAAGATAAAAATAATTTATTTTGGCTCAACCGCCACCGCTGGCCCCTGGAAGCTGACTACCCACCTGACATGCATCGCGCGACATATGACGGGGTCGGGGGAACGGTGAAGCGATGCAGGCGGAAAGCCATCTTACAGATACCCATCAATGACCAGATAGTAAATGTACATGATATGTACAAGTACTGTACTCTTTGGGTTCAATCCGAAAGAAACGAAGCAATCCAACTTACAATTTTCTTCTTAACTGAATAAGCCTTTAATTGTTGCACTATTTTCGCGTGGGAAACGGTATCGAAAGCTTTCCTAAAGTCTAAAAATACTGTGTCTACTCCTATTCCTTTGTCCGCTGCTTTCACAATATCAGATGTGTGTATAGCTAACTGTGTCTCGCATTACCTGCCTCTCCGGAGCGCCTTTTGATATGGAAAAAAGCCCACGTTACACCTACACACAAAACGGGAAGTAAATTAAAAGTGGAGAACTACCGCCCTATATCATTGACATCAATCTTCTGTAAGGTTTTTGTTCACATTGTCGGTAGCTAAATAATGCAATTCCTCGAAAGTAAAGGTGCTCTGAATAGAAACCAACATGGTTTCCGGAGAGGCAGGTAATGCGAGACACAGTTAGCTCTACACACATCTGATATTGTGAAAGCAGCGGATAAAGGAACAGGAGTAGACACAGTATATGCACTTGTAGTGGCATCCTTACCGAATAAAATGACATCAAATTTCTCTCTGTGCGATGGACGAGAGGGCGAGACGAGTACATTTCCCGGAGGTCGACACAGCGCACGGGAACACAATTGCGACGGATCTGGTGGAGAGGAGGGGCGTCGTAGGGGGAAACCCTTGTGAATTTTGGGAAGGTAGTAAGATGTACTAACGATCCTGAAAATTTGGTTCGATTCGAAGGATCCATCACTTACCGAGTCTGGACATTTAGCATGGAATGACCCAGAAACGAACTTTGATGTGCATTTAATAATTAAGAATTGGCCAAGAAGCCTAGAAGAATTGATTTTACATTTTAATCAAAATATTTGGGTCATTTTAATTAATATATTAATAATGAAATAAAAATTATGTCAGCTTTTTAACATTGTTTCATTTTTGTCCCTTAAGAATAGAATTTGGACCCCCCCCCTTAGGAAAATTTTGCGTACAACACTGATATATATAAATCAATCATTTATGCCGTTTTCGCCCTTGTCAGGACGATCCAGTCCTATACTACGGTACCTGCAGCCAAGGGGCAGATAACAATTCAATTTACTCTCATTGCTTAGAAATTAGTACATTTTATGTCGAGTACGCAGAAGGCAATCCCTGCTTCAATACTGGGATAGTCACCAAGGTCCCACGCTTTCAATATAAACACAGAAGAAGGCCCTGAAACAAATATTCTGAGAAGGGACTATTGCGATCTATGTATGTAGACGTTGTACCAAATTCTTTAGCAAGCGAATGTTATTTGCGAGTAACGTCATTTAAATATTTCTTAATTCAGCGAAAAAGAGGGAAGGAAAGAAGAGCGCGTAACCGAAACTGTAATTTTTTTACGGGTAAGGGACTCCCTTAACTATACCTTGCTGGGGTGGTCAAAAAGCTATGGAACGGCCTTGGTCCCTGTACTCCGGTTTCCTCTTCCATTGAAGCAAGACTTAAAGAGACACGAACCAAACCTCGATGCACCTTTCCTTAAACATAATTCTTCCGCGTGCCATCGTGTCACGCGATATCTCTCAATTAAAATGACCCTCGGTGGACGGTCCTTGACCGCCCTTCCTTAACGACCGGTGAAACAGAATGCCGATGAGACCGCAAATTGAATATCGAACGAAAAGGACACGTGACGCGACGCTCGGAAACTTTCGATTCGTATCGATGGGGACACGTCAGAGGAGCTCCTTGGGAGGTAAGCGAGGGAGACCCAAGAACGGGATGGTGTGTCAAACAAAGTAGTCGGACCAGACGGGGCCTTGATGACATTATCTACAAGGTTTCTGTTACTCTGGTAAAAATAAAACAGAATAACGACAGAGGTGAGGCGGGAAGAGATTCTAAATTGTTCCCGCAGCCTCGAAGAACTTCTGACGAGGTATCATTTCCACACGCAATTTTCTCTGTAAATAATGAGAATGTAGCCTAGCCATCGTTAATAACACCGAAAAATAATAATAATAATAATGGTCGCTTAATTAGAAGCGCAAACGACGTGTTATATCTTTTTCCCGATTGTTGAGAATTATGCAAATGAAAATAAATTAGCTGTGACAATTATTATACGAAGAATCGACATGAATGGCACACTGACAACCATGAAATTTAAGAATTACAATATCTACTTCGAATGACAGTAAATTGTTACTCAGGAAAATAATTGGAGAGTAGACTATGTGAGTTTGGATCATCCTACGCAATTTTTAAAACAGAAAATCATCTCCAATGCAAAGTTGAAATGTAATTTAGTTTATATAAATCCAGCCGAAAAATGTAAGTTTTTAGTTGCAAATTTTTATTAATCCCTCACAAGAATGAGTTAGCACTTTTTCTATTATTCTTGAAAATAAAATAAAAATAAAACTTCACAGGCATTGTACTCCATAAGGTTGTCTTCCATGTTGATAATTTCTCACAATGATCCCGGGACAATATTATCGATTAGATACCAATTAATTTACCGGCTCCACCTAAGCAAATCATACCGGTCACTCAACAAATGGAAACATGTTGGGCAAAGCCTGTTCGAATATTCCCAACGCAAGAGGTCCAAAACTTTAACGAGCTCGAGTCCGTAAAACCGCCGAGAGACGTCACGGAGAGGGAGAGGGGGAAAAATGATATTTCAGGTGAAAACGGGGCGTCGGATAACGCCATCATCATCAGGATCCGTCAACGACCTCCCCTTTCCTCTTTTCTTCCCTGCCAATCAGCGTTCTCTTTTCCCTTCTCCTCACCGGACGCTCTCCTATTTTTTTCCGAATTTGTCGTCGCGACAACCATCGGATAGTGGGCAGTGCCGTAACTAGGGTATGGCGAAGGTGGCATTTGCCATAGGCGCCGTTTGCAAAAGGCTACTAACATTCCCGCAAAAAGGTAATTTTCCCAAAAAAAAGTCTTATTTTAACACTCAAACATTGATTTGTTTATAATAAAAACGCTATTATTCTTTATTAAAACTCATAAAAAATTATATCCTACATAACCAAGGCGTTTCATAAAATGTTGCCATAGGCGCCATATCGCCTAGTTAGGCCTCTGCTTATGGGTATCCACTAGTGCCTGTCATTTCCCGGTTCTTTCACAATCCTGGGACCCCGGGATTAAAAAATTGTAAATCCCGGGAATTTCCCGAGATTAAAAAAAATTAAAAATCGTCCAAACAGAAAGAAAATATAAAAATAAGGTTACTAATTGCTAGTTTATGATCCCGGGGAGATAAAATATCTTTTAAAAATCATAAAAAGGGAGAATAAAATAGGAATATTGTTACCACCCTTTTTCGTGAACAGGTGAATCTATTAAGTAATTTTTCTCTAGCTTTAGGATTTTAAAAAATTCATTCGGGTTATTTAATGCTTTAGTTGAAAGTTACTCCTTTTGTTTATTTAAACTTTGTACCAGACAAACGGCTTACATATTGATGTTTAAACCAGTGCTTGTCATTTCCCGGTTTTCAATCGATACCGAGTCCCCAAGAAATTCAAACAAATTTGTTAAAATCATCTACAGATATGACTTATTCAAATAAATAAAAATAATTAAAATTAGCATTCATTTACTGACCGGAAATTTGCTTATCATAAAAATTAGAAAAATATAGTTACTAATACACATGTATGTAAAATAAAATATGAAATGAAACATTCATACCATTGGCGTACATTTCTCGCATAAGTACAGAAAACTATGTGATCCCCAAATGGTGTCCGTGGCAGTTAATGGGTTAATCTTTCTGGTTTCTGCCTTCTAGAATTCATTGGAGGCGCTGTACTACGTTTCCTTCGATCGAAGCTAATGCTTATTGTGGCTAGGAGAGAAGAGGCTTGGGAACATAGGATAGCGTGACGCTAGTTTCAAATGTGTTGATGGAGATATACCAAACTAAAAGTGTGGTCCATCGCTGTAACCTTCAAGGTCCCCTCTTCCTCATTATTGCCTTCGAAATGAAAGTAATCCATTCGGAAACAGAGTTTTTGTGGCCGCTTCAGGGACCGCATAGCCACTCTTTATGATATACCGGGAATTCCCAGGATATTCAATGGATTTCTCGGGAAACGGAAAAACCATTTTCCCCGGGATCCCGGGAAAGTGAGATCCAGAGATGACAAGTATTAGTATCCACCCACATTCGCACAAATCCCACGCTGTCTCAATCCGGCGATGTACCAATTTGTCGGAGATTTGTTTTTAATAGAAAAAATAAATTTGTATATATCGGTCAATTTGCATCAACGCCATGTTTTCCTGGAAAGCATCCACGAAACTAAATCGTGGACTTTTAACTGCGCCTTTTTCATTTCCGTCCACATACCGGTCGCGGAAAGTGAGTGATTTGTAGGGTTGCGGGAAGTTTCCAAGTTCGGAATTACTTTTCTCACCTTATCAATCGAAATCCTTGAGACTTGAGGCGTGGGCTTCGACCTTTATTCCTTTTTTTTCCCGCGCGTAATTAAAGGACCAATAGGCGCGATGAAGCACTTCTGGGAGGCAACAAGAGGACAAGAAAACGGTCGAGTTAACGCCGTTCCGGTTCCTTTGATATATTTTATTGGATTTTTTTTCTTTTTGTACGGCGGCGGGTTCGTTTAGAGAGAGGGAGAGCTGGGAATCGGTGTAGCCGATCCAAATATAGCTCTTCGATTATATATATTTTTTTCGAAAAAGAAAATAAACCTTACACAAACAAATACGTGACGGGATATGGAATTTCGAACCTGTTCCTTCGCCATAAAATCGGAAATTTAGAGAGTGCACGCGATCCGTGTCGAAGATATCGATCGCAGTATCGATACGGAGAAATCGTGTAAATTCTTATAACACAGCGACTCGGCGGCTCTTAAATTCTCGCGGCTTTTTTTTTATAATTCTGAGTGAAAGAAGGCCATTGTAGCGTCAGTAGCCTTTCCGTATACAAAAAACCCAAAAGGTTTTTTTTTATTATTATACGATCGTTTTCAACTCCCTTCAAAGAGTTCCGAATTTTATTTCAAGGGTCGTATTTTACTAAAGTTAAACCTGCAGGTGCTCGCACGATTTCGAATTGGAGTCAGAAAAAAGCCTACCTAAATGGAGTTAATACCCCTCGTGGAAGTGCATTAAAGAAGAAAAAGAACGATAAAAAAATCTGATGTGGCCAACACATGACTTTCTCCACATTTGTAGTATAGATGTTTAAATTATTATGAATAGCATTATAAGGCAAAATTATTATTTCGTATCGTAAAAGAAGACTCGTCCTTATTGCCGTAAATTACGTATATTTTGAATGTGTTTACAAAATTCACCGCGCGCTGTATACTGAAAATTACGAAAAAGGTTGAATATCTCCGAAATGGATGGTCCTACGAAAATTTGTTACAAACAAAAATTTGCGATAGAGACTTCATTCCCTCCGGCACGCGCTAAATGAATATTAAATAAAAATCTATATCTTTTTCGGTGATTAATTTCTTCTGTTCTTTTTGCATATATGTATTATATGCATCTATCCGCTGACAACGGTACTTCATACTTCGGAAACAATCAAAAAGTGGCGGAGATAGCCGGATGTCAGAAATTTGACAAAATCGGGTATTAATAATAATGTTATAAAATAACGCTTCCACATACTTATATGCAATAGATCTAGCTAAATACTGTTAAAGTTTCAATTTGATTCATTTTAGGGTTTCGGAATTGTAAGCATTCAAAATAGTCTTATCGGGTTTGTATGCCTAAAAAACGTGTTTTTATTCAAATAACGCGCAATATAAAATATTTTAATGCAATTTAAAAATTTGAAATGTATACTAGTTAACGTAGAAATAAATTCTCTAACCGCTAATTTTCATCGCATCACAATCGCTTTTACCGTTTTCGAGATATACCTCATTAAACTCGGGTATCTAGACTTGTTGAAAGGACTAGTAGTTACATTCTCCATACGTAGTAATGGGAAAGTATCGTATTCACGAAAACAATCGACTTCGAGATTTCAACGGAAATACACGTTTTGTTGTCCCTAGAACACGTTTAGACTATTTTCCGAATGATGTCCGTGTGTGCGTGTGTGTATGTGATTGTGGGCGCTCTAACTCAAAGTGCGTGCCATATCGTTACCAAACTTCATATATAACACTTTAACATGAGCACAAAGAACTGATTAGTTTTTGGACATTAACGGGTAAGCGAAAGTCGAGGTTTACTCGAAACACGATTCGGTTTTTTCGATATTTCTCCGTTAAAACATCCTTATTGTATATACAATTCTATACAAAGCGAATGTAGAGTAGGTGTTTTTCGTGCTCAAAAAGAAATTTTGACCGAATTCGATCAATAAATTCGCTTTTTTTGGGAAACCGAAATAACATAACGAGAATCCAAAAAGGTAATTGTGTAAATTCAATTTTCGGGTAGATTTTTCTTACTTTTATTTTCTTTATATTAAGATGAATAGTATATTTCTGATGATTTTGATTTAAATGTATTCCTTGGTTTAACGTGCTTGCCTCAACTCCTTCGCTTTTATGAAAAGTTACCCAAGGGGGAGTTACATCAATAAACAAGTTATTGATAATAATGTACTTAACAGCAGGTTCCCCAGTTACATATATTAAAACAAGTATTCACAAAAAACAACATTTGGGAAGTGTATAGAGTAAAGATGAATCACCAACCCGACCCAGCGGTTTGATTCAATGATTTTACTGTCAATTAAAAATTGTACGGTCTTTTTTCGTCTCCGAACATTCGTATAAATTCTTCAAGAGTGGGAATCATTTTTAAGGGTTGTTAGTAGGACGTAGTCGCCATTTCCGTCAAGCCAACAATAAGGAATCCATATTTTACTCTCCCTTGCCCTTACGTGATCTATAAGGTATCGATTAATAAACTTAGTCGGATAGAGGACAGAATTTGCAACAAAAATAGTCCGCGAGGGCATACAATTAAAAGTCATAGTTTAGGAGATGAAAATTCGAGAATGCCTCGCCCATGTTATCCAATTGGGGGAAATAAACTTCTTAAAACCAACCTACCTATATACATATATTTACATATAGGTAGGTAGGTAAGTTAATATAAAAGTTGATAATAAGCTTATACGGCCATTTCCTTGGTGGGATGTGAACTCGCGACCCTCGGGAGGAAGACACGTTAACAATCCCTCTACTAATAACAGCCATCCTAACTTCTGAACATCACTGTCGAGTATATTTTCTCAACAAGAATATTAATAAAATTCATTACTCTATGAACCCGGTGTTTTGCGTAGATTTCGCTATGAATTGAACATTTACGTCTGGAACAATTTAATTTTCCAAAAATAACATATCTAGCCGGACTTAAATCGGTGATACTGCGATAGCCACAAAATTGGGAATGAGGATGGTTGCTTTGTAGCAAGAATTAGTTAACGGATATTATCAACTGTGTTACCTTCATCCTCGATTTAGTATTAATAGTGTGGTTGTGTAAAAAATCAACAGAAGGGAATATTATTAAAATCTAACGCTCTTCTCTCAATATCAATAGGTTATGGGTGATAATTTATTTAAAATTGTCATACTTAGTCAATACGGTGGTAATAATATATTCATTAAACAATAAATTCGCATCGAGGAAAACATTCCATGTATGCAGGAAGTTATCGATGGCGCGATAAAGGTACTGCACGTGACAGCCTTCAAGGAAATCTCATGTGTTCTTTTCTCTCTCGAAAAAAGCAAGGGATGAAAAAAAAATCGCGAAGCAGTCAGAAAAACCGAGAGAACTCTCGTAAAAACTTACTGAAATACTAACAATTTAGCGAATGGATGATTTATGGCGAGGATTGCGCATTTCGTCGATTTTTTTCTCGAAAACCTTTTTCTGCGACGTAAGTTTGCGTACTTCTTCCATTTTAAACGCCTAGTTTCTTCTAGTTAAATATGAAATTACGTCCCGCGCTGATGTCTTATGCCGGTATAGCAGCGGCTAATGGTAAAAGCAGCTATTCCGGAGGAGATGCGTTGGCTCTTTTCGTTTCGAAATGCCCCATCACCTTTAACGATTGCCCTCGCGGATTTTCGCATACGTACAGCGTCTTGCACTCCAAAACTTCAGCATGCCCTCATTTTCCTTCGCCACGGCCTCCAACTTTACCACATTTCATGAGTTTAGAAAATATTCGCCCGACTTCGAATAAACGTCTACGATGAAATTTACCGTAGACATTTCGCGCACTTTTTAAAGCGAAATGACGTTCTGAAAAACGACCAAAATAAACAACGTTATATGAAATTCTCTGGGACACTACACTTTAAAATATTAATACAAACACCTATCAAACATGCAATGGTTACAGAGGAGACAGTTATAAGATTGATGACCAATCATTGATTTCTTTATTTTTCTTAATATTTTATTTGTATCCTATATACCTAACCCTTATATGCGTGGTTTATCACGATAAAAGCATGGTTTTGCTCGATTTATCTCCCCTACGAACGTATAAATAATCAGAATGAATAGCTAATTAACCTCGACTAGTTCATTTCGAGAAGTGAATTACTAGGTTATATGATTTGAAAAAAAAAAGCATTTTGACTGGTATAAGAAAGGAAAACCGGTGAATCGACACTGACGACTGAAATGCTGAAATGCACATCCGGTTTTCTTAACGTTTTCAAAGCTATTGGAGACATAACTTCATTTCATCCATCATGTGAGCTTGATAATTTACTCTTTAATTGATTAAAGTCCTCCGCCATGACAAAAATTAAATAAAATGTGATTTTTTTAATGACGGAAAGGTAGAGTGCCGAATGATAGGTGAGAGATATAGAATAAAGAGGAAGAGACAATGGAATATACTAATTAATCACATTAGATGGCAGATAATGAACCGTAGAAGAATGGACCAGTTCGAAAAGTAGTAATCTCCGAATTCTTTGGGTATGTACGCGACAGAATTGTAACCGGTGCTGGTGACATTAGGGATAGTAGAACGTAACAGAAAATATGTAGAAATATCCCCTGGAACCGAGAGGTCTTACAAATAATTTTCTCCAGAATCAATAAGACAGGCTCTAACTAGATTTTATGTTTGGTGCAGTGGCACCCCCGCCCATGCGCTATTGGCGGCTTGAAGGGTAGTAATTTAAATGTAAATTCAAGTTATTTCAAAGGAAATGAAAAAGCACTGAAAATACGAAGGGAATGGGTTTTGGATACATGGGCTCGAAGACACACCGGAAGCCAGAAAATTTATGATTGATTTTTTGAATGATTGATTGATTGATCCCCGAATCAAATATCAATATCGAAATATTGGGAACACTATCCGTTCTGGTTAAAATTTAAAAAAATTGAAAAAATTTACGATTTCCCCCCAATTAAATTGAGTTTCCAGTCGGGAGAACAAGGACGATGCTGATGGAGACATCACTCCGCTTATCTGACAACCTTTCGAAAAAATTCTGTTATGTATCAGACACGCGTGTCATAACATTGGCGAAAGTTAGCCATGGAAATCCAATCTAATCGTTATCTTTTAATGCGGCTTATGGGCTCTTGCCATGATGTGATGGGTTTTGATTAGCCCCATTAATGGGGATGTGGAGGAAGAGTTGGTGTTGAAATGGATTTTTCATCCTTGTTTGCAATAAAAAAAATAGCGGCGTTTCGTTCCGTTGGGTTTTTTTATACATAATACATGCGCCAAATCCTAGCGGATTGAGAATGTTCGGCTCAAAATGATAGTATACCTCATGGAATAATTAGAACTTTAGGTTTATAACGGCGATAATAACAATGCTCGGACGCCAAAATAAAACAATATCCCTATCTTCGCTCCACTGAATGCGTTTTCAACTTTACTGAACGATAATGTCACTGTGTCTAATCCTTCTCCATGCTGTGAAGCAGTTATTTACAGCCCATGATGCAGGTAACAATGTGGTGTGGAATGGCTCTTCAGGTGGTGCACAAACGAAAAGCCACGAAACTATCACATTTTACTGCGTTCAATTTGCATTCTTTTGGTTACAACGACAAGACCGTGTAGCAAGAAGTATTTCCTTTTAACGGTACTTGTAATAGCAGTAACTCTAAAGGTGACAAATGTTGAATTATCTCATTATTAGTGGTAAAAATAATACAGTTCGAACTTAACTAGATACAAGAAATGGAGATTTATTAAAAACTTGTTTTAGAAAAACAGCATGAAAATCACTCTACAAAATACTCTTAAATGTAAATTTGTTTCTAAAAAATAAAAATATTTTACAAAAATGCATTTATAGCGGAGTTTCATTAAATATTTCCTTGCAAAATCGATTATGCTCTTGAATACATGTTATCGTTTAGATAAAGGGTGGACAACTTGAAATTTAAGCTTTTATTAAAATTTTTCTAATAAAATCTTTTATGTTGAAGTTTGAATGCTAAAAATTGCTTTGGCTTTATTTTTACTACCATAAAATTCTGAAATTTGTAATTCACTGTCGGGGTAAACTCTTATTTGGTCTACCGACGCTCTTGCAGCGTCAATGAGATCCGCTAGTCCATCCCTTTGCTATTTAATAAAGCAGGCAAAAGATATTTTTTCATTGAGAATAACCAGTGATCCAATTAAATCTACACGTTTCAAATTTAAATAAGATCAAATTCAATTCAGTCACTCCACCGCCGCACACAAAATATTATATTCTGATGGTAAAGAGCAGGTATAAGTTTCAATCCCTAATTCCGTAAATGATTCTTCAGAAACAATATAACGAGTAGTTAATACGGACATCCACGTTAAATGTATCTGAACGGCATCGGTATCTCGATAATTAGCACGAATCTCGTCATGGGCATGAAATTTCGTGTTCGCCTTTACTATTCTGAATACTTATTCGCGCCTTCACTGAAACGGAACTGACTGACTGTGAGAGCTTTAAATTACCTCACCGTGAATGAATGAAATATTAAAAACTAAGCAATATTTCCATCCATATTAAATGTTCAATTATTAAAAGCCAAATTTTCCGGCCTTTTTAAATTTAATCCAGGACAGTAAGGTTCTTAAAGCAATATTTCCCCACGCATCCTCACCCCATCCCTACTCCCACCTTGCGGCTCTCGCCGCCGAGTTGAAATACCCGCACCTTCTGCCTCCTGACGCGCTCCCCACCTGTTCCCATATGTGCTATTTCTCTCGAGGACCGCCCTTGGCCCTTTCCAGTTTTTATTGCCGGGGCCTTCAATGTCATATAACTCAGAAACCACCCTTCGAAAAAACAAAAACATACCCTTTTCTTTACGACCTCTTTCTGAAAGTAAAACAGATGCATGGAATACTCAATCAGTTAACCGCCAAAACATTTCTGTCCAGCATTTCCGACTGTTTAGTTTCGAAAATTCAATTCGTTTTTACGGGTTTCTTTGTCTCTGAAAGACCAGAGCGATGAATCATTCTCTTTAAGCTTGAATTTTGACAGAAATCAATATAATATATACTGATTTTTTCGATCGGCTATTGCTCGAAACACTTACTACGTTATGAGATTCAGTTCCTGTTTAAATTATCTGAAATCTAAAAACGAAGTCGACTTATTATTAGTTGTAAATCTCATCACTTTATGACCTGAATCCAAATGGTGTTTCACGAAAGAGCAATGGTAAGTACAGGCCCTAGGCGCTAAACAATATGGGACCCTGAAATCTAAATATCCTGTATCCGGCTACCCAGTATCCGGAGCGTTCCGAAAACCGGAAACCGACAAAGTGTAATATTTAAAATGCGCGCCAAGTATTTGTGTTTGTTAATGGCGCCACTGATGTGTTTTATAATCAGTCTATGGTGGAGGCTTGTATTCTCGTGATCTTTGCTCACATTTTTACTGCAGAGCAGGTGTATAATGCTGACGAGACTTCTTTATATTGGAGGTATATTCCTAGAAAAACTGTTGTTGCACCGGAGGAATCAGCACCCAGTGGGTTTAAAGACTCAAAAGAAAGGATAACAGTGCTAGGTTGTGCATTTGTTTGTACATACATTTTAGGCCTGACTACCCGAATTCCGGAAAAACCCCCTATCCGGCAACCCTCAGGTCCCAAGCATGCCGGATACAGGGTCCCGCACTGTATATATATATATATATATTTTTTGGGCAACTAGGTGTTGAAGGAAACCCAGTGAACACTTACCGGAAGTAGAGCCGCTGGGGTGTTGGAGAGACACATTTGTAGAGGTTAGTGTCTCTCTTGTGCTGACGAAGGGATCATCCCGAAAGCTCTAACCTCTACAAATGTGTCTCTCCAACACCCCAGCGGCTCTACTTCCGGTAAGTGTTCACTGGGTTTCCTTCAACACCTAGTTGCCCAAAATATCCTTACTTACCTTTCCTCTTCCTTAGTATTTATTATATATATATATATATATATATATATATATATATATATATATAGTAAAAATTCTCGTAACAACTATCGTTTTTCTATGGAATCATAAAGAGACCTCATTGTTTTTTTAAATTGAGATATTTCACATTTCTGAAATTATGTATACGAACATTTTTACGAGTTCCCTGAAGCGCGACAAGTGCGACCACCTTAAATTCGCCACTGCGTAAGGGTTATAGCCAAAAATGGTTGGATAAACAAATAAGGTGATTGATTGACTGATAATTCACCAATCGTAGGTTCCAACAGAATCTATGGTTTACCATTGAGAACTTCTGATATATTAACCCAGCCCATATAGCCGGTTTTGTGTCATAGGATCTTAATGGTTCAGTCATAAAAATTTGGCTTATTAATACATTAATATAAGTTACATTTGTACGAAGAAAAACAATTTTCTTCAGCTTAAATAAAGATTCATATTTCTGATATTCCTAGGAATTAAGATGAGCTTTCAATACTCCTAATAAAATAGGAATATGTTTACTTCAGGAGTTAGAAGGTTTTTGTGCAGAAGAAACACATTTTGCATTTGAATTGCATTTAAGACTGAGTTATAATTGTATGACATCTTCAATATCAAAAATTACCTTTATTTTTGAAAAATAGAGAATCTAATTCACTTCAAGAAAGGAAGTACATTTCATCTTTGCACGAGAAACGTATCTTCATGTTTCATCAACCAAAGTTGTGAACAACGTTTTCCTTCGAAAATCAATTAGCAACCTCAGCTTATATCGGACGTTAAATAAATAATTTATTGAACTCTTGTAACCATAAAAATTTTGGGTAACCAACACCCTTATTTAACAACACATTATCTGATCTTGGAGGAAATTCACGGATCGACGATTATAAAAGTTTTTAGAAGATGGAGGATTCGGACAAATGCGAAAATGAACATTAACACTCATTACTGATTCTGTTATTGACAATTTGATGCTATTCAAACATAAATTTTTATCATAACCACTCATAAACGTTAAAATATGCAAGGTCCTGGTCAGCAATCAATCGTTTCTTATGAATTGCGATTAATAAAATACCGCGATCACCTCGATTAAAAGCAAATGAACGATTTACAGAGTACAGTACAGAATTCTTCGTCTGAAAATTTAAAACGGAATTGGTTTCCTTTAATCGGAAATATAAGCAGAACCTAATTACTGCAAAATTGACATCAATTCACGGTCATAACATTTTCATTTGCTCAAAATAATTAATAATGAACTAAAAATATAATAGTTTCTCATAGGTTTCAACACCAATATTAACAGTGCAGTTTATATATCGAAGTGTAAATTTTAGAGTAACTATTTTAAGCTCTTACGCAAGGTCAATAAAGGAGCATATTTTTAATGCATAAGGTTTTGTTACGACCACTACCAAGGCTTATAACTAGCTGCAAAAGCTCCTAAGAGAAATGCCGCGCTGATGACAATCTAATTTGTATAGGAGGATTACACTTAGGAAGTGTTTCGTCGGACCCTGGCCCATGGTAACCCAGGAAAACAAAGTTGGGACGTTCTGTTTTGGCTCACTAATCACCTCCCACTCGATGATGGAAAACAAAATACGTGAGACTCTCATTAATATTTTGTAAACAATATCCTTCATCTCACTTTAACTTCCAAAGCGAATGCATAATTGCAATGTGGTATGAATATTTCCTATTCCCAGTTAAGACGCCAGCTATTAACGAAAGAAGTCGTAGTAACCAGATTAACTATTATTTTTGCGTATATATAGAATTAAACACATTTTTACCCGAATTCCCCCATAAAATATGAGCGCACAGCAGTCACTTGCGCAACGCGGAACTTATGTACTTGGAAAAGGCAATGCTGGACCAAAACCCGTTGAACAAATTTAATATTTTATGGAAAAAATCAACTTTTCGTATAAGTTAGGAGAATTCTCACCTCAAATTTACATGTTAAACGCGGTGTACGCCAAATTCGCGACAACGCAAGATAAAATCTTATACTAGTTGAGAAGATTAATGTTGCATATATTTAGCCCTGTATAAACAAATCCGCTTTAGAGAGTC
Organism: Uropetala carovei; assembly: GCA_036926305.1. Taxonomy (NCBI): domain Eukaryota; kingdom Metazoa; phylum Arthropoda; class Insecta; order Odonata; family Petaluridae; genus Uropetala; species Uropetala carovei. The sequence continues at coordinate 1,338,946 of JAXCHB010000248.1, forward strand.
TCACATTGGACAAGAATTTGATGACGTGTTATTCGAGCAAAAGAGTTAGTTCAAACTTTTCCTAAAACACAGTTAAGAAATCGTCATCTCAGAACGCACGCTCAGACATTATTTACTCTCTAGAATACCTGTACTAATAAACGACGAATTATGAAAATCCGTACACGAATATTTTCCACCGCATCGGCAAGCACACATTCAAATCTCAAGGTAAGCACACATTAATCTGACAACAGCACTATGGAATGTTTGGGTAGCTGAGAATAAATTAACAAACACTTATCCATATTAAGAACGGCTATATTTCGCATCCGACGAAATACTCCCGCCGGGTATCTGAGTAATTTTTTTTAAATGCGGCAGAAAAATGATGAAAGAAAAGTGGACTTGAAAAGCTCATAGATAAACCCGTGTGTCCCAGTGTTTGACGTAATCAGCGCTTCAAAAAGTCTCCACTATGATCCCACCTCCCCCTTTTTCTCTCTCGGGAATTAACTCTTTATCCCCCTCCCTTCCTTACGCTCCTCGGAAAAATCTTTCCGACGTCCCTCTCCCTTCTACGCCTCCTCAAAGCGTCCGTCTCTACATTAAAGCTCATCCCAACCAACTCCGTCGTAGCATAGACCCTTTTCTTTAACACTAATCCCCTTTCACGTAACAGTAAAGAGCTGAGGCGTCTCCCTTGCGCCCCAAAGACCTAATATCCTATAAAAAATGTTGTTTCCACGAGAAGGGAGAGAGAGAAAGAGCCTCCGATACTAAACCCTCCGAAATACTTCCCAACCCCCCTTATGATGGCAACCATAAAAAGGACGTATCACCCTCTACTCTCCCGAAACAACTACCCTCTCTCCCTATACGATTCTTAACACCCCCGCGACGTTCTTGCGTGAGATACAATCCATCCCTGCATTCTTTGATGTAAAGCGGCTTAATGTTTAATAGATTTTTAACGCGCGAGGTGACGTGTGGTATTTTTTTTTTTTTTTGATCATCCTTGTTCGACCTGTTCTATTACTGCGCAACTGGTTTTCTAAAGTGAATTACTCTAATAAATTCTTTCCTTCGTTATATGACAATTTATTAAAGTATTTACTCGTGTAAAATAGGCGACGATTCCAAAATTTGTGGTGAAGGTCTATGCAAAATGGGATTACGTCTAAAATTACAGGAAAACGCTGGCCTAATTACGTGGAAATGAATAGCAATATTTTTAAACATTGACGTGTACGTATACAGGGTGTTTCGGAAATGTGTTCGATAATCCAGAGTATGAATACAGGAGGTCAAACTGAATAAAAAATTTCCTATCAACTTGGTCGACAAAAACTTCCCAACCGTGCTACGTTACTATTGTCACAAATGAATACCAATAACAGTCGAAAGAGCCGTTTATTCATATCCATGTGTTACAGCAGGTGTTCTACGATAACCCTTCAACTCTACACACGATTCTGTGCAGCCTATTAAATATTGACCCACATGCTGGAAAATGCTTGGATACACAAGGACCGCTTCCAGTTTTATATGTTGTCACAGTAGCATGGACAACATTAAGCATCTCAACTAGGAAGCATATATCGGCCTATGTTGAAACAAACTTTTTGCTCCTGCTTAAACACCACCTGAATGAATTCGCACCCTGAAATATGAAACACATTTCCGAAACACCCTGTGTGCGTGTCTCTGCGGGCTTTACAAGGATTTCGAATAACTCCTGAAAATTAATTCGATACTTTGTGTATGTCACATAGCTGCTTTTATTAATCTTAATACGATAGACTGAACATTAATCTAATTGTAAGCAGAAAAATGACAGGATCCTGAAACAGTCAAAATTCAGAACGATGATATGAATTGAAATCTAGGTCGAGTATTTTTTAATGAACTGCGGTGCGTAAAATTTATTTATTTTTTCCTTTTCATTTTTTTATGGGATACAACAAACATAAGGCCAAGACTGTCGAATTCATAAGACGACGCGAACGTTGGAAGGTAACATTATCTAGACAAGTGTTTCTCAAACTTTTTGTCTAAAAAACAAGTGGAAGGGAACATGACGATAGAAGTGTTCTGACTCGGGTATATCGTAATAAAGAGAAATATATGTTAAAATACTGGCATTAATTATTTCGATCTCTGATACTTTCGATATATTTTGGTTTGCTTACGCATTGAGTGCTCATATTTTTCACTTGGAAGAGCCATAATCTAGCCTTCAGGCAAAATGTAGGTATTGCTTGTTAAAACTTCAATGGAAATATACGCACTTTAAATAATTTAATTATTTTTTAAATAATCTTTGAAATATAGCTTTTGAAATATTACTCCAAATAGCCTATAAGTAACACTCAAGTATAAATTAAGCGGCCTAATTTTTGTCAAATTAAAAACCACCAAAACAATGAGCAAAAATTATGTCAGAGTGCTTGCGTTTCTGTGATCTGGTCATTAAAATAAATTGATGATTTTACCTTTGTAAAAATGATAATACTCCGATTTCATTCACAAAATGTTTTTTTAATAAGGAGCTGAAAAGTCAAACACGATAAAAATCAGATTTCTCCCCTAATCATTTAATATCTTAAAATTTGGAAAGTATCCTCAAATAATTCTTTTAATGAGTACTTCTACTGCTTAGCATGGGACGGCAGACGGATGAAAAACATTAGACATTCATTTCAGCCTTTATTATCCGCCCTTCGAAATTTTCGTGAATTGTCGGAGAAGCAGACGAGGTGGTGGGACTTGCTTTCTCATCCCCATCTTGCATCCTCCATTTCCTTTTAAGACTCCTCCGACATCCCTTTCCATGGCTATAATTCTCTCACAGCACATACCAACCTTCTCTCTCCTTTGACCACCCTCCTCAAAATCATCCCTTTTACCTCTCGCCCACGCACCCCCAGGCTCTCGCACAAATCTAACAGCGTTGTCACCACCCACCCCCCTCTTCCCGCCGTACGTGCGTATGCTAGCAACCAGCACATCCCTTATCCCTTCACTACCCCCTACAAACCGTCTTATATGATTCAACTCCCTCCCCCCTCTCTCTCTCTCTCCCCTCTAACCGCAACCGTTTTCTTCTACAGCATTTTTTCAAGAGGCTAGAATTCGTTCAAATACTTTCCCGTCGATCACTTTCTGTTTTTTAAGAAGTATATTTTTCCGCATGGCAGTTAACAGATGATCGATCTATTTCAGCTTATGCTTCAAATTATGCATTAAAAAATATTATAGATTAGTCATGTATCCTTTGTAACTATAAAATACACAATATGGTAGTGAGGAAATAATCGTCTTCTTCAGCGGTAATCACAAATTTCAAATTCATTTCGAAATCGATAAACAACAATCGCTGAAGTGATAACGACTACCTTGCAACTATATTTAATGTGTTTCAATAACAGATCATTAAGTAATCTCTATTTGAATGCGCATTTGGTTTACTCAACGGTTTTCGTGCAAAAGATGTACCTAAATTATTCAACGAATTTCTGTTTTCATCGGCGCAATGATATCCGTCGTTTTTTTACTGAAATCGTGTCATATTCAAGCGTTTTCCGTATTTTTCTTTATACGCATTTAGGAAAAATATATTAATTTGAGAAACTGTCTCCGATGACAATAAAAAGAAGTCGGGCAACTATTGTCAGTTTGATTTCAGACGTGAGGTAAGCTCGAATTATAAATTCTCCATTCAAAATTCAGAGGACAATAAAAATATAAGGACAGCGGTTACACCCCAGCTGTAAATATAAACAAAATTTCATCGCATTAATATTTTGACAGGCTGCGTCCAACTAATCTTTTCCCTAACTTTGAAACGCAAAATATGTATTTCTGAACAATACTCTCATTGCCGTAAGCACGTCCTCGGACGCAATCACGATCCTAAATAACCACAAAGACGCATTCAAGAAAACCGATCCATTTCCTTTCCAAAAACCCTTGCTTCCCTCACAACCCTTTCTCTCCGTCTCGTCTTCCCCGGACCCACCCCGTGAAATTCCCTTCAATAAAAACCTCCAACCCCTAAATCTCCCGAAAACTCCCCACGCCCTTCAAAGGAAAAAAAAAAGAATGGGGTTACTCTTTGCAGGGCAAAAAACATACCAACTATAAACCCTTATAAAACGTGTTTCTCTTTCCTTGCCGCAAAGCTCTGATGATTTCGAAAAGACTGATAAATGATCCCGGCTGTGTTCCCTTTCTCTATACCCCCACTTTTCCCTTTAACAAGACCCCTCTGACCGCGATTCCGTAGACGAAAACCCCCATCGGTAACGTCAAAGGTCTGATTTACGTCGTTCCTACGCCGACGAAAAAAAATAATAAACGAAACCGCGCGGCAATTGGATTAATAATTTTTTTTTTCGAAATAAAATGGCTCCGTTGTCTTTCGCTCTGAGGGAATTACATAGGTCGGCGGTCTAAGCTATATAATAAAGCGACTTTAAATCTCGAGGATGAGAGGATCGAATGATGCCGAGGAGAAATTATGTAATTGGACTCTTTTTATTTTCCTTGTCAATGCACGAAGTGATATTTAGTGAGGGCTGGTCAGCGAAAAAAAATTAAACCTTCGAACCTTTATCAAAGAGCAGCGATGGCGCCATCTTTTCAGAGTTTATTACTGATCACGTTAATTTCCTTGCAGAGACATTATAAATAAAAATTTTAGAGTGAAAATATACCATGAAAAATTCTGAACATATTTAACTTGGAAAAAAATTTTTCTTCAGTCCATTAATTTGCTTGAACATTCCGCAAATGACCGTTAACGTTAAAATGTATTGAACGGAGTGATTCGCCGTAAATGATTAATTGAATTAGTTAACTATTTTTACTTATGCTCATAACTGATACTTTAACAAGCGTTTTTAACTTCCTTATAAATTTAATGTAAAATAATGAAGATTGAGAACAATAATTAGGGTTACATCTTTTTCGTTCACAAATAGGTCCGCGCATGAATTTTCCTAAACGTTTGCACTAAATTTGCTTCTTCAGTGCATAACATGTGAAAAAGTGTTCTTTTACAAGTTTGACATTCCGAATTACGTTGTATAGGTACATCCATCCCTCTCATACCAAGGATTCGCTACAAAACGGTTTTTTAATACTAAAAACTCATACAACGCGGATTATGGTTCGCATTAACGCGGTTTGGTCAAACTTAGGATGTGACAATTCAGATCGCAGAGCGTGGAAGAGATATGTCTGAGGGCCAGAGCGCTTTGTGAGCTTAGATAACCGGAAACGACACTATTTGCACGTGTGTGCATCAAAATGAGGTTTAGGAATTTTGGAGGAGGATGCCAGAGGAAGTATGGAACCAGTGCCGTAACTAGGGCGGGGCAAGCGGAGCATCTGCCCCAGGGGCAACTAAGCAAGGGGCGCAACAAATCCAAATAGTAACTAAATAGAGAAAATAATTTCTTGAAAGGGAAGAGGGTTCACATTTAGCAGTTTGCCCCGGGAGCTAAAATATCTAGTTACGGGGCTGTATGGAACACAACCCTCCTTTAACTATATAATGCCAGGCTCGCATAATACGGATTCGTATTACACGAATTCACATTACGCGGATTCACACAACACGGAACTATTTCAGAACCCATTACAGGAGGACCGAGTGTGCAAAATATAATTTTCCTCTCGGAAATGTTCGTCCTTTCCATTTTCATTATTCAACTTTCCGGGAGGAATCTCCTAATACCCACCAACCATATGGCACATCTAACGCCCTTAATCCGGCACGAAACGTACTCGACCCGACGCGAAAAAATAAGCAGCAAAAGACGAAATTGCTTCTATTTTCCTCGCCCCTCTCACGTGATCCCTCCAATTCCTTCTTTCCCGCTCTCACGAGATCCCCTTTTAGACCTGAAAGTGATCCTGCGAGCGTCAACCGACGTTTGACGGATCAATCGGAGCGTCAAAAAGGATTGGTCAAATTCAAAAGACCGTCGGCCCCTTTTAAAAGCGATGGTCCGCTACGACTCCTCCCTCCCTCCCTCTCTCTCTGATCCGATTACCTAGAATTCCTAAAAGGGACTAAACGGAGACAAAGTGCCACAGGTGCACTTAATACGACGAGTCGTTTAGAAAGATGGAGGGTCCGGGGATTGAAATAGAAGAGTTCCCTCAGTTTACGGGAGAACTTAATCCTCTCGCCACACATGTGCCATTGTTATTTCCATGATTTTTTCGGAGAGATTATGAGGCCAATTAGACGATATTCCGAAATTTTGGAATGCGATATTCGCAAAAATTCTCTTTTCCGACAGTCTAGTGCCGTGCGCCATTTGCAGTCACGTGAGTACATACATTACTCTTATCGCCGTTTCGCAAGTTTTTTTTTAAATAGCGTCATTGGCTACTTAACAAATCAATATTTCGTTGACAAAATTAATTTAAAAACATAAATTGATAAATTTATTTAACGGCAGGCTACGTTCAAACAAAATTCATATATAATTATGAATACGGTTTTACAGCTGTAATTTTAATCAACTTCAAAATTTTCAAACAGAATTTTTATTTTATTTCCCTAATTACGCCATTCACATAATCTCCAACGACACATCATTTATATTTTTGCTTTAGGAATGATATCCTAGGACAGAATAAGCTTTTATCCCTATAAATTCTTCACCCTTGTCTTAGCAGGATGCATTCGCCATTTTAAAAACTGCTACATCTCCATCAAAAAAAAAATATTGTCCAGACAACGATTATTTAGGCAATTTTTGCGAATGTAACCAATGTTTCATAATTATGTAATATTCGTATCAGTGAAAGTCCGACGCGAAATTTAACAATGCGTTTTAAAATAAGGTATATATTCAAAAGATTTCATGACTTATCGCAATTAAAAATTAATATCGGTATAATCGGCATAATTTCGCCTCTTTAGCAAATTAAAATTTCTTCCCCACTATTGAAATCCCTAACAAAATTATTTTCCTCGACTCTTAAGCACTCAGTACGAATATTTAATTAACAATATGACGGCCACGTTTTTCCTATTCGGGGGAAACAAACAAAAACTATTCATTGCTCCTTCGCCGACGCTGTCATTCAGATCGGACGTCTTCCTTCGGCAACGATTCACACCATCATTCACGTCCTGATGTTTTGAGTGATGAATCGCAACACTAAAGTGACGCCCGTGGTCAAGGTTAGGTTCATTCCACGAGACCCAGCCCTCCTACCATGACCCCTTACCCCCTCCACCTGCCCACTCATCCCTATAGAAAGGCTCTCTTCCACGATCTTCACCCACGGTTAAGATAACATACCTCTCTTTTCTCTAATCCGACCTTATACTTCATATTTTTGATGCCTCATTCGAGGAAAGGCCATTTCCTATCTCTCTCACCCTTTCTTTTTATTTTATCCCTCCAAAATATATATATATATATATATATATATATATATATATATATATATATATATATATATATATATATATATATATATATTGGGCAACTAGGTGTTGAAGGAATCCCCAGTGAACACTTACCGGAAGTAGAGCCGCTGGGGTGTTGGAGAGACACATTTGTAAAAATATCCTTACTTACCTTTCCTCTTCCTTAGTATTATATATATATATATATATATATATATATATATATATATATATATATATATATATATATCCTCCAACACCTTGTTGCTACCCTTATTATTACCTTTCCTTTTCCTTAAGTATTTATATATATATATATATATATATATATATATATATATATACATACATTATATCTTTTTCGGAGCTTTCGTCACATCTCCTAAATCGGTACGTCTCATACGTGAGGAAAAGCAGGCGAAGGGGGAGGAAAAAACCTCGAATGGTATAAGGAAGGAAATCCCTTGAAAAATCTCTCCATTTTTTTCCTTCAAGCTCCTTTGCGCGAATTTCGTAAAACGTTCGGAGGGGGGGGGAAGGCATCCCCTTACTCTCCATCATCTGTCAAACGCACCGAAGGGTTTTATCCACAATCTATGCTCCACGTCCGTGTTACCCTTACCCTCTTCCTCTCCTCTCCTCTTCCCTCTCTCTCTCTTTTTTCCTTACCCCTTACGACCTTTCGAGCCTTCCTTCTCATCGCCCTCTTTGTACTCCCGCTTCTTCGCCCTATCTCCTTCGTTCCCTCTCTCATTTTTTCCGCAATTTAACGCTCTCTTCCCTCTTAATTTTTTTTCATTTCTTCTCCTTAAACTACTTCTCCCTATCTTCTACTCCATTACATACGCCCTTTTCGTCATCTATACCGACCTCCATCGCACCTTTTACATCTGCCTTCCAATCAAAGAATCTTCCTTTCCATAGCTATCCCTCCCATACTTCCCTCTCTATATCCTTCCTTTCATCCCTGTTATGGCTCCCTCCATCCATCTCTTTCACTAGGATGGCCAAGTCAGGTCTTTCCTAGGTTTTTACCGCAGTTGCTCCGTCTTTTTATAGAAATTTTCCAAATTTGTCATTTGCTATTTTGCCTGTTTGTTTTTCTATTTATTTCATTTTATGCTTCTTTTCTGTGACATTATTATTACTGTTTCAGTCTCATTTGTAATTGTTGACGCAGGGTTAAATGTAAGAAGGGACTATATGGTCTCAATTTCGCCCTAATAAAGTCGTTTGTCTGTCTGTCTGTCTGCCCAAGGCAATAGGATAGGACAGCAAATTCTTTCGAGTGACGGAAATATTTTTTAACAGACAAACGCGATGAAAACTATGCAATTTATCGTGATAAGCAAGTGCAGACACGGAACTATCAATTAAGCGGATGTGCTTGTTAAGAGGAAACTATTTTTAAAAAATAAAATTAGAAACAGCTTTATCTTGAAAACCACTTCTTTCCGGGCTCGCTCAACACAAAAATCTTCCATTTACAGCGACTACTTAGTACTTGGGTTAAGTTCAACTATTTTAAAGTCTGACGATGGAGAAAACCGTAACGAACAAAACTATTGGTCTCTCTCTCTCTCTCCATCACTCCCTCTATCTCTCTCCCTCCCTCCCCCCCTCCTGCGTACCTCTTCCTACCTTCCCCTCCCTCTTTCTCTGTTCCTCTCCACCCCTCCCAACCCACTCTCCCCTCCCTCTCTATTCACCTCCATTTCATCACTCCTCTCTCCGTCCCTTACTCCGTATCTCACCCCTTCTCCCTCCCCCCTCACTCTCTCTTTTCATCTTTTGTTTTTTATATTTTCTTTAATTATTTAGTTCATTACACATAAAATTATTTTTTTGTTAATCTTATCTTGTTAAACTTGTATGTATTATTGTAATTCAACTATTGTTCTTTCATATATCTAGGGTTTTCGCAGGTTTTTTTCCACCTCCCTTCCCTTCGTGGGTGTTTTCCTGCGTGGTCTTTTACTAGGATGGCCAAGTCTGGTCTTTCCTAGGTTTTTACCACAATTACTGTCTTTATATAGAAATTTTCCAAATTTGTAATCTGGTGTTTTGCTTGTGTTTTTTCTATTTTTTTTATGGTTCTCATTCTATCATTATCATTTGTAACTGTTGACGAAGGGTTAAATGTAAGAAGGGACTTCACAGTCTCAATTTCGCCCTGAATAAAGTCGTTTGTCTGTCTGTCTCTCTCTTTCTATACTTCTCTACTTATCCCCGCCCAACCTCCAACTTTCCCTCCCACTTCCTACACTCTATAATCCATCCCTCCATTTCTATTCATCCCCTCCACTTCTCTTTTTTTTGCCCCCTACCATCCCCTCCTCCCTCCTTCATCCCTCCTCCTCCCTCCGGTATTTCCTCCATCCTTCTCTCCATTACTACCCTTCCATGTCTCCTCGCGCCCTCCTTTCCTTGCTCGCCCTTCCCCTCTTTCGTCTTAAACCATCCCTCTTCCCTTACACGCCCCTAGTCCTCTTCAAACCCAACCGCCCCCGCAATCCCTCAACCCCGTCAAGACTCCCGTCTCTCACTCTTCGTCCCCATCCCAGACCCGCCTACCTTCCCAGAAATGAGTGACTCCACGTGAAGGCGCCGTGCACACCTCTCTCTCTCTCTCTTTCTCTCTCTCTAGCTCTGATGGATGACGGGAAGGATACTGATGTTTCCTAGCTGTGAGAGGGTCTTAGGAGTGAGAATAGGGGCGGAGTGGATGGTTGCAGGTAATCGAAAATGGGTGAGCGAGAGAGAGAGAGAGAGAGTATGGGCACAATGCTAAGCGCTGACGGATATCTTTTACGTAAAAAGTTTGACAACAATTGAAGGTGCTCACCTTTGCTCCGTGTTGTCAATCAATCCGACTGTAATTACGCCGGAAGGTCTTTTAAAAATACATTAGCTGTAGTGCGTGGGGTGAAATTACTGGCGGTGATAGAACAGCAAAGAAAAAGGCGGGAAAGGAATACAAAGGTGCCGTATATGATGACAATTGAAGCTATATTTCATTGGCTCCTAATGTGACGCCTCAAGTTAGTTCTATTTTTTCCTTGGAATTATAATAAACGCTATAATGTGTTATACAAGCGGTGAGAATACGTGTTTAAACGTACGCCTAAGTAATAAAGGGTGGAGTGATTATTGAAAATGGTTGGCCTCTAAAAAGCTTCAAAGAGGTTGAAAGAGACGTGTTTTTGAGGGTGATAACATAATTGGTGGTTATACTATATGCTTGAATTATTAGTGAATGGCGACCGTGTTTCTTTATGAGCTAATTCTCCAAATGAGATTTTCCAATAAGGAGTTTAATACATAGCTTTAAGATGAGGTGCTAAAAGACGAAATTTCTCATCATCCAACGATGGAAGAAAAAGCATCCCCCAGTATCTTATATTAACCCGTTCAAGTAAAATATAATCACAAATAACGCTCGAAATTTTGATTAAACATTTCTGTGAGCATATATTATTAATATTTTATTAAAAGCCGAAAATACAAAGTTTGTGTTTTATTTGTCCGCCGCGGAACAGTTCCACAAATTTACGCCTAATATCGTGCATTTTAATTATTATGTATAATCTAATCTCGTACTTAAGATATTTTTGTATTGGTAAAATTCAAAATATGTTAATTAAAGTGTTATTTGACCATAGATTCCCTATTGTACATTATAGTATAATTAAATTTTGTAATAACCTCAAGATAAGTTAAGCGCCTTTAAAAATCTATAGAAGGGCCATTATAAATTATTACATCATAATATGCATATGTATTCAGTTAGGAATAATCTATAAACGCTGAATTTTATTTCCAAAATTAACATAGGTACCACTCTAATTAAGACTAAAAGGTCATTGGTAGCAATCCAATAAATTTAATGAAAACCCTGAATTTACCAGCGAGGCAAGAAGCAATGCATGACTGAAACAACCGTGATATTATAATCTGACATAAAACGCGTAGGAGAAATTGATGTCGGAGGAAGGAAGAGTTATTTACGGTCCATCAACTCCATCTGGCAAACCCAACGATGCCGAGACCGCGTTAAGCTGTTATAGTTTTTGGACATTTGTCAGAGGTAACACCAAAGAAAATGCTTCATGGAGATCCCATCTCTTAGAAAGAAAAATTTTCTACATCAACTCAAAATACATGTTGGGGTTAGAAAAATAAGCCCTTATCTTAGCCAACTCTACTTTCGCTGTACTGCAACTGTAGCCAAAATGCGCACTAGTTTTTCATGCACTTGCCATGACTATTTGGCATACCTAAGACAAGTACTTATTTTTTTCTATTTTTTACAGTTAAGTGCTTATTTTTAGGATTTATTTTCAGACATAGGACGAGCTTCATAATTTTCTATTGGATACATAAATATCTGATAACATGTCCGCTAAAATTAACTTCGCCCTAATTAAGCTGCGTTTAATATTGCTTGAAGAGCAATTATTCATGTTGAAATGTTGTCAACTATGATACAAAGGCGTCGCGAAAAATAAAATGAAAGGAAATCGCGCAACGCTACGAAAAATCCATTAGATATTAACAACTACTACTTAGAACTGATTCGGTGGTACATGTGTGTACTACAAACGGAGAATATAATTCCGCAGTAATTTGAGGATAAACAAAGAGATTAGTGTAATTAACGTCTAGACTTTGGTTCACCACGGAAGTGGCACTATGCTTTTACCTCTGGTCACTACAATAATTACTGTGTATTACTGAGTTTATGATAGACATGCAGGCGTAAATTCCATGTTACGATCTCAAAATAAAACTCTCTCCCCAATAATAATGGCATTAAATGGTGGCAAGGGTTATTCAACAAAACTAGCGGAGCATCCTTATCTTTTAAAGCCGCGGTTTGGGTTTGACCGATATTATAAAAGGATACGGTTTCGTAATTTATTAAACCCTAGTGGAAGACCCTTTTCTTAATTGCCAACTCACCCTAACAATTATCTTCGATCGATTCCGTGAATGATTGTAAAAAAAACTATATCTCCCAACTACAGACATTTTCAGGGTACAGAATCTGGTTTAAAATCGTTCTAATCTTTGAGGAAATCACGATTTATGACGGAAAATTGAATTTTTTGTATTTTTCTGCTATCGAAAGGGATTATTGATGGGAAATCAATCGTTGAAGGATAGAACAAGGCTATAATATGAGCGTGTATAATTGTATACATGCATGCTTTTGTGCCAATACGCACATATGTTCTTCTAGATCTGGAGCGTGCAACTTATCGCCCGAGAAAGGTTTTTCACCGACCCGCTAAGCTATGATGAAAAATCATACATTTTAATGAAAATTTTGACAGTAAAACTTTTAATATTGAAACTTTAATCATAAAACCGTATTAATGCTTTATTTTCGCTAGTATGCCACCTCATACTATATTAATTGTTAAGCCTAGTTTTGTTGGTGCCATGTAAAGTTGCTCTAGCAGAATTTTTAACCTATTTTTATGCAATAATATCTCGTTACAATGAACTATTATCCGCTAAAAATAACGGATTCTAAGAAATTCAAGCGATATCAATAACTCGACACGATGTCACAGGAAAACTTACGAGTATGCAAATAGAATTTTCCCTACCTACAGAATAGAAAATTTTTAATCTTGTATCATAACATTTACTGCACGTCCTTTTCTCGAAAAAAAAACTGATCCTAAATTCGAATGCGGAGCCCGTTAAAATTTGATGGAATCGTCATCCACCCTTGAGAAATTCCATTCAGTTGCCCTACTTTAGTCACACATATTGTATGGTCCGAATACTTCCTTGATTCAATCCACCTATCCCTTCCATATTCCCGCACCATAAAAGACTCGATTCGACGTTAAAATCTTTCTCGAAAAAAAGAAACGTTAAAAAATGTATATCTAACTCTTTCTCTCTCCCGTACCTTTTGTTTCGTCCGAAAAGGCCAGGAAGATTAAACAAAAAAAATCCGCGGAGGGATTTGGAGGAATGGAACTGCGCGAAGGGGTGGAGCGGTAGGCGAAGAGAAGGAGGAGTAGGGCAGAGCGACCAATATTTAGAGCAATCAAGTTTTCAAGACACAGCGTTCGGCCACAATCGATTAGACTCGAAATTCCCAACTCGCCCGAGGTGAACCATGAAATATTCCGGCCTCTTGTTAGTTTTAGAAGTGACGCAGAGGAAGTTTCCCGGGCGGAGGAGGAGGTAGGGGCGGTCTCACTGGGGAATCTGGTTGGCGTGCGGAAGAGGATAGCCTCGGGGAGGAGGAGTTGGTAAGAGGGGGAGGGAGAGCGAGGTGGTGAAGGAGTGGGACGTTGAGGGCATCCTGGAAGGGATAGAAAAGTCTACTCTCCCCTCTCTCTTTCTCTCTCTATCCTACCTCCTCTTGTCTCTACCTATCCTCTATGAAACGACATCCCCCACCCTCACGTACCTTACCACCCTCCTTCCTCTATAAAACCGCGCCCCATCCGTATCCCCTTTCTCTATCTCTTTCCCTCGCTGATGAAGGCCTTCAACTACAGATCTCGCAAATCCTATTTAGCAACACCGATCACGTAAAGTGGTTCTGTCCGAGCGGTCTCTCCAGTTTGCCGGGGACGTGTAATAACCATGGCACCTCCAGAAAGGGGTCATATATACGTGTGTGCGCATACACACACATATATATGTATATGTATGTACATATTTATGTATGTATGTGTATTTGTATGTGTATGTATATGTATATATGTGTGTGTATATATATATTTTTTTTATTTATTTATATATATATTTCTCTTTATATAAATACTACGGAAGAGGAAAGGTAAGTAATGATATTTAGGGCAACTAGGTGTTGAAGGAAACCCAGTGAACACTTACCGGAAGTAGAGCCGCTGGGGTGTTGGAGAGACACACTTTTATATATATATATATATATATCAGTGGCGTGCAGTCTATATAAGCGAGTAATGCGCCGCATGCCACGAGTTAAATGAAGCAAAAATATTTATAATTATTCAGAATTCATAATTATTTAGAATTAATACTTGTATAAATAAGTATAGAACGAGAACTCAACAAAAAAATTTGGATGTGTTTCATCGCCATTGGTGAAGTGCGAGGAGAGAGAGAAAGAATAGGAAGGCGACGAGAAAGGAGGCAAGGTTTTAATCTTAACGCATTCACTGCGAGCATGCGCTCGAGAGAATAGCGGGGAAGGCGGCAAGAAGAGAAGATAAAGAAGCCGGCGAAATACGACTTTTCGATCACCATTCGTTTTGTCACTGTATGCGTCGATACGGTACGCTTCTCAAGGTTTCGAAGATGGAATGCGTGCAACCAATTTGATCTTTCTTGTCCGGTTTCTCGGTGGAAAGAGGAGGAGACGACTTGGAAACAGGAGAGGCTGGGAAGGAGAGTAGAGCGGAAGTATTAAGTTAGCTAGAATGTTCCCATTATACACCTACTGCTTTTCCGCAGCCTTTTGATAGTAAATACCGGGTAAAAATTCCGAGACTAACTTCGATTTTTTAATTTTTATTTTTTGCATTTCTCAAAACATGAATGAAATATTTGGGTAAGAGAGGGGGAAGTGAATATTTAAGAATATCAAAAGGGGAACGTGAGACGATGATTATTACAGTTTTAAAATGATTTGTATGATAGATTTTGAAACATGGTACAACACATAAAGGCATCTCACATTGTTTGCAAAATTAAATTTTTTCGTTTATCTTTATTTATTTATTTTATTTTGTTTTTTATGCAAACCGCACACCTTTAATTTGGATGCGACTGAGTAGACGTACTAGAATTATACCCTGACATACTTTCCAGTAAGTCGTAATGGTGGTTTCTATACATGGTTGTCTCGCCCTCTCGCTTTTCTTTTACTTTCACTGTATTTTTCTCTCCAGGCAGTCACTAGCCTAAAATTTAGCTAACTCATTTACCCCACGATTTTTGTAAATGACATTTGCAACAAAAATTGTTATATTCAATAAATAGTGAGACATTTACATGTAATATTTTTAGTGGCTGCCTGGCATTAGAGTAAGTGACGATGTACTTGTCTGCAAGTTTGACTCCTCCCACCCCATCGCTGTAGTCAACACTCATTAGAAGGTTTGTTTTTTTTACCAGCTAAAATTTCAGATATATCAATATCAACAAAAGATTTCCGATTTTTAGACGTAAACCTTTTACTCGTAAACGCGATATTTCCGTGCAAAATGAACCTGGTCACGGGGAATACCTAATATTTTTGTAGGAAATAGTTCAAGGTAGCACACATCAAATAATACAACTCGGACACCAATAAATGTCAATATGCAATAGGAAATTTCTACGTGCGTAAGCTGTTAGAGTAACCAGATGAGAGCAAAAGAAATGCACTACGAAGCTTAAAAGCGGTTCACAATCAATCAATGAACACAGGTTGACGCGTAAAAACGGTCGACGCAGTTAAGGGGTAAAGTGTTTGTCAACTAGCTTACCATAAATAAAATACCACACGCCACTGATATATATATATATATATATACACACACGAGGGCGAGTCAATAAATAAGGTGAATTTAAGTATAGCATCAACACAGTTTATTCCAAAAACATGCACATACACTATTTTTCAATGTAATCACCTCCTCTCTCGACACATTTAGTCCAGCGACTGACAAGCTTTCTGATTCCATCAGAGAAAAATAATGGGTACATATGTCTGTGAAAAAAGGAAATTCACCTTATTTATTAACTCACCCTCGTATATATATGTGTGTGTGTGTATGTGCGTGCGTGTGTGTGTAGAGAGCAAGAGCGACTACGCAAGCGTATTGTTTCGAATTTGGGAGTTCATGCCCCGGGGCACTTCCTTGAACCTTTCTTTCTCCCTCTATTTTTCAATCACCTTCTATTCGTCGAACATGGGAAAAAAATATTAAGATCAGTTTTTTGTATGGAGTTATGAGAAAGGCTTCACCTTGTTGCAGGTGTTGCTTAGTGTTGAACCGTGGTGAAGCCCAACTAATATGCAACCCCTGATGGAATATCGTTGCAAGTATGAATAGATTATAATCGTCGTCGCCGAGGTGTGTGCGGAAAATTTTAAACCAAATTTTAAATTTTGTTTATTGAGGCACCTTTGGATGGATAATTATAAATCCCACTAAAAATTCAGTTTCATAAATGTATAAAATAAAAAATATGTTGCTGATGCAAACGAGCTCTTCTTTCAGTTCAAATTAACACATCAAGAAGGGAAGGTTTTTGGCTATTTTTACGTTATACACCGATAAAATATGACATAAATAATATAAAGTTAAAACAAAAACGTTTTTGTATATTTATGTCGTTTAATACCATACACAAGACTCGGTTAAATTTTCTACAGCATACCCACTAAAACTAAGGGAAAATACTGGATTTGAAATGTACTTGCTTTAGTTTTATTTTTGTTGAAAGATGAAATCTAAACTTACAATACGAAAAACGCATGTTAAAACAATAACCACACAGTGATCCGTGCATTAGGATGTTTGCCTTTTTTCGATGCAAAGGACGAAATCATTGCATTAACCTAATGCATATACAGCGACTGCTATACTCCACATCATCTCAAGCTCAGCCCTTTGAATGAGATTCCACGAACGCAGTTTCTTTCATGTTGTGTCATTCATTATACGTACGATAAGTCAGACTTACCGGTCGGCTATATGTAGGTCCGTGCATTTCTGATTCCGCGTTCTTAATGGACGGGTCTATTCCTGACACCGATCCTCTAGGAGATCGCCTTGCACACACAGCGGGATTGAGAGCAGTCCGTACCTGCATTAACCTTCTCTTAGGTATGCACAAACGGGCCGCAAGGTTTGCGAGGAGCTGAGTGCGTCCCATTCGCCAAACGCCGGCCGAGATCGAATTTGTGTCGGGCTGAAACATTCGCAAACTAGGAAATGCGAGACAAAGGTCTTAACACGGAATTTCATTTGTGACGTCAGCTTAGGGAAAAAAATTTGGAAGGATGCCTTCAAAAGGATACCTAACTCTTTCAACCCTTGACTACTACACCAAATTCCCCTAAAGCTTTACTGAATTATTCTGCACGATCTGCTATGCCTCTTAACCACGCCCTTACTCCAATATTCCCTTGACCCGAACTCAACACTCCATCCACTCTCGCACATCTCCACACCCGCTTCACCTACATCTCTCACGGACCCGCCTCTACTCCACCAACACGCTCATCCTCGAAGCACCACCTGAGGCTGGTCCTCAATCTTATTTCAATATTGGGGCGCGCACCTCTTGTTGTGTTTTCTTTTTATTTCCCTAGTTAAAGTGGTGGGTGGAGGGCGAGGCAGAGGAAGAGAGGAATAGCGTTTTTTGAAGTTTCCACCCTCGCCCAATAGGTAACAGCATAACCGTCTCCGTGGGAGGGCGTAGCAGGTAGCCTTCTGCTCCTCTTTCTCCCTCTCCCACCCTCACGAAGAATCCGACGCCTCCCTCTCTCTCTCCCTCTCTCTCCCTCTCTCTTTCTCTTCCTCCCTCTCTTTTCCTCTCTCTCTACCTCACTGTTCTCCCTCTCTCTCCGTCTATATCTAACTCTCCCTCTCTCTCTCTCTCTCTTCTCCATGTCTCTTTGACCCCTTCTCTCGCCCCCTCTTTCAATTCCTCTATAAATTTCTCTCTCTCCACTTCTTTACCTCTACATTCACCTTTCTCTCCCTCTCTCTCTCTCCTTATATCTCTATCTCCCTCTCTCTTCACCTCACTGTCCACCCTTTCCCTCTTTTGTCTCTCCTACTCATTCCTTCCATCTCTCAATACCTCTCTTAATCTCTCTCTACTTATTTACCTCTACGTCCACCTTTCTCTTCCTTTCTCCCTACTCTCCTCTCACTCTACCTCCCTCTCACTCTTTCTCTCTCTCCCTATCTCACTGCCCTCTCTACTCTCTCCCTCCATCTCTCGTTCCTCCTCACATTCTCCCACTTTGTCCCCCCCCCTCTCCACCTCTCCCTCCCACCAGGATGCTGTGGAGGCAATCATTACCCACGGATCCGTACAGCGCCCACCGGAGTGCCTCCCCACCCGCTGGGTACACCCTTCACCAAAAGGAACCCGTCCGGAGAGAATTTTCGTTCCCGCCGTCATTTCGGAGCACATCTCCTTGAAGGGCTGGTGGGTGGCGGCTCCGCCGTCGCGGACACACTTCGACGGTAATTTTTAACCGGTATTGCTTTAAGTGGGCAGTTATTTTCCCCTACGAATTGTTTTTTCCGGAGATGATATCGCCTTAAAAATTTGACGTTTAGGAAGATAAGGGACGTGAATGAAAATAAATGCCACGGAGCTGCCGTGTTTTGTTTATCCAAATATTTTGTTTGTTTGGTATACTGCGTACTAAACGACGAAACTTTTTAATTTATTAAGCTTGAAGGACTTTACCCATTTACGATTTCTACGGTAAAATCTCCCCGGAGTGTTTTCTCCCAACAGTAGTGGACGGCATCAAAACTTTTGAGTTTCGATCATAAAGTATAAATGAGTATGCTTCTACGAGATGACGGCCATATGAAAATGCCCACTTCCCCCTTTAGATACTTCACGAGCTTCTGTTTATACCGGACCATATTTTTCTCGGAAAACATGACAGCGGCGCCATAATTTGAGTGTGATTGGTCGTTTTCTCTGTCGGCCTTCGCGCTCCAATTTCGAAGCCCCGTCATTCCCAGACAGGTAAAGAATACCTATAGAAATTGCTTAATGACACCAATTCACTTTTATCCAACGTTCCGAAAAAAATTATTACGGATCGAATTGCCTCCAATTGACCGAGTAATCATTGTTAGTTTATTTATCGACACTATTTTTGCTACCAAGGCTAAGTTAATTGGATGACATGGTTTGTAGGGCGAAAACTCGGCATTTCATGGGACACCATTTGCATAATGAATCGATTGATTTATCGCTGAAACAGGATTCTTTTCAGGCGTGGTTAACGCTGAATAGGATGTAAATTTGGAATTAAAAGATATGAATAACCTAAGAGACATATTGTCTAAAATCATAAGAGAACTAATTAAGGGTATATCTGCTTCTAAAAGCTTTGTATTCCTAATTAATCGAAGTGTAAGGAATAACAAACGAGCATAATAATTTTTACGGGGACAAATTCTTGGTCCACAGTCAGTAGTGGGCAACTTTTTCTACGTGAAAGGCCGCATTGGTGGCTGAGAATTCCTCAGTGAGCCGCATTGCAAGCGTTAATGCTTCAATGGGCCGGATTAGGCTTCAAATCGGACGTTAACTAGAAATTCTGAGATATCATACAAGTGAAAATGAAGTATAAATTAAATGTTAGGGTTAACATTGGAATATAAAGTATACTAGTGTCGCAATTTGCATATGTATTGTATGAATTACCGTTAAATCCCTTTTTAACCATAGCTTCGCGGGCCGCATAAAACGCTCTAGAGGGCCGCAAGCGGTCCGAGGGTCACAGGTTGCTCACCACTCGTCTACATTCATCATTTCAATTTAGATCATCCCGCAGAAATATGAAATTATTCATTTTTCTGGTTATATTTCCATTAGTTTAGCATGTCTAACCTACTGATAATAAAATTCAACCAATAAAGCTCGTGTAAATTGTAAGAATTCTTTATATCTTACGTTTTCAAGATGTATTATGATAAGAAAGCAATTTCACTTTAAGCGGAAATGTTGGTTGGATTCTAAAAATGCAAGTTTGCACACATAACCTTATGCAAACATTATTCCATTGAAATTCGACTTTTCGCATGCTTATTAAATAGGAGGGAAATTAACCTTGCGAATAACTCATCCGAATTAAGTAACAAATTCCCATTATGACATCTATGCAGGGTTTCCTTTCTTTAGCAAATTTATTTATTTACCGTTTGCTCATACCAAAATTCTAACGCCAAACAGAACTATATATCAATTATTCAATTTGCAAGTTTGTTGAATGTTGAGTGAATTCGGATAAATACGTTATTTGACGTGTTTTACGTAAAAAATATCTACTATATCGAATAAATAAATAAATAAATTTTAAAATATCAAATCTTACGAATTTTCCTTTCATCCGTTGCTTGCTATTTTCCCAATAAACACCGTAAATCGGGATTTTACTCTCTTTTGACAAACACCAAAACGCTAGCGATAAGAACACCATACTCTCACCCTATAATGTATCATGATATTTGTTTTCATATTTTAACAATTTTTCACAACTCGTTTAAATTTCTTCCTATTATCGCAATAAAAAGTCATGAGCGCGGCAGTTCTAAGCGGCAGAAACCGATTTTTTTAAAACTCGAGACAAGCCGTCAATCGGCGCATTAACCGTTAATAATCACAAGTTGACTAAATTTGAAACATATAAAAACATCCTTGCTTGTAAAAGGAGCGAATTCCCAAAGGGTACATTTATTTTTTAAAAAAGATAGTTTCTTCCCGCGGAACCTGCACAACACGTTGAAATCTACACTAAGGGTTCCGAGATATATATTTTTTTTTTCTCTCGAATGGCACAATTCATTTTTAAGGCGAAAGGTAAACGACGCCGTATTTGCATAAACTCGATGTTATGGAGAAAAGGAAAGATCCCATCCTCAGCACGGACTTTTATCTGTGAAAATTGGTGAGAATTTTCGAGCTCGTCGCTCCGTCACTGTCGGGTCGAGATCGTATCAAAAAATGAGATGACGTTTCATTCCATCCGCAAGAAGCTTTTAAGTCTTTCTTTTTTTTTTTGTTTTGAAAAGCTGGTACTTCTTCGATGCATTTTAAAGACTACTGCCGCTGAAAATAAACAATGGTGATTGTTCCCATATCCACGTGGGAGGGTGGGGTAGAATTTTTGTCATTTTTAGACACATTTCGCTTCCAGCGTGAGCGCCTATTAGCGTCGGTCTGTCCGTCCGTCTGTCTGTCTGTCCGCATGTTCATATTAAGGACTTACAATCAATGATAATAAGAAAGCCGCAAAAATAAATCACCTAAGTCAATCAGGAGTACCACTTTACTGGCGACAAAAAATGAACTTTGCGTCATATCTCCTCAAGTATTGCTCATAACAAAATATTTTTCATATAAAACTTGTAGAACTAGTAAAGAAAGGTATTTCTTTTCCTGAAAATGTTTCTTATAGGAATAGCCGTTATCAAGAAAATCAAACAAAAAGGTCTTAATTCGAGTTGAAATTTGAAAATTTCTTGCATGGTTACTTCTTCGTTGTTGCTAACATGAACAATCTCACAAAAATACGTTTAATTTCCTTACGTGTGCAAGAAATATTTTTAAATAGAAATAAAATGGATTATTTATGAGGAAGAAATGAACTTTAAAACTCTATTTCCCTTACGTACAGGTATATCATTTCTTTCAAATACTCCATTGCACGAAACGCACCCGTTTGTGAAACGCTGTACACTTTCCTAACTTGTTTTTCATCTCAAACCCTCAAAAAGATTAATATTGTTAGTATGGACTTCCAGGACACTGGAATCCTACAGCTCATAAGAATACTAAACTTTAAATCGATTTTGAGAGAGATATACTTAAGAGATAATTTAAATGGTTTCTCCTTTTAAGCTATACTGCGGATATTCCATAGTCACTTTTTCTTATATCCGTGCTTAAATGTCTCTGATTTTATCCAATGGTTGATTCTACTGCGATGTAATTGTGCCTAAGTGTATATTTCCGACATTATCCTTTTTAACTGATACATTGAGCATGCGTTGCAATGATGCTCTTGAGGAAATCAAGCGAGCATTTTAACCACCACTTTTTCCATCATTAGCGATGCTTATTATTTGGCTAGAATCAGTTACGCGAGACTTTTCTTCTTGTCCGCATCATAAAGAATGAATGACTGCTTAATACCGGCTGTTTTGTAATTGACAGGACATGCGGTTTACTCTGACACTGTACCTTATTTCCATAATTAAACTCTTAATTGTTTCGATTGGAAATTATGACAAATATTCTCGGCAGCTTTAACATAGGCTCAACAAAAACATTCAATTGCGGATAAACTATATAAAAGATAGAATTATGTACATGAATTAACAAACTCGAGGATTTAAAAAGTCAACTCCGGTGAGGAGAGAGTGTTACATTTTTAAAAAGTCTTCCTCCGCGTTTTCTAGCCCACTTGCGCTCACTTCAAATTCTTTTCCAAAGCTACACTCTCCCATTAACCCTTGTTTCTGGGGATCCGCTGTTTACTCACCACTCAAAAAGCTTCATGCTAAACCCGGCTTCTCTCTCCCTTGGATCCGGCCAATCAAAACAAGGATCTTGCAGAGTCATCGACTCCTCATCCACTGACCTACCACTCTTGACGCCACTCTAAACATTCCTCACGCTTAGGAGGGAGAAAGAAACAGTCACTCCCTCCCCTAAACACCTCCATTTTTCAGTTTCGCCCCTCAGATTCCGAGTATCTCGAATTTTTTGTCACACCTTAACAACAATTTCACAGCCCTCCCTTATTTCCAAAGTTAAGATAAGGTATCCAAGACCTTCATGAATATACAACGGCGGGATTAGAACTGGGACTTTAATAAGGCAGTGCAATAAGACCTAGACTGGTAGACTCTTTCAAATGTTATTTATTATGAAATGGATTTCAGATGAAAAGAGGTTATTTTTCGAATGAAAATTTAAGACGCTTGGAAATTTTTGATTGCATGTTGGTAGACTACACGACTATTCACAGCCATGCCAAGAATTACAGTCATTTGTGAAAATTCCTTTAAGAAATATCGATTAAATAACCGGCAATAATTAAATTCAATTTTATATTTATTATAAAACTTACTAACAATTCTACTCATGTCAGAGGAAATCTATGAAAATACATCGAAAATTTTTTAATGATAAAATCTCTTCAGCTACCGTTCAATAATGGTAACTTACTTTCCAAACAACCACATTCAAAATTAAGTAAAACTTTTTATCTACAGATGTTCCTTCCGAAATAATTCGACTTAAATTCATTTTCTTAAATGAAGAAATCCAGCTAAATCTTCTTTACCCTTTATTTAATCTACACGACATGGTTAATACTGCCTTATCTATCACTATCGCAAATACATGTTCATACAGCATCTCTTTTTTTAAATAAAACACTTTTTAAGAAAATGTAACCGAAATTATGATCGGATACAAATTTAAAATAATGGAACATGTGTATATATTTACATTTTGACACAAATTTTGTTTAGCAAAGTAAACAAAAGCTAATTTATCGATTTTACTTTTCGATAAGAAAAGAATCCTGAAAGTCCTCCAGGTTATTAACACATTATTTACAAATATATCTATTCCCGCTTTAAATATTTGAAAACAAATATCGCATATGCAAATTGAATTTCCAATCAAATTTCGATTTTTGGGTTATTGACGCGAATACAGAAAAACCTGAGTCACACGGCCAGTTTCGACGTGGAAACAAAACCTCGTAATGGTCGATCCTGAGGGTGAAAATCACGTAAAAGAAGAGAGGAGTCCAGAAAAAAAGAAAGCCTTTGGAATTTCGCGATCAATTACTCTGACGACTCGAGACGAAATATTTCCCGACACCCTGAGCGATAAAGTCCATTTAAAATAAATTAAAATAACGTCCCGATCGCTGACACACAAAAACGAAAGATGGAAGTCGCTGGCGATAGGAGGCGGTAGTGATGGCAAGATTAAAAGGAAATAAAACAAAATCCTGTTAGAAGAAGTAAGGGTTTGATATAGCAGAGGGATAGAGAGAGAGAGAGAAATAGAACGAGAAAGATTCCTTGTGATTCCGAACAAAACCCGCCCTGCTCGGACCTTTGGCTCGAGAGAGAAAAAAAGAGGTTCTCGGTTGATTCTCAAAAGCCATCTCTCTAAACCTTCTCCCTCCTTTAAACCCCTTATTTTTCGACGCGACCACACTCTCGGACTCTCGGCGGACGAGCAGAAAATAAGAGAGGATTTGTTTTTTGAGGGAGTAGAAGAAGGAAATACTCTTGTTTCCTCGTGTCCACCTACGTTTCTTCTGGATACGCCCCCCCCCCTTATATCGAAGTCCGAGATCGTCTCTCAAAAAAACAAAACAAAAACGAATCGATTTATTTTCTTCAAAGCGAAAGCCATCTTTTCAACCCTCCCTCCTTAACCGTCACCCCTTAAACTCACTCGACCTTTCACTCGAATTGTCCGACCTGACAAATTTTAAGGGTTACCCATGTATATATATATTTTTTTTCCGACTCTTTAGGAGTGAGTGAGAAACCTTCGTTTCCTCTTCGCCTCTTCCATTTCGAACGAACGACCTTTTCGTTTATTTTTTTTCGAAAAACCTACACGCCTCCAAAAAAAAAAAAAACAAAAGAAAAACACGAACCGTCTCTCCTCTCGGATGGTCCAGACGGGTCGCAATCCATCCCCCGGGACTTATCATCGCGTTCGATCGAATCCTTTAAAAAAGAAAAAAAAAAGAAAAACACCCTCCACTTCTCTCCCTCCTGGCCTCCTCCCCTTTCCCCCGCCCTACAACTCCCTCGCTTCGCTTCCCTTCCCTTCCCTCCCTCGTTCACCCCACCCCCACCCCTTTCGGACTGCGCCCTCTATTCCCCGAATGATCCATCGGACGCCCGAAAAACCACTTAGCGACGCCGTAGTTAACGCGGTAAGGGATGCGATAATGGGATATCGGATAATTCTAACCCGCAGATGATTCGTGTCATCGACGGAAACGGAATTTTCGAAACGTTGGCGCTTCTATGGAGGGACGATGTCAGGTTATCTCTCTCTTGAGCGGTTGATTTGCCGGAAACTTTGTCCCTCCGTTTAGTGATGTTTAGGACGTATAATTACGTGGCACTGATTACAAGTTTCTTCTTTTGTTATGAAACTTTTCTAATAAACTGGACCATCTCGACTGTGACGCCGCGTGTCTGTTATCGACTCCGAATGGTAGTGGCGTCTACGAAGTCGTGCACGGAACAGGATTGTTTTAGTATTTTGGTAATGTGACATTTTTCTTATTTATAAATATCATTTCGGTCACCTTACTTGCTTGTCAGAATTATGAGACAATACTATATGTAATTTCATAATTCGAGTTAACGTTCCTCACGGTAATTCATTTCGAACAGAGGACTCAAAATTTATAAAATTAACAAAAACATTCATTTAACACAACTATATTTCCAAAAATACATGCGTCATAGTAAATATAATGACAATGAAAACAAAGACGAGCATATGCGAAGACTCGAACCAGTGACCTTAGCATTGAGAGCCAGACACGCAAAACCATCCTTCTCCAATGACAATAAGCTGCTTTGCGGTCATTTTGGAAACCATTCGCTAATCCGATTAAGTTTACGTTAAAATACAGATTTAATTTTTTTTTATTGATCAATCAGATATTGTTTAATTTTCGATAAAATAGAATAGAATCGAATGTTGAAATTTTATATTACCTTGACATTGTAGCCCGACAATTCTTCAAGAGTCGAAAAAAGTGAACTCACCTGAAAAAAGAGACGGTTTTTGTTAGTTGATAGAAACATATGAACTCTTAAATTTAAGATAACTTGATACGAATTAAATATGCTTAATTTATTTTAAATCGTGAACAAAAGTCATCAAAAATCCGAGAAATCATACGAGTTGTTTTTCTCGCGCTATTATCTACACCAGGGTTTCCCAAACTATGTTCCGCGGAACACTAGGGTTTCGGAGAAGTTAAATGTGGTTCCGTTCTTCTTTCTCTTATTTACAGCAGGAAACATGAGCCTCACTTGTAAATTGTGTATTGTAAGATACATTAGCTATATAAATAAACATTATAATGATTTTAAAGTTTATTTTTTTGCAATTAGGCTTACCATATCTTATTTAGAGTTCCGCGAGAAAAAACATTTGAATACATGGGTTCGGTGGCTTCACGAAGTTTGGGAACCACTGACCTACACCATCCAACCACTCCCTTTATGGTTTACTCAACCTCTCCGGGTGCTCTAACACCTTCTCCGAGCATGGTTACCTGTTCGTTATATTTCTTAAGATGAAACATCGTTGCACTCATCTCTCGAATTGCACAACGTCGCTTAAAACGTTTTCAGTTAACACGTATTTCTATTTAAAGAACCACCTCGACTTGCACGGTCATCGATTCCGCTTTAACACGTTTTGGAACGGTTTCCAAGCATTACAAACCATAAAATATTTCATTTCGATTCAAGAGGTTTTAGGAAGAACGAAGGGAGCAACTCTGAATATTATATGAGTAAACTACTGCTTGTTGAACTCCAGACGACGCACAAATGTCACATCCTGTATCCTTATGGGAAATGCGTATCCCGTTATGCACGGTTATACTTTACGCGGTCCTTTTCGGGAAATCATGCACCATGCCAATAGAAGTATGGATTTAATTGGATCCTTCAGTTATACTCCCTCTGACTGTATACGCTGCTCCATCTCTTTCTTCTCTTCACTCTCTCATTCGCCCTCCCCCCCTCTCTCTCTCTCTAAATGGAAGAGGGGACCTTACGGTCTCAATTTCGCCCTGAAAATAAAGACATTTATCTATCTATCTATCTGTCTCTCTGATACTTTCTATCTACTTACTTCTCCCAACGCCATTTCTCCATTCTTATTTTTATTTCGCATTACCGCCTATTTCCAATCCGATTCTGAGCGATTTTAAGATTGTCCACCATCAAAACATAGTTCAAACTGTTTAGGTCAGAGGTCGGCAACCTATGGCACGCTCGCCAAAAGGCGGCACGCAAAGAGATTTTTATGTGGCAAGACATTTCAGAGTAATTACGAAAAGTATGTATTTTAAAAATAATTTCACCTTTGTTTCTATTTTATTTTGTATTTTAATGATACCGCATTACGTTCAGTAGATATTAGTTATAATAATTATAAGAACCGATTTTCGTAATCGTTGCAGGCAAAAGGAATTAAAATGCGGCACGCGCGGAGGGTCACGGATTATGAATATTTGATAGAGTGGCACCCAAAAGAAAAATGTTGCCGCTCCCTGGTTTAGGCCATGACTTCTTACCTCCATTTAAACTAATATGAAATGCGTAAAAACTCGTGCACTTCTTTTGTTCTAGAATTTATAGTATCTAGGACTGTACACGTTTATTTATCGTCGTGCCAAATCCTTAGCCTATACAGATATGCATTTTAACAGATCAGCCATTCAGTGAATTAGAGAGGTCCAAGAAAGTAAATTGAAAATGAATGCTAATGTGTTTTGCAATTAACGTGGAATTTTAATGACTAAAACTAACCCAAGCAAATCTACGTCACTTTATCGTATTTTATTTAAAAATTAGCTTTCCACAAAAAAAAATCTCCAAAATAACCTTTTTCACATAAAACAGATTTCTAGCGAACACCTACGGCTCGTCATCTTCGTAGCGATACGATCTTCTTCTTTCATTACTGCAGCGACATGAGCGGCGTTCAAAATAATGTAAGCATTCGCCCATTTTAATTAACCCCATCAATGGGCCTTACTTCCCCGTGAAATTTCAAATAGGCAATTTCTTCCGTGAAATCCCCGGCTCTCTATGAGTATGACCCACATAAAGATCAGAAATAAGGCCCTCGGAAGATAGCTCGCCGATGCACACAACTCGAAAAGAGACGCTGGATAAAATCGGTTTTTTTTCCTTTTTTTTTAAAAAAAAGACTCCATTCCGCGTCTCCAAAGAGGAATATAACGCTTTTTTTTTTCGAAGGGAATCTCGCGTATCTGAGATCGTCCTTAAACACGGCTATTCCATTTTTATAAACGAAAGAGGATGGCAACGGCGGCATCTCCGAATTTCCCTCTACCGCGCCCCTCCGGAAAAGATGTTTTCCTCAGATAAAAAGATTCGAGAGGTTGGAAAGAATATTAGCCTGATTTTTTTTTTCCCTCCGTCTCCTCCTTTTAAGTTCTCCCCTTAGGAGAGAAAAAAATACAAATCCCAGCCCGATACTAAAAGCGACTCCTTTGTATTCTTTTTTAAATTGATCTTTAGGACGGCGAAGACCTAATTTTCTCCCCTCGTCTCCTGCTCCTACTACGACTCCTATTTTTACCAGTCACCGGCAGTTCGTTAGACGTATACGTCCCGTTTCGGTAGGTTTAGGGCGTTGATAAGGTCGGTGCAGCTCTCATAAAAAATGTACCGGAATCTAATGAAGCGCTCTATTCCAGATAGATGGATAGATAATCTTCCGCTTTAAGCTTAGACCGACTCTGAGATGCTACCTCTCCTGCCATGACCTTCAAAGTAAACTCGCGTAGTAGCGGTAGGATATCTATGAGAGCGACGTATGAGGAAAAACGGTAAGCTAGGGCAGGATACGAAAATTTTCTCGAAAAAATAAACTGTTCCAATACTACGGATAACAAACTGTAATGAATTAAGTAAATTTTACGCAACTCACGATTCCGTCATCTAAAATATCTACATGGCCATGGTTTTTTATAGTCCCAATTTAGACGTTTTATAACACACACACTGAACATTAAAGTTTTTTAATCCAATTCCACAAAGTTCTCCTCCTCGGTCGATTTCCTGTTCCACGTTAAAATGCCGGTCTAAAATTATCCTAAGATAATTACGTTCAAACAGCGTGGACAAAACTTTATTTTTCCATTCCATGATCAATGAACATATGTGTAAAATTTCGAAATAAATTCCAATTAAAACATAATTTAAACATGGTTGTCGGAATTTGATTCCGGAGCTGTATAATTATATCAAGTCTATAAAAACCACGCAACGTTTTCTTGAGTTGATTATATAAAATCCGCGGTTAATTTCAGCGAAAATGAAATTAAAATATATTCGAATTTTCTCCTATATAAAAAATTATCAATCGTCTGAGTTCACTTCTGTAAAACCTCGAGAATATTTCAATGAGGTTATCCTGGACTTATATGTATTTCTTCCTCAATTAATGAGTTCTAAGGTTTTGTTCAAGAGAACTCGGAAATAACTGTCAAGACCTACTTTTACTCTGTCTTCTCGACTCAAAATATTTATTCTTTGCTGTTTCTCTTACAGATCCCCAGCAAGACTATCCTTCAATTTCACCATTTTTGCTAGGTTGATCATCAACATATTCTATTCATATTTCGAAGCATCGACTAATACGAACGAATATAAAATATAATGTATTCGTGATATTTAAAGTTTAAATGTATTATTAAACGTGTAGTATTATTAAGCTTTTTAAGTACCGCAAACATCCGTCTATAGGTAGGTATTTGGACTACATTTCTAGAAAAATTCCTGTACACATAGATAGGACATGTATTCTACCGACCTAGGGCAGCTGTAGACAGAGGAGAATTTGTCACAAACTAGGCGCAAAAAGGATCCACAACAAAGAATTTCATGCATCTTAAATTGTGATTTTTAATTTTTTTTCGCTATATACATTGGGACTGTCTGCCTTAAAATTTCACAAATCCATTAATTGAAACTATACATCGTTTCGAATACAATACATATTGTTTTTTACGATAAAATGTTATGTAATTTTATTGGAATTGATGATATTTAAATAAATTTCTTGTAAGTTTTCATCAGAGTTTTTTTATCTTTTGATTTTCAGAATTGTGTGCACTTGAATAGGACGTACTACTCCATTTTTGAGGCCAAAAATGTGCGTCCTATACGCGGATTTTTACCGTGTCTATTTTTTTCCTTTTTCGCTAATAAAAAAGTTTTATCGATCGAAAAGATATCCTGGTTTCCAAGAACACACACACATATATACATATATATATATATATGTATATATATATATACACACACACATATATACAAATATATATATATATACACATACATATATATAGGCATCGACGCTTTCATCTCAACCCAAAGAACTCATTATTCCGACCTTTTACAGCCACGAACATAAATCGGCTTTAGGAAAACAACTGAACAACACTTCCAACGTTAATTGACACGTGTTGTTTGTGTGCTTTGGCGCTCCTTCCGAGTCTATTAATGGACAAGACAAACCAGAAAGCGCCCTCTTGACGACTTATTTGGGACTCCTAAGTCTTAATCAAGTGGCGGATGAATAAATAGGCACTTGTTAATAGCGAAAGATGGTTCATCTGCCGACCTCTTTTGAGAGAAGAAACGTTGCCACATCTTGCCTGAGAAAGTTATAAAATTCAGTTTTGCTAGAAAGCAAAATATTCGTCTGTTCTTTTTTCAAGAACATGCTATTACACGATAAATTACATCGCGGTATACTTTAAATTCAATCATTTCCGCTATCACCAGATTCCAGTCAGCCAAATTTCTTTCAAGCAAATACTTAAATGCACTCCGCTAGTAAAAAAAAGGTCACTTCATAAATGTTTTGCCATGATCTCAGAAGAGGAGCCAAAATATTTAAACTTAGACAAAATAAAACTCGCCATTAAATGCTACCTTTTGATAGTTATCCAGATTCATCAAATATTAACTCCGTCGAATCAATATGAAGATTGACATTTGTAAGCATTGAAGTTCAGCGTTGTTTGCGATGAAAAGTAATAAACGAATCACCCAAAAAAAGATATTTTTCGTAAAGCCATTAAGTTTCGCACGATATAGATCCTTTAGTACCATAGATATTAAATGTCTTTCATAAGCCATAGAAGGTTACGGTAAACTTGGCATCATTTGCACGGAAATTGAATTCCTAAATCCAAGTTATTCTTTATTGATCTCGATTCCAAATTGAGGCGAAAAAAGAAAAATAATACCTTCCAATTTTTTGTTAATAATACCAATTCTTTCGGATATTGCTTAAAACGAGCAAGAATATCATCTTACAAATATCACTGAAAATGGGAATTTTTAAACCCCCTGGTGAAATCTAGGCAACGCCGCTACTAATCAATTCGTGAAAAAAAGTAATTCCCTTAACTGAACATATATGAATGTCTACGGCGTTATCTTCGCCGTCCTTTTAACCTCGTACTGATATACATCTCCGCTTGAAAAAAGTCATTCAACACGTCACACACGCGGGATCTCACTCCAAAAAAAAAAAACGATCCCACTGACGAAGCATCCCTAAATCTCGATTTTAGCCTGAAGAGGTAACGGAAACATTCGAAATCGGGGAAATCCGAAACGTGTTATTTTTCCCACAGAGCGTATCCTCCGTTTTTTGTACCGTGAAGGGATGCATTCCCGTGATTGGATGGGACTGATACGTAATATAAATCGTGAGACCCTTTCGAAGTCGAACCGTTGAGCCGTGCGCGATACGTAGGAGAAATTACCAAATGCAGTCGTCGAATGCTGAGCGACCAATCACTAAATTACCACACAGTACCAAACCACATACACAACACTGCATACATACACACACACACACATACACACACACACACACACACACACACACACACACACACACACATACATATACATATATATATATATACACACACACACACATACATACACACACACAAACACATATATATATATATATACTAGCTTTTCGTACCCGGCTTCGCCCGGGTGCATTTCGGACTGCAAATAGTTATACTTTTTCCCGCTTAGAAGACAGCTTGAGAAAATGATACATACTAAAACTTCTCCTCTCCTTTCTGTAAACTACATTAGGAGTCTTGAAATAAAGTGGAAAGAACACGAAGCGAACCAATACGAAAACTACAAAAACCACCACGAAAAAAGAAATGAATTAAACGCTAACCAATACCCGGTAGAAAAGGATGTAAACCGACAAATAAATAATCGTGGAACATAAATTAAGAGTACAACCAAAGAATATAAGTTCAATGTAAAAACCACCAAGAAAAAAGAAATGAATTAAACTGTAACCAATAGCCGGCATAAAAGGTGTAAACCGACAAATAGGTAATCAAGGAACAAAAATCAAGAGCACAACCAAAGAATATAAACATAGACTACAAAATGAACAACTAAGAACGAAAACAAAGAAAACAAACAAAGAACAAAAAATGGACACGAAACGAAAGCAAATGAAAACAACAAACTAACCAAAACCAACCAACGAATAATCTCCTAAAGCTCAATGTCTCTGATGATGGCGACTGACGCTTTCTATTCAGTTGCTAAATAAACAACCAACAATCACAAAATAGCGTGTCGTAGTGATGAGTAAATATTGATTACGCGGAATATGAGTTTTTATGTCAACATAATAACAGGAGAACCTAAATAAGAATACCTATTATTACTCTAAATAGATATAAAATTATTGATCTTAATTGTGTTTTCCATCGTAATTAATTGAATAATAGATTGAGATATTCGAACGAATCGATTTTAAATAATGTAGTAAAATGTTTTACTTTTCTAACGTAATTAATTACGTGAGTGTATCGGTAGTGTTTACATTTTACCCATGGAACCGCAGACACGAATTCTTAATTTTAGTTCAGAAGACATAATAAAGTTCAACAAAAGTATTATTCAAATAAAATCTTTCGAAATTCACTGCGTTACTTGTTCAAAATGTTAATCTAATTTAGTTCTCGTATTAAAATAACAATTAATTTTAGAAGAAATTGCTAAATATTGGCCACCAGAAATTAAAATGTGATTGTTTTTTCTATTGTTATCTATAACAAATCATTTAAATGTTAATTGGTTTCTTTTAATGTTCTTAAATTTTAAAACATGATTTAAATGGTATTTGTTTCGTATTTATATTTTTAAGTTGGGCTCCCCGTTAATATGTACGTAAGTGACGAAACCATGCAAATGTATATGCCAACGCTGAAATAAATTGTATTGTTATTATTATATTATGTATTTACCATCCATCCAATTTACGTAAATGAATATAGGTGCGGCCGCAATTAGTTACAGTGGAGGGGCAGCACTAATTGTACTGGCAAGTGCTGCCATCTACCAGCCAGTTTGCATAACTAACTGATGAGACCGTCCGGTCAGGCACCGACAAAGACATCAAGCGTTTTCTTATAGTAGATACACACACTACTTATTGCGTGCTTGCATTCTGCAAGCATTTTCTCTTACTTTAATGTAAAGAGTAAGAGCCGAGAAGTAATTTTTAAAAGCAAAAGTTTACATAAATAATCTCAAATTTATGGCTGCCTGGAGTCGAACCGATGATACTTACGCAGAATTTGTCAAATAATATGGAGATATTTTCATGACATCTACAAACCCTGAAAATATCAGCTCTTTATTCCTCTTCGTTTCATCTACATATATGCAGGAATTAATTTTTTCCATGCTTTCTTACGGGAGATATACCGGGTCGTCTGGAGTCGAACTCAGGACACTTCCGGTAAAAGTGATTACGGTTTCCAATAGATCTCGTGGGTATCTAACAAACATCCTAGTTTCAATTCTCTATCTTATCGGAAAGTGCTCGAAATTAATTTTCAAAAATGCCGCAATGATTTTCTTATGGGAAAAAACACAACTTTAGGTATTTATGGAGTCGAACCCATGACACTTAGGTGGGAGATCTTAATTTTTCTGGCGGTTTCTCCACGCCATCTACAATTTCTGAAAATTTCAGCTCTCCATCTATTGTAAGCATTTCAGCCTACTTTAAATAATGGGTTGAAAACAACCCCTAAAAATTAGAATTTTAACAACTTCGGATTTTCCCCATTGTTTGTGACTAAAATCCTATAATCAATGAAACTTTGCAGAAATGTGAGTTATTCGTAACTAATGATAAAAAAATATAAAATTCTTATGATTATAAATTTTAGGGGTTGTTTTACCCCAATATTGTCCAAAGAGAAAAACACGTAAATCGGTGCAAAGGTGCAAACCTTTGCTTTTAAAAATTATTTGTCTGCTCTTACTCTGTATAGTAAGGTAAGATAAAATGCTTGCAGAATGTAAGCACCTATTACTAGTATGAATATATCATGTGTAAGAAGCGTCAATATATTATAGACATGGGAGTGACAGAAAATGTTTTCTAAATTTAATTTTTTTAATACCGTAATAGTACAACAAAATGTTTACCTGGAGATGATTCAATTCGCGTTATGACTAAAATCATATTGGCATAATGGCCATAAAACGGTTAGCGAAACGTTATTTTAAGAGAATATTAATATTTACAGAAATATATTATGTAACGGCGAATCATCAATGTTGGTGGCTGCTTTGCAGCCGAAATCCTGACCTAGTTTTCTTAGATTATTATGGCCATTGGCGAGAGGTATTGAATGAAATGAAGACTGTATACTTCTCCTGACAGTGTTGTATTTGAAAATAAAACATTAAATAATAAACACGGATGTAAAATGATTGCGAACTCCTTGTTATCATTTTAATCGCTTTATATCGTTACAATATTTCATATTAATTGTTATTCTCAAATTGTATTTTATCAGAAAGCCTGACAGAGAATGGGACCTTTTTAATACTTCGCTTCATCGAAAACCTATGCAATAAAAATGCTATGAATGGAAATCCACCAATAATCTAGAGCACACTTTTGTTAAAATTTAAATTTTGTTCGCTGAAATGTATCGTACGTGGAATAATATCCAATATATATGTTTCTGGAAGCCCAATGGATACCATATGTGCTGTTCTATAAGTTCCGCGAAATTTTTAAAAGTAATTAAAAATAGTGGCGGACTCTTCGTTTCAATATTCGCAATACCTTTATTGGTAAACAAGTTTTTTTCCCTTTAAAACCAAGAAGCTAAACATTTACTCATGAAATGAAAATAAAATCCGTATTTTAATATCTTTCTAATCATTTACGAAAGTGATAAAAAAATAATTTTTGGGCGAAAGATTGCAAAGAAATTGTATTCCGATAGATGGAGAGCCGCAGGTCGTACGCTTTATGAACAAAACTGGGCCCGGATATATTTAAAAATTAAATTACTATAAAAATCAATATATTCTCGAAGGCTCGAATTCCGGCGAACATCCCTTAAAGTTTCGATCGCTTGCAAAGTAGAATTTTTTAAACGTAAAATAATTTTAAGGTAAATATATTAAAAATTCGGAGAAAAAATGAGCCTAGAAAATTGGAAGCAAGAAATAAAACTCGATATTTATACGAAGTAAATAAATGTTCATTACTTAAGGGAATCAAATTATTGAATTAATTGCATAAATATACAATTTCAACGAAAAATTAATGAATTTTAATTTTGTAAGCGAGAAAAAATTTATATCGTATAATGCAATCATTCAACTGAAATGAAAAATTAAGATATAAACTCTTAATTACACGTGTGTATATAATTATTAATTATTATAAAACATTTCCTGATGAATTTCAAATTTTAAGCAGTCAATTGGAAACAATCGTTCTCTTTCCAACAATGGCTGTTTTTTCCACAAATTCTTTCCAATGCATTTTATATAATATTTCAAGTGAGTGAGTCCAATTAATTACAAACGCGCGGAATTAACACCTAAAAATCCATATTTTTTCTATTTTCAACGCATTCATGAGCCCCTCATATCCACGGAAAACTGTAAATGAAGCAAGCCCTTTTCAAGCATAGAAAAAAATTAATTTTGGCCCGAATGACGTTTTCCTATAACACCACACATCCAAAATGGAATTCTATAAATTGCCAAGTGAATTTATTCCGAAATCGATGCAATAAATTCGGCAGTAGACACGGCGGCAGTAGAAACGACGCATTACACCCGGAAATATTCAAGAAAACGTACCTAATGCTACTTATCGGTTCTTTGACTTTAAAAACAGATGGCTGACCCACATTTTTAAGTATCCCGTCGAAGTCCCCCGCCATCTTTCACTCCGAAATTCAAGTAGATCTGTTCTAACTCGACGTATTACGGTTCAATAACGGCCAAAAAATAGCTCAGGTATTTGGCAAAACTTTCGCGGGACCGCCAACGTTAGCAACCCTTACGAATTCGACTAAAAAAATTGTCCTGAACCCTTTTATAAAATCTTGATGCTCCATTCATCCCTTGTCCGACGCGACCCGAAACTTTTTCAAAATTATATCCTTCCTTTCCAACCCTTCTTTCAATTTCCGTGCCGTTAAATAAAACCCCATTTCAAAAGAGACGGCGATACCGAATGGCTCAATCTCGCTCGCGATGCCGGAGTTGGATGGCGCGATACGAAAAACAAAAGAAAGGGCCATCGCGCCTTTTTTTCCTCCTTTTCCTACACGCACGGTTCCTCGACATCTCTCTCTCGTCTTTAAGGAGTACCACACCGTGCTTCTTTCCTCTCTCCTTTTTTTTTTACATCTTAGGCTCTTTTACTTTCTTTCCCTTCCTCGTCCTACCCTCCGGTAACCTTTCCTTTCTACCTCTTTCTGCCACACACACCGCAAAAGAGTCCGGAAGATGAGGTAAAAATAAAGGATCTCTAAACGCCTCTCGGACCCTCCCACGCTCTCTCTCTCTCTTCGGCATGGGCGTGTGCCACCCCTTTTTAGACATCGGAATTCCATTAGGGTGAGGACGTAACCGACAGAATGAGGGGGCGGAGGCGTGCCCGTATAGCGCGTGGTGGTTGAGTCCTTTACCGCCACCACTTCTTTCTCCGGAGTCGCTTTTCCCCTCTTTATTCCTTTTAGCCTCTTTAAGGGCTTATCCTTCCTTCCCCACCCCCCCCCCCCCACCCTCCCACACGCCTTCTTGTGACCTCTCATCTCCTCTCCTTCCTCTCCTCGAGACGCCCTCATACCTCATGTAGCCAAGACCACGCATACGTCGAGCGCAGACATAAGCACGTTCGCCGTGGAAGGCCCTGAAAGCTCGTAGCAAGTAACTGAAGTTGCGTCGTGATTATGTTCGACTGTTTCTCTACAAATAGAGCTTTAAGGGGGAAACAAAGAGATGTTCTAATAACTGAAAATTTAATTACGGAACTAAATAACAACAATGGAAAAATAGGATGTTAGGCGACATGATGATGGCATGACGTAGAAGTTACTTAGCTGATTCCCTAGTCCCTGAAACCCACTCCGAAAAAAAAAATCAATGGGCGTAGGGCTTTAAGGGGAAAACAAAGAGATGTTCAAATAACGGAAAATTTAATTACGGAACTAAATAAAAACAATGATAAAATATGATGTTACGCGAAATGATGATGGCATGACGTAGAAGTTATTTAGCTGATTCCCTAGTGCCTGAAACCCGCTCCGAAAAAAAATCAATGGGCGTGACCGCGCAAAAAATAAACCAGCCGCCATATTCTCTCAAATTTTTCGTTATATTTTCCGGTGCGTAGTTCAACATCCGAGGACCGGTCGCGTAATTTTTTTTCCCTTCCGCGACCACCCCTCCCCTCCCTCCCCCCCTCTTTCTCTCTAGAAATTTTTATCGTCGCTCTCGACTCAAACATGGCGGGATCGAAAATTCCCACGGTCCTGCACCCGAAGCGCCGACAATTTGATCCCAACAATAGCACTTAAACGAGACGTCCAAACGATTGCGTTGCACTTCAGCATTGCCCCCTTCAATTCTACAATGAGGCTTTGATTAGATTTCCCACTTTCGGACTACGTCGAAAATAAAATTTCAACCTTTCTCTTTCTCTCTCTCTCTCTCTTCGCAAATTGAAAACGATTGCCTCGTGACGTTACGGGTCCTGCTCCCGATGGAATAAATCACCGGGAACTCGAAACCCACTTCGTTCAGGACTCGAAACGAAGTTTCGCAAAACTTTTTTTTTTTAATATGTCCTCTCAAATATGAAGCGGGATATTTTGAGCGGTATCATGGCGTAAAATTTTTCTCTGAGAAATTTTATTTAAGTTTCCATTAATACACCTATAACTAGCTCTTTACGGGATTCTAAACATTCTAGTAGTATGCATGTATATGAAGGAGTACGTGTCCAACTTTAAGGTACCTTGCGGTCGATATATAGCGATAGTACGTACCTTTAAAATGAAATTATCAACGCATTTACAAATATTATCTAAATAATGACATAAAATAAATTTATAAAGGAAAAGCCACCCTTGCCGTGGTCTTAATTTATGTACTAACCATTTCAAAATTTAAAAAACAAAAGCAATTATTAAAATAGTAGTAATAATAATAACTGAATTTGAAAATGTATACCGTTTCATCCGCAGCCTTTCCCGATGAATTTAAAATCGCGTGCTTGCCGATGCATAATCATATATGATGCGTGAATTTGTGGTTTTAATTTAAAAGGTAAATATTAGGAGTTAATTTTCAATGAAAGCGTTTATCGAGATACAAATTATAGAGTCCTCTCCGCCACGATTAAAGTTAATACAGCGATTCCATCAAATCATTATACATAATGGTACCATTTCAATGAGTAGTAATCGTTTCAACTAACTATTGAAGCGAATGTTAAGGAAATATAACCAATCAAAATTACTCAATTAGTGAATTTTTTGTCGTTTACCCAATGAGAAAGTAAAAAAATTGCAATATCCAATGGTTTTTGTAATACTGCCGTGAGATTAAAACTATTAACATTCTGAAGAAAACACGATTAGCCATTGTCATGAAATGATTTTTTTTAAATTCCCAATTTTTCTATTACTCCAAAAATCTTACATTGTCCTGCGAAATGCGTATAAAAGTTTCTCTTGCAATAATTTTAATTTAAAAATAAACTCGCCTTATTTTGATGCATTCTTTTATACCTTACAAAAATCCCCTTTAACAGCAACCACATTACTTAAACATTCAACGAATTTCAGCTAAGTCAGCATTAATAGCATATTAAAAGTTGAACAATACAAACGCAAAGTACTGAGCGCCCCAAATTCAAATGCAGTAGCATGTATTCTTACGAATCGAAATATTGCTGGACATTTATATAACAAACCCCTCCACAAACACACCACAAACACTCATTTCTACCAAATAAATTCATTTCCTTCAAGGTAGTGCATCAAAAATGTTTAAAGGTTTTGAAAAAAGACGTAATTAGCGATAAAACACTTTTGATATTTACAAATATAAAGTATATATCTATACTGAAGTCTGATAAAGGAAGACTATTTTAACTACAAGTTCACTTCGTTTAGCGCGTTTTCGTACAATGCGGAAACTACCGAGTTTCGTGAGAGTTTACTGCGTATCTAACCTGAAAACATACGCATTTATCACTTGTTAAGACACGCGATTCCCCCCCTGTGTTAACTAGAGAAACATGACAGGATTTAATACAACAACGAACGAGACAACCTGCCCATCCACCGAATCTCGCAGAGAGTAAATATGACGCGAAACACGCGATACACCCTTTGAAGACAAAGGCGACGTAAAAAAAAAAAAAAACGGAGAACTTCAACGACACTTGTTTTCGCTGGGCTTTTTCTTTTAATCGCAATCCCCTTGGAGGATTTTTTTCCTTGGCGGTTTTCTTGTTTTCTTCATCTCCCCTCGCCATCTCTCTTAAGCTCTCCTCCGCCACCTTCGACCTATTCTGCCGTTTCCCGTGGCGAGTTCCTCTCCCCCCTTTTTTTTGCTATCTCCGACCCATTCCTACCGATCTATCTCTCACTGTTCCCCCGCCCACTCTTTCTTTCTCTCACTATTAGGCTGACCAGCAGGGAAGACGTCGCCCTACGGTGATTTACCGACAATTTTTTTTTCTCTCGGCAAGGGTCGGACGCAGAAATTTCCGCAGGACATTTCTTGTATATATATATATATATATAAAATTTCCCAAACTTTCTCCTACCGTGTATGTAGAAACCCATTCTAGATGTGAGAGAAGAAAGGTGTACCGAAGAAATGGGAAAATAGTCCATTTCAGGAAGCGACCGTATGTATCATTTGAAAATGTTTTTATTGCCGACGCTCATTTTTCTGTACATTACACGAAGTCGGAAATATTTCTAATATGATCGTATCGCGTAGGGATTAAAATTCTACTACCTATTCCGTAAAATAGAAAGATAATTTATCTTCATTATTACGGCGACAAAATGAAACTATTAGGAAGTTAACTGAGATTTTTAGGGGTATAAATAATATAATGATACTATTAAGAGTTAGTATGAAACATACCTACACCATCGTTTTAATCTCTGAATTACCCTTAACCTAAATAAGGTGTTTTTAAAGAGAATTTATACTATAATAGCCCAGGTCTGTTGGTTGGTTGGTCGCGCTTTCGCGATGGCCGATATAGAGCGTTTTAACAAACTTCCCGAATAGGTAGAAGATTGAAATTTGGCAAGGATGCTTGATTAACATATTTTAAGGTAATGAGGAAAATAAATATCCAAAAAAGTCCTGGGTTCGACTCCAAGAAGACCTCCATTTTCCGTAAGGTAACATGTAAAAATCAATTTTTTGATGTGCACGATTTTATTGTTTTGGAAATTAAAATTACAAGGAATTAACCTACGATCTTCGGATCTAAACCATTTTGAAGAAAAAATTACAAAGTTTCTAATTCTATTCATCTTTTTCCGCATACAATTCGAAATCGCTCATGTTATACGTTTAATTCACATATTTTGTGGAAATATTGCCATTTTAACGGAATGTCGCCTTGGCTACCAATTATATTGTTAGACCTCAACATCCTATTGTTGTTTCAATCCTTATGGGTGTAAGCGTGCTTTGTATGCTTTTAATACGAGATAGGGAGGGAGAGAGGGATGGTAACGCAGGGGGGGAGAGTGAGGGAGAGGTAGAGAGGGGAGGGAAGGGGAGAAGGGAAGGAGAGGGTGGAAGGGAGGGGGAGGGATGGAGGAGGAGAGAGGGAATGAGGGGGACGGGTGGAGATAGGGAGGGGGAGTGAGGTGAAGAAGGGAGGGAGAGAGAGGGAGGAAGACAGACAGAAAAATGACTTTATTGAGGGTGAAGTTGAGACTATATAGTCCCTTCTTACATTTAAGAGAGAGAGGGGGAGAGGGAGTGAGGTGGAGAAGGGAAGGAGAGAGTGGAAGGGAGGGGGAGGGAAGGAGGAGGAGAGAGAGGGAGAGAGAAAGAGGGGGAGGGAGGCAACTATTTTAAAGTTAACTAAAGATATCCCGTCATATTGACGGGCAATTATGCTAGTTTTTAATAAACATAATCTAACGAGTGTAAAATACGTATAATTTTATGTAATATTGTGTGTGATGAAATGATATTGTTGGTATAAATTCGTCATAAATGTTTCCCATCGTTTATAGCTGAATTTTGGGGCTCATTTGAATTGGATTTTAGTTTACAGTTGAAATTCGTCTATTTCCTTCAGCAATAAGAAAGAATTCCGTCCATATCTCAATGCTGACATAATATAAAATTGACCTTTAAACATTCTTAACTGAATTCCAGGTATTTTACATGTTATAAATGACGGAGCTAGACTTTTACTCGTGCATTTCGTAATTTTTTATTCATAAAAGCTAAAGGGAATTAGGAAAACAAACTTTCGAAAATCATTTTTCTTTCAAGAGAGGCTTTTGAGGTTTAAATCGGCAGGCATTCACAGGTATGAGCAATATAGATCAGCCGCGGACCAGGAGATATGTCGAGTAAAAAACTTTTCAAATCCTACAGAAATATGAGTCGCCTTTTCGGCTTAACTTTTAGGAAAAAATAATCAATGAGATTCATAAATACAACAAATCATTGTTTGAAAATTCCATAATATAATGAGCCATGCTTAATAGCTCGGAATAATCTGAATTTGCCAAGAAACTGGTTTCGTAAAATTCCAAGCGACCTGACATAATTTGTAATTCAGAGAAGAACTCCAAAATGTAGGAATAAATTTAAGGTGGAAAAATAACAAGTTCCTCGCGGTTTTATAATCTTTACACCATTTCTTTACATTTAAATCTGTGTAAATATATATATATATATATATAATAAATTAAATTTAAATCTTTTTATATAAATAATAATTTAAATTTGTGGAAATAGTACAAATTTTATAGAATTTAAATTAAATATGAGGCAGTACTAGTACAAAATTGATGGAATTTATATTTTTGCTAATTGTATCAAGTTGATACAATTAAAATTAAAATTTCTGAAAAGATACCAATTTTATAAAACCTCCTGCAATTTGTTTCATATCAAGTTACAGACGTTCCCACAACGAAATTTCCTATCTATTCGGAAACCAAAATCTACACACAAGAAATCATTCCCCTCAGAATGACAGAAGGATAAAACAATGAACCGCGAACTATTCAAACCTGGAATACGACGTAAATCACGGAACAACTTTCGTGACCCCATCCCCCCCCCCCTCACCTCGGTGACATTATACGAGAGGCCATTTTGTTAAGCGGTGGTCCTTGGATATCGGAATCGAATTACCATCGGATGAAGCCCGGAGTCTTTCTTCTGGGACGTGTACGTAACACACCGCCTCCATCCTTCACGGCACTTTCTTAAAGTCGACGGGAGTCGGCCTTCCATTGTTTCGCACCGTAGGCAGGACGGACGAGGGTTACCTGACGTGGGGGATGGGGAGGATGGCGTGTGGGCAGAGGTGAGTACTCACACACAAGCGGGAAGGGAAGATTTCGGAATGGGTGCGGTTCGTTGTGTGGAGAAGGAGAGGGTAGGGGAGGTTATGGGGGTGGGGATGGCGAAGACGGGGTCAGAGTCATTAGTTTCCCCGCGTCCACAAATAAATCTTCAAATTTCACGGGTTAAAGGAGATTTTAGGGACGGAACGAAAGAAATAAAAAAAAAGGAAAAAACCCACGAAAAGCTTGGGGGAGGAGGGGTCATGTGACCCGCGTTCTGTTCACACGGTGAATTTTCTCGACGCCTGAAATCTACTCGTTCCGCGACATGGCGATTTTCTGTTTTTTTTTTTTCGCACCTCCACCAAGAGTACTTTCGATTTTCCACGCTCGGAGTGCATGCGGTTGACCTATCGTCTAACATGCATAATCGTACGTTATCCTTCAAAATATTAGACTTAAAAAAGGGTTTCCAATGTTTTGATTACGAGAAAACGGAGAGTTGGAAGCAGTCGGAATGCAAAAATTGAAGAAAAACTTAATTTTGGCGTGATCCTCTCCCGCTTGTCTTTAAACCATAAGGAATATAAAGGCATAAGAGTAGGGGAAAGGGGTGCATAACCGGGTAGCGGGGTACAATCTGGTACCCCCTCCGTCTTCCTTAGAGGGTGGCGCAGCCTAGTGAGAATAATTGGAACCAGT
Source organism: Uropetala carovei (assembly GCA_036926305.1). NCBI lineage: Eukaryota > Metazoa > Arthropoda > Insecta > Odonata > Petaluridae > Uropetala > Uropetala carovei. Next base: position 1,382,523 of record JAXCHB010000248.1, read on the forward strand.
TAGAGAACATCTGTCGACATGGCATGTCGAATGGTGACCGATTTGGCGTTCGTTTTATGCTTCATCTGAAGAAACAGTGGATACAGAGGTAAGTTATCTTAAATACACTATGTTTAAACTAGCCTGCAGTTATCTTCTGTTTACCGTAGGGGTAATCTTTGATGATAGTTCGGAAGCTAACATTTTAGTCTTTCTCAGCACGGTTTTCGTTCAGGCGTATACGTTGTGGTTCACTCCCATACTAATATGAAGCAAAATGGCACGCTCTGGGCACAACCGGGTGGGGCAACACCGGGTAATACCCGGTTCTGCCCCAACTTTTATCATAAAATATTTGCGCCCAATACAGTCTATTTAATGATAGTTGATATTTGTTTAGCTACATTCAAGCAGCTTGCACTGAGTGGATCACAATATGAGATATAGTATGAGGGCTATAGAAATTAATTTCCACTCACTGCAAATTAGACTAACGTTTTCAAAATAAGAATGAAAAAATTGAAACCTATTTTATAGCCTCGTATAAAATGTTTTTGGAGGAAAAGAGGAAGAACAACCATCCTTACGGAATCACCATATAAACGTGAGCTACTTGAATCGGCAACAAAATCTACTAATAAATCAACCTCAAAAGTAGCAGGAAAGCTGACATTGGACCTAGCCAAACAGTTCAGACCGAAGAAAAAAACCTTTAAAACGAGCTCTTGACATATCGGAAGACGAAGAGTCAACTGAAGATGACGAAAATGAAGCTCTCTGCATGCATTGCAAAGAAAAGTACAGTGCAACTAAACGCAGTGATGGCTGGGTGCAGTGCACTGCTTGTAAAAAAAATGGGCTCGCGGAGGTTGTACTAGACTGAGGGATGAAGAATTAAACACATTTTTGTGTCATAAATGTTCATGTTCTCTTAGATTGTAAGTTTTTTTCACATTTTAAAATTATATGTTTTTAAAGTTTTTGTTGGAGCATAACCGGATATTCACCCGGTTATGTCCCGAGCATCACCCGGTTGTGCCCCTACCCTGCGGCAAGACCGTATATTGTAATGTTTGACATTTTAACAAGTTTTCATATTTTAATACCAAATTTTGATTCTACTACTTAAACTGTGGTTAGTTTGATTAGTAACGATGGGAAAATTATGATTTATTCAATAAAATTCTGACAAACGAAACTGATGTGCCTTTTTTCCCTTAAGTACCCGGTATTGTCCCCCCTTCCCCTACGTGCTAATTATTCATCGCAATATTTGAAACCTTACAGTCATTTCTGTTACGATAGTTCTCAGAAATGAAACTAGCTTTTTTTAAATTTAATACACAATATAGCGACTAACAACCATTACTTTTAGGTTGCAAGAGCAAACAGGAATTGCAAGATATGATAATATTTCTCAATGAAAGGAGATGATAATATCGGAATTTGTTTAATGAGAAATTCCTCAGTTATTATAAATCTTCATTAGGAATTATACTGGTTGGAGAGGTCTCAAAATATATTGAGCATCCTCAGCAATTCTTTAATTCTCTACCTAAATCATTCGATTCTTTAAAAAAAAAGAGGAAATTTATCGTGTGATTTCCGTTATAAACTTTATAATAGAACCTCTAAGTTTTAAAAATTATTATTGTAGATAAATCGAAATTGAGGATATCCTACGCCAGTGATGGCGAACCTATGGCACGCGTGCCATAAGTGGTACGCAAGACAATTTTGGTTGGCACGCCAACGAAAGGCGAAAACTAATCAAAGCATTTATCGTATTGATTTAGCGCGGGAAAAACATTTCTGTTATTTAATCAGCCATTGTAAACGTTTCTTTTTACGGTTACAATCTTATTTATTGACCTCGAATTTAATTTAGTTGGCATCCTAAAAAAAATCAAGGACTTTTTGTGGCACGCGAGGCGGAAAAGATTCGACAATTTCGGTAATATTGGCACGCGGACTATAGAAGGTTCGCCATCACTGTCCTACGCTATAGCCACGGTAAAGAAAAATAATAATCGCGCAGCATGTAACTTCTATTTTAAATTAAAATTAGGCAGTAGAGGGTAAAAAAAAACAAAAGTAATTCTCATGTACCACCGAAACATGTACAACAGGTAAATATAACGATGAGGGTGTCAACCCGAGTGTTTTCTTACTAACAGAGGCGCGTGTGCCATACGAGGCATTAAATCCTAAGAGCCCATTTAATGGGTTCACGACGTAAACTCGTTCTATTCCTGAGATCGTGCTAACGCGGTTACGGGCGATTTCGAACTCGCACGTTCGTGCGTCCGACCTCTCTTCGAGATCAGGATTCCAAAAGGACGATCGGTCGGGTGATTTCGTCCTGTTCGAACCTCTAAGTACCCCGAATTCCCATCGGATACCGAAGAAAAAGGGACTCGGACATTTCATTGGTCGCACGCCCACGCCCACTCGATTCCTGTGAATCAGTTACGAGGACCATACATTAACGCGAAAGGGAGCGATGGAAACCAGTTCCCTACCGATACCACCTCCTCCCTTTCTCCTAACTCAGGGATCTGCAAATCATCCCAAACGACGGGCCGCGCTGGAAGTCGCGAATGCTTCAAGGGGCCGCATGAGGGCTTACATCTGAAGATTTCCCAAGAGACTGTGGTATCATAGAAGATAGCCAAAATATTTTTAGCCTCAACTTTTCAACGGCCAAATGTTTTTTCCCACAATTTCAATTGACCGATATGAATAAGCGCGCCTTAAATTCTACGCGTCGCTTTATCATCATATCTTCGAGGATCGTAGTTTGGCGACTCATACCTTAACCCAGCGGTCCCCAAATTTTTCGGCTCTAGGGCCACGTAACCTTTTCCCACACTAATCGCAGGCCGCACCATGCCAAAAATGGAGTTGAAGAATAATTTTAAGAAACTAAAGGGTTCAGTTGTGGGTGATTTGTTTTAAATTCATTTATCTATTGAGGGAATAGAAGAGAAAATATTCTCTTTTCATAATTTTCTATTTTCAGTCTATGTTACAATGCGTTCCTCAATTGTTAAACTCGTGGCGGGCCTTAGTTTGGGTACCTCCGTTACTAACCTATTCTACCCTTCACAAGAAAAAAAAAACATACTTTTCCTTCCGTCCTTCAAGGAGTTCCGTGGGTTATATTCTACGTCGCTTGTTTTTCTTTACAACTCTTCGGACATCTTCGCCTCACTTAACGACGGCACACACCGCTTCCACGAACCGACACTTTTTAGCTTTTTTCATGTCGCTGGTCTTGTAAACGCGATGTTGACGGACGAAGAGAGGAAGAAGCTTGGCGTAGAATGAGGAAGTACTTTTTTTTCTCTCTCGCCTCGTTTACGGATACAGTGGAAGGGTGAGGAGGGGAAGGATCTTCCGCGCCGAAAAGCGGAGAATAAATATGACTTTTAGTTTACGTTGTGTCGGATCTTTCACACGTTCGATCAGAGCCGCTTTCTGAAGAGTTCGCTCATCACGAAAATCGAAAGAGTTGGGAAATATTTTTGCTACAACCGTGATTTTTTCTAAACCCGAAGAAAAAATATATATATACAGTTTCCAACTAAGATATACAACATAGTTTTTAAAGTTAAATTAATTATTACGAAAATTCTTTTTACGATACATTATAGCGCCGTACTTTTAATTTTTATTCTTCACTCAGATAACGTTACACTGATTAGAGTACCTAATATTTTGCATTGTGACGCTACTGTATATTCGATGGCTGCAATGATTGAAATCGAATTATATATTTTTTATAATTTCAGTCGTGATACAATTTTTAATATCGTTCTAGTGAGAAACCTTTAGGAATGCTATTCAAAATTTAAAGGAAAATTCTGAATTCGCATGAAAAAATCGTTGGTAAACTAAAATTTTCCATTCATAACGTTTAAGAAACGACCTGTCTAATATGCTAATATCTTTTTTCATTTTGGCGGCATACTGAATTATTTTAATTTAATCAATGTTATCTTTCCAACGAATAAAAATTCTATCACTGACTTAATTTATAAACAATTGTTTTAAAGTTAGTAAACGTACTTATATGTTTTATATAAAGTATTCTGCAGCGTTAAACAAAGACAATTATTTTAAAACCATGTCACACAACTACAACTACACAAAATAAAATATCGAATTAAAATTGGGGAAAATGTGAATATTTTTTAAATTATCAGCTGATATTGCTGATTTAGTTTAGCGCAGTTTGAAAATAAGCAAAGTTATCCAGAAAAATAATCAAAATTTATTCTATTTCTGAACTCCCTCAACGCGACACGAGCCAAAACGTGCCCAAAATTTACTGCATTTGTTTATTTTTAACTCATATAAACACGTTGCTATGTACACATAAACAGTAAACATCCCTCTAAAAGTGTCCTCGCTTACAGGTGCACGGCTCAGTGCGACGCTAACACGTGACGCCGCTCATTTTTGTCATAAAACTCGTGACTAAGTAACGTGGTAAATGTTTCCCCTGGTCCGTTGTCACAAACATTCCTTGCTGTACAAACAAGCAGAAATCACACTTTTATATCAGTGTTTAGATATGAATTTACGACTTCTTGAAACATTATAGCCAACGGTGTTCTCGCGGTTTTTTAATCAAGAAACAAACTTGGGGGTATAAAACTGTGCTTTATCGTAAACTGAGTGCGAAAGTTCGTGAATTTCGTCTTGTTCGACCAAGAAATACCTTTTCTCGGTAGCCCTCCTTTTCCCTAGAGTCCTTCAAAATAAAATAGTCTTAAGTGTCGCTAAGGAGATGATGACACAGTGACCCACAGGTAAAGGGGTAAGGATACCTTACCCACTTCTAAAATGTATGTATGCTCAAGGGACTCGGCAAAAGCTTCGGATAGCTAGGCAAAGAGAGACAGAACTCTAAGAGATGGCATGTCGTCGCTCTAGACTCGTGTCCCGCTACGGAAGGTGATGTTCTTCTTTTTGTCGAAGCGGGAAACCACGTGGCAACTTGTGCTGGGTCCGGAGAAGACGGTCGTCATGGAAACGGCCACTGTAAAAACACTCTCCTTAACGAGGCACGAGGGGACAACACCCTTTTCGGAAACGGATGAGCGAAGATGGGAATGGTTTGCCAGGGACTCGTCTTGCCTTATCTTTTTCCCTTTGAATTCAAGGGGTTTCCTGAATGTCTTTACACAGACACAAAAATGGGTATAAAGAACGGTGTAGTTTTTACTCGCAAAGGTGAGATTTTTTGGCTTATTCAGTTACCTTGTTGGAGAATAACGCAAAGCATAAAACATAAAGGGTATATTAAACTCTCATTTCTAAAAGATCCCTTCGTAAGAATAATGAGGGGAAAATTACTTAAATATAAAAGAGGAAAATGTAAATCCACACAATGGAATTTAATTCGAACAAAGAAAGGATCTGAAAATAGAGAAATTAACTTTGATTTTCTTTCTATGCTAATAAAAACGATATATCTGAGCTTTAACTGCTGTCATTTTTATGGGATCTGAAATATGACCATCCAATTGCGCGTTATGTAGACATAATTATCATAATTTCTCTCAAATTTTACTACTGAAACATTATTAAGTAAATGGAATTTTTGCTCCAAGCTTCGTTCTAATGTACAGCGACTCAATATCTTTGACGTCAATCAATCTACGAAAGCTGAAAGGGTGACTTGCCGGGACATAAAACATCACTGATAAATGAATCCTCCCATCACTTTTTATCAAGGACCCGCCAACCAATTAAAAGATTTGACTCCGGTATCCCCCGCATACACGTAATTTACTACCACGAAGGTAACCCTCTCTATCTTCACGAAAATCGACATTTCCTCGTGAGAACGAATTTGGAGATTACACCCCTGGGCGTCGCTGGCGTCAGAATCCTCCGCCGTAAATCCCGCCCAAAAGAAATTAAATCTTCATAATATCTAGAGCAGTAAACCTTCGATTGTGGGACTCTAATAAAAACAACGATCATGTGGCACATGTGCCGTGGCGCTATACCAGGGACAAGTATAGTCGTCGGTGGCTTATTCAAGTCATGAAAGTCATTAAAAATCCTTATTCCAAAAGGGAAATACCGAGGCAGAGCTCTAAAAAGGGCCTCTTAGGCAACCGGTAAAGACCTTTTGAAAAAAAAAGCGAAACTTTTTCGAAAGCTGTTCAAACATTTCTTTCACCCCTCTCAGTCCACAACCATAAACATCAACTGAATCTTTACTGGGCCCAAAAAGATTCTCACCACGGATAGGCGTATCAGGTATGAGATATCGGTTAATTAACGACTTTTCCGAGTCGAGAATGTAAACTTAATCTTTTAGAAGAAGACCTTTTCCTTCAACCGGCCCATTCCAGATCTTCGAGGATCGACACCACACCTTCCACCCACCACGTCGGTTGTATTTATTTTTTTCCGTAAAACTTCTCCCTTTTTTTTTTTTTTTGAACGGTCGTTATCCGAAAAAAAGAAGAAACGCATAATGGGGATCGTTAAATATAACGGTTCTCATGTCGCGCGCTCTACGTGCTTATACGGGGATGACCCTTAATGGAATGAGATCTCTCTTGAGAGGGAGGCTTATGTGGTTATACAGAGAGAGAAGGAGAGAAGGGGTCCAATATTGCAGCGCGTTCCCAGGGAAACCTGGCGTTTTAAGCGGCGTGCGGCTACACCATTTTTGGCTCGTCTCAGCGTCCCCACACAAAAGGGAGGATTTGTAGGAGAATGAGGAGGGTTCTACAAAGCCTGATGTTGCTAGGGAACACGTGTTTAGACGCGGAATGGAAAATGGGCGCAGATATAGCGTTGCAGGGTGGAACGATAGCCGGGACACGGTATACTTAGATGCCTAGGGGAAACGCCGAGAAATTACTTCGAAATAGCAGAAGGTTATTCCGGGTTTATGATCCAGGCGGATTAAACGGTAACATAAATAATTCGTCGACGATAAAATTACGACACATATGCAAAAATAATATACACCTACGATATTTTATGTAAACCAATGTTGAAAAGGTTGTAAAAAGTACAAATCCACGTAAATTTCGCATGCTATTTCATAAAGAAATGAATTGTTTGCCTCTTAAAAAAGTATCTATATGAGATAAATCATTCATGCAACGGTAACGGAAACAAAGCAGTCAATTAGAAAAACTTAAACACCGACGAAGAATTTTCAAGTAGATCTTATTAATGATATCACTTCTATTTAAAGCTCGTGGTTGCTTCAGAAAATACTCTGCTTATTGAATAATAACAAATTTTAACCGATATTTACAATCTCGGACTATCTTTATAGTTCAGTTACATGTCATAAAATTCAACTTTGTAATTTTGGTTATGCAGAAAACTATTAATTCCCCATTACGTTCTATAGGATAATGATTGACTTATTTAAGTCGATAAATCATCGCCATAATTGCTATATAAAAAACATTTCATACAACATCGAAGCTATATTTTTTTAATTTCCACGCCGTGCACCTAATCCAAATCTTCTTTCAGGAAGCGGGCAACGCTCTCTGAATGAAATTGACTAAAAAATAAAAACAACCAAACCGACGATAGAAGAGAACAAATCCACTAGCCCATTACATTTTCCTCTTTGAAATAATACCCTGACTAAAATTTAATCAAATGACCACAGTTATCAGGCTTTTCACGATTAACATATCGCAGAAGCTTATTAGTATTGTATTTTTATACGATCCCTATAATAAATATCTTCCTCCAGGTGACGTTGCCTGTTCGGGTTATTAGGAAAGCGACGTTTAACCACGAAAACTACATCGCCCGAGAAAATTTGTTTTCCTCAAACTTACCGCATTTCCCAGATCATACCGGTTTACTAAACAAGCGGCCAAATTGAATGCGCGAAAGCACCAAACATCCCCATTCAATTTATCCTCCTCCCGCTTCCCAAAATTCCGCACTTAAAAAAAAAATAGTCCAAATTGTTCCACACTCCCGCGGGAATCAATTTCCTCGAGTTTCTCCCGAACGAGTTCTGCGGGCGTTGTGTAGGCGTCGGGGGAGGGTTTAAAAAAAAAAAGTAAAACGCCTTGTTTACGACCCGCATTTTAACTGTGGAGCAGCGGTAGTAAGAGATAGGTGATCGGCGGCGTAACCGTGGAGACGAGTTTACAAAAAAAAAAAAAAAAACCATCCACAAAAATACATGTTCTTCTTTGTCTTCCATTTTATCTCTCTCTCTCACACACACAATCTTGACGAATGGACGAAGAACGAACACTTCCGACTCAACCGCGTAGTATTTCAATTACGACGCGCACTTACCGATGTTACGGAGCAGAGCTATATAGAGCTATAGAAGTGAAAGAGAGAAGCGACGGGTTTTTCACGGCGCGGTGAAAGGTTTTGACCCGTAGGATTTCCGCAGTAGGGAAGGAAGGCTCCGACGGAAAGATGATGGATCGCGTCAACGGAATCGCAAAACTGACGGCAATTATGTTTCGACGAGGTGCCCGTCAGTTGAAGGGCGCCCGTCAATCGAATTTAGAGGAGGAAAGATCAAACGAAACGAAAAATAAAAAGAAGCGACCTTTAAGCCATTTGCTCTGCCTCCCACATAAACGAAAACCGTCGTCCCTTGGTGCTAAACTCGTGTGCCCGCAAGAATGTTAATAGAAACAAATGCAATCTACGTGAAGGCTCGTAATTCTAATGCGAGGAAAAGAACTAGAAGCGTGAAAATTTGCAAGCCGCATTTTGATTTTGAACTTTATATGAATTGATAGGCCACATATCGCAGCTCATTTCCAAAATCCAAACCCTGCACATTACCGACATTTTATTCAAAAAGACGCTCCATCATGAGGCAATTTCAATTCAATTTCGACACTTTTTTAACAAATCTAAACTTTTCGCAATGACTCAAACTAAATAAACAGTACATATTTATGGAATTAAGCAGCGTCGTATCCAAGGGTGGTGCAATGGTCCGTATGCATCCCACAAACTGTCCTAGAGTATCTGAGGTGTATTCAGTGAGTTGAGTCAAAGGGGGTAAGAATGTAAGTTAAAATCCTCTGTTTAAAAGTCAAAGTTAAAAATTGCATTTTATGATGGGTTAGATATTTTGAACCTGCCTTCGCATCTGAGAGGGAGAAGGATAGGATAGGAGTACTCTTAATAGGACATTAAGGTAGCACGTCACCAGTCCAACTTGTACGATTCATGGACGTAAGGTTGTACTCAAACGTTCGAATGACTCGTTTCTCACTTTCTTTATTGCAATATGATTTAATGTACGGTGTGTCGTGAAAGCAATATATTTTTTGTGCGCAGCATAAATTTATGCAATTTTATTATTTAAAATACATACGTAATGTGGTGCAACCCTAATTCAAATGTCTGAATGCGCCGCTGAAACTAAAGGTTCTCATATAAAAAAAGGTTACCTTTTGCCTTCCTCGTGAGATTTACGCCTCAACTGTTTCTACTACGTACATATATGTAGAACCTTGGCGATCAGAATACAACAATTTAAATAACCTTCACGAAATTTGAGAATTTTTAGAATTTGAGAATTATCATGTTTGAGAAACTACCTATGAAAGTATTCGTTATATACGCACTCCTGCATTTTTGTTTAAACTTAGGCTAAATTATCACTTGACAGACATCAAGCCAAAACAAGGTTTCTGTTCTAAATTTTAGATAATACACTAAAAAAATGAAGAGTTTATCGTATAATTTCTCTGTTTCCGTTACAACGTGACAATATAATATTATGACAATTTAAATTATTAAAGGCCAAAAATAGCAATTTTCCTATAAAGTTTTTTCATTTCTTTGCCAATTTCAGCCTGATTTTTCACGAAAAAAACGCAATTTTTTCTACCAAGATTGATTTATATTGGTTTCGTTTCTACTCGTCCTTATTCCATCTCTGTATATTCTTACTCCAAAAAAAGACGAAAAGTTTTCTTGGGCAAAATAAGACTTTACAGGGTTTCGCCACCTTGGGCGTGAGAACTTCCGTTCGTTCACCGCGTCGTGTTCCTTGTTGCCCCCTAGCGCCGACTCTTCGAAACGTTTTTTTTCGCGGCCTTTTGAAAACAAAATAAAAGAAGTAGGTTACAACCGCCGCGAACGCCTTACCGAAGCGTCGTCGCCCGAAGGGAATAACGATCTTACAAGCGGCACAAGTGCTCGTTATTCAAATTTCCGCGAGTCTCAAATTGCGGGTAATTGGAGAGCTTTTCGGATTCCCAGACGAAGCGAAGCGCCGAGAATTTTGCGCTCGAAAAAGAAAACAATGCACGTTTCCGTGAAATCGCATCCCTAGGCGATCGGCGGAATTATTACGTCTTCTCCCGTAAACAACGACGTAAAAACGCCTCAAAGCGCTGCCTTGTTCCCGCCAGAAAGTAATGACTTAATAGCAGGCCTCGGGATTTTACACCGCCGACGTTCGATGGGACGTTACACGCTCCGAAATGAACGCACGCCATCCTAGAAAAATTGAAAAAAATAAATGTATATACCTCGTAATTATCTCGGCGCGCCGACTTGTCAAGAAGAAATCGAAAACCATCAGTTTTGTTCGTTGCGGTTTTCTCCATCGTCAGACTTTAAAAGAGTTGAACTTCACCTAAATACTAGGTAGTCGCTGTAAATGGAATATTTTGTGTTGAGTGAGCCCGGAAACAAGCACATCCACTTAATTGATAGTTCCTTGTCTGCACTTGCTTACCATAATAAATTGCATAGTTTTCATTACGTTTGTCGGTTAAAAAATATTTCTGTCACTCGAAAGAATTTGCTATCCTATCCTATTTCCTTGGAGAGACATTCTGTTAATTTCATTTTAGCCGTTACGCGAGGTCGACAATGCTTTATTGTATCAACAACATCTACTTTGCACATGTTCTTAAAGCTAATAAAATCTTTTTGTTTCGCGTGTTTCTACAATCTCTGCATAAATAAAGTACGTTATTCGGGATTTCTTTTGAGTACATATGCCAGATAAGGAGTCCAAATACAACACATCGTGTTGGCTGAATTTTGATAGCCCAAGAATTTATCCTCTAAAACTTCATGATATTGATATTAGTTGCACATAAAAAATTAAAATTTAAGAGGAAATTATTTCACAGAATTCTAATCCTTTGGTAATGGAGTGCAACCTCTATTAGCGTTATAATATTTGTGTCGTACTTACGAATCCTGGAAAATAATCCCTTTTGACCCCAATTTACAGGACTTTCTGAGAGTGATATGGAATCGAAGGATACATTTTAATTTTTGATTGATAGTTACCGAGGGAGATTTAACATGCGTATTGTCTTTTTTTTGCTTACTTAAAAATAATCTATTTTTAATGAACAAAAATTTGTTTTTCTTAAAGATTGAAAATTAAATTTTGTGCAGGTAATATGTTCTAGTATGCGTATTACTTACACACACACTTAGAACAGCTATAGAATGAAAAAGGTTAAGAAAAAGCCTTTTCATCTATTAATCCTCCGCATGAAATATAATATCTTACAACTTCCGTGTGCCAATGAGAAAAACCTTTACAGTGACATAACATTTATTCTTTATAACGACGGATATTAAATATAATTAAGCCATAAAGTAACAAGTAAAATTAGGAGATTTTTCTGAATCCATAAACCGATAGTTCCATTTATTCATATGGCTAATCATTAGCCGAATATCGGCGTATCCCGGCGTGAATTCAACACGTCACCTCCAAAAGTCTTTTGAATCCTCGATTAAACTCGAGGAATCAAAGGCAACGAAACCAACCATAGCTTCCAAGACCTCGACACACACAGTATTAAGAAGCGGTCCATCACTAATGAATTCTTCGGAGGAAAACCGCAGACAGGACTACTACTCTACTCGGTTTATCGTGCTTCGTCCTACCCCGCCCGCCTTCATTGAATTTCGTTCCATTGTCCTCTTGTCTGTGTAAGGGGGTTATCAAAGAAGAAAAGCATCCTGGGGGGCGCATTCCTATAATCACGCACTAAAAAGCAATGAGCATCACAGGAGGAACTAATTTCGGAGTAATTTTACCGTCTTCATCTTCTTTATTTTTTTTTTTACAGCCTAAATTCCTATTTTTTTATACAATTTCGCTTGGCAATACATCTTTTACTGTACCTTATCTTTATATTAATTCTTTGATACCGAAGCAAAAATGGCTCATTTATATTCGCGCGAGCATCAATTTACGCATATTATTCGCGAATGAATCCGTTCTAATTCAAATCAAATTAATTTCTTTATCTGCATTCTGCAATTTCCAAAATTATGCCTCAGTTTTATCAAACTGGCAACTTATTAGTGTGTCCTGAGATCCCAGTTTTCCGGGATTTGTCCCAACATTGTCTCACTGCTCGAAAAAAGTCATTAGGGACACAGTATTTTCTCTTTTTGATCATTCGTACTGCTTTGACTTAATTTCTTTGCAATATCATCGGTGATAAGTATTAAATGTAATCCTAAAACGTTTGTCTCCATTAATTTTCTGATTAATTCAGTAATATCACTGTGAACGTATTGTTTTAAATTGGTTAAACTGCTGCTACCTCACGAAAAAAATTAAAATCATGCTACGCAAAAATTTTTTATATAGCATGCAAACGACGAGAAGACTAAAAATCTCATACTCTCTCATTTTTCCCCCTCATAACGTTTTGTCCCGGTCACTCCATGTTTGTTTATCTAAAGCAGCCAAAGTATAGATACGAATACCAAATGCGGATTTCGGTAAAAAAAAAGCATGCACCATCAGTAGCGATTCATCGATGGCAGATTCTAATAAAGGACATAATAAATAATCTATCTTTTTATTGTTATTGTGGAGACATATGGCGTCGATTTTATTTCAGCCATTAGGCGAACTTTATCGAATTCGACACCAGCACATTTATATCCTCAAAAATAGAATTTTATTTATATTCCCCTGGTGCTAAAAGGCGAAAAAAATTCTGATTCCTGAATCGAAATTTTTTAAACCATTTTTACAAACCATAAACCGAAAGGATTTTTCTTATGTGTTACCCATTGCCCATATTTATCCACCAGGACCAAAACAGCCTAAACCATAATTCTCCCATCGGCCTTTCACGCGATACGCAAACCATTTAACCCGCTTCCTGAAAGATACACGACTCATACGCCCCATTCCGACGCTTAGTGTTTCGCATGTGCTCCATCTCTGGCTTCCCACGGATCCGTAACATACCTTCTTCCTTCCCTCCGCCCTCCCTCGCTCACTCCCACCCCCTCCCCCGCATCACTCCCCCCCACTCACACCTCTCGCGCAATCTCCGGGTCCCATTTATTTATTGCCTCCTGCATCCGCCACAAAAAGGAGAACCTTCCCTCCCCCACATCACTCCGTTCCGATATAAACCCATCTGCCACTCTCTCTCTCTCTCTCCCTCTCTCTCCGTGGTCCAGCCTCGCCCGGCCTCTTTCTCCATTACTCTTCCAATCCATCCAGCCACTCCACTTTTATCTCACATTTCTTCCCTTCCCTCTCTCTCTCTCTCTTTTCCCTTTTTTTCCTCTTCGAATCTCTTTCTCTCTCTCTCTTCTTCTCTTTCCCAAAAACTATTCCTTTTTTTCCCAATCTCCTTCCCCGTAATGTGTTCCATACAAAGAGCCTCACGACTCTCGCGATATGGTTATATATATATATATATACACGCGCATTACGGAGAAACGTGAATAATGTATAGAAAAAGATTTTTAAAAAAAGAGAGAGAAACGTCGAAAGAGGGATAAGCATTTCGACGTGTGGCTTTTTCTCCCTTTCAGATATAAACGTCTTAAAAGGTGAAAGTTCGAGAAAAACTTTTACTGCTAACGGAGGCGATTTCCGAAGCAAAAGCGCGTGGACAAATTTCCCCGAGAATACGTTTCGTTGAACGTCTCGTCGGAAAAAATACACCTACGATAAAACAAAGGAAAGAGAGATGGAGTGCGATATACGTTATTATAAACAATTTTCCAAGCACGAAGGGCAGTCAATAACAGCGGTGAATATAAATTTTCAAAGGACATTCTGTGTCCATAATAAACTTTTTTTTCTACAAGCCCACGGCCTCCTCAAACACACGTGTTGAGATATAAAGTAATTAGATTGAAAATAGTTTTCTCACATTTCTGCTTTGAAATTCACTGTCTCTCCTCGTATTTACCGTCGATAAGTATATAAGTTAAAAAATAAATTATAAGTAAAACTCATTTGTTAACAAACATAAATCGCTTAGCAGAAAAACGGCTGAGCAAATCAGATGCTCGTGTCATCTAAAAAAAAACCCGCCATATCGTTGATTTAACGCTGAAGACTGTTGTTTTTATCTGAAATTGGTTTACTAATCCGTTTTGACAACTATTCTTATAAAGGAACAAGACGATAGCGACGATTTAATTCATTTTAAACACATTAAATGAAACAAATCAACGATAAATTCCAATGGAGAGAAAAATCCTTCCGGAAAGTGTAAAAACCCTGGTTCGATTCCCGGCCAAGTTTACAATTATTTTCCTTTTCTCCCTTGAGGTGTGTAGGAAGTCCATATATTACCTGAGCCGTTTTAAAAAATTAATATATTCAAAAATATACGCGTGGTATATTTATAGTCTATATAATTTTTAAGTTATTAATTTTTTAATGGGGCAAGTAATTTATGGGCACTCTGTATGTATATTCTGGTATATACTCCCATGCATAGTAAACTCCATTACTTTACATTACTTGTTGACAGGAAATAAACATTATTTTCGCGACTGAATATCTATTAGGCGGTATTTGTTTACGCGTCATAAGTATTTTGTCCAAATAAATACTACGGGAAGTTCAGTTGGTCACCTTTGCAAGGCATATTTTAAAAATTCCTTCGAAATTGCTTCCAGTGAGGATGTTCTGAGAAACAAACTACTGCCATTGTTCCCGCGTAAGCGAGCGCATACCTTCAAAAGGAGATAGGGCCGTTTTGTAAAACAATTACGCTTGTTGCTAGGCATTTCCGGAAAAGCTATTCTTCCCCAATCTTTTATCTCTCGCATTACCTCCCCTTCCACTCACGGCCAGCCTCATCCGATACAATTCCCCTCTACGTCTCCTTCCCTGCCCCCCTCCCCGTCCCTCCCATCTTTCTCTCTCCTTCCCAACGCGCTTCAGCCTTTTTGACTTTTACGATCCCGAACTGGATCCTTTCCATCCGCGGCACCGAATTCCTTCCCGACACCCACCGCCCAAACTCCCAAACGAAAATTCTCCTACACCCTCTATAGGGGGGAACCGCAACCGCAAGCAAGGAAAGGATAAGAGAATGCGACAGGGGGAGGTGGTGGCGGCGCTGGTACCTTTACTCTTTCCAACCAAGCCTCGCATGGCCACGCACACCGACAACATCACCTTAAAGCCATTCTCACCGATGGTTTATTATCGTCAAGTCATTTCCGAAGAGGGTGATTAATAGGGGTTAAGGCTCTCCGAAATTAATGACACTCTGAAGATTTCAAAACCTCACGTTTTTCGAGAAAGAAAGAGCGAAATAATCTCAATCCTTTCCGGCCATCTGTCCAACTGGGTAAGACACGGCAATTTTCCGATACCGGTTTTAGCTCTATAGTCTTTTGGCTTACCGGGTTAGACATTTTTTGCGGTTAATCAAGCCGCGGGGGAAATGTTATATTTAAAACTTTCAACTTGATCTGATAGATGCAGGGCTATGTATCCAATATTGCATTGCAAATAAAAGTCTACCCCTAGTAATGAGCAGCATCTATTAAGAGAGACAGCTGAGTGGTACTCAATCTTACAGTTACACCATCATGGATCGTAAAGCAAACCCAACGAAGTAAAAAATGTTGTTTCACGCATGAAGAGTAAATTCTTAGAGAACTTCAAACCTGGCGGGCTACAGTAATTAGGAATAAATAAAATATTTAAAAATTAACTAATTAAATTTTATATCTTCCAAATTCATAAACGACTAATGCTGCGAGGTTCTTCCCTGGCCCAAAAAAAAGGGACCTAGCAGAACTTAAGGAAAATTGAACGACCGGAAAGGCTCTAATTAATTTACGAGGGTCTGTCAAATGAAAACGGCCTGAGGTAAATAAAACACAAAATTATCAACTTTTCACCTAACTAAATATATTTAACAAACGAGAGAACTTAAAAGTGTCTGCTGATATATAGTACACGATCTTTGGAATGTGCCAGAAATCATCAAATTTATAACAAAAGTTTCTCGATTCGTAGAGATCTTGAAGTGACACGAGTGTTCTTTTTTTTACTCGCTTTCTCTTTCAATTTCCTAGAAATAAATTTCAATATTCTGAGTATACGGAGCCCTCAAAAATTCAAGAGTAGTCCCGCTATCTTTCATGCTTCACCATTAATTCATGCAAACATAAAATTTATGTGTACGCGTACGTTATTTTCACCGCTAACACCTAGAAAGGTAAACGATTGCCAATGCTGTAGCGCTTCAATTTTAGCTGCGAGCCACGTTGTAAGACAATCGCTATTTCAGAAAAATAAAAAGAATAAAATAATCGTTCATTTTTGCCTCCCATTTGCTTCTATAAAATTTTAATTTAAATAAACATCCCTTGCTCCATCCTTCAACTTTCTTGCAAACATTTTTGTGAAGTCAAATTAGCTTCTCGCAAAAACAAAATACGATTATTAAGTCACGAAGCATAAAAAAATGGACGTAATAGAAATTACATGGGTATACAAATAATTTGAAACATCCCTTGCTCCATCCTTCAACTTTCTTGTCAAAATTTTTGTGAAGTCAAATTAGCTTCTCGCAAAAAAAATTACGATTATTAAGTCACGAAGCATAAAAAATGGACGTAATAGAAATTACATGAGTATACAAACAATTTGATGCTTCTTTTTCCATTTTTATTTTATGTTAAGCTGTTTCAACATGAAGAACACATTTTTAACTCTGGATGCTAAAAGTTATGAAGCGTTAAAATCAATTTATGGAGAATAATCGCGTGTGTGTGTGTGTTTTGTTTTTGCTTCCTTCCAACACCCGTACAGGTTGAGAAAATTTGTCCCACCGGCACTTTAGAAGAAAAAAAAATATTCTACGGAAGAGAATACGTGAAATATGACGCAATATGACGGAGAAAGTGAGAGAGAGAGCGAAAGAAAGAAAGAATGATTAGAGCTCGACCTCTTAAAATGTCACTCTCGAGTAACATAAATTATCGAGTGACGCGGGACTTTTTTTTTCACCTTTTAAGGCCTCCAAAACATCGGGAACACGAAGAGGATTCAAAAACAAAGTTCCCTTTTCCTTTCAGAGTACTCCCACTCTCCCATCTCTTTCTTCCTTTCACCCACCTCATCCCACCGCGTTCACTCTCCCCTACACCTCTCTCATTTCCGTTTATTCTTACTACCCCTCGTTCGTTCTACTGGCCTTCATTCTCCCCTCTTTCTTACTTTCTCATTCGAAGTATCGAGAAAGTACTGTTATCGCGAAAAAATTCGACCTCGAGATTTTTACGGAAATACAAGTACGTTTAATGTGTCGCTGAATCCGAAAAAGTGGTTTTCGCAATGCCGTCTGTCTGTCTGTCTGTTAGTGGCTCTGGAGCCTAGACAGTATAGCGAAAATGAATGAAATCTCGTACTTAGGCATTTTATCATACTGAGCAGAGTATACATAGAAATGGTTGACATTGATCAATAATTAAAGGTAGTTTACGCATTTTTAACAACAATCCGATTTTCTCAAAAACGGCTGTAACGATTTTGATCAAATTTCGTACAGTTACTTGAGTTTACGTCTTCAATAATACTGTATAGTTCGTATTTCTCAAAAAATGAATATAAGGCTAGTTTATTCTAGGCAACTTTAACAACAATTCGATTTTCTCAAAACGGCTTTAACGATTTTGATCAAATTTCGTATAGTTACTTGAGTATACATCTACAATAATAGTACGTATTTCATTTTTCTAAATAAAGGATGAATATAAGGCTAGTTTATTGTAGGCAACTTTAACAACAATTCGATTTTCTCAAAAACGGCTCTAACGATTTTGATCAAATTTCGTACAGTTACTTGAGTATACGTCTGCAATATTACCACGTATTTCATTTTTCTCAGTGAATGAGTATAAGGCTAGTTAATTCTTGGGCAACTTGAACAAAAATTGGATTTTCTAAAAACTGGCTGATACGATTTTTATTTTATAAATATAACTAAACGACGCATTAATATATGTGAAAGTTTGTACAATGTATGCTGTACCGATTTTTTTAATACTCTTCCTTTTCCTCTCTCGTACTTCAACGACCCTCTCCTATCTCCTTCCCATACCGTCTCCGTATCCCGTTTCTCGTTCTCTTTTCTTTTTTCTCCCGTTGCTAATTCCGGTAACCTACCATCCATCTGTTGCTCCCCTCTACCTCTTCCTTCTATCCTCCCATTGTTACACGCCCCTTTCCCATATAACTCGCCGCTTTTTTTCTTCGTACCATTCCACTTGCCGCCGCATCTCGGATAGGTGTTAATTTGCGTTCATTGTCTTCAGGAAATATTTGTTTCGCATGCTGCGACAATTTTCTGGCTAGCGCGTCGTGTGTAATTGCGCTCATAAATTAAGCAAATATTGTTGCTTTTTCGTTTTGCCCTTTTCACATAATTATAGGTTTTTCGCGAGTTTTCAAGCCCTACAGCCATTTCTGGGCGTTTCGAAAAACGTGACTTCCGTAGATAATTCTTACTTTCTTCCCACAACGGTTTCTCTTTCTTTTTTTTTAGCAAAGTTCTATGTAAATATTTTGCAAGTGAATGTCCGTCATAATTGCAATTATATTGTTCTTAATTATTTCACGTGGAGGCGACATAGCTAACATTTCTGTGATCCATCATTTAGGCCCGATCAATAACAATGCATTATAAATCAACAGAAATGTTTTATGTTATTTTCGTCTCTTCTTCATATATATATATATATATATATATATATATAGGATGTTTTCATTCATTTTACACTTCCAAGAATTTTTCAAATTAAACGGAGATCTCGTCGATTAAAGTCCAAAGCTGAGAATATTTTTCGCTAAAACGTCCATACATATGCTCTCGAATAGTTCACGCAGCTATACGATTGTTTTTTCTTTAAAAATAAATGTAGCCACAACCTTCTTAAAATAAATCAGAAGCTTGAGTAAACCCACAAATAATGATTTTTCCGGAAGCTCAAATACTTTTATCACCAAAAGTTTATGATTTCATTAGTATGGCGGAGAACTACGAGCCTATAATGCGTGATAATAAGACAATATTTGCTTTCCGCTTATAAAAATTTGGACATGTGCGATATTCTGAAATTAATGGTACAGTTAAAACTTCGATCGCATGCGTTAATTGAGATTTTGACATCCAAAGATAGTATAAAAACACGGATAAGCCGAAGGCTGACATTATAGAGATAAAATTCGTTAAAACTTGTTTAATTCTATGAAAATTACAAACAAATCGCTTAACTTATTCAACCGAATGAATACCGCGACATCCCAGAACACGTTATTTCCCTATTAAATACTGATATTCATACCTATATTATAATCGGCGTAGGATTCTTGTTTTCTTGTCTACGCACTTTTGCAGTTTGAAATTTGGCAGGAATGCATGAATAACGCATTAAAAGGCAATGACGACAAAAAATTCCAAAAAAAGACCCGCGTTCGACTACAGGAAATAATTTCTGTTTCCCGTGAGATAACACGTAAAATGCGATCTTTCGACGCGCAGGCTTTCACTCTTTTGCAAATTAAAATTAGAAAAAATTGATCTACAATCTCCGTACGTGGACTGTTTTATGGAATGATGTACATGATTTCTTATTCTTATCGTCGATTTTCGCCTCCCGTTCAAAATTACTCATATTTAACGAAAATGTGACAAATTTTGACCAAATATCGCGCTTTAATCGATAATTTTCCTTGAAAACGAATATCATTGGTGAGACACGAGATTCCTATTAATGCCTCAATATTCATACGTCATACGATAAAAATACGAAGCATTTACGTAGATGTATCAAGAGAGAGAGAGGCAAAGAGAATGAGAGGGAGGCAAAGGGAGTGAGAGGGAGGGAGAGGGAGGGGGGAGGGAGAGGATACGGAAATATATTTTCTTTCCAGTCATATTGACGGGCATTTACGCTATGTACTTAAGGGTTATATATATATATATATATATATATATATATATATATATATGAATTAAAAGAATAATATTCAATAACCTTTCAATTTTCTCGTGTTTATTATTAAAAATGCTGGAAACTTCAAATTTGAAATGCAGGCTTATATATAATAATCTTGTTGGCATAGAATAGTAGAGCTCATTTCATTTAGTATTATACGTGCCGTTTATGAGCTAGAGATAAATAAATAAATAAACATATAAAGCGGTCGGAATCTTTTTTATTCAAACCAGGGCATCGAACCGGAACCGAACCGAAAACCGAAACCGTAAAAAACCGTTATTTTTCCTGGAGTGAAACCGAACCCGAACCGAAAAAAATATTTTCCTGAACCCGAACCGAAACCGAAAACCGTTATTTATTTCGTTCCATATTTTTCGGTTCGCATAAAAAGTGGGAGCGAAAGGTTTTTCCTTTTGCTTTAGTTTGAGTCTTTCTGAAAGCCTCACGTTTAGAAACCGAATATGGGTTTTTCTTGAGAACACATTCTCCTCAGTCTTGGGAAGGATGTGTCTTTGTGATAATATCTGTTGGCTCAATAATGGGATTATCCATGTGCATCTCAATACATAGAGAGAGGGTCTACAATACATCCTGCTGAGATTACCTGTTAAACAAGGCTACTGGAAAGGAACTTGGGCGGTACTTTGAAGACAGCCTCTAATTGTCTTGCTACCCTCCCCCCGAGTATACCCCGTAGAGTGTGTTCCCGGCAAAAATATTTCCCGATTCTTAACTTGGATTTTCCTTAAAGTTGGAGGTTATTGTCCCCATATACTTTCACTCCCTCTCCATATCCACTGAACCCTTGTATTCTGTTAGTCATTCTCTAAAACTTATCCAGGAAGGATCGCTCCGCAGTCGTGGTTTTGAGATATTCTTACTTCGGTTATCCTTTGTTACAGGTTAGTAAATTTCTATTTATTTTATAGAGTGCATCTTAAAATGAGCACACATATTCGTACTGGTTGCTTAAAACTGAAGAGAAATTAAACATGAATGCGAATTAATTATTTTTAGTGAAATATTTTGCCGACTGCAGAAACCCACATTAGAGACTCCGCCTGAAGAAAGTTCACAACAGGCCGAATAAGTGTCTTATTTTCTTTTTGTTTGCATGTTTGATTGCAGGGTAATATGTAGATGTACGTAGATGTTTTTTATTTGCTGCCGCTTAGTAATAATTTTTCGAAACGGTACTTATCATTTCAATTTCATGAAATAATGAAGTTTAACATTCTCACACTACTTAAGTGATTAAAAATATTCACTCATCCTAAATTTGTATCATGTTAATAAACATTTCTCAGCCTTTCTGAATTCTCGGACCCTCAATTTCTGCGGGCTCCTTCCTCCTAAATATTTTATAGATTTTTTCATCCATTTAAGTAATCTCTGAATGAAAAAATTAAGCCGTGCATTTACAGTTTTTACTATAATACGAGCAGTGGACGTGATCTACAAATTGTTAATAAAATAACGTAATATCTTACTCAACTTACTGCCACTATTGAGATAACGCGATCTCTTATTTTACCGCACGATTTGTAAATAAAAATATTAATAATTCATTATTAGGCATTCCAGCTTTAGCGCATATTAGCTTCGGTCTGTCCGTCCTTCTATCAGGATGCAATTTTTTTCCGTAGCTATTCAGCGGATTTTGATAAAATTTAGTACTAAGGACTAAGCACAGTAAGTAAGAAAATGAGATGAATGCTTTGCATAACATAATAAGTGTAGAATACTCTATCGCAGAAAACGTGCTCATTTATAATTTACTTTATACTTTCCTAATATGTTGAAATCATTTGCGGCGCATGTATGGTTTGTAAATATTCAATTCAAAATATAATCTTAAATAAATACGATACATACTAAATATTCACATTTAAATAATTTATTTACGCGTTTTGATTGTTTTTTATATATCACTATTTTTATAGTGAAGATGTATTTGATTTAATAAGAAAATTACTTAATTAATAAATCAATTCTTGAAAGTTTCCTAAAAATATTTTAAGGTCGGAGCGAAAAAAACCGGTTCGAACCGGTTCACTGAGGCTTGCCGGAGCGAAACCGTCACCGAACCGAAATGTTGAGTTTTGAGTAAACCGGAACGAAAACCGGAGCGAAAAAAATTACGGTTCGATGCCCTGATTCAAACCGATGCTCCGAATAGATGCTATCAGGAAATATTCCACCGTACATCAGAACTCCCAGTCCTCCGGTTAATCCTTATTTACCGTATTTATCTATATATCGCTTCCCTATCTTTTACGTTCATACACCTCGCTCTTTCTTTAATCTTCCAATTCATCTCTCCGTCTATCTAGAGCCTCTCATTCTCTTCATCTCTCTTTCTTTTAATCTTCTCCCCCTTTCGAAAATTTTGAAATCCATTCCCTTCTTTTTCATCCTACAAGCTCCTTCCCTCTTTTGTTTACCCTTTTTTTCCACTCTCTTTCTCTATCTCTCTCTTTCTGTATCTCTCTCTCTCTCTTTATCCTTCACCTGCACTCCTTCCTTTTATTTTTTTTACCGAAATCGCTCCCATGTTCCCCATAATTTTTCCACCCTCAAGGGGATGGGAGAGGATTAACCTTTCCCAATCCCATCTCCCCGCCTCAGCCACAACCCCATTTAAAACTCCCACGCGCTCGCACTCTAACAAATAAAATCCTTCTCTCCCCCTTTGTTTTAATTCACATCGTTTCGGCGCACTTTTTTTTTATTCGGCATCCCCCAGAAGGCCGATGTATTACAACTCGCCATCTCTTTTCCCTTGCGGATGATTGTTAAAGAGTTTCCTTTTTACCAAAAAGGTCGCGGGTTTGATTCCGCCCATAATTTTAGCCTAATGCGATCGCGCCCTCATGAATATGTATGTTTTTTTTATTTCCGGAGTCATAATTCAACCCTCTTCTCCCTCCCTTAAATGGCCGGTTTCGACGTCGTCGTTAAGCTATAGTACTGTCGCGTAATGAGCACGAAACGTTTCGAGATACAAATTACGCCCATCCGTAGATGTATTTCTCTAACCTTACTCCCCCATTCTTCTCCATAATGAGGCTTTTCTTTTAAAAAAAAAAGGTTAACTACACATAACGGTTTGGTCCCGTTTAACCTTTAATTATTCGTCGACTTTATCAATACCGCTATGACAAATACCCCCTTTTCCCGAAGTTTTGTTTTCAAGGGCAACTTTTCGGTTTTACCTCTCGTGGGAGTTATTTATGATCCGTTTTGTAAATCATTTAAGCAAAAGGAGAAAATTAACTGAGTAATTAGTGCTGATGAAGGGATTAGGGTTAATTTACGCCGGATACATACCTGTTGTTCGACACTTCCCACGCGAGTGCACACGTACTATATGCAGGTGCGCATAAAATTTACAAATAGACTTACAAACACACATTGGCAACACAAGCATATACAGAAAAACCCTTGCCCAACGCAGGTATGATTATGCGCGGTGTAATAAGTGCGAAACAACTTTATCCCTACATGCATAAAATTTAATTCTGATCCTGAACTGGGAGCGTTGTATTGCCATTTATAGGCATTCGAACTAAAAAAAATAAAAATCGATTTTGATTCCAGGATTTGTAAAGTTGACGGGAATAATATCGACTCGAAAATTGTCCCCACAAGTTGCATATTATATACAGTAATTAATGTTTCATTGCATTAATTTTTTCCAAATAAGGTATTTAACCTATGATCTATTAACGAAATGCTGTTTATAATTCTATATTGGATTTGGAACTGGCTTTTTTTATGGTGTAAAAAAACAGTTGCGAACATTATCTATGTGTACGTATATAGTATATACATATATATATATATATATATCTACTTTGCTGTCACATCTTTTCTCTCCGTATCCTTTGGAACTGACCGCAGTCCAGCCGTAGCGGCGTCCTATTGCTTTCTCTCCTCCTTCCCAACATACAACCTCCTCCACGCCTTCCCTCTTTGCAGCCTTCTCCTCCCCATAAGGTCTCCCTTTCCCGGAAGAGGATACGAAAGGAGCTGCCCTCGACTCTGGACGTCCACAATTTTTTCTTTAGCGAAACCCGCAGACACGTGACCGAAGAGCCAGAAGGAATCAAAAATGAATAAAATGAAATCATTGCTTGTCTCTTTTTCTCCCTTGGATTTTATTAGCGTCGGCGAACGTATTTTTTTTTCTTTGCTGATCGATCTTATCTCGCTTTTCCTCCGAAGATTATTCCGATTAATTCTCTTCGAGACATTTTATGACGGCAACTTTTCCATCTCGAGACGGTCGTAAAACATACGACGGCCTGAAGGTAATGATTAGGCAGCCGACCGTGAAAAGCCAAATTAAAAAAAAGGGCTGGCTAATTTAGCACGGACCGTTGCGTTGTTCTGACTTAACCCTCATCTAAGAGTAATTATCACACCTCTCGTGTCTACGTATGTTCACACTTTATACCGTGAGACAAGTCTCTGATTTATCCGTATTTGATTTTCTGGAACTCATTTGTAATAAAACTAAAAAAAAGTTTGAATTTCAATATTTACTGAAATTATAGGCTTCGAAATCATCTTAATGTACCATAAAAGCTTTACGTTTACTTTCTCGTATACTATGAATAGGTTAGCGAAAAAAACATTCGACTTTGATGGACATTCGTATTTTATATGTCGGAATAAAGGAGTATTTGGAATTCCTTCATGCCGCTAGTTCAGGGATGGCAAATACATGGCAGCGTGCGATTTTTCTTGGCACGCGTAAGCTTGTATAACATATGAAGTTTCTTAGAGAAGTAAACTAGTGGCACGCAAAAAATTCTGATGATTTACAACGCATTCTGTGCACGCGGCACAAAAATCAATTGCCATCCCTGCTCAAGTCTAAGGATTTAACGATTTATCAGAACTTGAAAAATTCTCCAATTTATACTCCGTATAATCCTGAATATAAATCTTGTTGAGATGAAGCATGACAAGCACCAATGCAGTCGACTTTTAAAAATTGTCGATTTACTTAAAAATTTCTTCGAGGATTTTTATGAAAATTCATCCAGTTATAGAATCATATTTCGTAAATTAAGACCACGTTAGCCATGTGTTTAAAAAAACTATGCATATAGTTTCCAACGACATTATTAAATATGGAATTTTACGCTACAAGCGGCTGGAAAATAATTTCCACCTGTAACATTAAAACAATGTAGAGAAGCTATAAGCGTACGAATGTGAGGAAGTGCGAAATGTTTGTTTCGTCGATTTTTTAGCAACAGATTTATCTACCGCGTCCTCTTAAGTAATGCAATATCAAATTACACATATAGCGAGCGCACGGGGATTGTTAGAATTCTGACGTCTTCGTTTATCGATGGATAAAATGGTAAATCGTCAAATGGAAATCTTAGTTTTCACCCTTGATTCGATCGCTTTACAAGCCAACCATACTCCTTCGCTTTCCTTACCTCCTCTTTTACCTCTCCATCCCACTCTCTCTTCCTTCCTATATCACCTACCTCCCCCTCCTCCTCCTCGCCACCCTTTTCTTCCCCCACCCCCTCCCCCCCAACCCTTTCCTTCCTCTCGTAACGGCCATTTTCTACGCCTTTCGTAACCGCCCCTATTAAACGCTCAACTCACTCACCCCATTTATTCCGAGTCATTCACCCACTACCGCCCAACAAACCCTTCCCAGTCTATCCACTATTTCTCCCGTTTTCTCTCGCTAAGAGTTCTTTTTAGATCTTTTTAGACTCGAAATAGTCCTATTTTCCTCCTTTCGCCTCCATCCATCTCCTCATACGGCGCTCTCCTAGAATAATTATTTCCTCAATCCCTCTTTAAAACCTTTCTCTCTCTCGATTTTTTGTCTCCGGTCCATCCTCTTCTTCCCAGAGACTACCTCTATTTTTATTTAATTCTGGATGGCTCGTAACCACCTTCACTCTTTCGCGTAAGGGTCGAATTCAAGCCGCTTGAATGTTTGAAATGCTTTCCTCGCTATTATAACTGCGTTTTTCTTACTCGCGTTCTCGATTTGGTTCGCGAGAATTTTTTCGTCTTGTTGGTTGAAAACATTTTGACGTTCGGAAGTAAAATGAAACGTGGTATTTTTTGTAGATAATATAGATATTACTTCTTGCAATGAAACTAAATTGGAAACATCTTAGGTATCTAATATATAATAAAAAGAAAAGCCTATTAGGCCCATGTTCTCGAAAAAAAATATTATAACGACTAATGGAGGATGCTTCAATTCTTGGAATAGATATTTACAATAAAAACATCCCAACACTTCTTAAAAGAGGGAGGCAAGCTATGCAAAATAAAATCGCTAACTCCTTCTTACCATAAGTTCGTTTCGTATGAAAACTAAGAGGAAGTAAGCGTAATGCTTCGTAACTCCGTCGAAATAAAGGAATCATTCACTACAAAATTATCGAACTTGTCTTATGGCAAAAAAAAATTAAGAATAAGCAGTTAATTTTCAAAATTTTAAAAATAAGTACTTATATCTGGTATCTCCAATACCCTTAAAAACGTTACGAAAGACCAGATGTGCATTTCTGCTACAATTCAGCCGTATTTAGCGGCGATCCACAGATATTAGATTCTAAAAATGAACGCACTAAAACCAACATTTAATTTTTCATAACCTTGTTATAGTTGTTGGAGATACCTAAGTATTTATTTTTTCAATTTTATATGTTTAAATACTTATTCTTGAATTTAAAAGGAAACGTTTGGAAGAGCGGTTTCCTATTACTCTCTCTTCCTCATCAATTCTTACTATAGGTTCCAATTTTCTCCCTTTAACCTCACTTATTTAAGGCGACAGGATTCTCGGAAAGAGTGTAAAACGTTTTCGTCCCCTACGTAAAGTATCTTTCATAAAATTAATGATTTAACGCCAAAGAAGTGTTTTCGGCGTCGTTATTTTTGTAACGTTCCGTCTTGAAATATCGCTTCGGAAAAGAATAAAAGCGACGTCGGATTTGTTTGGCGGAAATGAAAGGAAAACATTGGGATTGATTTTGAAAAAAAAATCTCCCAGGTAATAAAAAAAATGAAGTCGTAGATTTTTAATCGATTGTCTTTCTTGAAGAAGAAATTTTATATCGGCTTCGAAGCTACATCTATTTAGGAGCATTTTGAGAGAAATTTTTCAAAGAACATTTTGACCTTTTACTTATACTGTTGTGTTGATTTTATTCCCGTCATATTCTTGAAATTTCATCCTCGATCGTAACAATCACCCGCTGATTTGGCATTGAAATTTCCGAGTACTTGGTCATTCCATTGCAGTTCCGATGCAGAAAGATAGAGAGGATGGAGAAAGCAATCAGCTTCACGCTAAGCATTAAGGATAAATCATCGCTACTTTGAATTCCAGCTGTTACCTGGATCCCATTAGCAACGGTCCCATAGAAACTTTCTCGTCCGTTCCGAAGGACATTACCCGATTCTGTCGGACGCACGATCCGTTGAACAAGGAATCAAAAAACATATGGTCACTACACCAGCCAATCCTATGGCTGATTGGGAAACTATCAGAAATTTAGTGACGCGGAACGGATTCTTAATAAGTATAACATTGACATTATGAATGGTAACTGTACGATTTAAATGATATGTGGAATAAGAAACGATTAATCAAAGCCGTGAATTAGGATACAAAGAAAAATTTTCTAGTTATCCCAATTACATTTTGAAACTATTTTTCTCGGTAAATTCCTAAGATATCAGTAATAACGAATTATGAATGTATTTTGGTGAAATATAAAATGAGTTTGAGGGAAATGGAAAATATATTCAAGTAAATTAATACAGACTAGCGGGTAAAATACTGGACGTTAGAAATTGAACAACTTTTTTAATTGAATTGAATGTGATGAGTGAAATTTATGTAACATGATAATCAGAATAATTTTGAAAAAAGAATTTCCAATCTTCAGCATGGTTTTTCAAATATTTCTTTGATTGTGAATTTCTTATGAAGCTAATTTCTTCATTTAAGGTCTTATAGACGCACAATACTGCCACGTTACAGTAGACTTTAAAATTTTCTCTTTAAAACTTTCGTTCAGGGCGGTATTTTCAACTCCGAGGGCATAAACCTTTAATTTACCACATATTTTTATATCTAGCCAAAAAAAATGTGATTGTTTAAACGAAAAAGTATAGATTTCAAGTAATTATTCCCATCCGCAATTGATAGAACGGTTACGCGAAAGATGTATAAATTTATGAAAAATATCTTACGTTTAAGTACGATAATTTTGATTATACCGTCTGTTTCTTTGTCCATACCACATACAATTACTGATTTACAAAAATTACCCTTCCGATAAGAGTTGAGGAATATCTTACCACAAATTCTCCTCGCGCTGAGAAAAGCCCTATTATTCCTCAGCGACCACTCATCTCGATCTTTTTTAAAGATTCAGAATCTCCGTCCATGAAGTCATATCCCAAACGCGGCGACACAGGAGACCCAGGAAAACATAATTCAAGCGTAAAAATGCCACTCTCGGACACCGTGCATAACACACCTGAACATAAAAAAAACTCCGTAACGAAAAACATTTAGCGAGACGCGCTTACGGCAGTCAAAGGAATGCAAAAGACACTCGGTATAACATTTGTACCAAACAAAATCGCCTACACGCCTTCTTTTGTTTCTCTCCGTCTTTTTTTTCGTTCGCTCGCGACCGCGTGGGTAGTGCAGTTGAGGGCTGACCTCCCCCTCCCTCCTTGACCCTTACACACAACTCGGAAAAAAAAAGAAACGGGGAGAGAGCGTGTCGGAAATTTTCGGATGCCTACAAAGGGCGTAGTCTCGTAATAATATATACAAGGGTCTTCCTCTCCCCCTTAACCATCCGATCGGACGATTTGTAGATAACGGACTCTTATTTTTTTCCGTCTTTTTTCTTCTCTGAGAGAGTTTCCCATCATCCGAACCCGATCCCCGACTAAGTTAATGCGAGCCGATCTAATTCTTCACACAAAAAATATCGTCTAAGGTCTTCTGATGAGAGGCTTTTTCTCGCCTTCGCGATAAAGATCTGTGAAATATAAATTAGTCATTAAGCTCAAATGGGTTAGTCAAAGAAGCGGAAGTGTGAGAGAAAGACGGGAAAGAAGATGCGCGCGGCAAAGTTACCCTCTTTTTTTTTCGTTCGAGTCGATGGTTATGAAAGGCTTGGGAGGGTTGTGTTCGAGATCCCTTCGGGGCCTTCTCTCTTACGCGTTATCCGATTACAATCTGTGAGGGTAGATTATGCCCGCCGCGCGCTTTTTTATTTATTTTTTAATGGATTGATTGGCGCATAAGCGGGCGGGATATATAGGAGGCATTCGTTAACCGCGAGAGGTAACCATTACGGGCCTTAATGCACCGCTATTCTGCCAGTGAAGAGGATTTCTTCATCCTACCGTGCGCCGTCCTACCTTTTCCGTATGGTTACCCACGGTTACGTGGAACCGAAAGGAAATTTCACGCCCACGTACCTCACGGTAGTTAAGGGAATCACGTTCGGATATGATGATAAAAGAGCAAGGAGTGTGTTATTTTCTACGCGATTGAAAAATGGCTCTTTAAAGGATAAATGGAACAAAAAAAGGTTTATCGTGGAAAATAACTTCGGTAGCTTCAATAACCGCTAGTTAACATCCGAATGATTGCCGCCACAAAACCAGTTGTTTAAGAATTACGAAGAAAAAAATAAACGTCCTAAATACGACATGAAAAGACCCAGTAGAATTTGTAATTCTCCTTAATTAGCTGATCAAGGAAACTCCGGTAAACGTAAAACGGTTGAGTTGACCAGATGCAAACTTCAGCCACGGAGTTTCCCTCCGATTTGGCAGTTCACAGTTTATGTATTGTAAAAATAATTAATGACGAGTTAATAGCTCACTCTTAAATCTTTGTTTATGAAAGCATAATGTGATTACGAACATTACGACTTTTAAGTTTTTCAGTCGAGTGAGGCATGAAAACGAAACACGTTAAAATCGTTTAGTTCAATTTTAACAGCATTTTATAGGATAATTTTATGCATAATACTCAATACGAAGAGAGAAGACTTTATACCTCGTTATTAATAAACAATTATATTGGTTTCCCTCTATTCGTCCACGTAATCTCTAGAGATAAGACAACTTATAAATTATGAAGTCTTTTGCACGTTCAAGGAACAATATAGGGAACCTTATGCGATAAAACACCCATTTGAAGGGATAATGGAAGTGTCGATGTTATTACGTGAATTGTGAAATAAATAAATTTAACAAATTTTACTTATTAAATTATTTAAATTAACTTTCAAAAAAGAGAAAAAACGTGTCAAAATATGAGCTGCAGTTTAACATATAGGTCACCTACATAAAGTTTCTTTTTTTTTTACGTGTGCAAACCTGCGATATGGAGAAATAGACGCTGCGGAAGGATTGCGTCTCTGTTCTCTGCGATAAAAAATATGAAATTAAGTAGAAATTTCTCGCGTGAATCTCTCCAGTTCTCGTTACGTCTCTTAAATCTGACTGCTTTATAATTTTCCATCCCTTTTACCCTAGTTTTACCTCATTTTTTTCACTTAAGGCTCATATTTTCGGTTTTTGCGTGTCTCCTTTGTCTTTACCTTGTTTCTTAAATTTTCTTACCCTTACGTTTACGCAATTCTATGCATCCAATGAATCCTTCAGCTTCTCTCACATATAGACTCGAATGGCATTGTCTCTCTTTTTTCCACGATTTTTAAAAGTACATATGTATAAAAGTTTCACATCAACTTCTGATTACTATTGAACCCCAAAATTAAAACTTTGTGGAGAGAGGGAGGAGGGAGAGAGAGAGAGGAAGGAAAGAGGGGGATGGAGAGAGGGAGGAGGGAGAGAGAGATTAGAAAGTTTATAGAATTCCAAAATCGAAATACATCCTACTGATTTTTTTTCCTTTTCAGTGCGTTGACATAATCGTTATTTTAAAATCCTATATATTATGCGCGGAGTGAAGCTGCGTCCGTCCGTACGTCAGTCAGTCCGTATGAAGCCTCGCGTAAAAATATCGGCGTATTTCTCGAGAACCGTTCGTCGTAAAGATATGCGGTAAACGGCGTTTTGTTTCTACTGGCTATGAGTTTTCTGGAAAAATATTTTTGGTTGCTAAAACGTCCCAGGTTCTGGTTTCAGGAGACAATTATATTTTCCCATAAGTTTACACGGGATTTTCGATTTTTCAGAGTGCAAGGTTTTTTTCCTTCATTCGTTAAAATACGTAAATATGGACCGATTTTCTTCTTTTTTGCTTTATTCGACGGCTAAAGCTTTATATGTACTATCTTGTTCTTGCGATTTTTTCACGTTACGCGGTCGAATTTTTAAGAAATACGCATTCTTTTTCGAAATTTTGGGGATTTTTCGTACTCATTCCGGGCGTTGCCAAGGAGACTCTCATTATTGCCTCCGATTCATTTAAGGCCAATTAAACCTTCAAATAGACGAAATAAAAGCGTTATTGTTATCTTCTCTTCATTGATAATCTAAATACACCCTTGCATTGACGTCGCCTTTATGGTAGATCCTGTAAGAAGTTAAAAGTAGTCGTTGATAGGCACTTGAAGGAAAGCAACTGTTTGTGAGTTCGTCTACAAAGGTGCAACGATAATCATTGGAACTAAGGTAAGGTAGATTTGAAAAATTTTCCCCTTTGAATATACCGTGATATTAAAGTAGCATTGAGTAACTCTGTGATATTGTCATCACGTAATTGCTCTAATATATTGCTGTAAAATCGCAGAAAATTTAAAAATGCCAAGGGGTTGATCAGTGAAAAGGAGAGCGATTAGCCCAGCTACAGCTGCCAGAGAAAGGAAGAGGAACCAGAGATCAAAGGAAGAGTATCGTAGGAAAGACAGAGAAAGAGATGCGGAAGCTCATAGGATTGCCCGTGTAGAAGAAAGACAAAGAAACAGGGAAACACTTCAAATGAATAGGGAACAAAGAAGATCTAACATAGGGCCGAACTATTTAGAGTATTTGCAAGCGTAGCTGCAACGGGCTGCTAGTATATACTTTATTTTTAATTTCCCTCACATTTTCTATCTTTTTTTACCATCCTTTATTTATTGCTTTCACGTGCTATCTTTTTCTTTCCACATACCTTTTTCCTTCTTCATCTTTTTCTCTTTTCCTCCCTTTCTCTCGCTTTTTCTCTATCTTCCTCCTACTTACTCAACACTATGTCCCTCTTAATACCCTTCCATTACGTACACTTCCTTTCCCCCCCTATTTCATCTCCCTCCACTCCTATTCCCTCCTTCTCTCGCAATCCATTCTTTCCTACACTCTTCCGCTCCATCCCTCCCTCCCCCCCCCCCCCCCCCGTTCCCACGCCTTCCCTCTTTGGTCCTAATTCTCATTCACTCCCACCCAACACTCCGCCTTTCTTCCTCCTCTCTCTCTCTCTCCCTCTCCCTCCCTTTAAACCTTTTATATTTCCATACCTTCTCTTGCTCGCCCACAGACACACGAAGCAAACACGGGAACGCGACAGACGGAGCACCTCAATCGCCGCGTTTCCATGGAATTCCAATTTGGATTCCTCTGGTTTCTGGGTCTGAACGCTTAACAAAGCCGTTAAAAGGAATCGACCGGAATGACCAGAGAATGAATTCCCGGGAGGAAAAAAGGCGCGTCTCTACTTGGTAACTTATCTCACGGGATGGAAATGGTAAGAGATCCAGTGAAAATAACGATACCTTATATCTACTTCTTATATCTACATAATCATTATAACAATGAAAAACAAAATCTTGAAATTGCAGAATTTTATTTTGTCTATACTAAACCCTACATTTTACGTTCAACGCAATTACGTAAGAAGGGCGACTTTTCCTGAAGACTGATATGTTATAAAACTGTTATTAAAACTTGATGCGACATATATATCAAGGCTTAATTTCACGGATAGTAAAGAAAAAAAGAATCAAGTTTTGGAAGGCAAAAAAGTAGACAAACACAAGTTCAATTACAGTTGGTCCTAGAAAATCCTATGATATCCAATTTTTAAAGGAAGAAAACGGTCAATATTTTCCTTCTATTGCATCAACACTTCAGTATTAGTCTCTGAGGCAAATCGCGATATAAATTTAACCTTATGCACAAGTTTTAATTTTATCAATTGGGGTTTTCCTTATTCGATAATTAATCACTCATTAAAAATAATGTTTGATAAATGATGGACCATGTATTTATTTATGATTTTTATGTATTATGCCTAAAATTGTAGCGATTTAAAAATGTCATTTTTAAAAAGCTGCATATCCATTCGGTAAACATAAAATTTCAAAATATGTATAAAATAAATGTAATAGAAATACTTGTGACAAATTATGTACACTTTCATTGACTTTTTAAGTGGATGGAGGCAATTGATAGAAATAAATTCAACCGTAACATAAAAAATTGGCGTATGGTTCATACTTGAAACTCACGTTTCCGAATTTTTCATAAATAAAATGGCAATTTTTTTAGGTTCATTACAAGTCAAAAACATCCAGCTGACTATTTTATGTTTAATCGAAAGATCAAAATCCTGATCGAGCGAGGAATTTTTCCATCGCCGAGCGAATGAAAAATCCCCATCGACCCTGCATCCAACGGAAATTTATTTGAAAATCCAATTTCATACCTATTTCCTCCGATGGAGAAAAAACGCCTCCGATATGGCTGGGAAACAAATCGCGCCGTGGGAAACGGCGGCAAATTTGTCAGCGCGAGACACAAACAGAATAAACCCGAGGAAGACGGAAGCCCTCTTGCGTGCGTGTACATTTTTTTTCAGTCCTCACGATCGCTTTGGTCATTCCCATCACGCCCTAGATCCCCTCTCTCCCGACCCGACACGAAGTGGGTCGCTGAAACTCCTTCTCATTCTAGATGGAAAGAGCGAAGACAAAACTTTTCCAAGATCTGCGATGGTCGAGATGACGTCCCGAGAGGGATAAAAGGAGAACTCGTAAGGAACAGAGACGAAGGCGTGGATGGGGCGAAAAATATGAGCACCATATATCTCACGTCTGCGACGGAATAAGTCGTCACATTTTTTTTCGGCGGCACTCTTCCGAAAGGTTTAACCTGTGGTTACCTTGGGATATTTATATTCGTTCGTGATATCTTGCACATTTCTTATATTTTTAGTGAAGAATGATTCCGGCCCTGTGGCTTTTTGGTAAAACAATAGTCAAATATCTATAATTAAATAGCCTACAACTGGTTTTTTTATTGTTAAAAACATACGTTTCTCCCAGGATATATTCTAAGACGATGTTTTGAATTTCTATGACTTAATTTGTAAGTCTGTTTATTTCACTAGCCTCAAGATTAAACATGCACAATTACGGTCATCACCACATGTCTATGACACGACGATTACATCAAAACGCAAAACGTTTGGTATTCTTTCCTTACAACTATTAATCTTAGCCCTATTAAGGGAAATAAGAGCTATAAAGCTAGCTTATGGTAATATAAAATAATGAACAGTTAATTATTTAAATATACTATATATTGTTTTTATAATTGCTCGAATAATACTATATTTTTCAGCATGTATTCGAATACGATGGCTTGAAGCTCTGCGATTCCAATTTACTCTGAATAAAATAAATTCTATTAAGTTTCGAGTTATAGGGGTACGATTGGAAAGATCAAATCGAAATTAAGAGGGGGAAATTAAATTATATTATTATCTAGTTTATAATGATCCGAAATACTAAACAATTCCTTCTCATTAAACAAATCGTATATCATTTTTATTTCAAATAGAAACAACCCAAATAAATGATTTTACTAACGGCCAATAAAAAATCCTCTTCGAAACCACCAGTAAAAAATGTTTCTTAATTGTTTGATTCGCCCTTAAAGGTGATAACAGAAGACGAAGATTAAATTCTCCCCGCGTTAATTTTTCCTCCCACCTGGCGCGTCTTAATGACAGCTGTAAACATCCTTCCGTCCTTCTAAATAGCTTAAAAATATACCTCGTGGAAAACAGAAGTTTCTACAACCAATCCATCAGCGGGTACTTGCCAAAAATATTCTCTGATAGGCGGGAGAGAAACAGATTCTTGAATACGTGAGCGGCGGGAAACCTTAACAACCCAACACCCGCGGCATTTACTTGCTACCCGGTATTAAGGACGAAAATGATACCTCTACAACCCATCGATTCGAACCCTTCTTCACCGGCGATATATAATAACAATAAAAAAATCCCAAAACGGGTGAGACTAAAAACGCCAATTACCTCGACGGAAATCGACCGTCAGCGCTGTCCCTGGAGGGTGAAACGGAGAAAAAGAGAAGCTCGCGAGGGGGAGAGAGAGAGTCAAGAGGATTACAACACGCGACCGGGCAGTCGGAATGCGAGAGATGGAAAAATCGGCGGAAGTCTTTTTCACCCACCGGTGAAAATTTACGTGGGCGCCACTTTTTTTTAAATTTTTTTCCCCGGGGAAAAAAAAGGTGGATGAGAGAAGAAAAGCGCCGACTCGAACGCCAAACATTTCTTGGGAATGCCGCTTGCAGACGGGACGGGCGGTGAATTGCGTCTGGAGAGAGGACGGAAGAGGGGGAGGGGGAATTAGAGGAGAGGTCGAGGAGGAATGGGAGTGGGTGAGAGGAAAGAAGTTCATCAACCCAGCCGGAGGTCTAAGAGCCAATCCTCTCCGTCCCTGTGGGACGTCCCTCACGGCATTTATGTCCGTTTACGCTAGTAACACCGAGTCCAGAAAAGAATCGCGCTCCTCTGCCACCTCTTAAACATGTTAAGCCACCAGAGGGTCGCTCCTCTCCTCCCCCTCCCCCTCTCTCTCCCCTCGCCCCCTCTATATATCCCATCCCCTCTCTCACCCACACCTCTCTCACCCATACATCTCACAGCCGCCCACTGCTTGCTGTCTGTATCCTCCTCTCTCATCCTCATCTCCCAGTGCCACCCTTTATCCTCCCCCATAACCTCCTCCTACCTCTCTTCTACTAACCCACATCTCTCTCCCTCTCCTCTCTCTCTCTCCTCTCTCTCTCTCACCTCTCCTTCTCTCCCTCCTCCTCTCATAACATCCCGTGCAATGGCATAGGGATAAACGCAAAGCAACCTGCTAGTTTGCGCTTCATCATGATACAACACCTCTTTTTTATCCGGCTTGTTTATATATAAGTGCTCTTTTAGGTTAACATTCCGTCTCTCTCTCTCTCTCACACACTCTCTCTTTCTACTAACATTTATAACCGCTCCAACGTTAGTCTCTACACACACACACGAAAGGAGATATTTACTCTCCCGTCTCGTGTTCAAAATTAAGAGCTTCTATTTTTTTGTAGAGTTAGGAGCGTAATCGTTGAGATTTTTTGGTGCTAATAATTCGGTGGGATGTCCGGTGAGACGCCGAGAGAGAAATTCGAATTAATGCTGTTTGTGTGTTCGTAATTTTTAAAGCACGCCTTTCAAAATATTTTAATCTCGCAGGTACAGGCTTTTATGTCCACCAACGACGGAAATTATTCATATACGGTTCGACATAATCTAAAATTTCTTAATCTTTTGCCATACTTAGGTATCCCGGTGATTTACAGCTAACATTGTTTACGTTGCAGGATACAATTATATAACTCAAACTCTGAGTTTAGGTAGACATATTAAGTATACTGTTACGAGAAAATTTTGTATTCAAGCAGATGAATTTTTTTTACTTTAGTGTGAATTATCGTATACTAATCTTTTCCAGAAAATTAAAGCACCTTAATAATTCCTGAAACTATTTCAAATGAAAAGTCACCTTGCTGATTAATTAGTGTCCAATTTTCATAACAAACATAATTGGAGAGAGGGGAATATTTTTGTTGATTCTTACAAGTAGCAATCAATTATCCTCTTTCCCTAGATGCCTCGCAAACAAAATGGACTTTAAATCCCTCATGTTTTCCATTAATGAATTAGTCGATTAAAAAATAAAATTAACAGCGGATTTACGCGTTATTTTTTATTGTAAAAATAAAACCCGTTCACCAAATAACACCTTCGATTGCGTCGACATTTTTTTAGCATTTAGATTTTTTTTTACTGGTCACTCCCTTTTAAAAACTTCCTTTTTAGTGCAATCCGGTCCAGAAAATTCTAAATCGATCGATCGCACCGAATCCAGTTAGCTCGAATAACATAATTCTTCCTCGAGACGCAAAAAGAGTAAGTAGACATCGACTAAAAAAAGGCTGCACTCAAATAGTATGGATCCTTTCGATCGAATTGCGCGCTACTTATACTGAGATTTGAATGGAAGATGGAATTCAATACGAACCGAAATGAAAATCTCTCTCTCTCTCTTTACGGAGACAAAACTTTTAAACGGTAAACGGTCCATTTCTTCCCCATCCTACTTAGTTTCCCTACCTATTTTTTTTCCTATACCTTTCTATCCCTCCTCATCTCCCCCCCCTCCCCCTTCCCCTTTGCCTCTCCCTTGGTCCCTTTCTCCTGCGACGGATCCATCCTCCCGCCACACGCCCACCGGAGTGAGAGAGAGAGAGAGACCCATACCCCAGGCGAACTCACCTGTCGGCATTTCCGGTCCAGGGGAGCCTTAACCGCCGCATCAGGAGAACCGGGTTCGATACGATAAGAGCTTTACGGACCGTAGAACCTATTGGACTGGGATTGGACTTGATCCTAGGGTACGACGGGGTTACAAAAGACGAGGAGAGGAACATATGGCTCGATACGGAGGAGGGGGGAAGTTGCGTGAGATGGAGGGAGGGAGAGAGAGGAGGGAAAGGGGGAGAAATGAGAAAGGGAGGGAGGAAATAGATGGAGGGGAGGGGGGGAAGAGAGAGATGGCCAGATCGAGAGAGGGAAGGGGAGAGAGAGGCGATGGGGAGGGAGAGATGGAGAGAGAGAGAGAGAGGTGGAGAAACGCGTGGGATGTCGTGTTGTCGCCCGCCACTCGAGGTGAGGCGGCGCGGGATGAGGAAACGCGGCGGGAAATGCATGAGGCAGAGGAGAGGATATAGAGAGGAGGAAGATGAGGAAGAGTAGGGAAGAGGTGGGAAAAGATGGAGGAGTTGACGTGAGGGATTTAGAGAGGTTTAGAGGAAGAGAGGATGGAAGTTTTGAGGTTGTTTTTTTTTCGAAGCATGATAATTGAGAAAGAATATTTGTAAGAAAAAAATGCACCTCTCATATACAGGAAATCACGTTAAAAATGATTAAGCCTGTAAATATATTGGGATAATAAAAATATTCTCACGGTATTCGTAGAATATTAAACGAATGTCCTCGAAGTAAAAACTCTTTATAGGATTATTTCCTAGGCTGCGGAATTGAATTTGTGTTAAATAGGAGAGCGATGTATCAAACGAAGATAGCTTTCCATAGGATGAGCTCTCATTTAACCTTGGAGGACGAGTATGATGTAATGGTATAAATTAAGTTGCTTCATCAGTAAACTAAGATGAATTTGTTTCGAGCGACAACAAAAACAGGAAAATATAAAAATAAATCAACGTGTGCATGGATAAAAATTGCGGTTGTGCTCAAAAAGATATATTCGATTCCTTACAAACCAAAATTTAGGAAACAAACCTAACGCTTATAATGTAAATCCTCCTGTTATAAACTACATGTTAAATTGACGTGACTGTTTACAGAAATGCGCTCCATATATACAGACCCTGTATTAGAGACTTTAGTAGCTTATTTCTCTATCAAAAATTATTTTGTACATAAATTTTTAAATACCTATTAAAAATTTTTGAATTTGAGTTTTTCAAACTTCGCGTACTTACTAAATAATTGAGATTACAAAAATGAAGTACCTAAAAAAAATACATGGATTTTTCCAATAACAGCCATAAAAAAACCCCCCGCCGTGAAATTATACATATGGTTCACAGATTATTCTCGTGCCTTTTATACATTTAATTTAGCAAAGGCTTGCGGTAATTCAATTTTTCGAGATTTTAAGATAAATTAAGGCGTCTTATAAAGTTTTTCCTCACATACTTAAATGTGTAAATATAGATGAAATCAGAAAATAATTAGAACATGAACTACCAGCGGACATAAATGAATCCGAACATATAAAGTCTTAAGCGAAACTTATATTTCACACAACGCGTAAGTTAAACCTTTCTTTTATTAGTGAACTATAATTAGCAATTAAAAAATAAGGACGCCACATAAATATTTAAACCCTTTAACTCAGTAGTAAGCGGTACTATTCCGCAAAAACATCATTTGTTTTGTGAAAACGCATAAATTTCAGACATTTTAGTACCTCGTATATATTCAATCGATCCCTCGAAGATAAAAATCGATAATCTTCGGGGTCGTAAAAAAAAAAAGAAAGATCGGCTCCAGAAAATAGACAAGTTGCCGGGCGAGCAGGATATTGCGGAAAAAAATAACTGAATAGGAGAAGGAAAACTGCTTCGCACGATATCGTAAAATGTTCACGAGAAGGCCGACGATCATCCAAAAAGAACACATTGTGCGCGTGCGTTTGTGTGTGTGTGTGTGTGTGTGTGTGTGCGCGTTCGTGCGTGTATGTGTGCGTAGGGTGGACGCTGTATCTATATATATATAAAAAAAGTAGAAGTGACGGGGAATAGTTGGGATGGAACGTGCTATGGCAGTAAATGTTGGGATGGCGGCGGGCGGCGTGAGAGAAATGGGAGTTGGCTGGCGGAAGAGAGAAAGGGATTGAAAAAGTGGCCTGGTTTGGAAGAGGAAGACATGGAATAAGAGGAGAACTGAAAGCAGGAGAAGGGAAAATGTGGAGAGAATGGTAATTGCAGGATAAGGTAAAATTTTTGCACGGGCATGGTGACATTTTTTCTCGAATCAGTACAAACGACTTTTTTTTGCTCTTGCGAAATCATCCAATCCGAGTACAGAATTGAAAAATGAGAAAATTCTGTAAAAAAAAACGTATTTTGCAAAAATGTGGAGTTAAATTCTGAATAAGAAAAATACGTGTAGTCGAATTATTTTTACGAATATTATATTATTGAAAAGCAATCAACCAATAAACATATCAGGTTTTAAAAAAACCCGCGCCTTACCTAAAAGCGAGCAGAAATAGAAGCGTCAAAATCCTAATTAAAGCTAATAGGCAATTAATGTAATGAGAAATTACAATACTCGTGGATTAGTGAATAAATCAGTATACAAGAATAATAAGTACTACATCGTGGTCCAGCACCGAATCAATAAGTACGAAAGGTCACTTAGAACCCTTTGCTTACATTATATGCACAAACTAGTGATTTTGGTTCGAGAATTCCTGGGAAAAAGCGGTTTTTTTCTGTCTCGAGTCCCGGGAAATATTCAATCGAGACTCGAGATTTCTTTCAAATTTGTTAATTTATATCTAATATTATTAATTTTAACGCCTCGAGTAGTAGTAGTAGTAACTAGGTTTTTAGGTGCGTCAACAGCTAAGGTCATTTGGCACCGTCAAATTCTGTTAGAGAAAATCAACATACATCACAACATCCATGCCCGAGCGGGATTCGAACCCGCGACCTTTGGGTTAGAAGGCGGGCGCACTGCCTACCAGTCTAACCCGGCCGTTTTAACGCCTCGAGATCACAACTCGTTACATTATGATTATTATGCGTGACTAGTGTAATGCCCGTTGAAATATCAACGGAAGAATGATAGATAGATTATTATTATTTTCATTTAAAATAATTAATATCCCACTTTCACATACGAAGTATTTTGTCATATACAACATATTTAGTGAATATTCTGTTGTTGACGGGCTATCTTTAGTTAAACTTAAAATAGTTGCCTCTCTTTCCCACCCTTTCCGCCCCCTTTCACACCCTCTCTCCCACCCTCTACCTCCCTCCCTCTCCACATTTCTTCCCCTCCCACTCTTTCTTCTCCCCCTCCCCCCTCTCTCTCGTATTAAAAGCATACAAAGCACGCTTACACCCATAAAGATTGATACAACAATAGGATTTTGAGGTCTAACAATATAATTGGTAGCCAAGGCGACATTCCGTTAAAATGGCAATATTTCCACAAAATATGTGAATTAAACGTATAACATGAGCGATTTCGAATTGTATGCGGAAAAAAGATGAACAGAATAAGAAACTTTGTAATTTTTTCTTCAAAATGCTTCAGATCCGAAGATCGTAGGTTAATTCCTTCTAATTTTAATTTCCAAAACAATAAAATCCTGCACATCAAAAAATTGATTTTTACATGTTACCTTACGGAAAATGGAAATGTCTTCCTTGGAGTCGAACCCAGGACTTTTTTGGAGATTTATTTTCGTCATTACTTTAAAATATGTTAATCAAGCATCCTTGCCAAATTTCAATCTTCTACCTATTCGGGAAGTTTGTTAAAACGCTCTATATCGGCCATCGCGAAAGCGTGACCAACCAACAGACCTGGGCTATTATTATAGTAAATATTTTCATACTTGCCCGCCCTCTCACCCCACACGCCCACCCCTCTCAACCCTTGCACTCTCGCCCCTCGTCGTCTTGCTGTAATTGTGCTGTGAGTCATTCTTTTGAGAATTCCTCTCAGTTTATTGTCAAAATATTCATACT
This sequence comes from Uropetala carovei, assembly GCA_036926305.1. Taxonomy (NCBI): domain Eukaryota; kingdom Metazoa; phylum Arthropoda; class Insecta; order Odonata; family Petaluridae; genus Uropetala; species Uropetala carovei. The sequence continues at coordinate 1,424,400 of JAXCHB010000248.1, forward strand.
GCTTACTTTCTGGTGTAAACAAAATATTGTAATTAATCGCCACTTTGTCATAGGCAATGCCTAGTAAAGTGGGGCGATCCCGGTAGATTGTTGTTTTTTTCCAACACTTTCCTATACTAAGTTGGTATTTATACAGCTGGCGGGCTTATTACCTAAAGGTAATTTCTTCCAACCAACCAGTTGTTGTTGTTAAAGAAAACAATATACAAAAATAAAAAATAATTTTATGTACCTACCTATACAGTAGTTTTATTTTAATAAAATTATTAGAAATGCTGTCAGGAGGCCGGGTCTCTAAGCCAGTGTTTCCCAACCTGGGTGACGCGGCACGCTGAGGTGCCGTGAAGGGTACTGAAGGGTGCCGCAAAAAATATTGTTTTCCCATTTTTAGTCTCATTTTGCATCGTCGGCTTTCAAAAATGTAAACCAGACCTTTATTTCGTCGCAAAGGCACTTCGAAATGAAAGGAGATATAGAGATTGGGGTTAGGGGTTCAACTTCACCATTATTATTACTAACGGTGGATAGGGAGGGGTGCCGCCAAATTCTGAAGAGTCACTTAAGGGTGCCGCGACGCTAAAAAGTTTGGGAAGCACTGCCCTAAGCAATTAATTGTCAAACGATCGCTATCGCTATTTTTTACCAAAATCGTCAAAATGACAGTTGAGGTGGTCTATAAGACGTTAGCGGTCGAAATGAAGATAGCGATTAAAGACAATGCGCTCGATAGATCGATAGCGATTTTGAGTTTGCGTTACAGACTAGACCTCTTGTTTGATTAAATTTGAAAAGTCAGTAAAATTCTCGAGTCCCGGGAATTCCCGGGAATTCTTCGAAATATTGTCTCGAGTCCCGGGAAACGAAAAAGTGCCGGGAATCAGAACCCTTAGTACAAACACACATCAACAAGTACAGGAACGCACCTTGAATTTCGAACTCTGCACTCCTTAAATTTAATATTGGAATTTTGTTGGTACCGGCCAAATTTCGACGTAAATATGCACCTATTGTTATTTATTTAGCGTAAAATTGATTTAGCACAGAAAGCGTTCGACTAAATCATGAATACTTCAATTTTGAAATGAAAAGTGATACCTCTCTCTTTACAAAACTAAAAATAGGAATATAAACATTCCGTGAAATTTCAAAGGTTAGCCGCTACGTTTTTTCTGATGATAATAATCGGTTGAAGAGTATCAACGAATTTGGAGGGGTTTATTTTTAAAATACTTAAGCAGACGTTTATTTTTTCTTTGAAATCTGCGCAACCTCCACTTAGCAACTTCCCCATTTTATCGACAGGAAGCTCTTCCCACGGATTGAGGTTTTCCACTGCATATATACCTTTCTTTGTGAGAGATAAACAGGAAGCGAGGAAGGTGTAAAGGAAAAATATAAGAAGGACGAGCTGAGAGAAGAATAAGATACGTGAAAACTCAAAAAGTAGAATGAAAGGTCCCGCGGGACCGCGAAAATCCACAACAATATGCGAGAAAAGCAGGTGAATGATTGGGAAATTATACAGCAAATCTGTTAAAGGGAATGCTAAACGGACGAGGAATAATAGAACTTATTCCTGCAAGGCAGGAAATTGACCAAAAAAAAACAGAAAACAGTCGTATGAATGAGAAGCTATACATGAGATATTGCTAACAAAGGTAGGAAATCAGAAACGAGACAAAAAAGAAATTGAAAAACTGTAACATGCTGTTAGAACAGTCGTCAAATATCTAACTGACGTCACGGGGGGCGAATGCGGCCCTTTTTATGCCTTAGTGTGGCCCGTGTGCTATTTTTTTATGTTAAATAAATCGTTCGATAGTTTATTTTGCGGAAACGAGACGAGATTTTTCATTGTTTCTGAGGTTGAATAGAAAGCGTTTCCTAAATTGCTGCTTTTAATGGAAAAACAGACGTCCTATCATCTCCCACTCTGGACCTTATTAAACAACTTTAATTCTAATCGCTTTAATTCGGCCCTGACGCCTCTTTGATTTTGACATTCCTGAGCTAAGCGGATGAGGTATAACAGGAATACGAACGGAATGCAGGAAATGGGGACAACAAATAAGAAAAAAGTAGCAGAAATGAGAGGCTAAACACGAGAGACTGCCGACAAAGGAATAAAAAGAGGAATTCGAAAGAGGAAGCGATACTAAAAAAAAGAAGAAGAATACGTTATAATATCTTCAACGAATTCAGAACAAGATTATGTGCATTGTATTAGTTATTTCTATCGAAACATCATTATGGTAACCTATCTCCGGTTAATTATTCATTTTCGTTGAAACGATCCGGTAGCGTCGAAGCGAAAACAAAAATGGAGCATCGTGGAAAGCATACCGTTCTAAATCGGATATCACCCAATAAATACACATAAATACACAATTAAACCATTTAGAGATTAAATGAGTACCTATCGTTTTCCGTGTGCCTCGATTTCGTTTATCTCTTGGTACGCCGCAACAAAAAAATCTCAAATAAAACTCCGCGTTTAACGGCGTTGATTTTTATTTAATCCGTTGTTGCACGTAATAATCGTTAATTAAACGGCAGGGAACAAAAGTATTCCTAATTATTTTCCATGCGGTCCCGACGCATTCAACAGTTGGCCAGATGAGAGCGTAATGTCGTCTCGTAGCTTTATCCACACATATGGGATTTTGTTCTCGTGCATTAGGACGAGAGAGAGAGAGAGACAGACAGACAGACAGACAGACAAACGACTTTATTTAGGGAGAAATTGAGACTATATAGTCCCTTCTTACATTTAACCCTGCGTCAGCAATTACAAATGAGAGTAAAATAGTAATAATAATTTCACAGAGAAAAATGAATAGAGAGGAAGTCGGAGGACATTCGAGGAAATGGGCACGAGAGAAGAAGAGACAAGAAGATGGGAGAGGGAGGTTAGGGGGATAGACGATAGAGAAACATGAGAATAGCGGAAGGAATGACGGGAAAATACGAGGGGTTTATGATTTACCGAGAGAAAGGGAGTGAGAGGGAGACGGCTTCTCCACCCTTTCTTCGGGATCCGTTATTCATTTTTTCCCTCAAAACTTCCCGCTCGTGAAGTTGATCCTGTCGCGTGCAAGGCGTGGACAACACTCGAGTCGCCGTTCCGATTTTTGTTTTGTAAAGAGGGGAAGGAGGGAAAGAAACGGATGGACGCCGAAAGGAGGAAGAAAAAATCGGTACAACATATATTGTACAAACTTTCTCATATATAGGTACTAATGCGTCGTTTAGTTATCTTTAGAAAATGAAAATCGTGTGAGCCTGTTTTTAGAAAATCCCATTTTTGTTCAAGTTGCCCAAGAATAAACTAGCCTTATATTCATTTTTTGAGAAATATGAACCCTGCAGTATTATTGAAGACGTAAACTCAATAACTGTACGAAATTTTATCAAAATCGTTATAGCCGTTTTTGAGAATATCGAATTATTGTTAAAAATGCGTAGAATAAACTACTCTTAATTATTGAGCAATGTGAGCCATTTCTATGTATACTCTAATCAGTATGGTAAAATGTCCAAGTACGAGATTTTATTCATTTTCGCTCTACCGTCTAGGCTCCAGAGCCAGTAACAGACAGACAGACGGCATTGCGAAAACCACTTTTTCGGATTCAGCGACACCTAAAACGTATATTTCCGTAAAAATCTCGAGGTCGAATTTTACCCGATAACGATTCTTTCTCGATACCTCGTATGAGAAAGTAAAGATGAGCGGAAAATGGAGGAAAGAGAGTAAGCTAGACAGATCGAGAGAAAGAAAGAGGAAAAGACACGGATGAAAAAGGGAGATTGAGGCGAGAAGAAGGAGATGTTGGATTGATCGCTCAGAACAAACGCCATTTGTATCTGAGAGTTAGGGGACGCCAAATCAAACACACCCATCCTTTCGCAAACCCCTTATTAAAGGGGAAGTCCCACTCTCTTTCTTTCTGACTTAAAGGGTGTGTAGGTTATGGATATAGATATAGAAAGAAACGAGAAAACACGACGGTGAAAATAGGGATTAAGGAAGATAAGCAACTGTTGGATAATAAAAGACTATCGCGCTAGGAAAAAGAAAACGACACAAATTATGATATTCGTTATTATATTATTTTTTATTGGGAAGAAAGAAGATAAACGTGACACGAGAGAGGAAAAATGATAGGAAAAACAGCCTTCCTAACCAAAATAATTCTTATTTTATTAAAATGAAATTCCACAAAGTTATATCTTGTTAGCGAATTCCTTCCTAACCATTGCTCGCTCGAGTTGAAAATAAATCAGCAAAAATTGATACGCGAGTTTATTAAAAACGCCTGTAGCTTAAAAACGCCATAACATGCCATCTTAATGAGTTGAAAACTAATTATAAACCTTTTGAAAGAATTCCAACTTAGAAGAGAGGAATTTTTTCCAGAAATCGAGTTTCGAGTTTCGTATCACTAAAAAATATTCGCTTATCTTTTTATTACTCGTGAATCCCACACAGAACAGAATGGATGTTTTAATACAGAAATTGGAAGGAAACGTAAAATAAGATGGCTAATATAAAAAAAAATCAATGTACTACTTCGTGTTTGTCGAACTCGAAACCTTACAAAAGCATCCTTTCGACTAGAAGTAGGATCGACAAACGAATTCACAGGGAGTCATTTTTTCCCACTCAATATGACACTCAAAATGAGAAGATTCGCATTTTAAAATAAAATTCAATCGATGTTACAGAATATTATTATAAGTAAGCGCGAAGTTTCGGTAACTGAAATCACGAGCGAAATGGACGTTCTAGGCGCTTTATATGGGATAAGTTGGTCTAGAAAACCGCAACTAGGTTCTCAAAGTGCCACATGCGCCTCATGAGCCGAACCCTAGCTTAATGGTGTGATGGAATTCCGGTAACAAGAGTCTAAATCGATTACATTACACGAAAAATCAGCTAAGAAGCACTAAATTGCATATATTGAAATTACAAACATCTTACATTTTACACAGAGAAGTGGCCAGTATATGTCTCCCAATGCACGTTGGAATTCTATGGAGAGCATTGTCTTATGTGATCGTGTATGTTGTTGTTTATATGCTATTTGCTAAAGATCATTTAGCGGTATTTATGAAAAAGATAAAAATAAATATTTATTAAACAATGGAAAAGTTAACAAACTATCATGAATAAAAAGATACATTAAGATAGATTAGAGATTCATGCCAAAAATTTCCCGGGGTTTTTTTTTAACTAAAACCAATATAATTTATACCGGTATTCAAATCCATAAACCCACCATTTTTTAGGAAATCCAAACCTTGCCATTTCGCAAAAATAACTCGAGTTATATAATATTAAATCATTGCGCAAAATAAAAGAACAGAGACATAAGGAAAAAATTTGAAAATCCAATCGAAAGGGAATTATTAGGATGTGTTTCCTATGAGAATAATACAATTACGAATAAAATACCCTACTAATGGACACAATAAATCCTCCTACGATTACCATTTAAAAACACTTGAAAGATTTTCCAATTTCCGTAAGTTTATATAAGGCAGAGAAATATATGTTTAAATCCAGTCCGACGGATAAAATTCATGCAAATGTAATCAGATTCCGCATTTGGAAGGAAAGAGAGGGAGAGAGAGAGAGAGAAAAGCCAAGCGTTTCATAAAAGCATCCTCGCGAATTCCTTCTAGGCTCTAGAAAAGATTTACCGTAACTCAGGAAACGTTTAAAACTCGACCCAACCTGTGGCACTGCAAATGATTCCAGAGATACCCGAAAAAAAAATTCCTCGCGAGGATAAATTCCGCAACCTTTTCTATTTTTTTTCCCACGCTCCGCGCAAGGAACATAAACAACCGCCGCAGTTCCGCCCGACAAAACGCAAGCCTCGTAACAGAGAGAGAGAGAGAGGGAGAGAGAAAAAAATTAAAGAAAATCGCGGCCCGTGACATTTCGAATTTCATCTCGCGCGCGCAGGCTCGGTAGCTACGCGACGCGTGAGAATGACACGTAGGCGAGTCGGCCAGGAAGCGGACTGCTACGTATACAACGACATCGACGACGTCGAAATAATAATAAAAAATACAAAATACAAAGGGAAAGCGAAACGGGTTTCGCTACGAGCCTCTATACCCGTCTCCTCACTCTTACGATCCTCGAGAGTTACAGGAGTAGAAAAATTCTTATCAGAGAAGATAGGGTAAGAGGAGTAAATTATGTGGCGGCTGAGAGCAAGGGAGGGTGAAATTCGGTGGCGCAGAAGGACGAGATACAAAAATAAAAGAAAAACGAAACTCGAAAGGTGTAAAAGAGAGAGATGGTCGTGAGGGAGGAAATAAATGCGCCGCGTGAAGAGATGGGGGAATTTATCACCGCGGAAAAACAATTGAACGCGAAAGGGAGAAATGAATATGGAACGGAGCGAGGAAAAAAGGAGGTTACGTTTTTCCTCGTCATTTAACGGAGGGAAACGAAGGAATGCTTCCTTGCGCGCCTTTCTGTTTGTTTTTTTTTTTGCAATTTCGGTTATTTTCCTTGAATCTCGGCGAAAGGTTCGAATCCAAATGCAACTTGAATTTTATCTCCTCCGCGCTGGCGCTTGAAACGTATCATCGCTTTGATATGGGTATTACGGAATCCTCGAAACATCTTTTAAGTAAATCTAGACTAATTGGATTCGCGAAAAAGGCAATAAAACGTTGGATTTTTATGGGCAAAATGAATGTAACGGGAGGGATTTATTTTCATCGACTTTTAGGAATTATAAACGTGCGAATGCCTTTTAATTTTTACTTTCTCATATATGAAGCATACTGAGAAAGTATGGTAATCGCGAAAAAATTCGTTCTCGAGCTTCTGATGGAAATATACGTTTTAGGTGTACCTGAGTCCGAAAAAGTGGTTTTCCCAATGCCGTCTGTCTGTCCGTCCGTCAGTTCGCGGCTCTATAGCCTAAACGGTAGAGCGAAAATGAATGAAATCTCGTACTTGTCATTTTATCATACAGAATAGAAGCTATGAAGAAAGGGTAGACATTGCACAACAATTAACGGCATTTTATTCTAGGCAATTTTAACAATTTGATTTTCTCAAAAGCGGTTGCAACGATTTTGATCAAATTTCGTAGTTACTTGAGTTTACGTCTTCAATAATACTACATAATTCATACTTCTCAAAAAATTAATATAAGGCTAGTTTATTCTAGACAACCTTAACAACAACTTGATTTTCTTAAAAACAACTCCAATGATTTTGATCAAATTTCGTACAGCTACTTGAGTTTACGTCTGTAATAATACTACATATGTCATATTTCTCAAAGAATTAATATAAGGCCAGTTTATTCATGGGCAACTTTAATAGCAATTAGATTCTCTAAAAAACGGCTCATACGATTTTCATCAAATTTCGTATAGTTATTTAAGTTGATATTTATAATGATTTTACATAGTTCATATTTTTCAAGAGATAACTGAATGATATATTAGTAGTATATTAGAAAGTTTGTACGATGTGTATTGTACCAATTTTACTATCTCATATATTTTTATCGAAGCCAGAGTTGGACCTAGAACCTTCCCAAGGTGGAAGAAGATCGTCCTTTCCCATTCTGAACTGCCGAAGACTTTTATTCTGAAAATCCCTACCCAGGTTAAAGTCTCTCTTTCCAGTGTCACGTGAACCTTATACGCAACGCAAAGTAAAGTTACTTTGCGAGAAATGCGTTTAACAATAAGAGTGCATCCAGTGGAAGGCAATGGGAGAATAGGGGAGTCAATTGGATGTTAGATACTAGTTTCGTTATTTACGTCCGTCGACCCATCATCGCCGTTTTGGATTTAACTGATGGTAACAAAATTTGTTCCACAAGGTCCTCCATAATTTTTATTTAACTAAGTTTATGTCTGCAGTACATATGTAGTTATCTTATGCTCGGGCATACGAAATTTCTTAGCGTAACAAAAAAGACGATTTAAGTTTCAATATGTAAACTTTTTAACATGGGCTTTTTTAGTTAACATAAAATTGTGGGATTTATTTAACATACTTCACCCTTTTGATTTTTCTTTATTATAGATGTTTAAAGTTTTCTTCGTCAATAAATCTCTAGTATACATGCACAATGCCCGCGTTCCAATGCTACACTCACGCCCACGTTAATCAAGTTGAGAAGATTGACGCTTTTGGAATCGAACCCTTGAGGTTATGGTAGAGGATGACTTTCCTAAATGGTGCAAAAAATATATCCCAGTGTATCGCAAAAAAATCATCGAAATAGTACAAACTGTTCACGAGTTATTCCACTAAAGCTTCCGCCAAATGTTTTCCAGGCGGAGTAATCTCACAATCAGACAAACACACAAACAAATAGATACAGACTTTGATTTTAACGGATGCCATGTATTGAGAGATATAGATAAACTGCAAAATCGTCATTCCAAAAATATGCCAATGTCAACCAACTTATGAGATTTTTTACAATTTAACATTAAGAATGCCTCCAATATTCGTACATGTGGAGTTTATTTAATATACTCCGCTTATCAAAATTATTCCAACAACCAAAAATAAATACTAGGATTTCTCTTTTATGTATCCGATTCAAATAACTTCAAACTTGCAAATGATTAAAAGCCAAAAAATAACATTTGAAAAACTTTAAAAATATCAATACTCAACAGGCAACAAAATCGCCCTACATTGAACAATGTTTCGCGTAAAAATACAAACATCTTACGAAAAAAAATCACGTGCAATATCGTTTGGTTTATTCCCGAAAACAACCACCAAGATTTACGCAGCGGTTTTAAGTATTCCATTAAATAAAAACCCCAACCATTTATTATCTATTTGAGTTACGGCGACATTCACGACCAAATTTACGCTATACAAACGTACGCGAGATAAAGATTTATACGAATACCTATTCTATTCCGTCTCGGTTGAAAAATAAAATAACAGCATTATTTTTTTCACAAAAAACATTCCCCACCGTTGCGCGACGGCGAAAAAAAATGAAATAACTTTTACGGCATCCACGAATATGATGAGGTAAGATGGCCGCCGCGGATAAAGTCATGGTTATAAGGAGTAAAGAAAGGGAGGTTTCTACATGTTGAAAAGATGAGATTGAGAGGAGATAGTAAAAAAAATTGAGACATAAAAGAGGGATTTTGAGGAGAGTATAAAAACGTTGAAAGTGACGGTGGGAAGACCGTGAAAAATTGCCGAGATAGACAGGCTTAAAAAAAACAACCAAGGAGTTTTCGTCTCTGAAGATGTCTTCGGCTTAAAGAGATCACCCACCTACCTAAAACACGCGCCTGTAAACTCACGAAAAATAAAACCGGGTGCCGGGAGACTTTCCGAAAGGAGTTGAGTGACGACCGTTACGGTTCCGATTTGAAACCGGACAAAAGACTCGCGATTGGCGATAACGAGCGGAGAAATATGTCGTCGTTTTAACGGATCGAAGTTTATTTTCCGAAGCACTAAGTCCCGTGTTGAACATTTCGATAACGGTACTGCTTTTCTTACAGTTTCGAAGGCAACCATGTTATTAAAAATCTCTGGCAGGAATCGAAGCACTATGTCTCTCGAATGGCCATAAAAAAAGATTGGCTTAACCAGATGCATACGTCGGCTACAGAGCAGCTGTCATCAGAGGGGATTCACATTTTGCAGACTAAAAATACAGCCAAAATGTCTTCCCAATATTTTTATGGCTATTTGGGAGGTATAGCGCTTCAATGTGATTTTAGCAATAAAGCGAGATCGATGTTTTTAGTTGAAACTCCGGAAACAACTATACTGCATCTCTTATAGCTTATAACAATACAATTAAAGTCGTAGTCCGTGAGGAGGTGATCATCATGCGGATAAGACAGACACCTAAAGATACTTATGGATAATCACAGTGTAATTTAACGGCCCAAGCTCCAGTCTAGGAGCATTTAATTCCTCCATTCAAGTAACATGGGAATTGTTGCAGAAGTTTTAATTTGCATTTTAAAACTACTTAAAACAATAGTACAACGTTGATATTTGAGCTAGAGAACGAATAAAAAATGATAATTCATTTTCCTACCGTCGATTTTCAAATATGCCTCGATATAACGCACAGATTTGTTTTGAACGCGAAAATTTTTCGTTTTTTTATTTGAAAATATTTCGGCGTTGTTACTGATTTGGCAAAATAACATACACTGCAATGTATTGTATATGGAATACGAGATATATTTCGATGTTATATATGGGTAGGTGATCGTGTGTGCGCGCGTTTGCGTGTGTTTGCGTGTTGAACTATAACTCGCTATAAATAACAATAAAAAATAATGTGAGCTAAGTTATTATATAATGTATATACGAAATTAAAATCGAGACCTATAGGACCGAGCGAAGCTCGAAGACCGCAGTGGCGGAGCCGCTAGTTTTAATTAAAATTTGGTCCGAGGAGAAATTAAAATATTTGGAAGGTCATAAAAAATCAGAAATAAATATCAAGAGAGAGATAAAATTAGGGTGATGAGACCATGAGACACCGCAAAATGTTATTGTAATGATGGTCCATTGAATCTCAAAGGACCGTAATTGAACGTGCAGCACGAGCTTGTGAGAGAAATTCTGAGATGCGCGTGAAAGAGCTTAAAAAAATTAGACTATTCCGGAGGAATAAATTACGCCTTCCACCGAACATTTCACATCTAGATAAGGAGATGGCGAGGGGGCGTTTCGTATGATTGATTTTGGTGATACATAAAATTTCAATCATCTAAATATCGATCGCCGAAAGTTTCTCCCACCTTAATCAGACTAATGCAGCTGGGAGGTTTTTTTATTAATTCCTTAAACGCTTATCGGAATGCTTCGGAGAAATTCTCACTCAATAGAGCGGCATCTTACAACGGGCGGCTTTTACTTCTTTTATTTTCATAAAAAATACTAGAAAACTTAACGGGCTATGCGTTGAGAAGCAGTTTTCCACGACAGGATAAAATCAATTTGAATACTGATTAGATTATGAAAAATATGAAAAGTGCCCAGCGTTGAATATAGAAGGGTTTTTTTTAAAAAAACAAGGCCTTCATTTTTTTCATGTATACCCGTTACAATCTTAACGATTTCAACGGCTTGAAGAAATTCATTAATTTTTTTATTCGTATCATAATTCTGGTAAAATCAATCTAAACTTACAATAAAAAAGTGTGAGGTTTTGAAAACTTTAATTGATTTTGATTAATACTGCTGAATTTATTCTTTAAATTATAGAAAGCTTATCAAAAAAGTATTTTTTTAAACTTTCAAAAAATACCCGCCCGTTTTTTAGTCTATCTTTAAAATTAGGCTTTCCACATTGTGATTCTAAAAAAGATAAATGAAGGTTTTCACAAAAAATTGATTTGTAATTTAAAAATTTTCAAGATTAAAATTTATATCGAAATCAACGACAATAAATACATGAAAAATACAACAAATCTTTGGGAAACAAATATCCATTACAGATTTTATAATCTTCAATAAAATGAGTTTTAAGTTTTCTCTCTTTAAATTTTACTGCCAAAATTCAACTAAAACGCACTTAACCTCAAAAATTTCCCATTGGAAATTCAAGCAAGTGTCATTTTAAGATCCCATAATAACAATACCAATTCGAGTAAATACGTTTACCCTGGACCACCGAGAGGGTGGGGATACCGGGGCAAAATCCTCGGGGCCCGGGTCTCTGAGGGGCCCGGTATTAGGATCGGTCGTAAGGTTTTCCTATCGCAATACGCGGGTGCAAGGCACGCCGGCAACCAATACCAATGGGCGGAGTTTTCTCCATTTCCCATTTCCATTTCTCAGATTTGGATTTGGGTTTTCCCAGCTCAACCCACTGCTTTTCTATCAACCCTTAGCACCCTGAAACTCATCCCCACTACTCTCATTTTTCTCCCCTTCGGGAAATTCCGTCTTTGGACCCGAGGCCCGGACCCACAAGCACTCGGGAGTTTCGTCGTACGGTCAGTTCTAAAGAACAATATTGTTTACTCCCAATTTTTTAGAGATATGGTAGCCTTTCTTTCTTTATTGACCATATTTTATAATGTTGAACCTGGAATATTTAAGTACACTTAATATCGCATATAAGACTGACACGACGATAATTTCCATCGAGTTAAACTTTACTAAAAGCGCATAAATACATGGTTTACTTCGTTGAATCGTACAATTACGAAATCGCGACCATTCAATAACAAAGTTAATGTTACGCTATTAAATATACAACCAAATTTATACGTAAATAGTATGAAGGAAAAAGTTGCGATGTTGGTAAAAAATCAGGAGGAATCTAGAAAAATGCCTAGAATGCAAACACGGAAGGATTATGATGATAAACTCTCCTTCGGAGGATGGATTATCGGTATGGCCCCTAGAAATGTAAATTTTATGAGAATTTAGTGGTTAAAGTACTATAGGGACATCTGACGATCGGTATTCATTCATACTAATTGTAAATCTACTCTCATGTAATTCATACTTTTGGGCTCTGTTGCAGCGCAAGATACGCGTTACTTAAAAATGTCACGGGGGACCTCACAATGCATAGTGGAGGAAATTCCTATTCAAATGTGGCCGTCTGTTATGACAAGTACCGATTTTTTTACGGGTTGCTTTTTTGGTACTAAAATACATTTTAGGTGTTAATATGGAAAACCAAATTTAAAAACCATGACATGTAATTTCGCAAAACATTTAGTGATGAAAAACCTACACTTATCGACGGTGAGGGGGAGTCGGCTGTCCTGGGCCCGCCGAGCGGCTCGGTTCCCTTTTTGAACTTAAAACAAAGAAAAGGAGCCCGGCGATGGTATTTGCCCCAGGGCCCGCGCTGGCTCTCGGCGGCCCTGTGTACATCTAATGTCATAAACTACGCACAATCTCAGCGCATCCGCGTACTGACATTGACATGGCCCACGGTCTTGGAATAAATGCCAATCCTTACGACTAAACCGGAATTTTCCAGTGACCAGTCGACATGTCTCCTTTGCCATTAAAAATTTACTATTTCTCTGAAAGGTATTTTTAAGAGCCTTGAAATATTTAAGGCTATTTGTGATAATTACGTTAATATGAATGCCAAGCTCAAGTATAAACACTTTTCGGGAAAATAAACGTATATAATATCTGATTTCTTTAGTCAAGCTGCCTTTCTTTCACTGATACAAAATAATTTCTTCCAGTGAAATTTGCGATATTAGAATGCCACCGTTATAATTTCTTATCAGAAAAAGAAATCTTTTGTTACATAATCAGCACAGAATCGTCAAAATCAATAAAATACTAAATAAATCGGTACGGCTGATCACTTTAACTGTACTCCCTACATTATTTTCTAAATATCAATATTAGGAAACGTACAAACCTTAGCCATATGACCATGTTTAGGGTAACGGAATAACGGAAAACTACTTATGCTAATTACGCTCACACGAATACCGACCTAAAGTATATAACAAATTTATATAAAAATTAAGATATGTATGTAAAATCTTGAATATTACTACATTCAACATACCAATAATGATTATGTTTGTTAGGAGATCAAAGCTCACCACAAATGTTTTGGGTTTTAAATTGCTAACCCTTCATATCACAAGAACTCATTAAACGCATTCCTCGAGCATATTTTCATGATCTTTACTATAAAATTCGCCATTGCCCAGTTCGAAAGAGCTGTATCGATATTTTCGCTGCGATGATGATACCTACTCAGGAGCACACTCGAAATCGTGGCGTTTCTTTGAAAAAAAAAAACGGTTGGATCTTCTCTCTCAGCTTTCCTACCCGTTGGCCCAATTTCTATTCCAAACCAGGCGCGGGGAGGCCATCCTTCTTCCCGCCGCTCAACGACCGCATCCGTCCCCCTATCCCGCTTCACTGCCGCTGCTGAGGGTGAGAGAGAATCCATGAATTTCTCCGGCTCCTGTGACGCGGTCCGACACACTCCAATTTCCTCTCGGAAATTTGCGCTATTCGTACTAAACCAACAGACGGACCTCATTCGCAAGAGGAGAGAAGGGAAATTAGATTTTTTCGATCTTCTTCACGAAGCACCGAGAAAATATCTTCATATGTTAGCGTTAAATCCCGCAAAATTCCCGATTTCTCTACGATATATATATATATATATATATATATATATATAGTAGAGAAATCGGGAATATATATATATATATAGTTGAGTTTAGATAAGTAGAAGTTCAAGTGAAGACATCGAGTTCGGTTTGCAAAAGTTTAGATTAACACCACATTATTTTAACATATATACATTATTTTAACATATATGAATAAAGGCCTGAAAACGAGCCTTCCTCGTAAAATCGAGGTTTCACTTTATGCATGTCTATCTTTCTATATACCTACGTACAATCAAATAAATACGTCTGATTGTGAGTGAATCAAAAAGTTCCCGGAATGATGTCGATAGCACCGTACCTGAGTTCAAATAATAACATACCATAGTTGTCTGAAATTAGCATGATTTTAGCTATTAACATGCAATATTTGGTAAGAATTCAGTCATTTTATATAAAATAAACTCAATTTTTTTAACCCATTGATTCGTGAGCATGGACAATTTGGAATTTGAGATCCGAGTGAACATGAAGTTTTAGACAAAACTGCCATCATTCGGGATTTGCAGAAAGTTTGCTAGAATGATGCACCAAAGGAAAAAACATTTTATGAATGGGTGAAATGATTTAAGGACGGACAAGAAAACATTGAAGATGACCAGCGAAGTGGAAGACCATCAATGTCAATGAACGAGGAAACTGTGGCCTCCATCCAATCGATTATTGAAGAAGATTGACGAGTGTCAGTGTAAATGACAGCCACACGTTTGGGTATCTCATATGGCTTAACTTAATCAATTCTAACGGATCGTTTAGGATTGAGCAACTTTTCTGCTTGATGGGTGCCAAAAGCGTTGCGCGCTGAACACAAGACTCAGAGGGCTGATCATGCAGTTGAGTTTCTCAACCGAATTGATGCCAATCCTGAAGATTCCTTCTACAAATTAGTGAATGGTGATGAAACCGGGATTTATCAGTGCGATCCAGAAAGCAAGATTCAGTCCAAACAACGGTTACCAAGGGAGTCAAGTGGACCAATCAAGTTCAAGGCTGAACGGTCAGTCAAGAAGGTTATGGCAACAATTTTTTGGGATTATGAAGGCGTGACATTAGTCTATTAACTCTAAGGACAGTGGACAGTCAAAGTAAGTTATTATGAACAGGTCTTATGGAAATTGAATGCTGCTCTTGTGACAAAATGGCCTGAAAAACTGTATCGTCGAATTTTGTTTCACCACTACAATGTTCCAGCATATTCGTCCATGGTTTCAAGAGCTGTGCTTTGAGAATTACTTTGGGAACTGCTTTCTCGTCCACCCTATAGTCCGACTTGGCTCCTTCGGACTTTTTCCTGTTACCAAAATTAAAAGATCACATCAAAGGAATGTGCTGGGAATCGATATCTGAGGCTAAACAAGTAGTTTGGAACTGGCTTCAATCAAACAATCCAAATTTTTAAAGAAATGAGCTAAAAAGATGGAGACGATGTATGAAGAAGTGTTTACAGCTAGATGGTGAATATAATGAAAAATAAATGCTTGTTTTGGATTTATTCTATTTTTATGAGATCATTCCGGGAATTTTTTGATTCACCCTGTTATTCTAAACTAAAGTAAAAGTAATTGGATAGTTTAAGTTCCTTCCGAATGTGCCCAAAAACTAGTTTCGAGTCTGAAAACATTTTTTAGGTATTCAAGGCGACTAATGAACCTCGCCTGCGAGAAGCATCATATACCCTCTGATAATAAATTAGCGGATTATTGTTCCTGTTTGTAAATTAAATGAGAACATAGAATTAGGAATTGGGAGCGACATATGCAATCTTCTAAATATAAAAAGCTAGGTTTGTCACTCTGTGTCTCTGTACGTAACGCTTTTGACATGCTTATATTATCTCTGGAACTACTTGATGGATTTTCAAGTTCTATACCATTTTGGATTCGTCAAACTTTCAAAATTTAGATCCGTAAAAAAACTTTGGTGAATAGGTCCATCTCAAGCTGCTACAAGAGCTGAAAGGGGGGGACATGTTTTTTATGGAAATTTATGTCTCCTGGGCAGAGGTTCGTACCGATTGAGCTGAAATTTTCAGCATAAGCTTTTCTCACAAGCTATAGCTGTACCTGCAAATTTGAGATTGACCGGTGAAGAGGATCAGGTAGCTGCCATACAAAGAGTTCGTTCTGAACAGTGACTTTTGAAGCATTTTCGCAATAACTCGATGAATAATGAATGGATCAAGCTCAGATTTGGTAGTTAGACTGTTCTTGGGATAACTGAGTAGCTTCACACTTAAAATTGGGTCCATAACCAGAGATGAGCATGCATTAAAGATCTTCATAGTCGGTTATGACAACCAAGGAACATTATTCAATGATGAGAGAACCTTTAACAGAAATGTCGTACTGAGAGAATTATTACAGGAATAAAGCCATTTTTGTGATATTATTTTTGTGTGATAAAAATAAAAAACTGCTAGATGCTAGAAACACTTTTTTGTCGAAATTTTCATCGTCAATATTATTGACGGGTATTAGGCTAGTGATACGATATTATTATAAATGACAGAAGTAAAACCTGTTTTAAATATAGAGCCACTACATTACTTGTAGTCCAACTTAAGGTAATAAAAATAACGAAGTGCATCTCTTCCGGCTTTTATATATATGTATTCGCAACGAATGAGATCTTCCGATATACTATAGGATGTTATAATTTTATATTCACCGGATATATTTCATGGCAAGAACTCAAACATTGAATTATTTAGATTATAGTAATAATAAGGTATTACGATGAAATTGCTCATGATCATTTCCATAAAATATATACCTAATGATTTTCCTGTTTCATAGAACAGTCAACTTTCCGCATTTTATTGCAATTACTTTCGTAGCTAAACGATATTACCGTTTTTGAATCACTAAACGCGTGACGAATTTATCTCCACTTGTGTTATTGAAACGTTCATAACGTAGCTTCAATACCTTTTTGTATAAATATTCCGCGCTAGCTTCAAAATCATTTAGTTAAAGATAAAGAAAAACATTTAAAATTTCGCAAATGAAGTAACCTATTGCCTGCAAAATTGTACAATTTTCCTAATTTATACTAAAAGATGTATTCGACCTCAAAAATTTGCCATCAAACGAAAAATCACTTATGAATAACTGTTAACATTTTGTTTCTATTTGAACTAGCATGTTTGTTTTTATGGGAAAAAATCAATTTAATCTCCCAGAGATAACAACACTATCAAAATTTTAAATCAAGAACTCGAAAAAATGTCATAGATAATTGAATGAAGTTTATAGTATAGCATTAATTAAATTTAGAATGTCCTAAATATTATTCCGTCTGCCAGCTACTATACATTGGCAAGTTACAGGCCTACCGAATACTGCGGAGCAATTCACCACGCTGAAGTAAATGCATAGCAATACAATATTATAAACAAATATTTAGTGTATGTGTAAATGAGATTGGTTAAGTGGCTGAAAAGAGAAGAAGAGGCAGGACAAGGGGTCCATAGATTCTAGAACTCGCGTAGAATGCATACAATCTATTCCACCGAAAAAATGCCGGAGTGGACGAGCACCTCTCAAAGGAGCCTATGAGTAGGCGAGGGCATTCAAAGAG
Organism: Uropetala carovei; assembly: GCA_036926305.1. Classification (NCBI taxonomy): domain Eukaryota; kingdom Metazoa; phylum Arthropoda; class Insecta; order Odonata; family Petaluridae; genus Uropetala; species Uropetala carovei. The sequence continues at coordinate 1,442,154 of JAXCHB010000248.1, forward strand.
GACCTTTCCCTTGGAAACCAAACACCGCCTTTGGTTACCTGGGTACACGAATCGGAATCCTCCGGAAGTGGGCTCATTCGACGAGTGTTTGGCCACACTCAGGCGCTCGCACCCGAGTGTTCACCTGCGCGCTAAACAAATATGGCTTTTTTTTTAATACTCGTTGGTCATTCATAGAGCCGGAACTGAGGGTTTTGCGTAGGTGTTGGGTCAGACTGGTAGCTAGAGCTAACTATACGAGCCGGAAACGGTTGGCTTTCTACTTTTTCTTAACATTAGATATAATTGAGCACCCTCGCTAGGAAAATCTCTTGATATTATGACTGCAGCATAAATATTTCCCCGTTTTAGGCCACTTCACTGTTTTTACAAAAGCTTCACTTGTTTACTTTTGCTATTTTATGCTACATTTAGAATGATCCTATCATCCATCATATAAGCTTTGAGAGCCGCATGTGATACTCATACAATTCTCTCGTTTAATCGCGTTAGAGAATAAAAATGAACAATTCATACAACCGTTACGTCCAGTATGTTGGATTTTCAAATAACCTAGGTGTACATCACAAAAATCATGCGATTAACCAATATGATCAGTGAATCACGACAGAATAAAAGGATTGAAATATGAACTAAGTTGCGCTGAAGGTCTAGCGCATTAGGAAATATCCATGCATGACATTCGACTACAGAAAATGATTATTTCAAAATCAATCAGGAAACAAACATTACGATTTAAGAATTAAATGCCTTCTTTAAATATTCGCATGAAATACATCGAATATCAAGCTATTTTATTTATTTTCTCTATGTTTTCCTATGCCGAGAAATGAGTGAACAGCCTACATGCCTAGAGAATAATTCATGGATAAGATGAAAACGTTTGTTTGAGTGAAGCAGAATACGAAAGGTCGTGTTTATTTTTATTAATGATAAAATGAGGGATTGTGGATGAGGTTTTAGAAAGAAACATTGCCCAGACCAATGTGGTGTTTACCTATAAACCGGTGGATGATTAATTTATAATGGTTTCCATTAAGCAGAAACCAATGTAATTCAATGAATTATTCTTTAAAATATCATTTAAATTTTCTAAGGACCCTTGGTTAGGATATGGTAACAAGATAAAAAAGGAATTTATATAAATAACTTTTTGTAGATTATACCGATAATAGTAACTGTTTATTCTGTATTGTTATTTATAGTAACGTGTACTTTAAGTATATTTACTATGTTTCGGGAAAATTATCAACTCCTAGGCGAGGCGCTTCAGCAAGCACAGTTTGAAATATAGTAAGAAAGTTATAAAAAAATGTGCTAAAAGAACCTTTTTAATTCATACACAGGTTATAGACGAAGAAAAATGTATCGAATAATAATCTAAAGAATATTTTGAATTCTCTTCCCTTAACAATAAATTCAAATATTTTGTTCCATATAAATCAATAGAAAAGCTAAACATAAAACTATCTCAATGCCCATATGAAGGATGAGAAGATCAGATGCGAATTTCGGCTGTAAAGCATCCCTGAATCATCCGTATGAAATTCTAAGCAAGAACTTTTAGAATCCACTGATCTTTATATGACTGCCGCATTGCTGCCGAAATGCGTATCTGCTTTTACCAACCCAACCTTATGGCCATTGGAGAAACGTGAGTTTGTCATTTAGATATAACCAATGGTTTGGTTAAAAATTCTCTTTTGAATAAAATATTTTGCGTAAATAACTGAATTTGTCTTAAATGAAATGAAATGTTGGTATAAAGAAAAAGAAAACGAAAACTATTTGCGCATAAAATATCTACAATTCGGTTGAGCGACCGTGGAGAGAAGGTACAAAACAATTCGGTTGGTTCCTAATAAACAAACCCGATCAAATACTCGTTATTTCTTTATACCGTGAACCCGCAAATGGATAAATATTTAACGTTCCAAACTTCTTTAAGAAAGCACCATCAAAAAGTCAAACAGAAATGTAATACTCTTTCTTGTTTACAAATTTTAATGGCCAAATGTGGAAGTTTGACTCGTACTGGAATCGTATTTCAACTCAAAATGCGAGGAAGAAAAATGTAAAGAAAGGTGCCTCTCTTTCCAAACCCGCGTGAAAGTCACGGTTGACTCGGAAATAATTTAATACTTTGCCATATTACGGTCACTGAGAGATGTTCAACACGTGTTTTCGTAGAAACACGAGGTACGCTGGCGTGAAAATCGTGCGTAGAAATTCATTTTCGGAAAAATTTTATCAAAAGTCGGAAATGTTGCAAACGAACAAATGGCCTTTGATTGGCAATACTAATAACATCAGAAATTTTGAAAAAATTAATATATTTTCGCGATTGAAGATTAAGTATCTGCTCAAAGGCGTGGTGCGCTATTAATGGGATGCAGTTAGTTTCACCCGCAAAATGGAAATATTCATTCGCGTTTTAATCTGTAGCCGCAATAATTGTTAAGCGACGGATTAAACTTTTTGTTAGAAGATTACCGCAACCAGTTTTGCTTGTATAAAAATGCTGTCATTGAAGTATATTCATCTCATAGCGGAGGCCCTTTCTTCCGGTCACTCCTAGCAATACTTTGCTACTTTTTCGCAAAAAACGTTATTTATACACACTATCTCAGGACGCGGATACGTCTCGTAGAATTTATCCTGGATAAACAATTTCGAAAACCAATTAGCGCCCTGTATCTAAAACGTCTTCCGTGAGGTATCCTTTCCGTATTTTTTTTAAAACAACATGAAAGAGGACATTACCGTCTCTCTAACGCTAACGAGCGGCAAGCAACCTGAGCGAAAGGAGTAGTCCGTTTCCCAATACGCATGCGCGAGAAACAAATCGGCGGGAACGCCTGCAAGATGTCATCACAGATTTCCCCAACATCCCGGCAAAATGTGTGCTCTATCAGTTAACGGGTTCTCCAGCGCGGAAAGAAAGGTGGGATGGGATGGAGAGTATTGAGTGAGAGAGATATACAGTGTTTGGTATAAAGAATAGTGAATGGTGGATTATTTACAAACGTAATTCCGGAGAATAGGGTGGGTGTAACGGGAGTCTGACCGCTTGTCGAATCATTTAGCCCAGGCGATTTAAAAACGCGAGCGGGAAATGAGGAGAATGAAAGAATAGAATAATCGCTCGCACACTTTAGCCTCCTTCTTGGAGTTTCCCTTTCTTTCTTACCGTCCCAAACGGACTGGGGCTTGCTTGCTTCCATTCTGAAATGTTGAAATGTCCCCGATTGTTTCCGCAGTATTTATTGTGCCGGCAGCTAAAAATAAGCAGACGTGCCTGGAAAGGTTCGTGGACGGCGGGTGAGAATAACATGTATTCCTCTTCAATTTAGGTCTGAAAAGCATTGTTGTTATGCTTCCGGCCTTCGCGCGGAGATGAAAGGAAATTCTAAACAGATGCCCATTACCCCCGAATGAGTATAAACCTTTCAGAAAAGAAACGTTTCTTTTCTTTTTTCAATTGACTTTTATGGGCTGCATTGAAGAAGACGTTCTTTATGCCGCTTTGTGTTAACTCTGTCATTTTATCTGATAGGTTAGACCTTTCGGAGATTCGGCGCTAAGAATTATCGGGGCGATGGACTCGATTTGTATCGAGACCATTGCGATATCGGTTCCAAAAATTAAATCTAGTTTCTGAGGGATATTTTTACTTAATTACGCAGAAGACCTAACGATTGATGAGCAGCAATTTATCAGTGATTAGATAGTTTTTTTGCTAATCTAACGGAAATTATTACACTAAATACATCATAGTAAATAAAAATCTAGGGAGGAATAGTATTCATTACGTTAGCTAGAATGTGAAAATTTTTACTCGTTGAATTAATATTCAACAAATTAAAGAGAGAGATTCGGGAGAAATAAACACGTAATTAACGAGTAGTATGTTATCCATGACTCTGGGTAAAATTAGACCGTTTTCCTTATATTATCAAATTCGTTAATATTTGATGTTTTATTTCGCTATAAAGATTTCTACCATTAACTTAACTGACGAACTGAGGAGAATTTGGGATTTTACCACCTGTCATATGAGTAAATTTAGCTTATCTTTTTTTGTGTGGTTACACCGCCGCATACTCGGTCACTAGAGCCTCGATTATAAGTGGCATATATGTAAAAATGTACGCTCAAAATTTCAGCTTTTCATCTTTTATTCAAAACTGAAAGCTAAAGAAAAATAAATGGCATCAGTACAGGTATATACACTCCAGTTTCAGTTTTATATCGTCTACGATTTCGCCGAATGTACAAGTTCAGCATGTGAACAGACAGACGCCATAGTGAAGTTATAGGTGCAGTTAAAGAACGCGCTAAAATTCTGTAACTAAAATTATAATTTAATCATTAGGATATATATATATATAAAATATCTAAATGTAAGAAAAGACTTTCATATTAGGACGGATTGACCCCGATAAAAAATACGTTTTTTTTCAAAAATCCGAAACGAACAACAGGAGTTTAATGTAAGCGCCATGAACTGTTTCCTGATATAATTATACAACAATATACGAAAAACTAAGCCAAGGAAATTCTAAACTTACGACTACCTCAAATGCGCTTCGAAGCTTAAAAAAGCTTATAAAGGCAACCCCACAAAAGAGCTTTCAACGTCTCCAAAGATAAACAAACTACAACAGATCTCTTTTGAAAAAACTGAAATAGCGCCATGTCCGCTATTTTTTATTATATTATAGAAAAGTGGTCGGCTACGTATAACCTGCGGGCCAATGGGTGTCTCGCCATCACGATTTGGGTAACCAACAACCGTATGTTTTTAAAAAGTACTTTTTCTATAGATAGCACTATTTCAAGAAAAGAAAGGTACATAGTTTATAGGGAGGTGAAAGCCGCTGAATCTCATGTTCCATTGGTGCTAGGGATTGATCGAAAGTCATGTTAGCCCATCCACGATGTTCAACCAGAGAAAGCTTTAGGTTTTTCGATGAATTCCGATCGTGAAAATCGCTAGAATAGAACAACCAATGGAGAGATCGCCTTCATAGGATAACAAGTCCCGAATATTCTTTCATTCTCCATTTAACAATCGAATCAGACTTTGAAGCAGACACAAAGGCTTTCCATTTGGAAGAAAACAAAATAACGCCAGTGACAAAACGTTGAAAGATTGCTCTCGAATAGACAACAATATGGCGGCCACTCGGAGGAAAAAAAACGGGATGGACTCTGTTCTTCTCCATTTGTTTTCTATTTTATTTTCGCCGCATTTATCCCTTAGCCACGTTGACGTGCGTGACTCGAATACACCAGATGACAGATGAATCTCGAGATGCAGCCTTCCTAGGCCCCGCGGGCACGCGAGGTCGACAGGATGTGGGCAAGACAGAAAGAGAGATAGAGATGAAGAGAGTGAGAGAGAGAGAGAGAGAAAAAGGAGGCGAAAATGAAAGGATGAGATAAAAAAGCGAAAAAGCTAGATAAGGAAAAAAATGAAACGTTAAGGGAAAGGGTTTGAGGGAAATGTAAGCGGCGCAAAATGTTACCTTAGCGTTGGGAATTGCGTGATTGGAATTTGAAAAAAATGTTTATTCGCGAAAGGCGCAGATGGCGCTGCACGCCTTTTCGCATGAGTGCCAAGGTCACGTGTTACACCGCTCCTCCTTTATCCCCTAGGCAACGTCGCTACAGAAGAAAACCTCCGATTGGAAATTCAAAAAGAGGGGAGGAGAGAAATCGCAACCAGGACCAAGATTAAATCATTTTTTCCTAAACGGATTAAACGATCCAATCTCCATTTTCTCCGGAAATCGGTAGGAACGAGCCTTTTCGCTGTTATAGACTTTCTTTGTCGGATCAGCTTTTTAAATGATTATGATAATATTGATTTTTAAAAATTTACATGAACGTCTCGCCAGGGCACGAATGATTCAGCGATATCGCGCCGTTTATTATTCTAAATAACTCTTCATGTCTTTCCACATATAAAGATTTTTTTCGTTCATAATACCGATACATATTTTCTTTAAATTTCCATCTCTGAGGAGTAAAAAATTCAGCTCCAGTTCTTAATAAATGCATTTATTCGGCAAGTGTAATTTCATTAGAATGGATATATTTTCAAATTATCTTTTTAAAAATGGAGAAAAATCCAACACATCTGCAATATTTCTATAAATAAAACGAACTGTTTTTTTTTCAAGGAAAATACTGACAGCAGTTATGTTCTACACTTGCATTTTAAGATATGATTTTACAGATAAAAATACCAAATCGCCAGTGGGGCAAATTCCAAAAAGGAGAAAGTTAAAAGAAATGTTTTAGATACTTAAAAACTTATATGGTTATCGGGTCAAGTTCTGAAATTTTTAAATTTTAAAATATTTATTAGAGGCATAGTAAACAAAATGTCAGAGAACTTCAAACCATTGCATAAGAACTCGAATAACGCGAAATAACGATTATTTAGAAAAATAAAAATACCATTCTGTGGAAACTGGTTTATAGAAATTCAAATGTAAGTGTAGTTTTGACGTGTTTTAAAAAAATACCATTAATTTTATTTTTTAAGATCGGTTGTTTGTCGATTTGCCGATTCCCTTTTTGGTTTTATGGCGATGTAAAAATTATAAGATCCGAGAAAGCTGCAGGATGCAACTCTGACGAGGCCGATTCAGCTCTTGCGTGAAAACAATCATGATACTATATCATTCCTTATTTAAAATGGGCGAAATATATCGCAGTAACCGTTGAAAGAGATTACGTATCGTATAAAAGTTATCCCTGGTCGGGTTTTTTACCGACGACTAGACAGGTCAGATCAAACCACGCGCGACATTACCGGTAAAGAAAAATTTATAAGAAGCTGACCTGCTGAAAATAAATGCGACTCGTAAAGAAGGAATGAAATGACATTATCGTTCGAAACCAAGAGAAAATATACTTTTTTCTCCAAAACCGTGTTTGAGCTCGATGTTCGCTAGAAATAGGGCGGGCAGTCACGCCATACACTCAGATAACGACGGAAACTCAGAAAACGCACCTGCGAACACTATTGTCTCGCGTAGCCTTCTGAAATAGAAATGGAACAAATGCAGCAATTTCAAGAAAAGTAAACTGTCCTCCTTTCGAAACGTTTCTATTCCATCCCATTCCCGGGTTGAATTTTCCCTGGAACAAATTAAATCGCTTTAAGAGCTATTTCCGAATAACTATTTACTAATAATAAACGCGAACGTTTGGCTTTATAAAAAAGCTGAACTTTTCATATAAACGTGTTTTTTCACCAGGAATTGTGCCTATGATCTCTCTTTTTTACCTATTCGAATCTGAAAAGCGCTTGATCATATCAATGTGGCACTCTGCAAAATACTGTTACTAGGGATTCTGATTCCCGACCTTTTTTTATTTCCTGGGACTCGAGACGTACTTTCTGAAAATCTCGGAAATTCCCGGAACTCGAGAAATTTAATGAGTTGAACTGCTACATAAGCACATTCGTCTTTTTTTGCAAAGAAGCTTCTCAAAAATGCAAAATCGTTGAATCGTGCATCGGTCTGTTCCGAACTTTAGTAACAATATTCCCTGCTATAGAAAAATAAATAAAATTTGTTTCGGCAGTGATTACACTATTCGGTTTTATTATTTTTAACGTGCTTCCATACTTCAGTGATAGCTGTCCATTTTAAGCTGAAATGTTTTATTCAAATAATTAAATAAACCAATATAAATCATAACAAACCTCACTTTGGTAGACTTTTCAAACTGAAAATTCACTTTAAAGTGATTCATACGTATAAATTAAATGTGAAGATATCTGCAAACATGGGGATTTTCCACAGAACTCAAATTATATATAACACCAGAATTTATATAAACGCACAAATAAAATATTCCCTGCGCAGCGAACGTTCCGTTATTAAAAACAGCTACTAAATCTGCTACTAATCTAACAAAGCATTTGTACATCTAAAACAGAGGTAGATATATTACCATCATTTTTTCGTACAACTACGTTTGGTGCGGATGATAACAGCGACAGATGTGTTGAACTAACGCGAATAGGACGTCGTATTGCTGTTTACAGTTTGCACTTGTGTTATTTGGTACGGCATTATTTTCTAGTTGTGTTGATACTTGGCCAAGTATATTTTGGAAATTTAAAATCAACACAATTAGAAAATAATGCCGTACAAAATATATAACACAAAATATAATCCATAATATATAAAATATAAATATATAGGATTTCATCATTAGTAAAGCGTCTAATATTTGACTAATAAGGGATACCGAAGACAGCATTAGATACGCGCAATACATTTCTTCTGCAGGGTTACGCAGTGTCACTTCATAACGAGAATGCAGTTAGTAGTAGTAACAAAATTGTTGCATTTCAAGTTCAAGATTTCATATCAAAGCATTTTTTGTTTAAATGCGTTAGATCACGAATACTTCCTACTTTAAATAAAGTCTCGATGTCTACAATGAAAATTTCCCGGAACTCGAGATAAGAAAAATTCTTCGATTTCCCGGGAAATTTTTCTCAAGAATTCTCGGACCAGAATCCTTAAATGTTATCTTATTTTTCGCAGAAAATCCAGATACAATATGAATAAAAAATGCGCTCTGATTAAACTATATATCACAGCAGCAAATAAATTTAACCTATGGTATAAAAAATGACGCCAAGTTAACATCCGAGATGCCACTTTCTTGAGAAGATATTTAGAAGAATAAAAACCTTTCTAGTCTACCAGGTAGTAGTAGTTACTCGTTTTCACGAAATACAATAAAATTATTAGTTACTATAAACAACTATATTACTATAAGTATTACCTATAAAAATTTATTTATAAAAATGTTTTTTATATCGTCACTTATTTTTAATAAAGCTAAAAATTTTGTTAGCCCTGAATTTTAATTATATGACAGCACTATCTCTTGAGTGACCCGCCACTTAAAAATGTTGCATGAACTTGCGCAATAGCAAATAACGTTCTACGAGCATTTAATCACATAGAAATAAAGAAAAAAAATCTCCTCTAGAGATGGGATTCTAAACACGAGTTTTTAACTACTCTCCCTTTCTTGTTACCAAGGTCGACCGATGCGGAAAACTCGGTGAAAAAAATGACGGATATGGTAAAAAGCGACGGCGACAGCAAACGAAGAAGTAAAAACGCGTCCTTAATTAAAGTTTCAAACATTTCGATGACGGAAGATTTAACGTCCGCAACGGCTTCAGGGACCTTCAACGGATACGCGTCGCGCCATGGATTAAACGAGGAAAGCCAGACCTTTATCGGTGAGACACACTGCATTAACCAGGAAAAAAAACGACCCGTGAAAAGCAACAGAAGCGGTAGCTCAAACGTGTTCACGACGGAGTTGAAGGTGTCGCGGCGAAGGACATCCATTCTTTTACTTCCTTTAACAGAGTGGAGGAAAGGGTAAAAAGCCAGGCCCGACCATGTACACACATCCATCCTCAAGTCGTCCCATTCCAAATATTTCGTTCCGCTTCATTTGGCGAGAACTTTCCATTATCTCTACCTACTCTCTCTCCATCTCCAATTTCTCTTGCCCCCCCCCCCCTCTCTCTCTCTCCCTCTCTCTCCCTCTCTCTGTCTTGTTCTCACTCTTCCTTCTCCCTGCCTCTATCCGTCTTGCCCAAAACTCTTTCTCCACCTATCCCTTCACCCCCCTATCTATTCCTCTCTCGCCAGTTTTCTCTCCCTGTTTATCTCTTTCTTTCTTCCACTCTCTCCATTCCCCTTTAACCTCCCCTTTCTCTTCTCCTATCTCTACCTCCCTCCCCCTCTCTCTCTCTCTCTTTTCTACATTAACATATATTTTGTATACCATATCTCTTTCCAACAGCAATCATTATTGTATTTCTACTATCTAGGGTTTTCGCAGGTTTTTTCCACCCCCCTTCTCTTCATGGGTGCTTACCTGCGTGGTGTTTTACTTGGTTGGCCATGCCTGGCTCTACCTGGGTTTTTACCACAAATATCATATCTTTCTTAGAAACCTCTGTAATGTGTAATGTGATATTTATTGTTCTGTTCTTGTTGTATTTATCTGACGCGCCTTTTATTGCTCTAGTTCTGTTTGTATATATATTTATATTTATGCATGTTATTATTTTGTAATCAATAACGTAGGGTTAAATGGAAGAGGGGACATTATGGTCTCAATTTCGCCCTGAAAATAAAGCCACTTATCTATCTATCTTTTTGCGTCCTCTCCCTTTAAACCTACTCTCTTATTCCCCTTGCCTCTATTTCTACCTTCTCTATGTCTCCCTCCCTTTATCCCTTCCTCCTCCCTCTCTCCCTCCATCTTTTTAGGCGCGTTTCGCTTACAGCGTGAGCGCCTATTGTCGTCGGTCGGTCCGTCCGTCCGTCCATCCGCATGTTCGTTCTCGGCTTCTACGGAACGAATTTTCATGAAATTCGATATTAAGGACTTTCAATCAAATATAATAAGAAAATCGCAAAAATTAATCACGTACGCCATCAGGGGTACCACTTTACTGGGGACAAAAAATTAAATTTTCGTCATATCTCGTTAAGTATTGCTCACATCAAAATATTTTTCAAATAAATGTTGTAGAACTGGTAAAGAAGAGTATTTTCTTTCCTATACATTTTTATCATAGGAGTAGCCGTTATCGAGAAAATCAAACAAGAATGTCTTATATCGAGTTGAACTTAAAAAATTTCTTGCATGGTTATTTCATTGTTGCTAACATAATCTCCCAAACAAACGTTTAATTTCCTTACGTGTGCATGTAATATTATTAAATAGGAAGAAAATGGATTATTTATGATGAAGGAAAGAACTTTAAAACGCTATTTCCCTTACGTACAGGTATATAATTGCTTTCTAATACTCCATTGCACGAAACGCGCCCATTTGTGATACGTTGTACACTTTCCAAACTTTTTTCTCTCTCCTCTCTGCCATCCTTCCCTCGTCACCTTTGAGTAATACCACAAGGGCAGAGGAAGTGGGATAGGGGCCGAAGGAGAGGGGTATATGGCCGAGGGAGAGAGTACGAGGCCGAGTAGAGGGGTACGGGACTGGACGTTGGCCGAGCGTAAAAGGTCCCTTTCTCCTGGAAGATTGAATTGCTAATTCTGAGGGACTCCCTCCCACCTCCCCGCATTTCCTTCCCCCTGCACTAAACTAGTGTCCACCTTGCCTTTACCCATCCCATCTCAAGTCTCGTTTCCCTAATAGATGACCGAAACTCTCTCTCTCTTTCTCTCTCTCTCTCTCTCCTTCTCCTGGTCAGGACAAATCTCCGGTCCCTTTCGGGTCAGAATGTCTGCTTTCCGCTGCATCACCTTCCAAACTCTCCGGCACTCTTCTTTCAACCAATTTACGAGCAAATTTTTCCGGGCGGTACGTTCTCACAGCGCAGCTGTTCTGCGCACGATTGGACACTGGAAGTGTTTCACGTAATTAAATAAAGCCATGGACGATTTAGCGTAATTCACAAGTTTTTGTTGACAAATACAACGAAAAGTACAATAAACTCGGAGAATGTTTTTCGAAAAGCTAATAGTTTATTTAAGGAGCAAGTACTTCGCTGCAGATGCGTGTAATTTATCGCGCTAACAAAATATGTATAAAAACTGTAAAAAAATTCATAAAATTACGAACGCGATATTTAAAATCTACAATAAAATCATCAAAATAATATTCTCAGGTAATACTTTGTGGAATGGTGGCACTGTGAGCATTGACGTTCTCAATTTTCATTTTTATTGAAAGTGAATAGTGAATCACGATCGAGGTTTCGCTTTGTTTAAAGCATATAATTCCATAACCCATGCTAATAATTATAATTCTGTATTACCGCTCTAATTGAAGTTAAATTACAATAATAAATTATCATAATAAGTTATCTCGTCTCAAAATTGGATTGCAACTGAAAGCAGTGTAGAAAATTAAAGACAATTGACTATAATAATACATCATTTGCGACTATCCTTGTGAATTCCATTGTGAAATTCATTCTACTCCGCAATCACAAAGAATAAAGTCGCGAAATTCAGATGATAATAGGTAGCTTAAGTAACTTTCATCAAAATTAAAATTAGCGTCCCTTAATTCCGCTTTAAATATTCGAATGATTCAAGCAAGAGAGATGCATAACGATGGCGCTTAAATCGAAATAACCCTTTCCATTTTTAAATTTATCAGCGTACGAGCGTTTTATTTCTTCTAAAACTTATGTTTGCTGAAAAAATCTGCGTGGGTTCCAAAAATCATCTCGTTCCCATGCCAACGGGAGTGGTTTAAATTAATGGGACTTCAGATTTTTTTTATGCATTGGTCTCCCTCATCAGATGGGACTGGTTGGGTTTTTTCCTGCATATCAATTGACTTCTTGTAAATAACCATTAATCATCGCCTGTTTATTCTCTCCTTCCGCTGTAATTTAAAAATTTCTTGTCGCTACTCCACCACTCAAACGGAGAGCTCGTCGAGATTCTTAATCGAGCTCATATTTATTTTTTCAAAACAAATTTTGCAAATATTTTATCAGCGGAAAACTGCCGGAATAAACAAACAATGATAGACGGCTTTTAATTAAATTGCGGGAATTTTTGTGGGAAGAGGTGTTTTAAATTTCGACTCGTAAGAATTTATAAGAATCGTTCGTTCTCTTCGAAGAGTAAATAAAATTTGGATTAAGTTAGCCCACTAATATAGGCAAACCTGATCTTGACAACAAATATCCTTTTCGGATGATGGCTGAAGTATTTTAAAACAAGCTAAGAACTTCGTATCGTCATCAGGTAGTAGATTTCAATTTATTACGATCTATGAGCGAATCGCCACTGATTACGGCTGCTTTGTAACTGAAATGCGCATCTATTTCTCATAGAATTTACTATATAGCTGTAAGAGATACCCCACTGTGTCAATTAAACTAAAAATAAAATCAAAAAACAAGATATTCACATTTACATCTTGGCTGCTAATGAGGCATTAGAGCAGAATGAATGCTGCTAAATTTTCCGGGTAGAAACTAATTGGCACATATCCAAATGGCGGCAGTTATTTTATTTTTACTTCCTTGGTCACTTCTCATTTCGCGCTAATTAATGGGATCGGAGTCGCGCAGAATGCGTCAGATCTGAACGGTAACGTATTTAAATTGAAGCAAAATAAGCCGCGAGAAGAATCTTGAGGAATCCGGAGAGGTAAAAAATAAAGAGAAAAGAAGAGAGCGCGCGGGAGAATGAAAGGTCTTGGAAAGAATAAAAAATATAAATGAAACATTTAATTGTAAATATTAATATGACTGATACAAGTGGCTGCGTGTTTGCTTCTCTTGGTAAAAAAGACATCGCGCCAATACTTTTGCAATAATCCTTTGGTGGGTTGGCCCGTGTACCTAAAAAGATTTCTTTTAAGCGGCGAAAGTGTGAATTTCTTAGTATTCTTAGAAGAAAGTATCGATAAACGCGATTCCTTCGGTAACTAATTCGACATATTACGTTCTGTTATCGCACTAAGGGATCATTCATATGATACGTACCACCAATAAACATAAATATACATCCATACATATACATATGTATGGATGAAATTAAATATCTTGGTGTAATCATTGATAGTCATTTAAATTTCAAAAGTTATCTTGCTTACATAATTTAAAAAACCGGAAGTAAAATTGGTTATTTGGCAAGAGTTGGTAAATATTTAAGTTGCTGGACAAAAATTCTTATATATAAAACGATTATCTCCCCTCATTTTGAATACTGTTGATCTATTTTTTTCAATGCCAGTAACGAAAATTTAAACAAATTGAAAAAACTACAGAACAGAGCTATGAGAGTTATACTTAAATGCGACAAAATTAACTTCTGTTAAAGGTATGTTAAAGTCGCTTCAGTGTTTATCAATGAGAAAAGGAATTTTTTTAAATGTGTTAATTTTAGTTCATAAAATTGTTTATAAAGAGTGCCAGATTATTTATGTAAAAATTTATTCCTAAATAATGATGTACATAATTGCAATACACGTAATGCAGAGGACATACACATGGATACACTAAAAAATGAATTCTATAAAAAGTCTAAAATGGTAAATAGCTTTAAACTATTTAATAAACTCCCAAAACATATTAAATGCATGGAGAATGGAAGAAATTTTAGAAGGAAGTCTGTTGAAATAATAAAACATATGTAGATAATTAAAATCAGTTTATTTTGTTGATATTAACAATTTTTACATGTATTTTGTTGATATGAAAATTTTATACGTATTTTTTATGTATTTTTGTATTTAATGTTTTTTTCTGTGTATTTTCGGAGAAATATAATTATTAGATTTTTTTCTAAATAAAACTTACTTACGCACCTTTATATTAGACCACACTGCTGCCGGACTTGATTCGTAATTAGGAGCAATATCATCGGTTCGCTCAAGGGCGAACATCTAATAAACATCGCCTTGCCTCTTTTGTTTAATGAAAGAAGCTCCGAGACACGACAGAAATGGAGGGGAAGAGTGAAATACTGAGAGGAGCGTGGAGTTTTTTTTTCCGCTAATGGAACTGGAACTGAGGAGCAGGAACGCTATATATGGACACGGCGAGATTTTTGCGTGTTTCCACATTTGGGTACGAAGTCATTCTGGGCGGGTTACCTGCCTCTTACGGGGGGGCGAAAGAGAAAACCCTTCCGTATCGAGCGGAGGCGGACGAAGAAGGATAGAGGGGAGGGCGGGGAAGGAAGGCAGAGAGAGTTAGAAAGGAAGAAAGAGAATGAAGAAAGGAAGATAGAAACTCATAGCGAGAAAGATACATGTCTTTATTTATACAGAGAGATTTATATCGAGTGAGGAAATACGAGAATGTTGAAAATACTATAAGAGAGAGAGAATTATTAGGTGTAACGATACAAAAAAGTTTTAAGAAAAACGAAAAAATACGAGGATGGGAACAGTACATAAGTAATGTGAAAGATAAGGGCAGTGGCGAAAAAATATATACCAAAAAAATTATAATCTAGAGAGATAGAACAACAAAAGAGCAGGTGATGCAAAATAATGAGAAATTAGGAGAAGATATTGGCAAAAAAAATTGAAGCTAAGGATGAAATGAAAGGTGGTGAAATTTAAAGGGAGGTAACGAAAAATTAGTTAAAATGAAAATATGAGACGCAGGAGAGAGAGTGACGAATAAAAAATTGAAGAAGTCAATAACAAAGGAAAGAGGTGGAATAAACTGCAAGAGTATACATGTCGAAAAAGATTACCATAATAATTTTTTTAAATCTGATTTGTCCAACTCATGACTTTCTCCATACAGAGCAATGAATATGATTGCTCTCGACGTCAGCGTTCTCAGAAATCAGCGATTACACTCGAGAATAACTTTAAAATATTTTCAAAAGTCTTTCTTTAAAAGAAAACAATAAGTAAATTAATGTGTTAGCTGTTTCTATGGATAACAAAATATCTATGAGTAATAAATATCACCCTTGGAGGCGTACGCACCGCTATCCACAATTAGAAAGTTTTATCAAGCCGCGGAAACAATGGCATAACTTACTTCGTGTTATTAGGAAATAAAAATTTTAAATGAGGATATTGACTATGTGGAAAAATAATCTGATATGGCCAACACATGACATTCTCCATATTTGGGGTATAGATATTAAAATTATTATGAATAGCATTATAAGGCAAAATTATTATTTCGTATCGTAAAAGAATACAGTCGTCCTTATTGCCGTAAATAAGGTATATTTTGAATATGATTACAGAATTCACCGCTACATGGTTGTGGCGCTGTATACTGGAAATTAAGAAAAATATCTCCGAAATGGATGGTTCTATGAAAATTTGTTTCATACAGAACTTGGAAGAAATATTATTCTCTACAACTTTGGTCCTCACGAAGATTACCAATAAACGACGTTTTTAAGGAGATATTTGACGGAAACAGAAAAAACCGACTATTTATAAATAATTCCTAAAAAATAACTGCTATGGAAAATTGTTTCAAATGAAAGTTGTAGGAAATTACATTCTCTATAACATTTATATAGAATTATATATACAATAATGATGTTTTAACGGAGAGATATCGCAAAAACCGAATCGGGTTTCGAATAAACCTTGACTTCCGGTTAACCGGTATTGTCCAAAAACTAATCAGTTCTTTTGAGTTAGAGCGCCCACAATCACATACATCCACACAGACATACACACAGACATCATTCCGAAAATAGTCTAAACGTGTTCTAGAGACCTCAAAACGTGTATTTCCGTTGAAAACTCGAAGTCGATATTTTTGTGATCACAATACTTTCCCTGTACTACGTATGGAGAAATTAAAAAAACAACACGCATAAGCATCAACTTCCGGTCGACCTATATTGTCGAAAAACTAATCAACCCTTTCCCCTATTATGAAAATATTATATTTAAAATTTGGTGCTGAAAAGACAAATACTTTTTGAGTTAGAGCGCCCACAAAATTCCTATCACATACACACACAGACATCATCGAGAAAATAGTCAAAAACATGTTCTAGGGACCTTCCGTAGAAATCTCGAATTCGATTTATTTCATCAATACAATACTTTCCCCTATACGTATACGGAGAAAACAAAAATTGAAAATAACGAAGCAGATGTGACAGAGCTGAGTTGGCAGAAGAAAAAAATTTTTAGACCTATGTGAAATAAATTGTGACGATTTTTTCAACAAAGATTTAAATATGCTAACCCTCTTCTGCTCAAATTATTTGGTTTTCGAAAAGAAAACTTGAAATTAACTTTTTATCTTAAAGTAATTTACTCATCTCTATATTTTGAAAGTTCATTCGTCATCCTTAATGAATTGGCATTTATGGAATACTAACCTAAGGCCAGCCATAATAGATATGCTCAAGGAAAAGAAATCATTTAGCATAGTTATTCTCTTTTAATTAAAGTCAACATTGGGTAGGTGAGGACGTTCTCGTGCACGCTGCCACTGCCGCAGGAAAGGTGAGTCAAACATCGAAGTACGCCTCGTACCACGTCCTATTATTTCCCCTTAGAAAAAAACAATGCTAAGCAATTTGTACAGTATTTACACGCATTTCATTTTCCTATCTTAAATTTTACGTTGTTCGGTGTGGAATCCAATAATATTTTTTCTCCCTAATACGTAAGCAAATACAACCAGAAAATCAAACGAAAAGAACTTTTTTGCTGGACAACGAAACATAAATAGATAAAATATACATCTACCTTTAGACAGTCTCACTAAATCGGTTCGTCTAATTTTCCTGAGACGTTCTACAGTAACTAAATTCATTTTTTTTTTAATCCCCCCGTATCCTAGTAACGATTCATCACTCAACATCTTGTACAATAAGAAGGTCGGCGCCGGAATCTCGGGCCAACTCGAACATCTGTTCGTACTGCGTACATAAAACGCCTTTGGATTAATGAAGAGGGAGAAAAAATTACTCCCGTCGACGACAAATGCGCTTGCGGTGGCGGGCGGGGTGGGCGAGCCATAAGGGATAAACCAACTGCCGTGGGTTGTGAAATAGATGGCTACGCGAGGATGGATGACACGGGAGGCAGACCTCTCACACGCCCGCTCTCATCTCAAAACATTTTCCTTTCCTTCATCCCGTGCTCCCACGCAATGATAAGGCAACCACGCCCTGGTTATCGGGAAAGTTTTCTTTTTTTGTTAATGACAAAATGTCTCTGCATCCTGGCGCATTACCAAAGAGATATGGCACCGAAAATCTTCCTTCCTAGTGCAAGTTTTAGATCTTTATGGAAGATAGCGTTATGCATTCTGTTGAAGTCCTTTATAATGAATGCTTCCTCAGCGAGTACGAATTTACGGTACCTCGTAAAAGTATGGGTACACGTCTTTGGGCCACGACGAGAACTTCTATGTCTAAAAATTATACATTCAGTTGTGCCACATATGCGGTACATATTTTCTTGGTGAATATTTTTCTCGATTTATTATAGTAAACGATGTCTCCTTTTCCTTGAGTTAGGGACAACATACTATTATTCGCGCGTTACTGTAATTTATTCTGGCATATAATTTAAGGAAAAAGTGAGATGTTTTTTAAAGATAATTAAAAAGCTGAAAAATATTCTTCTTCGATTTTCTTTTTTCGTCCGCAGAATGACTGTGATTATTAACTTTGTAAAATCCGTTTTACATTCTGCCTTAATTATTTTTAATTCAAAACACTATATCTATTCCTCTCAAATCCTAATATTCCTAATTTATTTAAATTATTGAAATATTCTATCTATGAATATTTCCTAAAATTCCCAATAAAAAATATAGATCGAGTGGAACAAAAATAATTATAAACATGTGAATAATTTTCCCCATTTACTTTTACCCGATGCGGTAGTTCATTAACCTGCTTCCATACTATATTCTTTCCTCTTCCTTGAGTATATTCAACCGTACTCTAAAAAGAAATCTACGTCGACATCCCCCCTCCCTCTAACCTTTTCCACGTAACCCTCCCACGGCCTCCCATGCTCCTCCCCTCTCCCAAATCTCGTCTCGTCCCTTCCCTTCCCTCTCTTTATCCCGCCCCTCCAACCAAACCCTCAATCCCCTTACTTGAAGAACATCCCTCATCCGCCATGCTAGGTCCAACCGCGCCCATAGGATTGACCCGCGGGCAAGACGAAGCCCGCTTCACCCCGTGGGAAAGGGGTGCCGCCTATTTCTCGCCCAATCAAAAAGACAATGATAACAGATAGGAAACAAAGGAAGAGAGAGAGTGTGTGTGTGTCTTATCGGCTTCGAGTAAACTACCAGGGTATATACACCAGCATGAATCGTTTATCGCCTTTTTTTATGGGATGTAATTTTATTTATCTCGTACAGGATCGATTGTCGGAGCGCGTATTCAATGAATTAAGAAAACTCTCGATGCTTCTCAGGAATTGAATTTAAATGAAAGGAAAAGCAACCGACGAAAAAAAAATTCGTCTACTGTATCAATGCAAATGAAAAATTATAATCGCGTATCATTGACAAAAACTAGCCAAAGAAATAGTGGTTTAATTTTTTCGGAGCAATGGTGGTTTTAAGGCGTTTGTTCATTATTATTCTTCATTTTCAGATTTTTTATTAAGCCAATAAAATCATATATTCCAAAATTTAAAATCATATATTCCAGAACTAGGTACATAAAGATACCAACTTTTGCCTAAGTATAGCGTTTAATTTTATTTGATAAATTAGCAACACGATCAGGCATTCCTCAAATTCTGGGAGGAAGATAACTCTGATTCGCCTGCATTCTCTAATAATCGTAATCCCTTTGGCTTTTAAGCCATCCATTACTGTTATAAAAAATATGTTACTTTCCATTTTAGAATAATATTTTCAAGCCTCGCCCCATTACAATAATAAAGGATCATTGCAATTTCTTTTTCAAATGAATTTATTTACATTTATATGACTACCAAGATCATCTACATCTATAATATATAGCTGCTTCTTAGATAAATTACGAGGCTTTTAATGCGAATCAGATGCTTATATTATAATGCCATTCATATCAAACTAGGACCAATGTAAGAAATCCGATATTGTAATAATCCCCATTGTTGGGGCTGTTTTTCCCCATACGAGGATAAAAATTATGAGGCAGTCCCATATGAGATACAGACTTGAAATTTGGCACGATTAGAAGTTTTCTGTTAAAATAGATGGATAAAATCCGATATTATAAGAAATCCAATTTTTTGTGGCTGTTTTGCCTCATTTTTACCCCGTACGAGACTTGAAATCTGGCAAGACAATAGATTTATGTCAAAACTTATGGAAAAAATCCAATATTATAAAACTTCCAATTTTTAAGGGGCCGTTTTGCCCCATTATTGCTCCACACGAGAATAGAAATTATAATGTACTTCCAGATGAGCTGGAGGCCTGAAATTTGGCAAGACTAGATTTTTTGTCACAACCTATGGAAAAAATTCGATATTATGAGAATTCCAATTTTTGGGGCTGTTTTGCCTCATTATTGCCCCATACGAGGGTAAAAATTGTAAGGCACTTCCAGATGAGTTACAGCAGTGTTTCTCAACCTTTTTTTGTCTGCGTCACCCTATTTTCAGTTCATTTAGTTATGCGTCACCCCGTTTACAGTTCCATTACCCTCAATTCACCTTTAAAGAAAAATTGGACTTTCCCTACTATATACATAAAGATAAAATTCTGGCATTTATATAAGCACGCGTGTTTATTCTCCTGGTTTTATTTGTTTATAAGCCATACTATGATACGCTGTGAATTTATCAAATATTCGCGTCACCCCTCAATAACCGTCGCGTCACCCTGGGGTGTCATGTCACCCCGGTTGAGAAACACTGAGATAGCGACTTGAAATTTGGAACTATTATAGGATTTCGGTCATAACAATTGGGAAAACTCCGATATCCTTAAAATTCTAATTCTTAGGTGTTGTTTTTTTCATTATAATTGAAAGTAGGGTGAAATGGTTGCAGAATGAAAGAACCGTCTACTAGTATAGTAAACATCTACACATTTTCCAGTAGATCTCACAAACATACGTACATTTTGGTACCACAAAAACTAATTTGAGGCTAAAACATGCTCCCACGATGTAAATTCAGATTCTCCGCTAAGAAAATTCCCACTTAAGAAAGCTCCGAAACGGTACAACAAAAGAAAACACGCCATCATTAAAAACCGCAAACAAATACCCCCCTCCGCTCTTACGAAACGGAAAATTTTGGGAGACCATCTTTGAAAAAAGAAAACGAAAGAACTCGAGGGCCAACAGACGAAAACTTTCGCCAAACCCGAAAGAGAGAGAAATACGGAGGAGCAAACAAAACAAAAGAACGCCGATTCGCGCGGTGAGTCAGCAGAGGAGGAGAAAGACTTCGAGAGCCATAGAGAGAGAGAGAGAGAATAAAAAGACCGTTTGAGGATCTGGGAAACAGATATACCCGCAAAGATACTCCTCTAGCATCCTTACTCCATAAGACATTCCGAATAAAGAGAGAAAGTAAAGACGGAGCATGGGTCGAGGGCGGAGATTTTTGGGCCTCTTAATGGCGCTTTTGGGCGATCTCGGGCAAAAAACAGTGGAGCAGCGATGTGCGATAGAACTCCGAGAGAGCTTCGAGTCAGAACAGAAAATGGACCGCGCCCTCCTCCGCCGTGTTCGCCGTACGTCCGATTCACCCAAAAGAAGCACGCACTGCCCTTTTGTGTGTTTTTTTTTGTTTTCTCGAAAGACAAGAAGAAATGCCCCTTCGCTTTCGCAGTACTCCTTTTATGCTCCCGAGATAAAAGACCATCTGATGTGCGGAAGTCTTTTTAAAGCCGTTTTCCCTTTGTATTCTTGAAGATGGAGGCTTATCAACATTCCGGAAATGTCGGATCGTTGATATCCAAGAAAAACGGATCCGGCGAAATCCTATCCGCCGAGACGTGATCTGTCTCATAAAATGCTAAGGAAGAGAGATGCGCGATAAAGAGAGAAAATTATAATAGAAGCGTTTGGGCATCCTGATTCTAGAGTCGAAAAATATCTTGATATCAGCTAAATAACAAGGGTAACATCCAACGACTCAAACGGTTCTGTTCACTGAAACTTATCTGCGATTTTAAGTGGGCTATACGAATAAACGAAAAAATTCCATTCATATTTTATATTAAAGCCATAATGACATTAAATCTGCAGTCATTTTTAAGAGTACCGCTATAATCTGCGATACAATTCTTATAAAAATCACAGGAAATGATGCTCAAAACTTTTCCAAGCATTGCAATGCATACAAAAGTGAAAGCAATGGATATTTCTTATGAATAAATTAGGTTAATCAATCGGAAAATATCTCATGTGTTGTTCTCTGAATTTTAAATCCTTATACAGACTATATAATTAGGAGGCCACGTCCTCTGCTCGCTTCATTCACCATTCTCCAACCCCGCTCTCTCTCTCTCTCTCTCTCTACTCGCTCCAGCCTCACTCGTCCATTCTGGTCTCGTCTACCTTTACTTTTTCATTTATCTCACTAAGTTCACCTACTCTAATCAGCCTCTAAAAGCGTCATGTATGCTTTGAAATAAAAGAACTGGCATATTCAAGTTTTTAGGATGAAATTTGGGTTAACATAGATTTTTATTGGAGTGGAGGCAGTGTCTAACGAAACTCTCTTTTGTACGCTTTCAGCGGCTTGAAGCATAGAATGCAAATGTACTATATTTGGGTAAAATTCAGCTCACAAACAGCATTTCTCTCTTCTGAATTTTAGCGCGTCAAAGTTTGCAAGTTATAGTCATGATTTTATGCTAATCTTGATTAATTATATCATAACGCTACTGATGATCGTTAATTGATTCTCCCAGCTCATTTGCCACACATAGTCAACTCACGATGAATTCAACCCTACCATTTGGCTAAAGTAATCGTCGTTATTCTCCATTTATTTTTAAAACGTCCCCATTGTGTTCCTTTTCTTATAACTTTTTCTATGTATTCACGAACGCATGGGTTCCTTTATGAGATCACATCTTCAACAATGTTTAAAACGCAAAAGAGTAAATGATGATTTTGGTAATAATTTTAAGCAACCGTGATCTTTAAAAATAAAAATCTTCCATGGGATATATGTATTTATCTGATTTTATTAAAAAAATCCAAGGAGTTTGGCTCAACTTTGTGGTAAGTGACACTCATATTTCAGAGGAAAAGAATAATTTTGCTAACTTCCACAAATTTTCTCCTCCGTCAACCTACTATATAAAGAATAATTTTAATGGTGATCACTTTCCTCACCCGATGATGCTAGTTATTTAGCGAAACCGGTCGTGAAATAAAAAATTGTGGAATTTAACACTGAAATTATTCAAAAAGGATTTCCAATATATTTAACGATGCAGGGAAATATAAACCACAGCTTAGAGTATGCTTGTACTAAGAATATAAGAACTTTCTTTGAAGGCGATGTTTCTTATGTCTTCTTAGGTGGACTTTTAGTTTTCCACTATTATGCAAATATGAGTTTTTGGCCCCTTAAAGCATTTGTAAATTGTATTCAAAGTATTACGATTTTCTAATAACCACGGTAACTGCAAATATATATATTATACCAAAATATTCTATAAAAAAAATAATAAAAGGTAAGAGATTTACAATATTATACAATTCTTCGGGTGATGGAGTCCAACAACGAAGGGCTAAATTAACCCAATTCATAAATAAATATCTTCAAAAGGGAACTACAAAAAACATTCCCTCGGGTTCTATTCAATGTAGCCATATTCTTAGATATTTTAATTAGAATGTTTTAAAACTTTTTATTTTAAAATCCAAGAGCATTCCGTCTTTGAAGAATCCAAAGTTCGTAAACATTTTTGGATTAACCCACCTCTTAAAGGTTTTTCTTTCTCACTTCCAACCCGAAACGCTTGTATCCCTGCATTTGTCACGCAAACCCTGCTAAACCACCGAGACCGATCCCATTTTCGCGGGCGTCAAAAAGAAAAACCACCGGGAGACTTGAACGACCGCAAGGAAAAGCAAACATTCGCCATGCAGTCACGGCACAAACCCTCTTTAAATGTCACACCCATCTAACTTCCCTTCTTTAACTCCGCCCCTCTCAGAATAAAAAACCTCTCTTTCGGGAGCTTTTTTTGATGAATGGACCCGTACAGAAACCAAACGAGATTTGTGTTAATGCTGGCGGGAGGGAGCGGCGACCCGCTTTCAAGGAAACTTTGAGGTGAGAAATGGCGGGCAAAGCCGCGACAGAAATGGATGACGGGAAGTGGTCCTTGACACGCCTTAGACCTCGCAGTGCCTCGTTACCCTAAGCTGAGAAAAGGAACGAAATTTTTGTGGGGATTAAAAAGAATAATAATAATAACAAAGGCTGCGGTCAATTTTTTTCTCGCGGTCTCTGCGGGAGAGAAATGAAGAGAAAAGAAGGCAGACGGCGTGGGTGGGCGTAGGCGAAATAAGGGGAAAGAGATTCTGCGGTCGTGCGTATTTGGTGCACGCACTTGCGTGAGTTATTGGCTTCTCGAAGGCGTTGGTCGGCGTTGCTACGCACGTCATTCTTTATTTTTTTGTGTGCGGCTGCACATACGATATGCCTTGAAAAGCGAACCCTAAAAAGAAAGAGTAAAAGAAATAAAGGGCGGTTTTTCACCCAGACTCCGCCTATTGTCGATGCTTCCTCGAGTGCAGTTGCCAAACAAAGGAAATCTGGGGCGTCTTTTTTTGTGAGCCGCTTAAAAGAAAGTTTACCTTTCTATCCTTCTATGGCGCGGATCTAATCTATCTTCCTCCGCGTCGAAATGTCACAAGGCTCGGATTAGGCTGAGGGACTCTTATTCTCTCTAGGAGATCGCGTGTTCGAATCCTATTGCATAAACTCGGTGCTTTTTTTACATACGATATCCGCCTCTTTCGATTAGTTTCCCTCTTGGCAGAAATGTACCAGCAAATGAAAGCACAAATGAGGGCGTAAAAAAATAAACAGTCCTCTGCGCTGACTACAACGGGGTATTAAATCTACAATGAAAATATAAACATTTGTCAAAAATTATCCGTTCGTGTTTTAACGAAGATTTTCATAACTTTACATTTAAGTAAATAGCTCGATTAAAAAAAGACAGAATTCATTTGATTGTTTCTAGTACCACTCGTTGGTCCGGACTTATCTCAAGGTTTTATGATGATCATACACCTACAAATACACAATACTCGAAGGAAAGCCCACGTACGTACACACAGATGCATACATGCATGTAAATGTGCACATATACATAAACATAAGCATTCGCGTGTATATGCATACATTTACATGAAGAAGTGAGTGCTAACGTTTTTATACACTTAATCGAAACCCTTCCGATTAGTATTGCATACAAAATTGATGAAAATCACGGTTGACGATAATATTGATAATACGTTATAGACATATTCTATTGAGATTTAGTAAATATTCAACTATCCACTTCGGTGGAGAAATAATAGTCACAGATGAGATTAACTGCCTATATCAGGCAAACTTTATGCTACGCGCCAACCGTTATCAACCGGTCGAAAAGTGTAAGCTCGAAATTTATGTCAGGTCCATCCTTATAACACGACTACATTTCCCGGTTTAGCTCAAAGTGAAGCCAAAGTTTGGATCAAAATATCAAAGGAGTGGGTGGATTTTCCCGTAAGGAGCGGAAATAGGCCAGATTCCAATTGTGGATCCTGTGGTCAGTCAGGGCCCATTCCCTCGACTCCCATATATCCATGGCAATTTGCGGGACTCCACCCACCCTAACCTCCCCCGCACTCAAGATCCTACCTCCGCTATTTCAATTCCCCCATCCCCCCCCCCCCCATACCCCACCCCTTTTTCCTTACAGTCACACCACAACGCCACACCTCCACGCCCTTCGACCGCCATCACGCCTCCTATGGAAGGACAAGTTAACCACGCAACAGGTGGCCCATCGGTCTGACTGGAGTAATGCACGGTCCGTCTCGAATGCCTCTCCCGAAAGCCCTTCCGCTCACCTTCCCCCCTGACCTCTCTGCCATATTTCCCTCGAGTATTCTACATTCCTTTATTACTTTCCGTTCCCCGTCATTTTCCCTCGTCTCCCATCACCCTCGATCATATCACCGTCTCTCTCTCTCTCTCTCTATGCCTCGCTTTTTCTCCCGCTCACTTTCTTTCTTCGCTCATTCTTTCCATTCTTCCGTTCCTTTTCAGCGCTTTATTTTTCTAATCGCTTATTTCTTCACTTTGTCCGTCCGCGAGCAAAATTTTGAAGCAACGAGAAGAGCTGGATCTTTCGGGATAGTTTCGGCTCGTGACAAATATGAACGCTTTTGATTTTAGGGTCCGTCCGTTTGCCTTTTAACAGGATTTTAAGAAATCCCTCCTAAAATACCTGTACAGATCTGTTACTAAGGTAAAGGCTCGTTTTCATTACGTTGTTAGGACAATAAAAGTTTACTTTCGAAAATGGATTAAGATCACATTACAACTACTTAACTGCGGCAAGATATATTTAAGTAACTTTCGATTGATTTTGGTTTGAGCGATTTCGAATTGATAGCAAAATTCCATTATGATAATAATAAGAAACTTTATTCGTTCTTCTTTACAATAGCCCCGATCCGAAGATCGATGGTCAATTTTTTCTTATTTTAATTTGTAAAAGAACGAAAGTCTGCACGTAGAAATATAGCTTTTTAGGTGTTATCTTATGCGAAACAGAAATTATATCCTGGAATCCAGCACGGTCTATTTATCGTCATTGACTTTTAATGCGTGATTGAAGCATTCCTGCCAAATTCAATCTTCTACCTAGTAGGGGCGTTTGTAAAAAAATACGCTTTAAAAGCGTTACGTAGAGTGACAGAAGAAGCGTTTGATATTGAGAGGTTACATACTGTGGTGAGCTGCCAAAATTTTAACAACCGGTTCTCCCATATCATATGAGAGCTAGCAAAAATTTAACAACCGGTTCTCTTATGTATAAACTTTTTTATTTATGAAAGACAACAAGAATTCCATGCAAGGACTAAAGAAGGCTGTTTTCCATTTGAAATGAAAGTTATTGTTATCATTAAGAAAACAAAAAAGGAATTTTAATCATATCGTTAATGGAATTCAATTAAAAAAATATAAATTGAAAGAATTTTATTAAATGAGTGAAATACATTGAATTAAAAATTTTAATCGAATTGGAGATAAGCCTTTTTTATTCCATATAGCTTTCTTTTTGCTTCATTATTGCACACCATAAAGTATTATGCATGAAATTGGATCAACAATAATTTGCTAACTAATGTTTTTGCACTTTTATTGGAAAACTAATCAACAGTGTTTTTCTGGCGCTTCATTTTGAAGGATAAATAATACTGAATAGAACACTTTAATCTCCGAACAACAGTCCAGTTAGCATTACATACCAAAAAATCAACCGCAATTTACTAGACTCAAACAGACCGACTACGACTAGTCGTGTTGAATTGTATAATTACGTAGAACTAAAAACACTGTTATGTGATGTGACTCACATCACTGCATTAATCACTGCTCAAAGTGATTAATGCTATAACAAACAAAAAGCGTTGGCCAACTGGGCATAATCGAATGATTAGTAATCGAGATATTTCTATAATCGATATATCTGTCTATCGATCATCTTTCTTCCTATTATTCGTTGAGAGTTAAGATTAAGATGAGAACATTTTAGCCGGTGCGAACCGGCTACAGCTCACCACTGGTTACATATAACATAGCTTCTATAGTAATATTTTTTGACCGAGATAAAAGTGTATGCTTATGCCATCTGATGGACAAAAATGAACTAACACATTACGTCTATGCACAAAATAGAAGTATATGCACCTGCTACCTGCTGGCAAATATATAAACTACGCTATTATTTTTTTCGCAGGTTGCAGATCAGCAAACTTGTCAAGTTTTGTGCTTTCTATATGTTTACCATAACCTACAAATTGCAGTTATTTTAGCTATTTGTGTATTGCAGTTCAACTGTGTAAATTAAAAAATTACTAAAAAAAGAAGTTAATTATCTGAAGTCGAATTGAATGAAAGAAATCGAAACACATAGAAAATATTTAAAATATAAGTGAATATAAAAGTTGACAAAAAACGACTCTAACCGTCTTCGTCCCTTCTGGAGCAGCTATATACCATACGTCTAGGTTTGAATTGTTGTACAGCAAATTTTATATCTCACCATCTTCAAGACGCTAATATACAGAGAGCACAAATCCCAATTATTTTACTTTATACGAGTGAAAACGATGATATTGGTGTCAAGTCTTAAATAAGTCAAAGATATTTTAGATGTAAAGAAAAATACTTTCGTGCACTAAACCCTTGAGAAAATTTAACTGATAAAGCCTTCCAGTCCATACATGTCTAATTCCATTCCGCTCCCACTACATAAATCTGAATTAAATGAATAAAACTTCACAGTAGAATGCAACTCGATACTCAAGATGAACGGATCATATCTCGTCTTTCGAAATGTTATACTTAACTATACTCATAATCACAAGGAACTTTGATCAACTTTGCAAAAATATTGAAAAGATAGATAGTCATCTGTTAAAGATTAAATTCAGCCTATGAATAACGTAAAAAGTGAACTAATTTATTCGTATCGGTATTAAACATAGCAATATCGAAGCAAGACAGAAAAAGATTTAGGTATTTGGAAAATGGTGCTGAAGACGAGTGGAAATGATAAACGGGGCCGAAAGAAAAATAATGAAGAAGTGATGATACATATAACCAGGAGTGGCGATAAAACTAGCAGAGACTACAGAAAAAAGAAGAGGGATGTGGACTGTACACGTTATAAAGCAATGATTTTGTCAGGAGAATTATGGAAGAAAAGACAGAAGGGAAAATTTCAACGACCGAGATTTCGATGTGTCCATCAGCTTAAGAAAGGGACAGAATGTAGCCGGTATGAGGAAACGAAAAGGCGAAAAACAAAAGAATGGAGACGGTTGCACTGACAAGAAGAATTAGTGTGAAATTTTCATTGTATTATAATGTATTGTAATGGCGAGGTTTACTGTGTATTTCATTATCTTAAATATAGATTTTTTTATTTTAAGGAATGCAACTGTATAAGAATAAACTTAAGAAGACTTAGAAAGCAGCTATCGAAAAATAGGTTATAAGAGTAAATTCATCAACGAAATATATATATATATATATATATATATATATATATATATATATATATATGCTTTGACTCCCGAAAATAGAGAAGCATTGACGAAAACACACCCAGCAATAAAATTGGATACATATGAATAACTTTAGCCTATTAAGGATCACAAAGGCCGGCCAGCCTAACTTGACGATACGAACATTTTTACGATTTCTCAAAACCATTTTTGTTTTCGAACTAACTGGCGACAGTCTCTTCTGAGACGGCAACCCTTCCTTTTCTTCCTCGATAGTATCTTCGACGTTAAAAAGAACTCCGGGCCGATTGAGACGCTGGCATCAAAAGCGCTTCGCTTCATAAAACCCGTGGCGTTCGCCGAAATGAATATTTAAAAACGGGAAAGCGCCATCCGAAAAAGGAACACGAAACTTTTTTTTGTAATATTTTACGACCGCGGCGTTTACGCCGCTTAAGGGAGGCTTTGAGGTTACTTTTATCTTTTTTTTTTCGTTGAGCGTTAAAACGCCTGTCTTTCGCGCGCCAAAAAGTATGGTCGTGACGAGGGAAATGAGCGGTCACGTCGGGAAAGTGCCGTCATTTGGAGTCCTCCCGTGACTGACTGAGGAAGGATGGGTTGACACGTCGGAGCGAGAAATGTGTCAAAACACGTCCGAGCCGAGGATTAGACGATGTGGGGGGGTTTTGAAAAAGGACAGATGAATGACACCTCAAGCCTCTAGGAGAGACAGTTTGCGTTCGAAGGCCGCCACCGAGCGGAACCTCATACTCTCCGCTCCGATGTCGACGTCCCTTCCCGGTGACGACTTCATTCGGTCTAATATGTGTTATGACTTTCGGATTCTCGCGTTTCTCCTCATCGAATGCTGAGGCACGCAGACATTCTTTTATTTGCGCTCAAGAAGAAAGGGAAACGCGATTCGCGCCCGCAGCACATCAGGAACGAGAGACCTCTCGTGTTTGGATTTCTATGCATCATTCGTTTATTATTAGAAGCGTGCATGGGTCGGTTTATTACTTGCGCTCCCGAGAGCAAACAAGCTAAATCACGCCGAACGAAGGTGTTTTTCTATTGAAACTCGTGAAACATCGCACCTTAAGCGCATACGTGGGAATTTGAGTCATGTTTCCTGAGCCGCTCGCTCTTAGAGAATGAAGTTTAGAAGAATGGAATACAAGCGGAAACTATTCGAAATGTTTAATGGCCATGAATTCATTGCGGACGTGCGATGCATGCTTGTACCCAGAGGTGCTATTGAGCGCTGAGTTAGAGCGCACCAGAAAATGCGTCGAAATAGACGCTATAACTGAGAAATACCACAGATCATTTTTCCTAGGCGCGACAAGACGGGCCAATTAAAGGCTTTAAATATACTGTATCGTAGTGTAATGGCATCCCCTGCTAAAAGATATTGGCGGCTTTCAGGGTAATAATATCAATTTAAATATGCGATGCTATGTAAATTTATTCAAAAATAAGCTAGTGTACAATGGTTCCAATTGTATAAAACTCATAACTGTATATAACTGCGGAATAATGAATCCGCGTGGAAGCTGCGTAGAATAGAAAAAATATACTGGCAGAAGAATAAAATAAATTAGCAAGAAGTTTGATTCAAACGTTCGAAAATTTAATAGGCCTATTATAACGCACAAAAAGAATTGTATAAAGCAGATTTAAAATTAAAATGAAACAGTGATTGATATTGTAGTTGGAAGAAGGCAAGGTTCTAAACACTTTGAAAAGATAAATATACAGAATAGGATTGGATAAATAGAATTTAAATTGATGGACTATCTGGCACAAAGAATAAATATTGAATGAAATTAATTTACAAGCACCGTTCGGACTGTAATAGATATTTTTTAATTGAAATTTTTTCTCCGCCAGCCATAAAAACGACTATATTTTACATAGATAGGTGCTATGCGTCATAACCAAAACGCCATACGTATAAAAATCTTATAAACAGAGCGACCTTAAAATGCATCGTGAATTCAATTTCATGCAAACATTTATCTCAAAAACAAAAGGCACCAAGGGAAATCTGCTGTATGAAACAAATTCTGAAGGTTATACGAATTATTTGACTCTACCATTAAAAAGAGATTTCTTTGGTTCATTATTCCCTACAATATCGTCATCCGTTAAAACCTCCCATCTCTTCTCCCGTTCTATTACAAACTATCCTAATTCCCTTTCTGTTTTTTATGTCCATTCATTTCTGAATTTAAATACGCTGAAAAACGCACAGTAAAATAATGTGGCTAGCGGCCCAAACGTAAATAAAAAAGATTGGGTACTTCGAGAAAATTTCAATCGGAGATTGTTAAAGCACAATATATGACTCGATGCCTGCCGGTGTATTAAAAAATCGGTACAACATACATTGTACAAACTTTCTCATATACTAATGCGTCGTTTAGTTATCTTTAGAAAATGAAAATTGTATGGGCCTGTTTTCAGATGATCGAATTTTTGCTCAAGTTGCTCAAGGATTAACTAGCCTTATATTCATTCATTGAGAAAAATGAAATATGTAGTATTATTGTAGATGTATACTCAAGTAACTGTACGAAATTTGATGAAAATCGTTAGAGCCGTAATTGAGAAAATCGAATTATTGTTAAAGTTGCCTAGAATAAACTAACCTTATATTCATTTTTTGAGAAATATGAACTATACAGTATTATTGTAGACGTAAACTCAAGTAACTGTACGAAATTTGATCAAAATCGTTAGAGCCGTTTTCGAGAAAATCGGATTGTTGTTAAAAATGCGTAGAATAAACTACTCTTAATTATTGATCAATGTCAACCATTTCTATGTATACTGTGCTCAGTATGATAAAATGCCCAAGTACGAGATTTCATTCATTTTCGTCCTACCGTCTAAGCTCCAGAGCCAGTAACAGACAGACAGACGGCATTGCGAAAACTACTTTCTCGGATTCAGCGACACCTAAAACGTGCATTTCCGTAAAAATCACGAGGTCGAATTTTTCCGCGAAAACAATACTTTCTCGATACTTCGTATGAGAAAGTAAAAAACTCCGAGAAAAATCATAAAATACATTATAGTACATAGTATGTAAATTCTTTTTAGTCTTTTTAGATTGGTACTTTCCAGTATTCTGTGACCGCTAAACACTATCATTTGCAAGAGCTGCAATTTTTAAGGACACCTGGACAATTGTGGTCGGTGAATTTCCGTAAGCCTCGGCGGGCGTCACAGCGAAACTTGGCGGGCGACATGGCGCTCGCGGGCACCGCGTTGGGAAGCCCTTGTTTAAGGCCTGGTAGGAGGCATTCTACTCATCCAGATTTTATCACACTTTTGCAAAACTAAGAACTCAAAACGACGCCTGTTTAATAGCGTAAGCGAACATATTTTTAGGATGATCGAATATACGTTTAGGTCCATTAAATACGATTCATAGGTACCTCGAAGAAGCTTAAACCGGAACTGGTATTTGTGGGCAATAACCTCAGCTATTTTGAAAGATTGCTCGGGATAAAAGCTACTGATAGCTTTTAATGCGCGTATCTTTTTGATCAGAATATTTGCATCAATGGGATTGCGAAGATGAAAAACAGATCGCTTAATGGCTTCCAATTTCCCATTGAAATGTGACACATCTAACTTCGACGAAAATATAAATTTCTACACTACATTATAATTCCCATCCATTGAATAAAGGGATCTAATCCACAGCACCATGATAACGTTTACCAATTAAATGAAGTCATGCAACTACATAATTACACTTTAGGAGAATTTAGATGAAATGACCTCTTACCTTTGATGATTCCAACGGCGTACGAATCTGGCAACTTCTGCTCACAAACACTTTTCCAGTAGGCACTAAGGTCCGCTGATGAGGTCCTAGGTTATGAATTTATCCTCAGGAATACAAAAATCGGTCACTTCCGAAAAAGGTGTACTTTATTGGCACTATACAGAAAGAACACAGCCGTCCGTCAATGAAGGCAAAGTTTGACTGACGGGCTAAGATGGCGGCAAAAAAAAAAACGCTCGCGGCGCATGTGCGAAGGTTGATTTTCAGTAGGTAGATTGCTTGAAACAGAACCAACCCAGAAAACGGGCCCCAGCCATGGTGACGAACCAGATAAAATGTTCCTATTCCATTTCAGGAACGCGACGAGAGGTTCATAGGAACTATTCCACAAGCTCTGGCCAAAAAGGGCCAGGAAATCGAGGCTCCTGGAGAAAGGCAGGTTCAACCTTTACGTTACCAGGAGACCACCTATCGCGGCATAATTAAGAGGGCGTTTTGAGGTCCTTACTTTCGGTATGTCTGTGTGTGTATGTGTGCGTGTGCGTGCTTTTGACTCTTTAACCGAGGACAGGA
This sequence comes from Uropetala carovei, assembly GCA_036926305.1. NCBI lineage: Eukaryota > Metazoa > Arthropoda > Insecta > Odonata > Petaluridae > Uropetala > Uropetala carovei. The sequence continues at coordinate 1,475,277 of JAXCHB010000248.1, forward strand.
CCGTTCCAAGGTATTAGCCTGCTCAGGCGAACCTCCAACCTTCCCCCTTATCCAGCTCTCACTACCAACCTTCGTCCCCCTCCCCTTCTCATTACCAACTTTCGAAAACGAGTGACGCGCATTAGCTAGAATAAATTTATACTTTCAACAGTCATGTATAACAGTGGCTCTATGTCAGTGGTGTCCAATCCGCTCATCACATGTGGCGTATCGACTATTGACGTGATGTGAATTGATTCTCTGCTTACTCTACTAAAGTAGTTGCCCCTTATTATTATCACTGTTTATTCTTATCATCCGGTTATTGTAATCAAACGCGGAATTCAAAAAACAGATGTAATTTTTAGAAATTTGCCGTTTAATGCTGTCAGCTGCTTGCTATAATGTTTAAATGTTACCCAGTATGATCACATAAAGTGAAACACATTGTACTAAATTGTAATAATGTAGTAGTTGTAGGAAAAGAATGTAAAATATCTCATATTTAAAAAAATAGTAATTATAATATATTGTATCATTCTAACGCTCTCGTATAAAGTCCTATATATATATATATATTTTTTTTTTGGGCAACTAGGTGTTGAAGGAAACCCAGTGAACACTTACCGGAAGTAGAGCCGCTGGGGTGTTGGAGAGACACATACACATATATATATATATATATATATATATATATATATATATATAACATTGCATTTTGTATAATGTGGCAAAAACAGTACTGCATTTTTCACAATTGTGGCAAGCATGAAAATTATATTGGACACCACTGCTATAGACCAGGGGTCGGTAGCCTATGGCACGCGTGCTAAAAGTTACACGCGAGGTAATTTTGAATGGTAAGCGAAAGAATAAATGACAAAGAAGATAAATAAGTCATATTATATATATATTTATTACAAGTATTTATAACTGACGTTATATTTTACAGTAAGAATAATTATTCATCTATAAATTCTGCTTGTAATTCTGAAATACTGTTTTTATATAAATCATGTGCCTCCCGTCTCGTGTTCCCTATCGCCGCCTGGGAGGGAGTAACAAGAATACCAAGGAATTGGCTTATAAAAGTATAGTGAGACCAATACTTGAGTATTCTACGAATGTATGGGTTCCCTGCGAAACTACGTAAGTAAATAAAATAGAAAAGGTCCAAAGAAAAGCTGCACGATATGTTCTGAACAAATTCAAAAGATAATTCAGTTATACTAAAATTTATTACTGGCACGCGGGGCCATATATTGAAGTGAATTTGGAACGCCATTTGTGCAACCCCTTCTCTAGACCTTTCATTTCTCACTGTAGAAGCCAGGTCGCTTAATTATGTGCGAGAAATTAATTCACATTATTGTCTCCACCCTCTTAATTCTGCCGCGATAGGTGGTCTCCTGGTAACGTAAAGGTTGAACCTGCCTTTCTCCAGGAGCCTCGATTTCCTGGCCCTTTTTGGCCAGAGCTTGTGGAATAGTTCCTATGAACCTCTCGTCGCGTTCCTGAAATGGAATAGGAACATTTTATCTGGTTCGTCACCATGGCTGGGGCCCGTTTTCTGGGTTGGTTCTGTTTCAAGCAATCTACCTACTGAAAATCAACCTTCGCACATGCGCCGCGAGCGTTTTTTTTTTTGCCGCCATCTTAGCCCGTCAGTCAAACTTTGCCTTCATTGACGGACGGCTGTGTTCTTTCTGTATAGTGCCAATAAAGTACACCTTTTTCGGAAGTGACCGATTTTTGTATTCCTGAGGATAAATTCATAACCTAGGACCTCATCAGCGGACCTTAGTGCCTACTGGAAAAGTGTTTGTGAGCAGAAGTTGCCAGATTCGTACGCCGTTGGAATCATCAAAGGTAAGAGGTCATTTCATCTAAATTCTCCTAAAGTGTAATTATGTAGTTGCATGACTTCATTTAATTGGTAAACGTTATCATGGTGCTGTGGATTAGATCCCTTTATTCAATGGATGGGAATTATAATGTAGTGTAGAAATTTATATTTTCGTCGAAGTTAGATGTGTCACATTTCAATGGGAAATTGGAAGCCATTAAGCGATCTGTTTTTCATCTTCGCAATCCCATTGATGCAAATATTCTGATCAAAAAGATACGCGCATTAAAAGCTATCAGTAGCTTTTATCCCGAGCAATCTTTCAAAATAGCTGAGGTTATTGCCCACAAATACCAGTTCCGGTTTAAGCTTCTTCGAGGTACCTATGAATCGTATTTAATGGACCTAAACGTATATTCGATCATCCTAAAAATATGTTCGCTTACGCTATTAAACAGGCGTCGTTTTGAGTTCTTAGTTTTGCAAAAGTGTGATAAAATCTGGATGAGTAGAATGCCTCCTACCAGGCCTTAAACAAGGGCTTCCCAACGCGGTGCCCGCGAGCGCCATGTCGCCCGCCAAGTTTCGCTGTGACGCCCGCCGAGGCTTACGGAAATTCACCGACCACAATTGTCCAGGTGTCCTTAAAAATTGCAGCTCTTGCAAATGATAGTGTTTAGCGGTCACAGAATACTGGAAAGTACCAATCTAAAAAGACTAAAAAGAATTTACATACTATGTACTATAATGTATTTTATGATTTTTCTCGGAGTTTTTTACTTTCTCATACGAAGTATCGAGAAAGTATTGTTTTCGCGGAAAAATTCGACCTCGTGATTTTTACGGAAATGCACGTTTTAGGTGTCGCTGAATCCGAGAAAGTAGTTTTCGCAATGCCGTCTGTCTGTCTGTTACTGGCTCTGGAGCTTAGACGGTAGGACGAAAATGAATGAAATCTCGTACTTGGGCATTTTATCATACTGAGCACAGTATACATAGAAATGGTTGACATTGATCAATAATTAAGAGTAGTTTATTCTACGCATTTTTAACAACAATCCGATTTTCTCGAAAACGGCTCTAACGATTTTGATCAAATTTCGTACAGTTACTTGAGTTTACGTCTACAATAATACTGTATAGTTCATATTTCTCAAAAAATGAATATAAGGTTAGTTTATTCTAGGCAACTTTAACAATAATTCGATTTTCTCAATTACGGCTCTAACGATTTTCATCAAATTTCGTACAGTTACTTGAGTATACATCTACAATAATACTACGTATTTTATTTTTCAAAATGAATGAATATAAGGCTAGTTTATTCTTGGGCAACTTTAACAAAAATTCGATCATCTAAAAACAGGCTCATACGATTTTCATTTTCTAAAGATTACTAAACGACGCATTAGTATATGAGAAAGTTTGTACAATGTATGTTGTACCGATTTTTTTCATCAATTCACCAACCTCTCGGAAGTGGCTCATTGTATCATTTACCTTTAATCTTTATTGTAATCTGTCTCACCCCTTTTGTGAACAGTCATCATTCTTTTCTTCCTTGTTGATTAAGGAATGTTACTTCATGTTTGCCCTCTAGTCACATTTCTCTGTTCATGGATTTATTAAAAACACCTGTTAGTACTTCTCTTATAAAACTAGTGTAATTCCCGTAGAAATATCAACGAAAGAATTACAGATAGATTGATTATAAATATTTGCATTTAAAATAATTAATAGCACACTATTACCTGTGAAATATTTCGTCATATACAACATTTCTAGCCAAGATTCTGTAGTCGTTTAGTAAATGCCTTTGGTTTTCATTTTCGGCTTTAAAATTCTGATATTCTTCTCCCACCTTGCTCTCGTCAATGCTACATATAATTGTCGGTGTGCAAAGACAGGGAAATAATTATATGTATACATAGACAACGTAGGGAAAATAATAGGTAGGTATGATATTTATATTAACAAATAAATGTGCCACTCGAATATTAACAACTACCAAAATTATATTGTGATAGAATACGTTCAGTATTAGCTAACTGACAAAACATATTTTCAAGTGGTCTAATTAAATTTCGCTGTCGGCCATCTTGCGTTCCTTACAGAACGTTTTTATTACAGAGAATATTCGAAAGGCTATATGTTCGTATTATACAGGGCGATTTTTTTATTGGAGAACGTTAAAAAATCGCGTCAGACAATCAGCAATGTGGTGCTCATTTTCGACGTTTGCAGGGAAGCGTTTTTAAATAACATCAAACAATATTCATAGAAATTTTAGCAATTCTCTCCGTTTTGTATTCTAAGATATAGCGATTTTTTTCAAGGTACTCGGATAAAAAAGTCAGTCCGTATAATCTCGCTACTTTGTAATTTTTACGTTTAATAAAAAATGGTTTTTATTTTCTCCATACGTAGTATGGGAAAATACTGTGATCACGAAAATAATCGACTTCGAGATTTCAGCGGAAATACACGTTTTGAGGCCCCTAGAACACGATTAGACTATTTTCGGAATTATGTCTGTGTGTGTGTGGATGGGTGGATGGATGGATGAGATTTTGGGCGATCTAACTCAAAACGAACTTGTCATATTAATACCAAATTTCATATACAACACGTTAGCATGAGCACAAAGAACGGATTAGTTTTTGTCCAATACCGGTTAACCGGAAGTCGAGGTTTATTCGAAACCCGATTCGGTTTTTGCGATATTTCTCCGTTGAAACATCATTACTTTATATACAACTCTATAAAAACGTTATAGAGAAATAATTTCCTACAACTTTTATTTGAAACAATTTTCCATATCAGTTATTGTTTAGGAATTATTTATAAATAATCGTTGTTTTCGGTTTCCGTCCAATATCTCCTTACAAACGTCGTTATTTGTAATCTTCGTGAGGACCAAAGTTGTAGATAAAAATATTTATTCCAAGTTTTGTTTGAAACTAATTTTCGTAGAACCATCCATTTCGGATATATTTCGCTTTATCTTACTACCAATATACAGCGCCACCACCACGTAGCGGTGAATTCTGTAAACATATTCAAAATATGCCTAATTTACGGCAATAAGGACGACTGTATTCTTTTACGATACGAAATAATACTTTTGCTTTATAATGCTATTCATAATAATTTAAATATCTGTACCCCGAATATGGAGAAAGTCATGTGTTGGCCACATCAGATTTTTTTCTTTTTATGAACTGAATCTTCCACTACTTCGAACCAAATATTATGCGGTGAGTTGCAGCAACTTATAGGTGGCCATGCTTGAAAGCGAAGATACATTAGAAATCTTTTTATGTTTTCCCCTCACGTTATATTTATTGTCATGTCAAGATCTGGCCGTACTGGGAATTGGCAGCATTACTTCGCGAATGGGAAGGACTCGTCCGTGGGCCGGATTGCAATGCGGGGAGTTAACACCTTTACTAAAATGCATTCAGTCCTCTTTCGGTGTGTGGAAAAATTATAAAAATTTTTAAAAATCATGAAAAATCATAAATTAAAATATAAAAAATACAGAAATATAGAAACCCATTTTTAAAGCTGCCAATGGATATCCAAAGCACGATAGTAGCAATCTGGATAATACATTAAAATAATATTGTTTTTGTTCGTTACATCATATTGTAAGGATGGCAACAACGCGCGCTGCGACCACGGTGAAAGTGACGCCAGGAAGGCGTTCGCACCCGCCCACCGCAGCGTTAACTGCTTCTTAAAATGAAACTCAAATAAAAATCGACATAAAATAAATAACGCTACTTACATTTAAGACAATACGGCGATCATACTAACAGCGCTGAGACAAAGACGACGGCATGACGCGCGTCTTTCTCGCACCTCTGGTTGCGGAGAAATAGTTACTTTACAAAATTAATAACAGCTCTTCATAAAACAAAGATACGGATTTGAAATTTTACATGTTCATTTAGATATGTGTGTTCTATATTTATTTAACATTCGCTAAGAATCGGACCATTCGTTTAGGTTTTAGAAGGCACTAAAATTAGGTATCGGGTCTTGATGGCCGAAAAAAGGGCATTTTTTTTGTTCTCACCTCAAAATCACAATTATAAAAAAATCTTTAAAATATCACTTTATGGTCGTTCAACGCAGATTGAAAAAAGCTAAACTTTGGTGTAAAATACATTGTAATCGGGCGAGCTGTTATCAATCTACTTTGCCTCAAACTCGGGTATACATACTTTTGGAACCGATAGTAGGCGTTAACCTATTTTTAAAACCGGAAGAATGGTCACAATAGATGCAGCTGCTTTCGAGTTATTCGACATTCTTTGGGATTTGAACACAGGAGCACAAATATACAAATCACAAAATTGAAGTTAATATAAAATTATCAAAAAGAGAACTGAGGAAATTCCAAAAAACTAATATAATCAATTGTTTAAAACACACACCTAAGCATCTTTCCCGAATAATATAGCCATTGAGAATAGTTCCAGAACGTATATCCTGCGGTTCGTCCCATGCGACTCATTCAAATATTACCGCGGCTTTAATAAAGAAAGTCCGTGACCTGAAATATTACGCTCGGGCCATTCTTTCGTCCGTGACTGTGTGCCTGGTATCGTGTATTTTTTTATAAAAAACTCCGTACGAGAATCGCTGGTGGGATGCGTTATGACCATAATATTGATTTATTTCATCTACCGTACGGATGCAATACAAAAAGGCTGGCCCGATTTCCGTTTCGAACCCAAAAGGGCAAAAGCAAAATTATCCCCAGGACGAGAGTTTTAAATAATTCAGACGCTGCGAAAATACTGCACTATGAAGCCGACAAAAAAACTGCTCTTAAGGGGCGCCGCAATATCCAAGTATAAATATTTACGATAGATGGAGTGCAACGCTATATTTCATAATTCACTACCAGCGGGAATAGCGGAGCTTGGGTGTCTATAGAACTAGATGGAAAATGCGTTATCAATGTAGCCCGAGGATTATGTGACCCGGAGTTTGTGTAAGAGGAGTCAATAGCGACGCTCCCAAACGAAAAAACTAGTCGTGTTCATTCCCATTTATTCGAAAGATAAAAAGAATTAAATATATAGACACATTTCTGATTGAAAAGTCCACTATTCAGCGCAAGTATCGTATACTCGATTTTTGACCTTATTCCTTAAAAATAATTCGCTCTATCTCGATATCAATAAATGTTCCAGACTTACTTGAATTTGTATTTTACTTTGCTATAGAAACAATTATAAAGACATTTGTATTTATTTTTATTAACTTTAATACATGTTTTTTGAATCTATTTTTAAAAAACAGCAGTGGTCCTTTTAGAAAAAAAAGCACTATGAATACCTGAGACCAGAGCCGGATAGGAAAATGGCGGAACCCGGTGCAAAGCGCACGCGCGGTGCCTTTTGCGTGTTAAAAAATTTTAATAGAAAATTTCAATAGCTAAAGAAATTTCTCTCACTATGACACCGGTATTTTTTCAGGTATTTTTTTTAATGCGTGTACTTTATAAGTACGACAAATACTTTTTAAGAGAGCGCGGGGCCTCTTTAAGTTCGGGGCCCGGTGCTGTAGCACCGTTCGCACCGCCATCAAGCCGGCTCTGCCTGAGACGTATTTTTAAGTAGTTGATCTTGAATTTTTCCTATTGCACACTTAATTGCCAGAGTCCTTAACTAACTGATATTTCATAACATGGGCGGGAGTTCAATAGAAATTGATTTTCAAACCAGTTATTTCTGGCAAAAGAATGGCTTCAACTACCAAACTATCAAATATTAATAGTTCAAATATTTTTTTCATGTTTAATTATTTATTTAATTTCAAACCTCCATTTTTATAATTTATGTATTTTACACCTGCGTATAATTAACCGTATTATAAAGTTGGCACAATAACTAAAAGGTTGAAATTTGTAGAAGGCAATGTCGAGCAAGACGAAAGAGAAATGGAAAGTTATATTAGATAATAGTTCTAAGTAAATCAGAAAAGTCTGCGAGGATTTTTAACAATATTATTTTTGAATTTCATCGCAATTTTCTACCCGCCGATCTAGTAAACCTCTGTATAAAATTTATGTTACATAGATTAGGACCTCACGAAACCTTAAAATATTTTCACCATGATCACACTGAAGTTCGACTACTTTGATTCTTAATGGCATTCATATATACCCATAGATACCTAAAAACTTTATTTAAAAATAGATTGATAAGAAATCTTTTTTAAAACGATCGAACTAAAAAAATCGGCCAATACTTACGCTACAAGCAGCCCCATAAAAAGAATTGCGTCTACTTTCAGAGCACACCTTTCTTACGTACCCTACTCCGGTGCTCCACAACCTTTTTTTGCTCCACAGCACACCTTTATGCATGCTTAAAAACCACCCCTAATTAATTTCACTACGTAAACACACACTTTTAAAGAAAAACTAGCATAAAACCAGTAAAAATCGCAATTATATTAGATCGTTATGAATGCTCTTCGACGAAAAATTCAATCTTCTCTTTTTTGTACAGAGGCTCAGTAATAGAAAGAGCCAGAGGCGGATTTAGGCCTTTCGGGGCCCGTGGCGCTAAAAAATTCGGGACCCTCAATATTATGGTACTCATTCAACCTACACACACTTAACTTATTGCTACGCACCCTCACATTCATTTTTGATTTTTCTGTGGAAATACAGATTTTCTCTTTAAGAAGGAAGAAGAATCACTAACAAATAAGATGGAATGTTTATAAAGAGTTGACAAAATTTATAGAAAACCACATTTTGCAAATATCATTACATTAATAGAAATACTACATACAAATGCAAGAATCTGTGAAAAATCCATTTCATTTCATAGAGAAAATAACATTTTTCCAAAAGAAGTAATAAATTTCTTAAAATATTATCCAAAATTGTCATTGCGCAACTGATAAAAATAACGCATATAATTACAACAGATATAATTACTATATGAAAGGTACTAGCAATTCATAAATTCCTTTTCCTAGATTTATCTTTTGCAAAAATATCTACATATTATTACACTCGGGTCTATATTATTTAAAAAATCGTTCTCAATGTACAGCTAAACAATTCAGACCAATGTCACTCATTGTGTTACTCCGATAATTTTTCACACGTTTTAGGGCCGAAAATGATCTTCCCCTGAAGAATTTGAAATTGGCATTGTTAATATAATTCTTAAAATAATTTCTACATTAGAAAAAGTTGATTTCATAATGGAAACCAATGTATTCATTCCAGTAATGCTCTGCGATTTGTCTTCTTCTTTCACAAATAATAAAAAGTGATCTAATTCACCTTAAAAATTTATGGAATCAATGTCACCCTTATAATAGTCGCCAGAACCAAAAAAATACTACAGATCCTTTTTTCCCAAACACAATAAGACAGACCAACAGAGGCAATAGTTCATTTGGTGCTGTGACACTCCCTGCCAAACACTTCTGGCGGTTTGCAGGGTATTCATGTACGTGTAAATGTAATATTAGAACTGAAATTACACAAATATACTTGTGGGTCCCCTACTTCACGGGGCTCCTCGCTTCAAGGGGTCCCTGGCTTTACGGGGTCCCTGGCTTTACGGCGTCCCTGGCTTTACGGCGTCCCTGGCTTTACGGGGTCCCTGGCTTTACGGGGTCCCTGGCTTTACGGGGTCCCTGGCTTTACGGGGCACCTGGCGCGCGCCATATGCGCCCCCTCCTAAATCCGCCACTGGAAAGAGCTACAAGAACTTCTTCATCTACGTTCTTTAAACATGCCCTTTTGATATTTTTAATAAGAGCCGTTGACGAACAATTAAGTTCGCATAAATACGTAGTTGAATTTGAAAAGTCATAGCCATGGTATATTCATATATTCAAGGATATTCACACCTTTAGCTTTCAGCCAAAATATATGCATCTAAAGGTATTAATACTAGTTTTAAGTTGTATGATCTTCGCTAAGGTCTATCAATTCCTCTCGCAGTTTCAGGATAAATTCCTTCTGGACGATAAAATTTATGTGAATTTCTTTGTAACGAACGCTTTTGTGAAAATTAAACATCCTCAAACTGTGCGGCACACCGGTTGGAGAGCACTGCCCTACTTCTCCTCCAACCATAATAATACACAATGCATAACTGCTCCAAGGAAAACTAGTGTATTTGCACATTTAGTGTTTATGCACATTAAACAAATGTGGTAATTCCCCTCTCTTTCCCTATATCCTCCCGAAATGCCACCTTCTGACGCTCGATTCGCGAATTTCCGCGCATCCTCGATAACGAACTACAAAATGCCTGTCAATTATGTAACCGCTCAGAGGGAGATGGAATTAACATTTCAGAGCAGTTCCAATTAGAAGTGAAATTAGCACACTGCGAGATAATACCGCCTTGCTACCGATGTTTCCCAGAGTTTAGATGTGTCTGCAACGCCTCCACGAAGACAATGAACGATAGAGGTATTAACGAGTCAGCGAATTAATCTTACCATCCGCTAAAGTAATGTATCACCCTAACAATCTGTTTACATTTCGGGGCGAAGGAAGATGAAAAAGAAACGTTTAATCGTGATTGATTAACGGCAAGGCTTGAATGAGAACAACGCTCCGTGTTATGAATTTTTCTTTCAGAAAAGAACGCTTTCAAAAGATAATTTCTTTTGAGGCGCTTACCCCTCAGCAATGAATGCCATAATGATATGAGAAATAAAAATAAGTTCGTCATTTACATTTTAAAAATTGCATGCAGAAAAACAGAGAAAAATCTCCGGAGCCAGTAAGTAATACTTAGTATAGTGACTCCGGAGTTTTTTCTCTGTTTTTCCACATTTTACTCTGCCAGCGAAAGCTCACATTTCCTCAACAAAAAATGTTTGTGGCGTTTGCCTAATTAGCTGTCTCCTCCATAAATGTTACTAAAAGTTAAATTTGCAGATTTAAGTTTACTAACTTGCGAATTGTATAAACTAGTTTTATGCACAATTATTTTTCTGATAGATCGCACGGGAAAAGTTTTGCTCTAATTAAGAAACTTTTACATGAAAAAATATTTAAATGGTCTTTAACATTTTTACATTTCCATTAAGAGGAAAAATGAAAAATTGAGAGACATTATCGTAAAAGCACGAGGGCTAATTAAAAAGTGAGTTCGCATTCTACTGTAAAATCACCATATTTCATTTAAAACTTCAAAATTTCCTTTTTCATACGGAATATAGTTCAACGGAGAATTATCGAGCTCGTAAATTAGAAGAAGCGTAATCTTGTTTTGGATATTGGAGATACCTGAGATGAATACTTTTCTGTAATCTTTGGCTATTTAATTGATTCTTCTTGGAAGAAATATGGCGTTTAAATTGATAAATTGACGACCTTGGTAGGGGGACGGTTAGATGTCTAGCTCCCAATCAGGGCCGGCCAGAGGTACGGGCGAGCAGGGAGTCTGCCCGGGGCGCCAAAGTCTTGGGGGCGCTATCCCGATCACCTGTGTATGCATTACTTGCAAGTGAATAAATATTCGATATCAATTCATATAGAAGCAGAGGCTATAATCTTGATGTTATCCCTTTTGTTTTTTCACTATCAATAATTTATACATAGCGATGAATAAATTAACATGTTCTTGGAAAATATCTCAACAAGCATTTACGGCGGGGGCGCTGGAGTGATATCTCGCCCGGGGCGCCAAAATTCCTCGAGCCGTCCCTGCTCCCAATGCCAGGGGTCGCTGGTTCGAATCCTGCCGGGGACATGGTCGTTTGTGCCTGTCATGAATCTGTTGCGACACATGTAACTGGGTAAATCTGTTTGTGTTTATTTATTTATTTTATTTTTTATATATAATTACATTGTACATTATTAATAATAGCAGTACCTGCGCAATGTTTTGCGAGGAAATCTTTTAATTGATAGAAAGTAATAGGTATGAGAGTTACGAAAATTATTCCTACTAAACTCTATTAATGGCATTTTATTCAAAAGCAACGAAACTGTAGATGAGTAATTTATAAAGGTGTTTACATGGTTACAATAAATTTAAATTACGCAATAAACGTCTTATTTTAGCTCAACGTAGCACAGTTCCCTGACCGATCGCCACATGCTGTAAACGCTTATTAAAGCATTACATCTATGCGTGTGATTTTCATATGGATGAACACTCACAACAATAGAATCTTGAGTTTAACAATGCTATTTATCGGAAAGGCAACTGCTCATTAAACACGCATTCATTTGCCAAAAAAATTTTATTTAAAAGATAATTTCAAGCGGTTTCGAATAGAAAGCGAGAATCAATGACAATTTTTTCTTTAAAATAGTGCACGTCCGAAGATCGTGCGTCTAATTTTACTTTCTCCATACGTAGTATAGAGAAAGTAGGTAGACTGTTTTCATTAAAGAAAATCGATTTCGAGATTTCAATGGAAATACACGTTTTTAGGTCCCTAGAACACATTATGACTATTCTCTCGATGATGTCTGTGTGTGTCTGTCTGTCTGTATGTGATAAGAATTTTGTGTGTCGAAAAGTATTTTCCACTTCAGTACCAAATTTGAAATATAATATTTTCATCATAAGGACAAGAGCTGATTAGTTTTTATTAGACAATATAGGTCAACCGGAAGTGGAGGTTTATTCCTGTCGTTTTTCCTTATTTTCAAATCTCTTTTTTTTTAACTCAATTTATGAAAATATTGTTAGTATTAAAGTTGTAGAAAACGTAATTTTCTACAAGTTTTGTTTGAAACATTTTTCATAAAATCGATAGTTTAGGAGATATTTTTATTTTTCTTATAAATTTATGTTAAATACGTCGCTAAGCGACACAATTGATTCAGTTGCTATGTTAAAATTTTATAATTGTTGACAGAGTTGCTTACGCTGCCAGGGGTAATTTTAATTGCGCATCGATATGTTTTAATCCATAGAAACAGCTAACAATTTTCCTTTATTTATCCACGGTAATCCACCGATTTCTGCTTCTAATGGTAACCATTAGCAACCATCGAATTTACTATGATTAACACTACATGCCTATCGGCCACGCTCATATCGTACAGATCAAATTGGACTACAACCGTTGATTCGTCGCAAAATGACGGTAACCACCGAATAGCATGCAAACTATTACGAGAGGATTAATAAACGAGCCGCGATTTAAACCGGTGTCATAACTGAAATAAATAAAACTAGCCGTTCCCGTGCGAATAATACGCACATAAAGACAAACAAAATGTTTAACAAACAAAACATACTGACCTTGCTATGTTATACGACTGTGGAAGATTCTCTTGACATAGTCTACGGCTAATCGCATGACGTGCTCTATTATTTTATTGTCGGTCCATTCGCTGTTCTTTACTTTCCCGTTGACTTAAGTGTCTCTGTCCTTATTCCTTGTGAGCAAAGTAGATCTGAACGCTGCTCTTTCGATTCCCTTTTTCTGCGTTCGCGATCTCCTCTAATCTTTTCCAACCGTTTTTCTTTTTTTATTCTTTCTTCTCCTTGGACAGTTAATATTCCATTAACGATCGTAATTACTAAGTCTGCAAGCCAAGGATTTCCATCTAATCAGCAGAATCTCAGAGCTCAACAGAATCTGAGTTGTTGTTAACAGAGAAAACATTTGAACGTTCGGGGTAATTAAAATGTTAAAACAATCATTTGAAACGGGTTAAATTAGAGAAAAAAGGCATTCGCAACAATGCCGGTCATTTATTTCCACCAAAACAACCAAATCTCAGAGCCCAACAATACCAGCGTTTGTTGTTAGCGACGCATAAATAATACACAAAAAATGCGAAATTTCGGGGTACTAAAAATGTTAAAAACAATCCTTTGAGACGGGTTAAGTAAAAAAAAATGGACATTCGCGTCAATGCCGAAGCGTAAGCTTTCTGAAACTGCCTTTTTTTTTTAAATCCATCCGGTAGTCCTGCAGATCACGATGGCGCAAACAGACATTATTGAAATAACATACTAGGATAGAGATTAAAAACTTTCCTACCCGTATTTCTTCGACCTCATTTCCGCGTCGATCCCGTATTCATTGAGCGCGATGAAGACAACAGCCAATGAAGCGGAATGTCTTCATCAATTGTTTTTTTTTAATACCAGCCTCGTCGTTGGAAATAACAAAAAGAACGAGAATCTTCGGCCTTCCGTAAAATTGGACCGGCAGCCGTCGGATGGGGAGGAGCGGTGAGAGGCGGGGGGGGAAGGGGGGCGTACCCAAACAAACGACCGCCACACCGAGGCTGCGTCATCGCCGAAACAAGTCACGTATCGTTTTCATCCCCTCTCTCGTCGTTTTATAACGGAAAATCGATCACCTCGTCAACAATTTCCCGCTCGCGTTCTCTCTATTGTTCCGGTCCGAAACAAACAAATTGGTCACCCGAGGACGGCAACAGCCTTGCTTCAAGCGACGAGGAAAGTGGACAACAATTTCGAATTCCGAAAACCGGGTCCGGTCCGTCGAACGGCGCGTCGTCCCGTCGACTGTCGTTCTTTAGGATTTTCTGTTTTTTTTATTATTATTATCATTGGTCGTCGTGGCCATTGACGGACGTGGCCGCCTCTGCAGCCTTAATTCGTTCGGATGGCGAATGGAAAGGGAGTTGATGCGACTGTGTCGGATGTGACCGACGAAGAGCAATTTCTCCCGTCTGCGGTTTCGCGAGTGAATGGCTTTGACGAATATGTGAAATAAATGCGGGAAATGAGAGGTCGAGGAAGGATTTGACGTGGTAAGATGTCTAGCTGAATGACGCTTAAATTTACCGTAAAACATATGTGTCATTTATTTATTTCGCCGAGGCCCATAAATTATCCGCATTCTAAGTCATTTTGTTCTGCAACCGGCACGCCGCGACGTATAACTTGGTGCGCCGCGTTCCATTTGAAGTTATAGCTAAGGTACGAACATCACTGTTTTATTATTACAAACAAAGACCACAGGAATTATATTTATAAGAACAATTTCTTACGATGTTTCAGTTATTTAAAACCGTAACAAACCCCTTCTTAATTAGATAATTAGCAGCTTTTATCGACATCTACATATCATCCTTCAATTCACCTAAATGTCCCTAACAATATTCTCTCGCGGGTTTGACTCTCTCCTCTTGTGACGCCCTCGGAAAGAAACGAGCGACGTTAGCACTTATTCTTGGTTTATTTCGTAAATTTACTGAAACGACTGAATGATTTGAAATTTAGCCATGATTTAGTCCATCTGTTTTGTAAAAGGTGACCGTTTTCTTCCACTTTTGTCTCGCACTATCTCATGGAATTAATCTAGATTTGACGCGAATTTTGAGCGAACCCGAAAGTTTGCCGTGAAATTAAAGCAATGGTATAGATAACTCATGAAATAATTAAAAGGATGAACAAAGCAGATGCTCATTCCAGCTACAAAGAAGCCGATCTATTTGTAAATTCACCGAGCATTGATTTTTGTATTTATAAGTGAAACTTTCCGCTTTTCTGCCCAGGCAAAATCTCCACACATAATTACAAAATATGCACTTCAAGTGTAGAAGAGTATAAAGACCATCAGCAGAAAATTCGCTACTACATGGAGTAAGGACGTGAATGACTATCTCCGGCATAATTGTCAACTTCGGTTTGGAATATTTCACTCCCACGTTTGCATCTCGGGTTCGAATCCTACCGAGGGCATGGCTGTTTGTGGTCACTTTTGTTATCGTTATTACTCTCACTGAAAAAGGCTGATAAAGGATGTTTATGACCTATTCAAAATAAATAATGATGTCATAGTGATTATGCTTAAGTGCTGTTTAAATGCTTCGGAGCAAATAATTCGGAAAGCTGTTAAAAACTTAAAGAAGGTAGAAGTTTCGTTCAGCTCCATATTTAGAATCGGCGATCGCTATAACAGAGGTTATGTTATATAATAATAGCCGTCATCCGTTGGTTGGTTGGTTGGTGACGCTATGCAAACGCTAATAAATCGAGAAATAATAACGATAGAAACTAGAAATTTGGTAGAGATGCTTGATTAACACTTATTCAGAGAATAACGAACTTAAATCGCGAATAAATTCCATGGTTCTTCTCCAAGAGAGGCATTTCCATTTCCCATTACTTTACATGTAAAACGCGATTTTTCGACGTGCAGGCTTTTATTCATTTGGAAATTAAAATTATAAGAAATTAACAGACGACCTTCGGATTTCAACCATTTTGAAGAAAAATTTATAAGGTTTCTTATTCCGTTCATCTTTTTTCGCCAAAAGTTCGAAATATTCCATGTTAAACGTTTAATTTGCCTATTTTGTGGAAATCTCGCCATTTTAACGTGATGTTGCCATGTCGACCATTATCATTGTTACACCTCAAATTACTATTATTGTATACCAGCAGAAATTCCGGCGTTGCCAGGGAAAATTTGTTTCAAATCCGATCGGAATTATAGATCATAGATGGCATTTTAGAATTCACTCGGCCGCCGTGTTGAACACAACGGGCGGAGAGAAACTACGTATGAATTTCGAGAAGCCCTCCACAATCGTATCTAATTTGATTCGAATCTACTTGGGAAAATACGCGTAGTTTAATCAGTACCCGCCGTCAAATTACAGATAAGGAAGTAGTCCTTTCCCACATTTCTCAGTGTGTATAAGATGTAGATAATAAAGAAAATTAGGAAATTCTAAATCAGGAAAATCGGGAAATTCAGGAAATTCAGTAAAATCAGGAAAATCAGGAAATTCAGGAAAAACAGAAAAATCAGGAATATCATAAAATTCAGGAAATTCAGGCAAATCAGGAAAACCAGCAAAATCAAGAAATTCAGGAAAATAGGGAAAATCAGTAAATTCAGGAAATTCAGGTAAATCATAAAAATCACGAAATTCAGGTAAACCAGGAAAATCAGCAAAATCAGGAAATTCAGCAAAATCAGAAAAATGAAGAAAATCAGGAAATTCATGACAATCAGGAAATTCAGGAAAATCGGTAAATTCAGGAAAATCAGGAAATTCAGGAAAATCTGAAAAATCAGCAAATTCAGGAAATTCAGGAAAATAATTTTCCTGAATTTCCTGATCTTCCTGAATTTCCTGATTTTTCTGATTATCCTGAATTTCCTGATTATCCTGAATTTCCTGATTTTCCTGATTTGCCTGAATTTCCTGATTTTCCTGAATTTCCCGATTTTCCTGATTTACTTAAATTTCCTGATTTTCCTGAATTTCCCGATTTTTCTGAATTTCCTGATTTTCCTGAATTTCCTGATTTTCCTGAATTTCATGATTTTCCTGATTAACCTGAATTTCCTGATTTACCTGAATTTCCTGATTTTTCTGGATTTCCTGATTTTCCTGAATTTCCTGATTTTCCCGATTTACCTGATTTTCCTGATTTACCTGATTTACCTGATTTACCTGATTTACCTGATTTTCCTGAATTTCCTGATTTTCCTGATTTACCTGAATTTCCTGATTTTCCTGAATTTCTTGATTTTCCTGAATTTCCTGAACTTCCTGAGTTTCCTGAATTTCCTGTTTTCCTGTATTTCCTGATTTTCCTACATCTTTTATTTCAAATAATTTAATAGGGAAAATCAGGAAATTCAGGAAAATCAGGAAATTCAGGAATTTCAGGAAAATCAGGAAATTCAAGATATTCAGGAAAATCAAGAAAATCAGAAGAATCAGGAAAATCGGAAAAATCAGAAAAATTAGGAAATCAATCAACCGTTAGCTTGAACACAGCGATTTCTCTTACGGGTGCCTCCACTGCATAACCCCTCTCCCCTTCGTCTGATTTTGCTCATCTACAAACTTTTTCTTGTACTTGTATTAAAAGTGACAAATATCAAATTTCAACTTCCTAAGTTAATTCACTCGAGAGTTATCGTCGAAAAACGAAATCGGTGACACCCCCACTTAAATTTTTTTAGATACACCGCATAGCCTATATTTTAAGCTGGACCAGTCTAAAGAAACGCTGCAAGTTTCATAAAAATTAGACCAGCTGTTTTTGCGTGATGCGGTAACAAATAAACAGACAGACAACAATTGTGCAAACCGGTTCAAATGTCTTCTTGTGATGCAAAACACACAAAAAAGTAAAACCCCGAGAAAAAAACAAATGTACAGACAGAGGTTACAATTTTATTTATATAGATACATCCTTCTGGGAATAAGCGTGCCTTGAGTGCTTCAATACGAGAGAGAGAGAGGAAGGAAGGGGAGAGACTGGCCTGTCTTGTGGAAAATAAGTATATTAAGGTAAATATAAAATTTTTAAGTATCAACAGTGTCATTTTAGAAAAATTGGAAATAAAAAGCATTCTTAAATTAAATTCTTCGTAAACCATACGTGCTTACGAATTTATATTGTTATTCCTCGAATTAATTTCGTTACAATGGCCGAAGTTTGGAAACGAATATAAAATAAAATTCAATTAAAATTAATAGGGCATTTAAAACTGTTAACAGGCAATTTTCGAAGAAACAACAGTGGATCTTTTAATGAATTGATTTGTTTTTATAAAAGGAATTTTGGTGCTTATTTAATACAGAGTAAGTTCTAAGGCTTATAATATAATCCATTTAAATCTAATAACAGTGGCTATTATAATTTAAAGAAAGAACTTTATTCATTCACTTTACGGAAGAATTAATTTTAGGCTAGCATTGCCTATTATAAAAGGAGTTACTTTGGAATTTACAGTATGTAAAGTGGAAGTTGTACTGAATTGACTCAAGTATATATATTTCAAAACAAAAATCAATTTAAAACTATTGAAAGTTGTTGTTTCGGAAACTGAGAAGTCCAGAGTTGTGAGCGGACGCTAAACGATATTAAGGTACATTTTATTCCAAAATCTATTTAAAGTATTATCAGAGGCAATTGAAGATTGAACAAATTTTTATTTTAGCGGAATTCCGCTTATTGCATGAAATTGAAATGCTAATGCATTAATCCATTAAAATCTGTTAAGAGTGACTATTTTAGTTGAAAGAAATATATGTTCATGGTACTTTTATTCACTTTTAAGGATGAATGACTTCTAGGTTAACATTGCATATTATAAAAGGATTTTCTTTGGAATAAGAAGTTTGTTATGTCGTTATTTTAACTGAATTGAATAAAGTTCTCTTCTAATTGTAAGTATGAAATCCATTTAAAACTGGTGAAAGTGGTTGTTTCGGAAAATGAGAAGGCAAGAGTGCTGAGCAGACGATAAACGATATTGAGGTACATTATATTCCAAAATCTATTTAAAGTATTATTAGAGGCAACTGAAGATTGAACCAATTTTTTGGAACCGGAATTCTGCTTATTTAATGAAATTGAAATCCTAATGCTATAATCAATTTAAAACTAATAACAATGCCTATTTTAGTAGAAAGAAATGTGCTATTTTATTCGCAAGGAATTTCTGTGAGATTTTATTTCATTAATTAAAACAGGCTTATAATATAGAAATATTCGATGGTTAAAACAGTGCACAATTTTATTGTTGTGATTTTTACAAAATTGCATTGAGGAAAATTTAGATTCATTAAACCCGTTGAAATTCAACGGGCACTTATGCTAGTTATTTATAAAGTACATTCCGGGCCCATTTTCGTAAGGTCATCCCACCGTGTGGCTCATTTTCTTGATATACACGTCCTTCATGGGGCGGACACGAATTTTTTATCATCTACGTGAAATTGTGTTCAGCAAATTTACCTCATTAAAAAAAAATCATCTGAGTATATCATCACATAAAAAACACTTAATGAGGCCATAAAATTCGTGCCTCTCGATTTGGCCAAGGATAATTAATCCCTGCTCTCATCCTTCCAAGCATTTATGACTTTTTGATCTACTACAGCGAATGGTCGAGAAAGAAAATAAACGTGCCTTTACGAGCGGTAAAATTATTACCTAAAGAAATTCTTCATCCTCGAATTAGGATGAGATGGAAAAGTAGTAATTTCGTCAATTAAACCAGTACTTACGTCAAATGAAGTGCCTGAATAACCTAAACTGTTGTTTATTGTGCATCGAACGAGAAAGAGAGGTCGTAAATACAGCGCATGTATGGATTTTTATGTGGCGCGACACATTTCGACGATCAATTAAAAGTAATCGACCAAAATGTGACCGTAACAGTAATACTGATATAAAATTCGTGAAAAATAATATATATATATACATACATATATATACATATATATACATATATATATATATATATGTATACACACACACACACTAGTGTAATGCCCGTCAAACATGACGGGAGGAAAGATACGATCGCTCAAACTATTTAGGGAGGTCATACTAACATCAGAAACAACTGTCTTGAAAATCGTTTCCCCCTCCCTTCCTCACCCCTCCCCCCTCCCTCTAAGGCATTTATTTATACGATATCATAGGAAAATATAAAAGTTAAAAGGGAACGCGAATGTATTCATCATAATAAATTCTGGTTCATAATGGTCCTGACAAAAACATCGTAAAATATGGTCATTTGAAGCGGTTAATCGTAGGTATGAAAAAGAAATGATATTGTGGTGTGGCTATTTTGGTATATTTTATAAACTTTTTCGTAGTCTGATGATTTTTTCACCGGAAAGGTTTTGCATTACATAATTAAAACCTAAGCGTTTTATCATACCCATAAAACGTAAATATGTGCCTACAAAAAGGCAGGAATAACGAACAGAAATCCATTTATGTTTATCGTACGTGTCCTCGCAGACATTTCCTACATCTGTAAACTCTTGATACTTGGCTATAGATAAAATGTCGCTAATGGTGGATAATGTGTTTAAAATCAAAATAAATATGCACCACGATGCAATACTTTTTCTACAATGGGTATTTAATTACTTCTTATCAAAATATCCAAATAAACCTCCATAAATAAAATTTGAAAAGTTTCATTACTACCATCAAAATACATATAAAATCCATGCAGGGATAAATTTTACATTAAACAAGAGTAAATATATTTTATGCAAGTCACTAATCATAGTCGACATATACAGTTCAACATATATATTTTAACATATGCGAGTTTTATGACTTCGAACTTGTCCGTCCTGTTCGAGAATATATTTTCATCAACCATTTCCATTTTTACAAATAATTCTAAAAAATCTGGTCTAATTGTGTGCCACAGTTGAAATATTTCCGAATTTTTATATGGTTATTTCAACCTTTCCAAATTTTAAAATATGCTGACAAAAAGGATAAACTCTCTTCAGACATCTAAAAGAACATTACATTGCATTTCTTACATGATTTGAAATTTTCTAGAGAATCTTTTGTTAGCAAAGCTGTCAATGTATTTAAGACAAATTATGTTGAAAATGAAGAAACCTGATTTGAAACAAAACAAAAATGAACCTCGAAATGTAGACATGTACTTTCTTTTAGAAATTCGACTGAATAAAACAGACTTGCACTCTCTACCTCTTCTAAAGTGTTGACAATGGCACCACAGACACCTCCATCAAAGTCTCCTATGAAGAAACAATTTTTCACCCATGCAGCTCACTGGAGGCATTTTACTGACTAAAATAACTGTTTATATGACCTTAATACAAATATCCATGAAATAATTTTTATATTATGTCAATCACTTAAAAGTTTATGTTAAAAATTCCTTTTATTATTTCCTTTTCATTTTCTAAGCGGATAGGACTGGGTTTCGATAATATATTTCTCCAGACTTAACAGTGGGTAAACGTCGTCCGTGGACATTCGGTTTAAAGACGAAATTTTTCCTTAAAAAAGGGACAGAAATAAATGGCATTTGCTTAGGCAGAAAAAAGAGCATAAACTTCCGCCCCCGTTACAAAGCAAGATCACCGTCCTCATATTTAAGGGAAGAAAAAACACGAGAATCCCTCTATCCTTGCGTAAATCTGAAAAATAATAAAACATATCCCAGCTAACAAGCTTGTCTTGTAACGTGTTTATCCACGGATATTTTGGCGGACAACTTTACAGAAAACAAGCGGTGTGGAGACCGTCATTTTTTTCGAGGGGAGACTTTTGATGCAGCGTAAAATATGTTTTATGTTCCGAAGCGAATGCGCCGTCTCTCTTCCAAAATACGGCAAACTTCCTCCCCACCCTCTTATTCCTCGCATTCCCACAAATATGTCCGCGTCTGTATAACCACCAGCATATCTAAACCTCCGACCCACCTTCCAACATTACCGTCTTGACCCGCCCACTCCCTCTAACCTCACCCATACGCGCACCCAAAACCTCTTCTTCTCCTTTAACCATCCCGACGTTAACGTCAAAAACAAAAACGAAAAGAAAAAACCCCGGGAATAATTCGCCTTCTCGGTCCGACAGGATCGCCATTCCTTAAATGGACCAGATCTTGGATGGCCGTAAAAATATAATACCTATTCGTCCGACAAAACTAATACCTTCCGTCGGCGTCGTAAAGAAAAGCGCACGATATGGAACGGGGGGGGTAAATGGATTCCACGGGAGAAACGGATTTGCGTAGGGAGGAGAACGCGGAGAAACAGGATGGATGGAGAAAGTGAGGGTTAGCGACTACGTTTTTTCCTATAATAATCAGGTCTAAGCAGATTACGAAATAATCCAGGCTTTAATTTTAAACAAGTTAGTGAAGTGTACAGCGTATCACAAACGAGCGCGTTTCGTGCAATGGAGTACTTAAAAGAAATGATATATTACACCTACAGGAAGTAGCGTTTTTAAAGTTCTTTTCCTCATCATAAATAATCCATTTTCTTCCTATTTAAAAGTACTGCATGCACACGTAAGGAAATTAAACGTATCTTTGAGAGATTGTTTATCTTAGCAACGGTGAAGAAGTAACCATGCAAGAAATTTTCAACTCGGACTAAGACATTTTTGTTTGATTTTCTCGATAAGAGCTACTCCTACGATAAAAATGTATAGGGAAACAAATACTCTAATTTACCAGTTCTACCAGTTTTATTTGAAAAATATTTCGATGTGACCAATACTTTACGAGATATGATGAAAAGTGCATTTTTTATCACCAATCAAGTGGTACCCCTGACTGGCTTACGTGATTCATTTATGTGATTTTCATATTGTCTTTGACTGTAAGTCCTTAATATCAAATTTCATGAAAATCAATTCGGTAGAAGCAGAGAACGAACGTGCGAACGGATGGACGGACAGACGGACACACCGACGATCACGCTGGAAGCGAAAGGCGTCTAATAACTAAATATCTCTTACATCTGCAATTCTCTACTTTATGCATAGGAATGTTTTTATTATAAAACGTTGACTGAGGGATTACGCCTACATTAAGGTGACCAACCGTCCCAAATTTGAAGGGACAGTCCTTCTTTTTCATCATTCGTCCCTCTTTGTTACTTGCCCCAAACTTTGTCCCTCTTTTTGAAAAATTCTTTATTGGAATCCAAAATTCTCATTTAAATTGACCCAGAGCACAATTACCGGTCTTACCAATTTACAATAATGGACAAGTCATTTGTATGTGGCAAGATCCTTTGCTTGTATTTCATTTTGAGGAGGGAGAAAGATTTAAACGGTGTTCATGAAACTCTTCTGATGTTTCAAAAAAACTATACATTTGTAAAAATTGAAGCTAACTTACTGATTAATGAAATAAGGAGAATTAACATGTTTATTACTGAAGAAAAAATGCAAGAATGGAGGGAAAACAACAGTAAAATAGACAAAAAAAGGGTCGAAATATTTAAAGTTTTCTGGATCAACGTAATGATATTATTAGTAATGTAAAAAAAATCACTGAATTCTTTACAGTCTTCTAGAGACAAATGTTTGTGTGGAACAAGTATTTTCATTAATGAATCGGTTGTGGACATCAGAGAAAATACAATTTAAAGTGGAAATGTTACGAGCAATAGAAGTGAAATTCAATTTTGGATGTAGTTGTGAGAAGTTTTACGAATATTTATTAATAAATCCTGATGTAATAAAAAATACATTCTGTAGAAAAGTAATACTTTAAGAATTAAATGAATTTTATTTTATTAATAAGTAAATATTTTTTCTTCGGAAAATGTCTCCTTTCAGCTTCTTCAGAATTTTGTTGATGACAGAAATAACAAGCTAAAATAATATACGAATAAAAAATATACGCCAGTATAAAATGTCCCTGTTTACTGTCATGTTGTCCCTCCTTACATCTGAAAATGTCCCTCCTTAGCTTCATCAAAAGTTGGTCACCTTACCCTACATGTACATATAAAAATTGGCCACCTTACCCTACATTTACGTATGCGCGTATATGTCTATTCGCGTGAATTGAACAGGAAGTGTGGAAGATGTACGGATAAAATATAAAAATAACGCGCAGGAAGGAGAATAAGATAAGTTAAAACCGGAAGAGCTCTCCCATATGTCGTATTTCTAAATCTAGCC
Source organism: Uropetala carovei (assembly GCA_036926305.1). Classification (NCBI taxonomy): domain Eukaryota; kingdom Metazoa; phylum Arthropoda; class Insecta; order Odonata; family Petaluridae; genus Uropetala; species Uropetala carovei. The sequence continues at coordinate 1,499,520 of JAXCHB010000248.1, forward strand.
ATTAGCCGCGCTGATCGAAGGCTGGTGTTACTTTAGCCTTCCAATGGGTCAGAGGAGTTACCACCGCGCCACATGTGATTCTTGTGTTTTACGACACAATTCATCTCAAAAGTAAGTACCGCTCGTTTGAGCCATGCGATCTAATAGTTGGTTGGAACTAGTTACACTCTAAGCGTTGTAAATACTTAGTTAAAATAATGACCTGTATCAAGCATACGGCGAAACAACAAAGCTCGCAGTAGTATAGCCACATTTTGCCTTTTCCTGCTTCAATAATTAATGAGGAACATTTCCTATACGCATGGAAGAGATCTCGCACTACGATAATCATATTTGTTCTTAAATAAATACGCTACTTGGGTAAAATAATTTAGAAAGATTTGAAGAAGGGCAACAAAACGGAGATAATTCTATTACTCCATATATATGGGACCTATACAGGGACCGCAAAATGTGACTGTCCACCGCTGACAGACAGTGCGGATTCGAACAGGTACGCCGTGGCTTCTGAAATTAAGATTTTTACTTTCCCTGTACACAAAATAGAGAGTATTATCTTGGTTAAAAAATCGAATCCGAGAGTTTAACGAAAATATACGTTTTAAGGTCTCCTGAATACATTTTAACTATTTTCTTGGTGATGTCCCTGTGTGGGGGAAATTTTTTCAAAAAAAGTGAAGATTTACTCCTGTCTTTTTCCAATTTTGACAAATATCTCCTTTATACCTTCATTAATGTAAATGTTTGTCATGATAAAAGTCGTAGACAATATAATTTTCTACGAGTTTAGTTTGAAACATTTTTTCATAGACAGGACTGTTTCAAAGATATCTCGATTAAACGCCTGAATTTGTGTTCAGTACATTGAATGTCGTTAGGTGACAGCTTTGTTTCCGTTAGAAGTGAAGAGGAGGAAGACCCGGGTTCGATTTCCGGTCATAGCAGATTTTTTTCTCCTGTTTCTTCATTTCCCAAAACCATTCAGTGTTTAAAACTTATTCACGAGTGAAATTGCCAATAGTAATTCTTGAGGACGCTGTTGTTCTCAGGCTGATCTGCCATGCGACCCTCTCCGTGCGGATGTTCGGTCGCCGCGACCCCCCGTGATTTTCTGAGAAGTAATATAAATATATTTAAAAACTTTTTTCATTTATACTTTTTTGTAAAGCGCACTGAAAAGTATAAAATAAATTTTGGGTTCAAGAAAATATCTGGATCTTAAAGAAGATTTTCATTATATATGATCATGAATCTCTTTTTACGTTCTCATACGAAGTATCGAGAAAGTATTGTTTCCACGAAAAAATTCAACCTCGAGATTTTTACGGAAATATACGTTTTAATTGTCGCTGAATCCAAAAAATTGGTTTTCGCAATGCCCTCCGTCTGTCTGTCTGTTACTGGCGCTGGAGCCTAGACGGTAGAGCGAAAATGAATGAAATCTCGTACTTAGGCATTTTTTCATACTCAGCAGAGTATACGTAGAAATTGTTGACATCTACATAAATAAAATAGCAACCTCTACCTGTGCATTTGTTTTTTTGTCAGAGATTTACTTTTTTTGTGTGTTTTGCATCACAAGAAGACACTTTAACCGGTTTGCACAACTGTTGTCTGTCTGTCTGTTTGTTTTTACCGCATCACGCAAAAACGGCTACTCGAATTTTTATGAAACTTGCAGCGTATCCTTAGACTGGCCTAGCTTAAAATATAGGCTATGCGGTGTATCTCAAAAAGAATTTTAAGTGGGGGTTTGGGGGCATCAATTTGGTTTTTCGACGATAACCCTCGAGTGAATCCACTTAGGAAGTTGAAATTTGACATTTGTCACTTTCAATACAAGTATAAGATCAACTATTTAGATGAGCAAAACCAGACCAAGGCAAGCAGTGTTGTGGAGGGAGGGGGGGGGGGGGGGGGGGGGCACACGTAAGAGAAATGGCTGTGTTCAAGCTAACGGATGATGATTTCCTAATTTTCTGATTTTCCTGATTTTTCTGAAATTCCCGATTCTCCTGAATATCCTGATTTTCCTGAATTTGCTTTTTTGCCTGATTTTCCTGGTTTACCGTATTTTCCTGAATTTCCTGATTTTCCTGAATTACCTGATTTTCCTGAATTTCCTGATTTACCTGATTTTCCTGAATCAACTTATAAGTTATAATTTGACATTTGTCACTTTCAATACAAGTATAAGATAAACGTTTTAGAATTTTTCTGATTTTTCAGATTTTCCTGATTATTCTGACATTCCTGATTTTCCTGAATTTCGTGATTTTCCTGAAATTCCCGATTATCCTGAACATCCTGATTTTCCTGATTCTCCTGAATTTGCTGATTTTCCTGATTTACCTGAAATTCCTGATTTTCCTGAAATTCCTGATTTTCCTGAATTACCTGATTTTCCTGAATTTCCTGATTTTTCTGAATTTCCTGATTTTCCTGAATTTCCTGATATTCCTGAATTACCTTATTTCCTGAATTTCCTGATTTTCCTGAATTCCCCGATTTTCCTGAATTTCCTGAATTTCGTGATATTCCTGACTTTCCTTATTTTTTGGATTTACTGATTTCCCTGATTATCTTGAATTTCCTCATTTCCCTGATTTTCCTGAATTTCCTGATTTACATGAATTTCCTGATTTTCCAGCATTTCCTGATTTTCCTGAATTTCCTGATTTTCCTGATTTACCTGAATTTCCTGATTTTCCTGAATTTTCTGATTTTCCTGAATTTCCTGATTTTCCTGATTTACCTGATTTTCATAAAAATCCGGTTTTTCCTGATTTACCCGAAGGTAAATCAGGAAAATCAGGAAATTCAGCAAATTCAGGAAAATAATCATCCTGATTTTTCTGATTTTCCTGATTTTTCTGAAATTCCTGATTCTCCTGAAATTCCTGATTTTACTGAATTTCCTGATTTTCCTGAATTTCCTGATTTTCCTGATTTACCTAAATTTCCTGAATATCCTGATTTTCCTGAATTTTTTGATTTTCCTTATTTACCTGAATTTCCTGATTTTCCTGAATTTCCTGATTTTCCTACATTTTCTGATTTTCCTGATTTACCTGAATTTCCTGATTTTCCTTATTTACCTGAATTTCCTGATTTTCCTGATTTTACTGATATCCCTGAATTTCCCGATTTTTCTGATTTTCCTGAATTTCCTGATTCTCCTGAATTTCCCGATTTTCCTGAATTTCCTGATTTTTCTGATTTTCCTGAAATTCCTGATTTTCCTGAATTTCCTGATTTACATGAATTTCCTGATTTTCTTTATTATCTACATCTTATACACAGTGGGAAACACTACTTCCTTATCTGTGACTGTACGGCGCATACTGATTAAACCACGCGTGTTTTCCTAAGTAGATTTGAAGCAAATTTTGTACTATTGTGGAGAGCTCCCCGAAATAATTTATAAGTAATTTTTGCTTCTCTCTGCCCGTTGTATTTCACACGATGGCCGAGTGAATTCTTAAATACCATGTATGATCTAGAATACCGATCGGATTTGAAACAAATTTTCCCGGGCAACGCCGGGAATTTCTGCTTGTTGATCAATAATTACGAGTAGTTTATTCTACGCATTTTTAACAACAATCCGATTTCCTCAGAAACGGCTTCAACGATTTTGATCAAATCTCGTACAGTTACTTGAGTTTACGTCTTCAATAACAATGTATAGTTCATACTTCTCAAAAAATGAATATAAGGCTAGTTTACTCTAAGCAACTTTAACAATAATTCGTTTGTCTCAAAAACGGCTTCAGCGATTTTGATCTAATTTCGTATAGTCACTTACGTTTACGTCTTCAATAATACTCTATTGTTCATATTCCTCAAACAATGAATATAAGGCTAGTTTATTCTAGGCAACTTAACAATAATTTGATTTTCTCAAAAACGGCTTTAACGATTTTGATCATAATTCGTACAGTTACATGAGTATACATCTACAATAATACTACGTATTTCATTTTTCTCAATGAATGAATACAAGGCTAGTTTATTCTTGGGCAACTTTAACAAAAATTGTATTTTCTAAAAACAGGCTCATACGATTTTCATTTTCTAAAGATAACTAAACGACGCATTAGTACCTATATATGAGAAAGTTTGTACAATATATGTTGTACCTATTTTTTTTAATGCTCTTGTCGCCGTATCATTAATGTTTTATTATTAAATTATATTTCTTATATTAAATATAAGTATATTAAAGTTATTATTGCTTTATTTTGAAGATTCTAACCCTTAAGGAAATATAAAAATTAGAAACTGAAGGATTGATAGGATGAGGAAAAAATCAGTTGGCATAACGAAGACTGCTCGCTACCTTACGTTTGAGAACCACTGGTTTAGAGCAACTTCAAACCACTATTTCAGTCATATTCATTACACATCTAATGAGGTCAAAGACCTGATGGAACTTCATCGTTCAATTTTTGGATTATTTAACTGCATTTTGAAAAACTTCTATAAACCGAATTTAATGAAGATCGATCGAAAGATCTCGAGAGATAAAATTCCAAATGTTATTTCCTAGCCGGATTGTTGCCACAAGTCACACCGCGAGAAAATATTTTCCGAGTGTAAATATGTATTAATTTAATCATTGAGGTTATTGTATGTGCTAGTCCAGGGGAAGGCGATCGCCCCTCCCCCCCTTCCCTCCCCATCTTGAATCTGCCACACTGGAAATCTCTCCCAATGTCAGAATATTTCTATCCTTTCGCCTACGGACCTAATCTGTGGCGCGTGATCAAGGAATTTTACGCGGAATGGGTTTAAGTATGCATCCAGTAGAAGGCAATACAAATATGCACATGATCCTCCTGGATCCGCCAATGGACTAGAGGCGAACGGATATGAGGCAGCATGTTCATCATCTATTGCGCCGATTTTTTATTTATTTATATTAAGTAGCCTTTAACAATAGGCTTAATAGCTTTCGCAAATACGAGCACATACAACACTGCCCTTGAAAGGATTCGAACCTGCATTATGAGTCAGACAAGTTAGCCACTTCCATAAGTTCATAAAGGGGACACTGGTTGAGGAGACTCTAGATCAGGGGTCACCAAACTTTTTACTTAAAGGGCCACATGAGGCTTCATGTACGACTCTGCGGGCCACATACCACCATTCAAATAACGGATCAGGCCATGTGAAAAATTCTAAGAATATGCTATACGCCTATATTAAAAATATTTTAAATCTAGGCACTCGGAAAATATCGTTTAGACATAAAAAATTATGTCTAAAAAAACTCCTAGAGGTAATTACACAAAACTTTAAAAAATTGATGAGGTAAGGCGGGCCGGATGAAATCACGGCGCGGGCCGGATGTGGCCCGCGGGCCGTAGTTTGGGGACCTCTGCTCTAGATAGCAGGCCACCAACTGGGAGCGCCAAACAACACAAAAAGCACCAATACGCATAAACGAGCAGACAGGGACACACACACTTATGCGAACGGACATAAACACGAAACAAACAAAAACGTGGTTATATGATATAGAATGTTATAGGCCACGGTTTCAAACGAGTCAACGTGTTCGTTTCTCTATCACAACCTCATACAACAATGATTCTCAATTCATCAGAAAACGACTACAAACAATCTATTAGCTTGAGAAATAATTTCTAAGCATTTCCCAACTCAGATAATCTACTCAAGAGACTTCTGAGGGGAAAAAGTCCGCACCTCGCAAATAACTTCGCTGAATTCTGAGCAGATATTTCTTTGAAGGGGTGTGAAATTACATCGCATTTCCGCTATTCTGAATGCACACACATCTTGAGCAGAAATAAAAACGAACCTCTGAAACCGGTAAGACGTGCAATAATACCTATATTTTAAGTTCCACATCGTCCTTGTGGCCGTGACACCAGTTCGCGAAAGCACGGCCGCAATGTCAATAAACACGACTGACCAGGCGTGAGGACAGCAGGGAGTAAATGGAGAGGCGAGTATCACGGGCCCACCAATCCCCTCCCCCCTCTTTCCCCCCCCCCCCCCCCCCCGTCCCCCCAAGTCCGAGCGTAGGTTTCACACTGCGAGTCACTGCTAGTCGCGCTCGTTATCACCGAGAAGATCAAGCCTGACGACTTTCACACCAGTCCATACTTAAAGTGAGACTATAGTGCGTTTCAGCATATCGAATGGCTGGGGCGTGTCTACTATTAGATCCGTATGGTGAGGGAAAGAAAGTGTCAGCCAATAAGTGGTCTTAAATTTCCCTCAACCTTCAAAATTTCTCGACAAGCGCTGTTGACACGATTGCTCACACTTTTCTCGGTGACGGCGCAAAGCATGAACGTGCTTCATTCGGATCTATCGAAGCATACAACTTCACTCGTCCACAGCTACTGTTGAACTGAGCGAAATTGGAAACTTGGCAACACCGGGTCGTAGTCTAAGCGAAATAACCCGAATGCGGGCGGAATACTGCGAGTCCAAGACGCACGACCTGTTAAAACGCGCTATAGGCGCCCGCGATCATCTATGTTGGGAAAAATCGTACATAAAGCCGTTCGAAGCTTCATTTACTTACCTTATAATCCTATCAAAACCTTGGTAATAAAACGTCTGTTTCGGTCGTAAAATTTATCGTCAATACAGTTCACGATGCGCGACGAGTTTATTAGAAGAAAGTGCAGTAGTCTATCATTTCTAACTGCGAAGATAATATTTTCATTTAAGTATCCATGCCCTGTAAACTCTAACTGGAACTATCTATTATTTGGACGTTAATGTAGTTTATCGTAGACCGAACTGCACAGCAAGGCCTCGCATAGCGCGGTTCTTGGAAAACGCTTGTGTTATGAAATCGCCTTTTCTGATTCATCAAGACGATGAAAAATAGGTGGTCACGTATATTTTATAAGCTCCAAAAATAATGTTTGCGAATACGTAAGCACGTAAAATGGTAATCATTGCATTCACTGTCATTAAGGTGACAATAACTAACAATAATCTTGAAAAACTGTGATAAAAATAAAAACGTGAAGTTACATTCCTATAGACCAGGGGTCGGCAACCTACAGCCAGAGGGCCTCATGCGGCGTTTTATGCGGCCTGCGAAGCCATGATGAAAAAGTGATCAGTATAATCTAATACAGTCAATTCCGTAATTTTTCATTGAAATTGTGGTCTCAAAACCTTTTCTGGTGAAGTTATAACACTAATAAACTAATGAAAATTGATTTACAGTAATATTAGACCAGAAAATCTCTAGCTAACCTCTGATTCAAACACCCATCCGGCCCGCCGAAGCTCTCGTGATTCCAATGCGTCCCTCCGAAGCATTCACAACAACGAATGCGGCCCGACATATAGAAAAGGCCCCTGCAATAGACCCTTCCAGCATGGAAATTTCGAGAAGAGATAGTCACGTGACACGAGTCGGCGAAAGACAGGTGGTTGAAAAGCAAGGATAACGGCATAATAACCAGTTCAATTAACTTACGACACATATATTATCCACATAAAACAATTCTAGGAATCAGTTCTACAGCTTAAATTCACAACAGAAAATAACTATTTTACAACATATGTAAGTTACGGCAATGAAAACTGTTACCGGCTAAACTAGGAAACAGTATATCCAAATATTTCAGTGATAACATAAGATGCTGCATTTTTAAGGCGTTACATGTAATAATTCCAAAATATGTTTAAAAATTGAATCTCCCAGCGCTAAATTTGTCCTAATAAATAATACATGAATCGATTCATCAGAATTGTTTTAATCGTTTACACTTATGCGTGCCGTAAAGGCACAGTATGGAAAGCACACGCGTGCAACTATAGACACACAAATCAATTTATATATAAGTACTTTACTTTAAAATTACTTTTTTTTTTAAACTTTTGGCTTGTGTCGACTAACTGGGACAACATTTAAAAGTGACCGCGAAGCTGACCCCTCGACCGTCATTAACTCGGGTTAGAGGCCCATACCTCGAGACCCATATTCAACTTTTCAATTTGAAACTGCTCGCCGTGTACATAGTAGTTCTGGGTTTGACTTCAGGAGCATATCTTTTCTCCATTTGAATAACATGGGCAGAGCTGAAACGAAGCGAGGTCTTTTTTCTTTAGCATTTTCAAATATCTTAAAAATGAGATTTCGACGCGGTATTTTCACAGTTATGCCGAAAAAAGTATGGAAATAAATTTCTCGCGAATTTCCGCTTTCATTACAATCCCGTCCGAAAAATCTTAAGAGGTTGGTATTCCTTGGCGTCAAGATTAGATGTGAGCGTAAATATGTTATTATTTATCGTAGAATTCCGTTAAAAAACGCTCTTGATCAGCGCATTCACCCGAATATGTTGCTTGAGTCACAATCGCACTAAGTTAGCAACATAAAATTGTTTAAATTTTATTGCAAAAGACGTGGTCGGCTAGTGTCCCCCTGCTGAGAGGGTGAAGACACCTGAGCTCGGATTTGAGGATGGGTCTCGAGGTATGGGCCTCTAACCCGAGTTAATGACCGTCGAGGGGTCAGCTTCGCTTTTAAATGTGGTCCCAGTTAGTCGACACAAGCCAAACTTTTTCTTTCATATTTTCGCGGAAGATTCCAATGTTAACCCTAGTTTGTCAAACCACCGTTTCTCCTGAATATTAGTAAAGGTTATGACTTGGAAAAATTCACGTTATGTGAGGTTACACTGTATTTTTTTTTTCAATTAGGCGGCATATTGAAGAACTACTTATATGTAACGTTCTAATCTAGCGTTTTGTACACTAGGTGCGCCAAAATTATTTTTTGGAGGACTGCCTAAAGCTTTGCTAAGAAAATCAACGAATTGGAAAGATATGAAGGTCGTTGAGACAATATTCATTACCTACTAAAATTATTATGGTGTTGTACCGACAAATGGTTGCGTCCAAAGGTGGCGATACCCGTGTGAATTGTTAAGTTGGTGGTGCCGCGAAATCCTTTTTATCTTCGACATTAAAATTTTGGGAACCATTACCTTAACCGATGAACTTAATGTTAGCAGTTACCGTCTTTTTTATTTATCGATAATATTTACTATAGCCGTATATTGATGTAACATATGTCCAATGTCGGATTAACCGGGGTCTAGTGGTGCCGTTGCGCCAGGGCCCCGGGATTAGAAGGACCCCACGGAGGCCTCAGGCATTTTGTGTGGTAGTTGTGGGGACGGACTCCGAAAAATTGTGCACCAGGGCCCCAGAGTACACTCGGCCCACCTATAACGCGGAGGATGCGTTCTGGACAAGCACCGCGTACTGTGAATCCGCGTTACGTGAACCCTGTTGTGCGTTCCATACCTTTTCATGCATCCTTATCCAGAACAAAAATTCCAAAGCTTATCTCTCTTATGCACATCTGCGTTAAAAACTTGCTGTGTCCTTCATCTTTCCAATAGCCTAAAACTCGCCTGGTAATTTATAAGCGGCAAAGTCATCACCCTTAAGTTTGATATTATGGAGATTTTTGACGCTTCAGCGCCTTTGCACGGATGGTGTTAGAGCTAATCGCCATCTTATTTTGATTCTGGTCTTTCACCCAGATAGCCAACATCTTTTCCAACAATGGGTTTCTCACTTTTGCCTCTTTCTTTGCAGCTATTAAGCACGACTGAGCCACAGAAGTTCTAATTTTTTCTGCATTTTTAGATGCGTTTCGCTTCCAGCGTGAGCGCCTATTTGCGTCGGTCTGTCCGTCCGTCCGCATGTTCGTTCTCGGTTTCTACCAAACGGATTTTCATGAAATTTGATATTAAGGACTTACAGTCAAAGATAATAAGAAAATCACGTAAGTGAATCACGTACGCTAATCAGGTTTACTGGTGGCAAAAAATGAACTTTCCGTCATATCTTGTAAAGTATTGTTCATGTCAAAATATTTTTCAAATACAACTTGTAGAACTAGCAAATAAGAGTATTTATTTTCATATACATTTTTATCGTCGGAGTAGCCGTTATCAATAAAATCAAACAAGAATGTTTTAATTCGAGTTGAACTTTGAAAATTTCTTGCATGGTTACTTCTTCATTGTAGCTAAAATAAACAATATCACAAACAAGCGTTTAATTTCCTTACGTGAGCATCCAATATATTTAAATAGGAAGAAAATGGATTATTTATGACTAAGAAAAGAACTTTAAAACGCCATTTCCCTTACGTCAGGGGTGATCTGGATGGGGCTCGCGCGAGCCCACTGTTAAATTTTAACTCATTAACCGAGCCCATTGTTAAACTTTATCGGACGTACGTACTATATATAGTATCGAGATATCGTTTCGTCCCTTTCGCCTTTCCTTTTCTCAAGGCGAATTTATACGATTCACTCTGGATATACAGTATGTCGTCGCTATACGCGAACTTAATTTACGTGGATTCTCTTATACGCAACAAACAGGGAACATAATTCGATTTACACCACCGGAATTCGCTTTAACGCTATTTGGTACATAGAAATGCCGATCGTATTTCTTGACGAGAATATTTCTCGTCATGTTAATACGACTCGTGCGAGCATGTTCCGCTTAGTTGGTTTTGCTGCCGCGAAAACCATGTTGAATATTATTTGAACTTTTATGATTCTTCAAATTTACTGATCCCTCTCAATATGAATGGAAAACGTTCATAAAATAGAGTTTTTGCCTCTTCGCCAAAGAAAAGTAGGCAAAGTTTTAATTTAAAAGTTAAGTTAGAAGTGTTCAGGCGTTAGATGCCGGTGAACGGCCAAGTGAAATTGCAAGACTACTCGGTTTAGCTGATTCAACGGTAAGACCAATTAAAATTAATGAAAGGAAAATTCGTAAATGTGCTCAAAGTGTGACGCCATTAAGTGCTAGTAGAATAAATAAAAGTAGAGATCAAGTGATGGATAATATGGATAGGTTGTTGGGTGTCCGGATTGAAGATCAGGCCCAAAAACATGTATCCTTAAGCCTCACTTGGCCCGATTTAATTTGGGGCATTTAAAGTTCTTCGTGTTTATATTTGTTTCCAAAATTCATTAGTTAAGAACATGTCCCTCTATAATACGTTAGGTATATGGGAAAATGGGATTCTATTTACGCGATTTCGATATACGCTATGGTTTTTAGGAACGCATCTATCGCGTAAACCGGGGACTTACTATAAAACTATACTATAAACCAAATGAAGCGTGTAAACAAAAATAATAATGTTCACTTTCTATGAATTGATGTTTGCGCAATATAATAAGTTTTGGGTACAATTTATACTATAATAGCCCAGGTCTGTTGGTTGGTTGGTGACGCTTTCACGATGGCCGATATAGAGCGTTTTAACAAACTTCCCGAATAGGTAGAAGATTGAAATTTGGAAAGGATGCTTTATCAACATATTTTAAGGTAATGACAAAAATAAATCTCCAAAAAAGTCCTGGGTTCGACTCCAAGGAAGACATTTTCATTTTCCGTAAGGTAACATGTAAACATCAATTTTTTGATGTGCAGGCTTTTATTGTTTTGGAAATTAAAATTACAAGGAATTAACCTACGATCTTCGGATCTGAACCATTTTGAAGACAAAATTACAAAGTTTCTTATTCTGTTCATCTTTTTTCCGCATTCAATTCGAAATCGCTCATGTTATACGTTTCATTCGCATATTTTGTGGAAATATTGCCATTTTAACGGAATGCTACCTTGGCTACCAGTTGAAAGTTTGAGAACCACTGTTCTAGAGCGCACAGCGAGCACCATTATAATTTTGTAAAAGTAAAAATGATCATAAATAAAATCAAATCAACGTCAAAATGATTAAAAACGTCCTTTTGTACGTTTAGAACAGTGCTTCTCAACCTTTTTCGCTCCACGGCACACCTTCATGCATGCTTAAGAACATCGCGGCACACCAAACTACCCCTAATTAATTTCACTGCGTAAATACTCATTTTTAAAGATAAAAACTAGCGTAAGGTGACCATTCGACCCCGATTTTCAGGGACAGTCCCCGAAACAAGATTTATGTCCCGGCCTATTTTTGTCCCCGATTTTGTCCCCGATTTTTTATTTTATTTCGCCTTCCGGATTATATTCGCCATTACGCGAGTACAACGTCGAACGTACCTAAGATTTAGCGTATCTGGCAACATTGTAACCGTTCTTTATACTCTAGTGTGTGATTTCGTCGGACAAAAGTATAAACAAATATTAGGTTAAGCTAATGTGAGGTGGTTGGGTTGGGTTGGTGTCCCCCGTCCCCGAAAACGCCAAGAAAAAAATGGTCACTTTAAACTTAGCGTAACAAGTAAAAGTCGCAGTTACGATTTGTTACGATTAGTAAAGCAATAATTGTATAATTTTATTGTACATTAAATATATACATAATTTAAAAATTAAATATCTTTGGAGTGTGCGGCAAACTAGTCCCTTCCTCGCGGCACACTAATGTGCAGCGATACACCGGTTGAGAATCACTGGTTTAGAATGAAAACATGCGAACACATCAAATTAATGGTACTAGAAAAAACGACTTTTAGACTGGCGGAAGTGAACGATAAGACAGCTAAAGAGCACCAAGTTTGAGTACCACTGTTTTAGGCGAAACCTACGTTCGAAACGAAATAGTTTTCTTATCTCGCTAAGGGGTATTCATTGCAATTCCGCGAATTTTGTAGAGGGATTGAGGGTCATATTTAGCATAGTAGCCGAATGTTGACCGTGTGGAATTTTGTAGCCAAGCTGCTCGCTGAGAAATGTGCAGGTGGGCGATCCAGTTTCGTCATACGAGACATTTTTTATTTGATCTTTTCGAGTAAGGTATTAAATTTTTGCCCATGCTGGGGAAGAAAACTTTACGTTGATACGGAGCTAATGGCCTGCAGGGAACAACCGCCTAGCAAAAAAGGTTTTAAAACAGAAATAAAGTACAAAGACCAAAAATCGGAAACCTTGGGACTAAGACGAATTTTGTATTTTTCCGGTTACTGGAACCAAGAATTATCAAATAAGTTCACGTGGGGAAAACAAAGTATATGAAAAAAAATAGAATAAAGTCGTTTAATTTCCTTATCAAAACTTATTGTTCTTATGTGCTTACAAAGTAAAATATACAAGCACGACCTGCGTGAAGATAATTAACTTCTAAACGATAATTAACTTTTCGAAGATTTTCTTGCACTACTTTCATCTCGTTTTCTTTTCATTCATCGCATATTTTCAATTGTTTCATGTTTAGCTATTCTGAAATAGTGATGATGGGGAACCCTCCTAATAACCATAAAAATATTTTTAGAAAAAGGAATGTACTTCTAAACGATAATTAACTTTTCGAAGATTTTCTTGCACTACTTTCATCTCGTTTTCTTTTCATTCATCGCATATTTTCAATTGTTTCATGTTTAGCTATTCTGAAATAGTGATGATGGGGAACCCTCCTAATAACCATAAAAATATTTTTAGAAAAAGGAATGTACTCGCATACACAATGGGTATGGGGAATTTGCCCACACACGCACAAAAGGTTCCCTGTCGTTGTAGTGATTCTCCCTAAACCCGGAGTGTGCGAGATTGCGTGTTTGGTCCCTGGCATGGAGTAAATTCCCCTAAAACATTGTGTGTGTGTGTGTATTTTCCTTTTTAAAATATTTCCATGGTTATTAGGAGGGTTCTCCATTCATCGTCATTATTTAACCGTATGTATCATAATTTATATTTTTCTTTATTCTGAAATAGGTTTCTCTCAAATCTTATACTGACATAATGCCCGGACCTTGTGGGTTATACGTCCGGATTTGATATAGATCACCCAATAATGGTATAATTCTATAACCTTGAAGAAAGGAAATTGCGCATTCTTAATCTGCAATGGTTCTAACAAGACTAATGGACCCATTTTTAATTATGAAGATAACGGTGTAAAACCAGTTATATTTACACACAACAATACATTAACATAATTAGATACAAATATGCAACATTTGTAGTTATAAACGTTATAAATGAGACTAGTTTAATGTTTTAAAAATCCGGACGTATAACCCACAAGATCCTAATGTCCTATTCAGCTTTTCAAATTCCCTGTTTTCCGATGTTTCCTCTTTTCGTACAGCCGGTTCTTTTTACTATGTACCGTAATAATAATTTTAGTAGAAATGATTTTTGTCTCTACCTTTCACTGCAGATTTTGCGCGCCCCAGGACCTCCAGCGTCATGGGGAACACGTGCCTGTAGTCTGGTAGATACAGGTGCATCCCGCGGTGGCTGACTCCTTTGCCTTCCTCTTTCAACACCAAAAAAAGCTTCGTGTCGCGCACACGGAGGGGGGGATGCAGCTGGGCATCTTGTTGTATGGAGCAAATGACTGAGCGCCTCGATACCGACGCGCCGCGGCCCCTCTTGACGTCGTCGGGAGGAGGTAGATGCACCGGAAGGCGTTCCGCCCTACCCCAGACGTCCGCCAAAACCTCCTTACCCTTAAAAACCCTTTTGACTTGGACCCAGGCCACGCCCCCTCCCCTCTCACCCGCCCCCACTATCGCCTCCACCTTACCCGTGAAAGCGGCGGAGGCCTTGCCCATCAACGCCCCCATGTGATGATGCCCCGTCGAACCGGAGACGCCGCACACGTCGGAGTACAGATATGACGCGTGCGCGAAAGCAAGGAAGGAGACGAAGAGAAAATGCGCTGCATTCAGCCGAGTGCTTGAAAGGCGCATCTCGAACGTGCCAGCGTGTTTCGCCGCGATTGTTACCTTATTTTCACCAAATCCACCGAAGAAATGGCGCAAAACTGAGTCGGACTAATCGTGGGTTGTCTTTTCTTATCGCGGAGTCGTCTTCGTTTCCTCTTGCGTCCGATCGAAAGCATAGGTCGGAGGAAAATACGCGGGCGAACTTAAAAGTTTCTGAATCGTGTTACAGAAATGCGAATGCGTGGATCTGTCCGCGCTCTAAAAATGTCGATGGGACGGGTTCTTGATTTTTCGATTTTCGAACCGGCTGCACTTGGAGTTTGCACTCAGTTTACTGGCATCCACCGGCAGGCCAGCTCACCACGGAAGGCTTAACGCACCTTGTTTAGAAGATTCGCGCGCATGCGCTGTCTGAATCCGTGGGCGTTGCAAATGGATGGGTCAAGGTAATGCAAGAAGATAATAGTAAAACAAAGAGGCAAAAGGCAAGAGAAAGATCAAGTCCAACATAAAACTTGAATGGAAGAAATAATTCTCCTCCACTAAGATTACATGTGACGGATTTAAAACATAATTCCGCTCGAAAGGCTAAGATGACACGACCGAGGTTTAACCAATACAAAATTAGCACAGTATTCCAAGTAAACGATTCACATGAAAAATGTTACTATATAGTCATCCACCAAATAGAAAAACTTTTATTTATTGATTTAGTTTGCACACATAAATATCGTACTACAAATATAACAAGACAATTTTTTGCAAATTAGACAAGATGACATCAATTTTAAAGGTATGAATTTTTCTTTTACTGATTAAGATCTTTTGGTTTCTCTAAATTGAGTGCATTCTCGCAGTCAGAAGATTAGAAAACAATATTCGATCCGCGGAACCTTAGACTGCCTGTTCTAGAGAAATGTAACACGATATCAACTGCGAAAGGTGAAATTGCTTATCTTAACTTACGTACTAAAATCGAAAGGTTTTTGGACAATTTATAGATTTCACCAAACTTTGGGCTGACTCGATTCGTTTTCGTAATATGAACACACTTCGTCTTTGACCCTGCAGACGTTTAATTATAGTTTGTATTATAAAAAGATTAGACTGGAAAGCCTACTTAGTGCCGGAGTCGTTTGAAGTCACTAGGTCCCCAATTGACATTTTAAAAAGAAAATCTCTTACCTTTTATAACTATTAATGTCCAACGAAGAAAAGGGACGCGCTACTGGAATCGAGCTCGTCATGGCCGTTGTTGATTCTATTTCCTAATTGCACTAACGACAACGAAATTTATCGTTGCAAAAAATTGGCATTTTCTTCTTCGTATATTCATTTAATATTAAGCTAATTCTGAGTTTATATAATTTTTCGGCTAGAAACACTTGGTTCTTTTAATATCACGTTGAAGTCTCCAGACCTATCTATATTCTAGCGCATAAAAATCATGCTAAACTCATTAATCCAAATAAAATCCAAACTACGTTTTTAACGGGAAAGATGAACTGCCTAAATCACAGAAGTTTAATATGTCATTAGTTAAAAGATTGTTTGAAAGGTGAACATATCAGTCTTGACACTCATATTAACTTTGCAAATAGTATGCAACAAATATCAGAATGAAATTTCCTCTTGTATCACATAGGTATTAAGATAGCGTAGAGAAATCAGTTAATGAACTCTCGTGTTTAAATTGAAAAAAATGTAAAATATCAAGATCAATTTTTCTTCAACATTATATATTGGTGAACATATATTTTTGCTAAATGCAAAAACTATAATTACGGTTAATTTTCGTTATGAATAAATTTGGTTTATTGAAAACTTCTTACTAATTATAATAGATATTAATGGAATAATGCCGACATTAGTAATGCTATTGGCATGTTCGCCTTGTTTTTACAAAAAAATTTCAATTTCTACCTTGGTAAATTATATAATATGTTTTCCAAAGGTTTGATTAATGGATCTGCTTACCTTTTATTTAATCGCGTTGATTTACTGATCAATATTACTGGATATATAAGTAAAACAGCTTTCTAAAAAGGCGGTTTCAAGCTCGTCCCTTGCAACCCGTATGTGAAATCGAACAAGAGAGTAACGAATTTCGTAAACGTCACCACCTTCAATTTTATTTCATTATTATGTACTTTATTTAATCATGTTATAGGCCTGATTATTTACTGTACCTGCTTTTTTACAAAACTATTTCAATCAGTGTTACCTACATCTGTAATTACAATTGACCAGCAATATGCGTTAATACAATTATATGGGTGAACGCCTACGTCCCATTAAGTGATTTTAACATCATATTCAAGCATCAAAATGGCAACAATTCGTCATGTATTACAGCGGGAAGTGTTCAAACCTAATGACGAAAGTCTTTTATCATTTGTAAATGTTAGTAAGCTACTAAAGAAGAAGAAAACCAGCTTCCTTTGCATTACGTCTACTAATCAAAAACCTACTACGATCAATGTTCACCAAGTTAAAAAAACAGATAAAAATGTTTTCAAAAAGAAAAATTCGTGGGCATTAAGTGAGCTTATGTCAGTTGATGGTAAAACTCCATCAGAGGTAATCTCATTTTTAAGCCAAGTTGGTAAATTAGTCTTTTCTCGAATTTTGCTAATAAGGGCCTAATTCGTTTTTCAACAGGACATCCATGAGTTCGACTTGCAATTTGAAAAAACATATAGATGGTATGCAATCAGTTTACAAGAAAGAAAAAATTTCCTGCTGATGTTATGGAAAGTAGGAAAAATATGAATATATTATTAATAGTTGTGTTTTGTCGAGTTACAACACTGACTTTATTTTTTTAACTCTAGCTCTGCTGTAAGCACTTATCAAAACAAAAACCCCCTTTCCGGAATCTTCCTGAAGATTGGACTGCTAGTGTCAATCCATTGATGGATCTACAGTCACCTGCTTCATCTGGTTTGTAATGTATTGAAAAAGTTATAATTGATTACACTAATTTTGCTATTCCAATTTTTATATTTTTACTAAACTTCGTGGTTTAATTATTTTGCAAAAAAACAATGAATATTTCTATAGCTTCTTGTTATTTGAAATTGAGTCCTCAGGTACTTATGTTGAAGAATGTCATCTTTTATGCATCAGGATAGCAGTAGCTTGTAGTTGACCTTCCTTGGATATATAGCCACACATTTTTCTAGAGGAATAGACCAAGTTTTTATTATGTTTATAATATGCATTAATTTTTGTATTCATTCCTGTTACTTGCAAGGTGGCTCAATGGCAATACAGAATTCTGGAGTTGGGGGAGAAGGTGGTGTTAGTGAGGAAGTTGATGAAGAAGCAGCAGATTATCGCAGTTTGACTGAGAAAGAACAAGCTGACCTTGAGAAAATGGTTTCTCAATATGAGTTTGCCATAAGCAATGCTGAAGCCTTCATGGAAGTGCTGGCAAGGGATTTGTCGATACTTGATGGGGTAAAATTTTCATATCTCAAATGTTTTCTCGTTTTTCTTGAACTATTTTAGAGGCTGAGATTATTTATTTTTATTTTGTCATTAGTGATATAGTTATGAACAGTATTTGCTATTTATAAATTGCATCCGAAGTGTAACTACTTAATTTCTCATAAATTGCATGTTAAATTTCCAAATTTTTTGAAAGTGAATATTTTGGAAATCACATCTAAAATTTTTTTACCTAGTTTACTTAGATTATTATCCATATTAGATTTAAGACTATCTATAACTTCATTAATGTATGCTAGCATTTATTTCTACATTCTATTGTAATTTTCTTTATATATATGTTCTAAGTAATATTCTTATCAAAAATAATTTTATTCATATTGTGCTGATATTTAACTTCTTTGTAGGGAGTTTTTAGTTATTTATGAAAAAATATCGTGGGTTGGTGTTTCAAATTTTGAAGCGATATAGAATTTTCTAAATTGAAAATTTTTGTGATATTCCATTGAGAATATTGAGGATTAAACAGATACAAATTAGAATTTATGTTGATCAATTAAAATGCTCTATTACGCATTTAAAATGATAGAAATTTAAAAACAAAGAATAACATTCTAAAGTTTGAGGTTTTTGCCCCCAAAGTAAATTTCTGGGTGCACCACTGCACTTGATTGATGTTTTATGAGCCTTAATTAACTGTTGATTGTTTCTTCCTCTCATAGGAGAACGTCCACAGTGTTCTGGCTACAGAAGAAATGTTTCAAGAATCAGAAAAGGGAGAAAGTAAAGGGTGGCTGTTGACAGGGACAGGTGGTCCACTAGATGAAGCAATTAATGAAGCAGAGAAACTTGAGGCAAGATTGGAAGACTACGAGCAGGCATTGGCTGGTGTTCGTCGTGCTATGTTAGAAGTTGAACAGAAGAATGCTCTCATTGAGCTAGCCGATCGAAATGCTCGCAGCCTTCTTGCAGAACTCGAACAAGTGATTGTATGTTTGCTATCCAACCATAATAAATGTGTTAATTTAACTGTATAATTATTTTAGAGTGGTCAGCCATTGTAAGGATATGACTTACGGTATGAAACATGATGTAACAGGTAATACAGAAACAATACATAACTTGTTTAAATTCATCATAAATATATAAGATCATTCTTGCTACGAAGACTTAGCTAAATTCTATAGGATGTAATTAGTGATACGTTGCTTCTGTTTCATCTGTAAGATCACATGTTGTATCATAAGTAATATTATTTCAATAAACTGCCCTCTTTTCCTGTATATGGTATACATCAGGATGAGTTTTGTTACCGCCTTCTTTGGACTATTTTTAAATTAGCATTACCCAAAAAAATTATATCAGGAAAAGCAAACCATTAGTTCATGTTCCAGATTTAAGGGGACACTTTCTTTGCTTTTATATCAGAACAAAATATTTATTTTTCAGAGTCAACTAGATCTCCATCACCATCACCAAAATGCCTTAATGGAAGCAGATCTCTCACAGCCACGAGGGCTTGAAGATGCACTTCAGGCATCAGAAGCACTCCGTGCAGCCTTAAATGCCCAGATACATCCTGCTCTGGTGCGATTAGGGGCAGTGCAAGGACAAAGACGGCGTCTTGAGAAACTTAAAGGAAAATTTTCTCAAAATCTCTCTCGTCACCTAAATAATCTCTTCATCCATCTGGTAATTGTTAAGTAAAGTTGGATATTTTTGCATTTTTAATACTTTACAATTGCATGGATTAATTTTAAATTTGTATTAAACATTCAGAAATATGTTAAAAATTGATGTTCTTGTATGTTATCAGTTACTTGTGTTGCTGAAGTCAGTATTTTAAGAAATCCTCATAATAGAGCCTCTTTTTTTTTACAGGTAAAAGCATACCATCCATTATTATTAACATCTATCTTGGACCTGCAAAATGCATTCCTTTTGTAAATGCTATAATTTAATTTTTATTTTGTTTTCTCATAACACATTTATTTTAACAAATTCTCAAATCACTATGCTTTGACACCTTCACATAAAATCAGTGATCAATGCTGATTTATTTCTTATTGCATTAATATAAGATTCCCCTTAGTATTTCTAATTTTAATATGGGAAAAACTTATGTTCAAGTAAATACATTGTAACATTATTATTAATTCTGAAAGTTCACGTAACAGACTTATATACGTTCATTTTATTTAAATGTTGTCGCACTTGGTAGATGCATAGTTCACTTTTCTCAGACTTCTGTAACTAAATTCCTTAACTTCATCTCATCATGGCCATCCCCACCTTTTAAATTATCTAATTCTGTATTCTGCTTAATTGAAATGCATGATTAAGTTTTGAATAACTCTTCTTTTATCACAAGTATTCACACACGTGTGTTCCAGGGAAATGACACTGGTGAGACATTCTGCCCCCTCATTGAAGAAATATTCTCACGGCCATGGCCCCCTGGGCCATCCAATCATGTACCACCCAAGCATCATGCTCAGTTGGCACCATACGGGCCACTTCTTGGTTGGGCTAGAGCCATGGATCGTCGTGCATATACTGCATTGGCACGTGTTTACTCATCCTCCTTAGGAAAGTTGTATGAGAGAGATCTTCGTCGCCTTTTTGAAGAAGCCAGAGCTCAAGCGTCAGATTTACCAATTGGTGGCCCTGGTGGTGCCTCAGGGACCACAACAGGGTCAGCTGGCACAGCGACTGATAAAAAAAGTTTGTATATATTTAAGTGATCATTAACCTGAGAACCGACAAAAACGATGGTTTAAAAAACTGTCACTTCTTTGAAAGAATGAACAGGTTGTTTTCATGTAATTTTCCATTGGGCAGCAACAAAAAGATATAGACAAATATCAATGAAAATAATTGTATTTTTCCGAATTTGATTTTCACCAACAGGCAGGATTGAGGAAGACCAAAGTAATTCTGGCACAAAATATGATACATGCTTAGCATTATCGTCGGTAATTATTTTCAACATACATGTGCATGAATCCTGCTGAAAGCATGTAGATTTTTTAATTTCGTATGCACCTAGTGGAATCTTTCAATAAGGAATGCACAGTTTTCCTTTGGAAACTTTGAGTATGTCAAAGGTATTAGATGCTTTGAAAGTTTATTTATAAACTAGTGAAATACCTTTGCTTTTTGGATAGATAAAGGTAAATGTTCACCTTGCATTAAAATTTGGTCCATAGAAAAACATGCGAAAGCGATGAAAATCGCAGACTTCAAAGATTTTCCTTTGAAACCCCAATCCAGTTAAGGTCATCCCGTCAGCTCAAGAAATTAGCAGCAAGTTGAAGCAAACGACGCAGCAGCTAGGGATGGTTGTCGGGGGGAAAGGGAGTAGTGGGGGGACGACGGGGGGCAGCACCTCTGCTCCAAGTCCCTCCCCTTCCTCCTCGTCTGCCTCTTCTGCCTCATCCACAGCCTCTTCAGCAGCTCCTGGACACACATCCATCGGAGGTGGCCCCCTTTTAGGTTCTGACAGGGAGTCCTGGGCTGGAGAAGGATCTTCAGCCTCCCACATGGGTTCTCGGAGCGGAGTGACCGACCGGCGTCGCTTCGACGAGGTCCTCGAGAGAGCCCTTGCAGCCCTGGAACCGGTCTGCCTCTCGGAACAGAAGTTCTGCGTCCGTTTCTTTCACCTCGATGTAGCTACTCCTGATAATGATAAGGTGGATCTGAAAGAACGTTTGCAATCTAGCATTAACCAGTATTCTTTTTGAATATTTTAAATATCTACAGTGATGACGAATAGTAAGAAAATAGACGAAAAATTGGTAACATTTTTGGAACGTTAGTATTTGAACATTTTTTTTAATAAACTCGTTAACAGTTTATTTTTCTATTTTTGTTTTGATCAGTTTTAATTTAAGGATTCATGAAGTGTATTTGGATCATTCTATCCATTATTCCTTTATATTAAGGTCATGAAAGCGTTGTTGAGTAATTCTGAAAGGGTCCTTCAGATGCTAATTAGTTCCTTAAATTAAAAGACAAAGGCAACCAGGGTGAAAATTAATAAGAGGAAAATGAAAGTCATGAGATTTTGCAAGAATAGGGATACCTAGGTCAATGTTATAGTGAATGGAGAATGGCTGGAACAGGTGAAATTATTTACTTATTTAGGCAGTATTCCGTCACAAGATGGAAGTGCGGAAGAGATCAGGACAAGGACAGGAAGAGCAAAGGATGCATTTACGTAATGACGAGAGTTGTTGACCGGCAGTTTAAATAAAGATATTAAAAAGGACTCAAAATTTGAAAGAGAATAGTTTACTGAAAGGAGACATAGAAGGAAGAATGTTAGGAAAGAGGTAGTAAGAGGAAAAGTATATTATCATGGGTGTCTGCTGGGAGGGGGGGGGGGGGGGGGGGTTGCCCTCCTTTGGATCAGGCCTGTTACTTCAGTTTTGTACAAGACAACTTCTGTTTATGATTAACCTTAATGTATTTATATGAACTTGATGCATCAAGTTCATTATCCAATATATAGGTAAATACCTAATCCTGTAATATGCTTGAAACAAACCCCTAAAATATTAAGCTTTGCCGAACTCGACTATGAGAGCTTGCCTATCCCCTTGCCTCTCCTCCTCCCACCCTTGGAAAAGTTCCAGCTGACGCCCTTGTATATTAGATGCATCAAAAGAAGGAATTGGGCATGAAACTTACTTTAAGAGAAAGACTTTGAATAGCCCAGATTTGGTAGTGTGAGCCTAAAACCTACCAGAAGGTAGAATCACCATGTACATATGTATGTATTAAAGTCATGTGCTAACTAAATGTTTAGCTGTGCATGTTAATTTCATATTTCCAACAGGTTGTTCAAGGAGTAGTAATTGTTTCTTTGCTGAAATAATATGATACTTTTTTAATTGAAGCTGAAATTGTTGATAATGGGTTTACACAATCTTGACAAAAACAGCTTAATTTTTCTAATCATCAAACTGTCAAGGTGCTAAATTCCTTTCTCAATTTTAACACATTTGAAAATATTAATATATATATATATAAGGATTGCTCTGATTCCTATCATCTACAGACAATATGTAAATGTTAATTTTTAATTAATTCAATGGAAAATTGTGGCCTTTTACTTGATGAAATTTTATTAAATACTGTATTTTCTCAAATACCACATCCACCTTGATAAATATATATTAAAATCTCAAAGTTATATTTTACTGATGAATAATGTCTTCCTTCGGTCTTTATTTCTATTTTTTTAATCAAATGTCTTGTAGAATACGCAAACAACTTTAGATGCTCCATCAGGTGACGCCTCAGAGGATGTTTCACCGACTCCAAACCCTCTTCCTATGCCTCAAAAGCGAGCAGAGAAGTTGATGAATGAGGAGGTGAGACGAATGATGGGAGAGCTGTTTGCATCACTTGAGCAGGAATTGATATCATTTGTTGCTCACTATGAGAAGGTTGACAGCTTGTAAGTGTATAATCAGCTGTTGAATACATACCTAATCATGGAATTGATCTATGATAAAATATAGAAATAATAACAATTAAAGCTCAAGTGCTATTTTAACAAAAAATACACATCTTTTTTAAATGAGACAGGTGCTCGTTGGAGACTCTAGAACAGTTTGAGTTTGCGACCCAAGGATCTTTCCTCCCAGTGCTGCCCATCAATGACCATGATTTTCCTCATTTAATCTCTGCTATTCTCCATCCATTTTAGGGATTCCTAAACCTCAAAGGTCAGCCTTTCCGAAACTCAAGGATGATGATCTCTTATTCATCCCTTCTGCCTCTACTTTTGTTTTGTGTTTATCTCAATTGTTTGTCCTTCCTCATCAAAACTTCTGATACCATCATCACCAAGCCTGATTCATTCAGCACTCTGCAATTCAACAAATTCTTACTAAGCTTATCCAGTGACAACTTTTTAAGGTTTAGCTGTTCATTTAAATTTTAAAGGTATAATTTATTCTGTTTTAGCTTATAAATGTTAGAAATTAAATAGTAAAATGCATTGAAAAGAATTGTAGGAAAGATGGCAAGTTACATTTAATATGCCAGTAATGAATGATTAATCTCTCTAATCAGAATTGATCGCGCTTTTTAAGTTACTTTTTACATTTCTTTACAAATCATTAATGGGATACCTGCATTGGCTAGATGACTAAGGATTAGTCTTGTAATAAATAGGTAGAGGGAACATTGGCATTCTATGCTGTGAAACACTAAACTACTAGTATTATTTAACATACTATAGAAAGCTTATTTTAAAAGTTTTCTTTTGAATAATATAATAGGTATTCTTTTTAGTTTGAAAGGTAATTCATCAATTCTAAATGTACTATTGTCTTAATGGAAACTCTAGGTATCATAAAATAAAGTTTTGATTTAAAGACATACATAGTGTCTGTGGTGATTAACTACTAGAATTTCATAATAAAGTAAAAATGAGAATATAATCATCAAATGCTTTTGGCAATTTTTGCAATATAAGAGCTTTGTATCACTTTAAGTAGAGCATCAATAATATTTGGTACATTTATTTTCTGTCTTTTCAGTTACTGCATGTCTGTGCTAGTTCGTTTGGGACAGCATGTTATGTCAGCACAAGATGCTGGATCTTTTTTGACAGTCACATTTGGTACAGCTCTTATACATGCAAAACGCAGCTTTGATCGTCTAATGCAAGCACAACTGCGTTCAATTCAAGAAGCAAGGCCACCAGGAGGTGGGGGTGGTGCTATGCGTCGTTCTTCCAACCGAACCACTGGAATCCTCCCTTTTGTTGCTAACTTTGAGGTAATTTTAGTATGACCAGATATGATAATTATGTTCAGGCTTTATAAACTAGTTAGCAATTAGACAGGTAAATTTCTAATCAAAAAAAATTATATACCATCTCATTCGATTTCTTTTTTAATCCTTGTGAAACATGACATGAAAATATTTCAAAAGTTTTTATCGTTTGAAAATTATGACTTTTAGTTGTGCATTAATTACACAATGTAGTATTTTGGTATAAACTGTTAAATTTGCCATAACAATAGAAGCATACCATTTCAGGACTTTGCAAAAACAGCTGAGTCAATTTTCAAAGGTTCTGAGAGAAGAGCAGATTTGGACAAATGGTATGCTAAACTTGTTGGTGCTATGTTTGAAGCCATTCCAAGAACAGCTGCTGAGCAACACAGAACACCTGCAGAAGTCATTAAGATGGGTGAGTGATTTACCGTATCTGCCCGAATAGAAGTCGACCCCCCAAATATTTCATAATTTTTTGGCAAAAACGTAAATTTCGTAGATTTTATGCTGAAGTGTGCCGGGCATTCATGCACATCTTAGAATACATTATTCGAGATCAAAGAAATGTGTGGGAAATGGTTTAGTTGTTGACATTTTGAAATATTACTCCAATTAATAATTTTGCGTTGCTGAATAATGTTCCACATTCAGTGACAATAATTTCATTCATCTTCATTTTCACAAAAGGTCAAATATAGTAACAGCGATCTCACCAAGATATTTTTCATCGAAGTCTATTTCCATTGAAATTAGCATTTACATTGCCTTAAGAAATCGCATTTTTATAATTATACACGTTCCATGTAAAGTTTTACCGAAATTCAAACAGTTGAGTATTCAAAGCCGTCAACGCATTTTGCGTAATTGTCAATTTAAGCAAGCGATGAATATATATTCATCGTAGGTCAAATATTTACTTTACGAAAAATATAGTACTATCATTTGAACGCGAAGGCAATGAGAGACTTCGAGATTTAACCATAACCAAAATTTTCCTCAGACTCACATTTAAGCCAAGGGGTGATTTTTTCATGATAGATTTTGACAAAAAACATCGGCTTGTATTCGGGCAGATACAGTATTCTGATAAGGAATACTGAGGAACCAAGGATGTAGCAGTAAATGCAACCCAGTAACTATTCCGTTATTTTTTCGGAACTAAATCCTCTTGCCATTAAACCTTTGCAGTTATTTTTTTCACTATTCAATATTCTAAAAGGCACTCATGATTTTAGGACGTGATTAAAAATAGTTTTCTTTTTTTAAATACCTATTGCTAATTGATGAAATTGTAAGAGCATCATCAATTTAAGTTTTTTGTATAAAATAAAAGAATGGAAATTAAAGTGCATACTATCTTAATTCGAATCATTTATAAAAACCGTAAAAAAGTCATAAAAGGGGCTTTCTGCTGCAATCAAAATTGAACCTGAAGTTTATGCTTCTCACCTGGAGACCGGAGATTATGGCGATGACCCAGAGATCTCCGGCTCGAAAGCCAGAGGTTGGCAACCCTAATCAGGACCTATTTACTTTTGGGAAGTGAACAGTAAACTAGTAACAAAAACATAGGATATGCATATTATTTATTACTTTTATTTACTCGATTTATTACAATTATCATGAACCTATTTTTAACTTGTTAGTTTATGGTGCTTGTAAAAAACACATCTTGAGAAACGCTGGACTTTAGCCTACTACTCAGCCCTTTGTTACTTTTCCCTCATTTAACTTGGAATATCAGAATTTTCTTCATATTTTTTCAGTATTTGCTGCTCAGAAAACTCATGTTAAGAAGGCATTATTTTATAAATATGATGTTCACGTCATGCATATGTTGGTGTTTCCAAGCAAAGAGGTCAAAAGAAATCCCAAAGATATCATCATCATGCAGTAAAAGGCAATGGCAGTCGATTAATAAATTGTTTTAAGCCATTATTCCTGATTTGTTCCTCTCTAAATTAATAGTCATAGGTTGTCAACCAAATGGCATTCTTTGTTTCACATGGCACATTCTTATTTTCAGAAAACTTCCATCACCTGTATGCATTGTTATCACAGCTCAAGATTGCTGTTTTAGATTCCCTTCGCAAAGATGCCAAGCAAAAATATAGCGATGCTTTGAAGGCATATGTAACGCAGTATTTTGGAAGACCATTGGAAAAGCTGAATGTGAGACCTCTTACTTTATTTTTTCTCATATTATTATGCAGTTAAATGCTTTTTAAAACTCATGGTTTAATTTTTTTGGCAGCAATTCTTTGAGGGTGTTCAAGCAAAGGTTTCCCAAGGAGTCAAAGAGTCTGAAATTAGTTTCCAGATGGCTTTTAGCAAACAGGAATTGAGACGGGTTATCAGAGAATATCCTGCAAGGGAAGTCAAGCGTGGTTTAGAAAGTCTTTACCGGAAAGTGGAAAAGCATCTTTGTGAAGAAGAAAATTTGTTGCAGGTTGGTTATACTTAAGAAAATATTGATATCTTTTCAGGTATTTTGATGACGAAATTCTCTATTGAAAAAAATTCTTTGTGCCATGTTAATCTCTTTTTTAAAACTGATATAGAATGTCCAAACTGTGGTGCTTAATGGTAAAGTTATGTAGTATCAGCCACTCCCAACAAATGTCTTCCATGAGAAATGCCATCACATTCCATCTGGCCAGATTAACATATATGAAAGAGGAATACCATATTCTGAAACAGGATTAATCTACCTCAGTAGTTCAGTACTAGAATATCTGCCTGGCAAGTTGAAGATCCAGGTTCAATTTCAAGTCAAGACAAAACTTTTCTCTTGCTTCTTAAGAATATCATCATATCCAGCATATGCCTGACCCCAGTTAGAGGCATTCTTTTAACCAGTGCTTTTTTGTAAAAAAAAAAATAGGTGCCGGGACTCCCATCCACCTCTTCCTGCACCCTCTCCCCCTTCTCTATTGAATTTGTGATAAACTTTTAATAACAAAGTTGATAATAAAAATCAACATGTTTAGCATTTAGAGAAGCTGTTTATTACTCTTAGGTTTTCAAGAATTTAAAAAATAAAAATGTACCGAAATTAGATGTGGGTCAACATCGCTCTGAAAAAAAAGGTGCCAGTATGCCATACCGGCACGTACCGTCACAAAATAGCACTGCTTTTAACCATTTTAGGTGCGTTTCTCTTAGTGTGAGCACCTATTATTGTCGGTCTGTCCATCTGTCTGTATGTTCGTTCTCGGCTTCTACCGAACGGATTTTTATGAAATTTGATATTAAGGACACAATCAAATATAAGAAGAAAATCGCAAAAATGAATCACGTACGCCAATCAGGGGTACCACTTTACTGATGTTAAAAAATCAACTTTCCGTTATATCTCGCAAAGTATTGCTCATATCAAAATATTCTTCAAATAAAACTTGTAGGACTAATAAATTAGAGTATTTCTTTTCCTATAGATTTTTATCGTAGGAGTTGCCGTTATCGAGAAAATTGAACGATGTCTTAATTCGAGTTGAACAGAAAATTTCTTGCCTGGTTACTTCTTCATTGTTGCTTACGTAAACAGTCTCACAAACAAACGTTTAATTTCCTTGTGTCCATGTAATATTATAAAATAGGAAGAAAATGGATTATTTATAATGAAGAAAAGAATTTTAAAACAATTTCCCTTACGTACAGGCATATACTAATTTCTAATACTCCATTGCACGAAATGCGCCCATTTGTGATACGCTGTACACTTTCCTAACTTATTTATATTTCACATTAGTTAGCTTGGATAAGATACTCTTAATACTTTGTTTATACAGTATGTAGTTTTTTTTAACTTGGGAGATAAAAATTGTGCCTTAAATATGCCAAACAACCTCCCCTCTTCCGCTAGCTGGAGAAATTCTATAAGCACTTTGAAGCTGGTTTTTAAAATTTTTTTGCATTAATTTCCAATTGCTAACAAGATTTTCTTGTATTTTTCATTCTCAAGGTTGTGTGGCGGGCTATGCAAGAGGAATTTATTCAACAATACAAGTCTATAGAAGAACTTATTCAGCGCTGTTATCCAGGATCAATGATAACACTGGATTTCACAATTAAAGATATCTTGGAGTTTTTCTCTGACATAGCCAGATCACACTAGCTTTGTGCTAATTATTATGTAATAAAGTTTACACCAAAGAATTATTATTATTATTTATTGGTCCTTACTGTACATTAACTACATGGAAAATAAATTGTTACGGCGTAAACCTGAGGCATTACATATTTTGACATCCATGATTTGGTGGGTTATTCATCAACAAATTACTAAAAATTTATAAACTTTATAGTTGCTTCTGCATTCCATACAATTTGATGAAAACGTGCAACAAATAAACCCAAATTATTATCTACACTTCAGTGACTTCGACTGGATCAAGTATTATCCATAGGATCACTTGGCATTCTTCATTCTTGGTGCCCAGTTGAACTCGAATACTCCTGATGCTTTGCACTGAAAAAATATAAACATCTCAGACTATTGTTCAACCTTGACAGATTTCATACGCAATTATGACAAAATTCTTACTGCAATTAAGGTGGCAGTAAAGAACCCAATTCCTGCAATCAGCCGCATATTATACTTCCTCTGCCTTGCATCATGATGTGCTTGCCAAGATCCTTGTGGAACCGGTAGGTCATTATAGGTCGCTTCCTTAAAATCAGCTGGAGCATGGTAAGACCTCGCTCCACCTGATAAATTTAAACAATGCGTAAGCTTTGGGTCACCACATCACCAGAGAAAAAGTGGATATTTTCAGCTTTTCAATCCAATCAAACCCAAAATATAGATGTTTTCTAAACCCTATTTGGAAAACTTCTACATTACACAAAACTAATACAATTCCAAAATAATATCAAATTAAAACTATTCGCCAATGTATCTGTTTGAACTTCTTATCTGATTGTGAAGTTCTTTACTATCAAATTCAGAGTTAAAATAAAAAAAGTTACAATTATAGTGTGTTGAAATTGTATATTTTTACAGACAATACAGAATTTCTTTCATCGGTCCACCATGATCTTATTAAATATCCATTCAGAATTGACACTTTCGCCGAAAACAGGTTAAGGTTTAAAAAATTAAGATACGAAGAGAGAATAACCTTCAAAAGAATTCATCGCACCCTAAAATGAATACATCTGGAAACAGATAAATGGTAACAAATAAAAACGAAATGAAATCAAAATAACCTTCAAAAGAATTCATCGCACCCTAAAATGAGTACATCTGGAAACAGATAAATGGTAACAAAACCGAAATGAAATCAAAATTTATATAGGTACTTTATTCAATATGGCTAATAGTAACTGCATTTAAACGTACTGCTACAGCAGAGGACTCTCCTCAAGGTAGGTTGTACAGCCCTGGTAAGCATTGCAATTATCTACCCAAACTGCAAACGACGAGACTCAACCAGACGAAGAAGGAAGTGTCCCACAGTTCCCGGTGCACAGTTATTTCCTTCGAAGAAGATCGATAGGTCGGAAATTCAGGCGCAAATTACAAATGAAATCGAATATTACGTGTTTTTTGCTTGCAAAACATAGTGAATTATTAAAACGATCGCAACAATATTGACTGTTTTGATCTGGATGTATAGTTTGAACACATGCTTAATTTAAGAATATTTCATTCGCTCATAACGTGTTAAACTACATATTCAGAATATATATATGTATATCTTAAAACCAATCGTATAAAATGTAATAAAGCTGGGTTATAGCTAATTTGTAAACATTAGAATTTCCGATAGATAATTGAGAACTATTGAAACGAAACCTATACCTTTTTAAATGTAAAATCTTGTCCAACCAAAAATGTAATTAAAAGTTATAGATTTTTCATTCTTTGTAAGACTGCCTCCATTGAGCTTACAAATAAGCAATACGGTAGTATGCATACTTTTACTGCTACACTGTAACCACTTTTATGGGCACTAAAACAAGAAGTCATTACTTTGTTTTCATTTTCCATGTCATAGTTACAATTGAAAGCTACAACTTAAGAAGTAAATATTATTATGTACAGCATAATTATATTGATGCTTCTTCACTTTGTTTAACAATTGCTTTTTAACTATTTTGTTATTATTTATAAAAAATGTCAATCGCACAAAGCGTAGCAAGTCTGATAATAGGATCCTCGATTTCACGTTAAAGGTTAATTCGCGTCATTTCTAAGCTCGATTACTGATATATTATTTATATTAAATTACTTGCTATTATACAATTAAAAAACAACTGTTTCAGTGATTCTTAAGTAAAACTAATTTGGCCGTCAATAGAAGAGCAATTTAACTTTAGATGTCACTGTTGCGCCACTTCAAATAATTACAAGTGATTGCCATGCATGAATTCTCAGCAAATATTTAATAATTATACTGTTACTTGTCACTGTTGCACATATTGGAAGAAAAAGAAGTCAGTGAAATGGATTACAACTCTTTGAAAAAATTAGCTGTCGTAATGGGAGAAGAATTCAAAGTAATTGATAGCGTCACTCTTGAGGCAATCAATGTGCAAAGATTGATTACTAAAGAGAAAGAATACTGTTCTAGTAAGTGAGGAATTCACTATCTTTTTGCCAATTTCTTTCTTGACGTTAGAGTAAAATTTTTTATTATTTCAGATTTGGAAGGCCTAATAAACACTTATGCTTCTGACATTAATGCTCTAGAAAATGAAGCAAAAAGTTTGAAATGTAAACTTGATGAATCAATCAACAAAGGACTGCTATTAAAATCTAGCCTGGAAAGGTATCACTGAATTTTATAGATGGGTATTTCTTATGTTTTAATGACTGGATTTCATTGGGAAGAATATGCACTACATTAATTATTCTAATATGACCTATTTTAGCTTTTTTTAATTATCAAATATAGGGTCTATTATACACCTTTTTATCAAGCTATGTCTCTGAATTTTGAAATGTAGAGTTTTCTTTTAAATTTATTTTACAATTTATTAAGTATACAAAATGACTATCCATTATTAACTCCAATCATTTAAAAATGTTATTATATTAAATTTAGTCGATTATTATTGTCCTGCTAGTTATAACATGAATTGAAGCTGTTATTAATAGGCTATTTGGTGACTGTGATTTGTGACTGAGGAACAAAAATGATTATTTGTTGATGAAAGTTAAATGACAATCTGAAATTATGAATCTGAAAAAATTGACTTATACTTTTACAATTATATCATTGAGCAATATGAATTTAAAAGATTCAGATGCATTCATGAATGATAAAATACATAATTTATTCTGAGTTATGGTCAAGATGAAGAATTGTAAATTCAAGTTGTTTCTATGTGAAAACTTTAAAATAAAAAGTCAAGTTTTTATAACAATTTTAAATAACTTAAAATTTTACTGATTTGTGTGGATTACATAGATGCAAAATTTCTATGTTTTAAAACATGGATACTCAGACCATACAAAATTCAGTAAAATAGTGTTTAGTAAAAGTTTCATATTAAGGTTAGTAAAAATTTGTGTAATATAACTTGGGTGAACCAGAAGGAAGAGCACTTTTTTAAACTGAACAAGCAATCCAAAAGTCTGGTTTCCCATTATTTTTATGTTAGCAGTACAACAGAAAGTTGATATAATTAAAATAACTTAAAATAATAATATTTTCTATCTCTTTAATTGTCATGCATAATGATTACGCAATAATACACCATGCAACAACTCATTTCAATTACTAGCCTGAAAAGCTCTCATATAATGGTGGAACTATTAAAAGTCGATCTTAAAAAGCAGCTAAAATTAGAGATGATTAAAACTACTGAGCAGAATATAAAGTTTGATTCCACCATTAAAAAATATGAAGAGATGTGGGAAAACTATAAGGTCAGTGTAAACTAAATACTTAATTTAAGCTGTTTTCAGCATTTTTTTCATTAACTTGCCATCATAATTTTTTCATGAATTTCAAATGTTGAAAACTGTGATGCAAAAAATATATTGAACAGCTGAAAAGTATATTCATTTCCAATTACTAGTATGAGAAAAATCTGGTGGCCTGTTTGTCATACACAGTGCTTGAGGTGGAAGAAAAAAAAGAAGTATGGCTTGCCATGATTTTGAATGCTGAAAATAAGGTGACATTATGTTTCATGAGCTTCGTAAATTTTACATACAAGTTATATATGGGACTGTTATTTTTTATATATGTAACTTTAGGCTGGTTTAATGTATATAGGTGTAAAATACAGACTATATATTTTATTACCTATCGAAGTTTATATGCTCTGTGTTAAATATGCCATGGTAGGCTAATGGCTAACCTGATATGATTACTAATATACTGATGGCAAAGCTCCATCTTTTGCTCACCCGTTTATATGACCCAAAAACATTTCAGGTTTGAAATTTTACAATTCCCTGAAAATTATTACAGGCCTAACTGTACGCAAGTCTTCCTATTGCGATTGTAAGCCAAACATGAAAGTTTCCAGTGCTAAAGCACTAGTGTTAATGAAATTACAAGGTAGCAGTATGATTTAACGTCCACTAAATGGTGCTTGGATTGTTTCCGACCATCTTAAGATGAACTGGTATCCCATACCACCTCATACCATCCCACCTCAAGCACTGGTCATACATATTAAGCTTGAATTTTCTTTAAAATTGTTTCACTAATTTAATTCATTAAACTGAGTAGAAGGAATAATAATTATAAAAATCGGTTTTACTTTGAGTGGCTGGATATAATTGAAATTCCTACAGTTATGAAGAGAAATTAAAAACGGTATTAGTTTGATTGTATTACCTTCTGTTACTTGTATCTGACTTTATGCTTTAGCTTTTTTGATTATTTTTTTATTTACAGTGACATCTTAAATGCATGCTTATTATTCAGGTATTATTGTATTACTGATGAAAAAGTTTACATTATTTCACTACTTTTGTTTCAGTTAACCTACCAGAAGTTTCCACTTGTTTATGATTTGCACAAGATTCAGTCAAAACTAAAGCAGAAGTCTATTCACCTTGCAATGCAAGAAAAGAACATTGAAGATTATAAAACCAAGATTGAAACATTAAGTCATATTAAAGGTATCACATTGTTACCCTGAATAATAAATTTTTCAAATCACCTACTGATGATGAGAGCTTAGCTCTCGAAATATGTTTATAGTATCACTTATGGATTTGTGTGTGTGATCCTGTGTGTCAGTGTTGAAAGACACAAACTTTTTAGATAAGCCTTTTTCCCCCCGTCTTCCTTTTTTCCTCTTTTTTCATATTTGTGCGATCGTGCGATTAAGTGTTATTGTTTAGTCGGTCCCTGTCACGGTCATAAGGGCACACAGATCTCCTAATCAACTGTTTATTTAGTTGCGTGATAGTGTATGTATGTATGACGAGAATCCTGACGAGTATTAACAGGGCCGGCCAAAGGGAGAATGTGGCGGATGCGAGGCATCCGGGCTCCCGAATAATGGGAGACCCAGAAGTTCTCAGTTATTCAAGTATCACGTGTAAATTTTGCAAAAACTTTTACTAAAAATCACTTGCAAACTGATATCCAATAAAGAAACATGCCTTAAAAGTTATAATATTAAACTGGGGCTCCATAAAGCATTCGTTATTACTATAAATATTAATATAGTGGGGCACCCGTTGATGTTCGGTGCTTGGCCGACTGAGTATTAATGTTTTTTATTTTGTTGTTCCTTTTGTTTTTGTTTTAAATATATTTCCCTCTCTTTTCTGCTTTTTTATTTTCTATCTTTTCTCGTGTTGCTCTAAGTTTTGAATTGTACAATTTGAAGAAAAAATTTCAGTTTTTTGCAAGACAAGTGATTTCAGACGTTTTTGTTTCCTTATTTAAAATTTAATAATCATTTCTTTTGCATTATCTGTGAAGCATTCCTGATGTCTCAATGACAGATTACTCTTTTGTGGTAATGATATAACATTCTCGTAAATCAAGCATGCATCACTTTCAATCAAATCCATGCCTATTAGGTATTTGAAATTTTTTCATCAAAAAATATTTTTTACAAGTTTATTTACTTTTAAGTTAAATTAGAAATTTCAATCCATATAATGATTCAGAAATCCAAATCTATCAAAATATGATAAATATATAAATTCTAATGGTATTTGAAATTAGTTTTAGTTTTGCTAAGCTAATAATTTTATGTAATAAACGTGTGAAATCTGTTATGACAGTGCTGCAGAAATTATGAATTGGTGATTTAGGGAGATTCTATGAGAGCATAAGTTGTTACTTCTTATTTCATAGTAGTCATTAAGAAATTTATTTTTATTTGGAAGTAAAAATAATGAATTGTTTGTTTTACCTCATTCCTAGATAAAAGAGAAAAAATAATAATTTTAAAAATAGCTGAGAAGTATCTACAAAGAGAAAAACAAAATACTGAAAAGAAAGCTTTGGAGGAAAATATCAGGTAATCCGACAGAATCTTCATTATCCAATCAAATAATTTTTCTTATTCTAATTCTGATATTTTTCTGATCTAGGGTAAAGCGAGAGAATTTCAAAAACAAGAAATTGGATGAATCTCAAAATTTACCTTCTGGATATAGTGGAGGTGATAGCATGGATAATTTTTTAAAAATATAGAAATGAATTTATTTGATTTGTGTGTTAATCATATCATGGATTATTGAATTTTCTCGTATTTCTTTAATGTTGTAGGTGTATTGATGCCTAATTTCAAGAGCAATGAATATAGCTCTGATTCTCTCCCGTATTTAATGGCTGATTTGATAGTTGAGTTCAACAAAGAGAATGTAAGTTTTAAATTTTAGAACAAAATTCTTTTGTATGAGTGAAATATATTCATTGTTTTTCATCCACTGGGACTTGGCATCAAAATTACAAATTTATTATGCACTATAACTATCAAACTTTGCACAGATTCAGGTGTTGGCATTTTCTCATTGTTTTGCGTGTAATTGGAGGTCACTGCTCACATGTGTCAAGGTCACTTGTATCTTATAATCATATCAACAGATCTACCTTTCATGGGGTACATGCTATTTGTAGAAGTGTACAGGGACTTTACAGATACCCTATATAATTATTTTTGGGCAAGTTTCCACCACCGTCAATGAGCCCATTTCAACCTCAGTGTAATGTTCAGTGTATATTTGATAAAAATAATTACTTTTGAGTAAATGATTGTCATCAATTTATTATGCTTAATTTTTCTTTA
Source organism: Uropetala carovei (assembly GCA_036926305.1). Classification (NCBI taxonomy): domain Eukaryota; kingdom Metazoa; phylum Arthropoda; class Insecta; order Odonata; family Petaluridae; genus Uropetala; species Uropetala carovei. The sequence continues at coordinate 1,535,651 of JAXCHB010000248.1, forward strand.
ACTGATAAATATGTTATAAGTTAACACCATATCTTGAGAACATTACAAATTTGAAAGCTTTATTTTTGTGTCACCTTATTAAAAGATGGTTTTCTTCTTCAGATTTCTTTTAATGCCTCTAATTCAAGTGTACACAATCCCTCAAGAGCTACTTTTCATCGATATGAAGCTGTGCTTAATAGAGGAGTACGATCTGTCCCTTTGCTAAAGGTATGTGCAATTTCATTTAGCATTTTGCTTATACAGGCAACTCCCGAGATTCGATAGTTTGAGATTCGACAAATTCGAGATTTCGACACAGCCGACCAAATTGGGAGCTAGTTTACGCGAAGTAATTTTCATCCCGACCAACCACGTGAGGTTTAGTTTCAGTGTAGACATAGCTATTTCTGTTCTAATTGTTTGAATTTGTGCTGATTTCACTCTTTTTTCTGGTAATCTTTTATTTAAATTTATTTATTTTATTGATTTATTTATAAATTTATCACTTGACATGATATCTAAAAGGAAATGTAATAGTGATAATACAAGTGAATCAAATAAAAGAGTGTCGTTCAACTATTAGCACTTATGTGAAACGGAAGGAGAAAATTCTAGAACATATGATAAATTCACGTAATTTGATGGCTTGTTTGACAGATTTAAGAGAAGGGCAGGTTTGCATAACCTTAAATTAACTTGTAACAAACGACTTGCATGAGCCGAGATGCGGGAACGTATCCCCCGATTATAACATGCAAGTCAATGGGAAAACGGCATTCAACAATTTGAGATTCGACCATGTTTTCAGGAACACATCACTGTCGAATCTCAGGCGTCGCCTGTATATATTTCATATGTTAAAATCATTAGCCATTGATTATTTTTATCAGCCTACCTGAAAATCTTGCACAAAAATAATGATATTTCCTCTTAATGGTTTGCATCATTTTGAATGGTCTAGACCAGGGGTTCCCAACGCGGTGCCTGCAGGTACCATGGTGCCCATCGAAGTTTGCTGTGGCGCATGCCGAGGTTTGTTCTGCTGTCCTCATTAACACTTTGAGCTCTTGTGACTAATAGTTCATTGAACGTTAACGGTCTAGAACTTTTATATTAGCTTAGAATCCTGCATAGCAGATTGCCTAAAGAAAATAACAATTTCATATTTTATAACAGAAACCCATTTTGAAGACTTATTTCTGAATATATGAGAAACATTGCTTACAATTCCTCTAGCAATTGCATCGGCAGAAAGGATTGTTTTCAAACCTCTATATTGATAAAAAATTCTTTGCACTTGTCTATGTCGCAAGAGAGACTGACAAACTTAGTGATAATTTATGTTGAAAATGAAAGTGCCATAATTAAAATACAATGACTTAGTAAATGGTTTTGATCAGAAAAAAATTTCAGCTCGCTTACATATATTTTTAAAATGAAACCGGTTCTGCTGAGAGACATGCATAAAGTCCTATAATACGTATACACTTGAAAGATAAAAATAAGCATTCTACACTTAAAACCATTTATTATATCAAAATAGAAATAAAAATACATCCAAAGTATGAAGAAGCAATGTGCATTGATAATATAATGCTAGAGCAGCCCTTTCAGATTCTTCCTGCCTGACGTTATTCTTCTAACTCCTCAATTAAAAATTCTTCCTCTTGTGTAATTAATGGTCTTATCAGGAGCTAAAAATCTGCTTTCCTATATATCTGCTTCTGATAAAGATTAATTAGTAAGTAGCTTCTTGCATGACATAAATTCATATATCGGTAAAATTAGCCAACTAGACTCAGCTGTGGTGAGAACCACCTATACTCAAGACTGGATACCACATTTCACAAAACCAGGTAGGATTTTTCAACCATGGTTGTTTCAATGTATTTGTGCATCTTATAGGTTTGAAAAAACGGTATTAATCCATTTTGTTTAGCCTGAGGTAAAATTTTGGTCATTAACGACTTTTATGAGTTTTAGTTCAGATATCTCTGAATGCTAGATTGGAAATATAATTACTATTTTTTTTATTTCAACAGCTCCCTCCTCTTCCCCTCTTAGACTCACCACCACGCAAGGTTAGAAGCGTTGGTAATCTTCTCAGTCCCCCAAAGCATGAATGGTCTAAGGAAAACAGCAAGGAAAACCTTATCAAACCTTTACATCCTGTCAATTCAGAATCAAACGCTGTATCGACTCCTGATATTAGCTTTATTGATATGCCTTCATCAGAAATAGAAAAAGTGGAAGATGAAGATGATAAAGTGAGAGATATTGACAACCAGGACTTGGGCCTCTCATCCTCTGCTGATATCCTTGATCACACAGAAAATAATATCTTGGTTGATGATCCTCAAACAGAAATGGAATTGGAAACCCAAATTTCTGAGGCCAGAATTGATCTAGAGGAGAGTACAGTCACATTTGAAAGTCAGTTCCTGTATTCATAATTTCATAAAAAATTAAGATGCATTGTGTGTTGATGTTTATTAAAATTTTAAATAATAATGTGCTATATTTTTAACACCATTATTTGGTAAAGGACATGTAAATACTGTGTCCATATGCAAATGTTTGTTGTTTTTGTTTTGTAACTGTAAGAGTTCTGTCCACTCAGGAAAGAGTGTAGTGAGACCAGATGCATAGGTACTATGTGAGAAAGTTTGTGCAATGTGTATTGTACCAATTTTTTCTTGTTGCAATGATTAAAATAATTTTGTAATCTAAGTAGCTTCTTTTCTCCTGTTTGCATATTTATTGAAGAAATATCTGATCATTTCCATGACTGACATATGAATTATGAAAATGTAATTAATTTTCTTTTTATACTTAAAGAAACTGAAAACATTCAGATAAATTTTAATGAAGCTGAGAATGCTGATCAACAAAGCATGAAGGAAGTTAATTTCAAGAATGATAATGCTAAACCTGCATTGCAGATGGAATCTATTGATTTCACATATGAACCTAGACCTGAAAAACCTGTCTCCAAGGTCAGTTTAACCATAACATTTTTAATGCTTGTTTTATGGCATAGTTCTTAAAAATTTCATTTTTAAATCTAATTTATCATATACCTACATATTAATATAAGCAGTGTTGAAGTTGAGCAGCATTTTTGTTACCAAATCTAGACAAATATTTTGTCTATTTTTTCCGAATAACTCCATTACTTGAAAATGTCTCCCATTGTGGCAAAGAGTAAAAATTCTAAGTGTCCAGTAACTTCTTTTCTAATTTCTCTTTTCCATAGGGGAATGAAAATCTTCCTCCAGTATCTAAGTCACCATACTTTGCATCATCATACATGAATTTCATGGAAGTGCCTCAAAAGAGCGAAGGAAATTTTGAAAAAGAAAGAAGAGTTCAGAGAGTCAGTCAAAAAGCAGAATCTGTTAAAGACAAGATACCTGTTGTAGATTTAACAGACGATGAGAATAAGGAAAGCAAGAGAAAACAAGGAAATAAATCCGAATTGAAAAATATTAATCCAAGAGAGGAAGTAGCTTATCCAATTGATGTAGATCATTCACATGATCAGCAACACTCTTTTACAACCCAAGTGAGCACTAACTTGTGAACCTTTGCTGAAAATATCAAGATTCGTGGAGTTAATGTTGTTAAAATTACTGTATTTTCTAAATTATTTGAAAATTTATGTTGCAATTTCAAGAAAATAATTTCTCAGTCTTAATTATTTAGATAAATGAACCATTTAACACCTTTTTCACCTTGATACTATTTATGCTTTCCTCTTCTTTTATCTTCTTACTTTTCTTAGTAATAAAAATAATAAATTAACAATTTTTATCAACAGTCATCAGGAATGGAGGTGGATGATGTTAATACTTCTCTGAATAGTGGATCTGTTTACTTCAGTGCTGATGACAAAGGAGTGGAAAATGACAAATATAAGACTGATAACAATACTATTCAAGAATCACCTGCATATCCAGTTAATGAAAATGAGATCCATTCATTTCAGCCAAATGTCACTCAAGAAGATCCTAACTTATCGTGTAAGTTTAATTTACCATGTCCAAGTTGTATTTCAGCCAATATTTCTAAGGATGAGAGAAGAGAGAAATGTGTCTGGCATGCATTTTCTTCTTACAGTATATGTTAGGATATATTTGAGGCTAAATGTAGACTTTAATATAGTGGATCTCATTCATATGAGAATGCGATATTTCATGACAGTATAATGTCAATTTGACTTACTTTTTTATATATTACTGTTGCAGATGGTTCGCCGATGGATTTTAGCCAAGTGAGCTATGCAGATTCCCTTGACTATCCAGACACAACGTATGCTTCTCTTTCACCCGACAACAGATCATTTGTTAATAGCCCTCCATATCTTCCATCACCTGCAATGGATAAGCATGAGCACTCTGACATTTTTGGATCTCCATCTGGTAAGTTAGTTTCTCCCCATCAGAGGAAATTTTTAGAGAGTGTTAATGTGTTTGTACACCTTCCTAATGTTATATCAGATGCTGATTTTTTTGCTTCCCAGACAGATTTGCATGTTTTGAATGTAGGTCATAATTCCCTCTAAGGAAATGCAGGTTCTGTCTCTGGTACTTTAAAAGCAGGAGCATTGCCAAGATATAGACTTACATGGGCTTGTGCACTCCAAAATCATAGTTTCACTGAATTTCATAAATGAAGAAGTTAAAAAAACATTGACTAATTAGTGACATAATTTTTCATTGGTGTCTATATCTTTTTTGCTTTGCGTTAGCAACATTGTCATTTTCTCTCTTTGCAGTCAATAGAATATTTTTATTTTAAAATAACTATATATCTAACCAGGGCCGGATTAAGACACCTATGGGCCCCATGCACAGCACTTTTAAGGCCCCACCAAAATGTAATTTTTTAAAAATAACATATTATTGCACACTATCGAAATTAACTTCGATCTCCCTTGGAGACACATCAATTTATTATGGAGAAAATGGGTATTTCGTCGGAGGACTTATATGGTGTCCAACTTGTAGCGGTGACCCGAAATGTTTTTCTTAAAGTGAATTCCAAAGAAATTTGTGAAAATGTCAGGACATGTCGAGGAGGATAGCATTGGCATGCAGGAGGGGAAAGAAATGCAGTGGGAGGATGTCGGGCTGGGGACGGGTGACATCACAATGAGGGCTGATGTTCCACCTTCTCCACTGAAACAACAACAACAAACTGTGACCAACTAGAGGCCAGTAACACTTTTATGCACAGACTACAAAATTCTGACAAAATTAGTAAAAAATAGACTGGAAGACTCGGTGATCATAGTAATAAGGAAACACCAATAATACATAGAGGTAAGAAGTAGAACTATAATAGATGCACTGACGACATTGAGGAACACCTACACTGTCACCGTTAAAAGCGACGATGTAAGCCTTTCCATACTAATGATTGACTTTAAGAGCGCCTTCGACAACATGGATTACAAATTCCTTTTGAGGACAATGGAAAAAATGGGTTATCTGGATGATGGCTAAGACTATGTAAAACATTAAACGTAGACATAAAGACAAAAATTAACGTAGATGGCAGACTGGCTGAAGCAATCAACGTGGAAGGCTCAGTGTGGCAGGGGTGTCCTCTCTCCATGCACCTATTCATTCTGGCGCTGGAACTGCTGGTAGCAAAACTAAGAATGGAGATTGAGGGACTTCAGAAGAGGGATGAGAAGGTCACCTGTGTCGCATATGCGGATGATGGGATGGTTTTTCCTATCTTCCCAAAGAGACTTGAAAATGACGAAAAATATACTTGAGGACTTTGAAAGAGCTAGTGGACTGATGATAAACAATACAAAGACAAAGGTGATGGACATATCAGGACTGACCTCGATAAATGACGCTGACTTCGAGAAGGTGATAAAGGTAAATATTCTGGGGGTGATATGGAAGGAATAGGTAAACCTGACGATTAACGAAAACTGGAGTAGGAGACTGACAGTCTCACAGAAATCGACAGAAGAACTAAGACTAAAAAAATTGAACCTAATGCAGAGTACTTTGATAATCAATAACATGCTACTGGCGAAATGGTAGTTCATGGGGCAAGTATTCCCGCTTCCGAGTGAATACAGGGCAAAAGCAATTAAAAACATCACATGTATATATGTGCAGGTGAAATTGACATTTTTTAGCAAAATTTTTTCTCCTTCTTTTGTGGATCCTTTCGGACGATTGATATTCATCCAAAGCTTGCTTTAACTCTTATTGTCAATGGCCATACCACGATGAAACCACCGGTTCTCGTTCGATCACTGAAGTTAAGCATTGTAGGTCACAAGTAGTACTTGGATGGATGAATGCCTGGGAACATTGGGTGCCGTTGTCATTGAAGTAAAATTTTTGCATTTTGTGGATTCTGTCAGATGTACTGCTATTTTTCCATCTTACATCATGTGAAATATTTTCTTTCTTTTGGATCTGGATCTGAAAAGTTTTAAGAGACCCGCGTATATTCTGTTTTAAAAAATCGACCTATATATAATAGAAGAAAGAACAGCTCAATGAACAGGAAAAATTATGGTTTGAGAGTGGATTGGGAGCCAGGAGCATAATCTAATAATTGTATGCATGAAGCACAACACATTTAAGGCTCCACCCAAAACAAGTGACATTAATTGTATGGTTTTTTATCTGTGCGGCAACACTTGAAAAAGGGCGAAACGAGATGAGACATGTTCGGCCCACAGTGGGCCCTCTTGTCCTCTGTGCCCCACTCGCATGTTTTGTGTACCACTTAATCTGGCCCTGCATCTAACAAAGTTCAACTACCTTTGGTTTTAGTGAAATTTTTAATAGCATAAGTTAACATAAAATATTTTACTAAAGTGTTTAAGGCTAAAATCAATAGTTTCTGTCCCATATTTTTACTCTAAAAATTATATGCAGTACACTTTCACATAACATCGTAGTTACTTTCCTGAAACCACTATGTGAATTGAATAATGTATGGTAAGAGTAGGGTTTGAGAAGTTACCATATATCGCAGTGTATAAGTCGACCTTTGAAGCTTTAAAAAAAATTTCTAGAACTCAAAGTCGACTTATACACTGAATATAAAATGTGAACCTTAAATTACAGATGAATGACGTTGATATTTATGGAGACAGTTGATCTTTTGGTGTAGGTGATTGCCATTTTGAATCAGCTGCTCCAGTGTTTACATTTTATGACACTTATTTTAGATAAGTAATTAATTTTAATACCGTAATTTTCCAATTATAATAGGCACCCAGTATAATATGCACCCATGTTTTCATGAGTGAAATGTGAAAATTATCACCATGGATAATACACACCTCATTTATTGTAAAAGGATCACTGTAACTTTTCACTTGGTTATTAGCAGTTCTCGCCTTGCTGACAAGCACGATATGTGCAAGAGAGTTTACCATATAAACGTGGCTTTTAAAAATATTGGTTCACAAGCAACACCGAGGTGAATAGAGAGGATGAAGAGGACATTCACGGCGACGTCATTTACGCAAACGATTGACCTACAATCACCATACAAGCTTCTTTTTGTTTATAATAAAAAATGCTGACAACATTTCAAATTTGAAATGCAGGCTTCTCTAGTAAAATAATATTTAAAATGATAAAAGCAATTTGAAACTTTAATTTAAAACAATTTAAAATTTAAATCAGTTGCCACTTTACCTGTTACTCCCAAAGCTGCAGCCTTGTTCTCATCTTTGGTCTGGTTTATATACTTTTTTGTGAGTTTGTATTGTTTTATAGTGATTGAATTATGTTAAACAATTTTTAGCATCAACAACAGATATTTTTTTAATGAAAGTAAAATGTACCTGTTCATTTTTCATACATATTTTTATTTTTTGCATCTAATTTCTATCCCCAAGCATTAGGTAAGGAAAATTTTTTATAGTAGATAGAGAGATATATTATGTTTGAACAGATATATTGCATATTGCAGAAGTAATAAATAGTTACAAAAGTTATGTTTTAACATCTATAACTCAAATTTTCCATAACGCGAAGTGAATTCATTTTACAGGACAAAATCTTTTTCAGTTTTTTTTTTCTATAACTCTAATTTTCTATAAGTCGAATATTATTTGTTTCCTTTGAGGTTCGACTTATAGAAGTTCCACTTAAAAAATATATCAGCAGTATATTTAAAGTTGTTTATATTCTCAACTAGGTTTCAATTATGCATTTGCTGGGCATCCGCAACAGTCATCTGCTTCAGCTCTCTTTGGCAGTGCAAGCTCTGCAGACACCAAAGGAAAAGAAAGAAAACAAAGCGAAGTGTTTAATTTTGCTTTTGATACAAAATCAAAAACACCTACTATGTTCAAATTATTTTAATTCTCATGTTACAGTTTATTCATTTTGTTGTATTCATCATTAAATGATGAATTATTGATTATAAAAGATATTCATTCATAAATGTTAACAATGCCTAAAAACTAATGTTTTTATAATATCCTGTCTGTATTTTACTGAATTTTTTGTATGTATTAGTTATATCAATAAATTTACTTTGTTCATGTTCACAACTTTTATTAAAATTTAAAACATTCTCAAGTAATAATATTGCAGAGACTAGGAAATTGAAATTTCTATATAGTGGAACTCGTTTACAACAAGCACAGGTATAACGAGATTATGGTAAAAAAATAAAAAACGAATTGTTGGAAATAATGTATTTTAAGAGCAAAATTTCACATTTATAACAAGCATGGTAATTACAAGCATCAAAGGTATAACGAGCTTCAGGTTCATTAGGTTAGCAGCTTTGTGAGAGAGGTGAAAAAGGGATCTAAGGTTTAAAGAACTCAAGCTACTATTGTGGTCTTAATCCTAATATACATATGAAAGAGTACATTACGATTTTACTCGAGAACATTTAAATTCATGTCCCGACATTTTTGATGGACACTTATTTTAGTGAATGTATAAATATGGAGTTAAATATAAAACATTAATAATGGCAGCTGCAAGCAGGCAAAGGGCCCTTTGTTTTTTTATACATTTTAATTAATTTTTTCTTCTTATTTCAACGCTTATTTAATTTTAAATTATTAGCTTGAGCGATCATGACCCCCTTAGTGCATGGGCCCCGATGCAGCCGCCCCCTCTGTGCCATTGCTTCAGGCAATAACGTTTTTACCGAATAAACACTGGTGCACTTCTTTAATTTCTTCCCTTTATCTCAGCTACATTCGTACTAGCCCACGAAGATTATGAAAAACACCAAAGTATGTAGTATGAAATCATGTTACCTAATGCAGTGTAAGTAAAAATGAATGACACCTTTAAATGCAGACTCAAGCAATTAGTGTTTTCAGGAACACATCTACAGTGATAAATGATGGATAAGTGTATTTACATTTCTTATTGTTATATACCTGAAATTTTGCATATTTTCGGATTCTAAACTAACTACTAACTTTTGAGCTATTTCGGAATTGTTTAAGGATATCCCAGCGATAAGCTATTGCTTGTATATATAGATACAGAGCCAGCTTCAGGGGCGAGCTGCAGTGGGCTCACAGGAGCACATTGTTAAATTTTTACCTGCTCACCGAGCCCATAGTGAAAATTTGTTGGATGTGCATATGAACGAACCAAAAAATTATTGTACATCAGGAAACAAGAACTGCAGGAGTGAATGTTGATTTCGTTAAACTATAGTGACCCCATAGCTAATAGATTGGCAGCATGCCCTGCATATAGCGAGCCCATTGTTAACAGATTGGCAGCTCAGCCCTGACCTGGTTGGAAAATCATGGGGCTTATTACGATTCAAAAATTTTTAATAGTAAGTTTTATTAAATGAAGCATATTTTCCTCTCATTACGAGTGTGCTCAACATTTTTTTCCAATACTTAATTCACATATTCAATAAATATTTTTTTGAGAGCGTGGGGCCCAGTGCAGTCGTACCGATGGCACCGCCACCAAGCTGACCTTGTATAGATAGGTTCCAATGTTTCGTTAATATTTCAGTTTAAATTTTTTTAATATAAATAAAAATAAGCATAAATCTATACATGTTTAAATTGGTTTGAGAAAATAAAGAATGTGTTGTTATGAGTATTGACTATGTTTATAACAGCTACAAATAATTTTTTTAATTAATAAAATATTTACCTATTGAGTCTGAAACAGAGCCTAAATTATATTATTATTCGTAACTGCAAATACTACTTGTAATGATTGAAGCGCTTGGTTAATTCGACCAATATCTCACATGTGCAGGGTCGGATTAAAGGCAGAACAAATGGACTAATTGCTCCAGGGCCTCCGCCGTCGATAGGGCCCCCTCTCGACCGTTTTTCTCGTAACGCAGTGGAATAATAACTAATGTGTTAAATTGAAGTTGCTCCATGGCCTTCTATAACCTTAATGCGACCCTGTACATGTGGTATTAGGAAATAATTTAAAATAAAGAATTTTGAATTTGTTTCTTTATTGACCAATTGTGAATTATAATTTTAAGCAGAAATACTATTATTTTTTTCAAAAAGACTGAAAAATAAAATTGAAAATATCGGTAATAAGGTTGCCTAAAAAGAGAACTAAAAGTAATATGTTTAAAAAACCCGGGTCTGGGTGACGTTTTTCTTTTTTTAATCGATTCATATGCGCATTCACGCCATAGTTTACTAAACTAGCAAAAATGTCGTCTGATTCTAGTGGATATGATGAGTTCATATATTTTATCATGTAAAGCTTCAGTAATAAACTGGAGTAATGCTTTCCGGGAGCAGTCGAGAAAATTAGAAAGTGCGATGGACTGCATCGAGGATAAGAATGGCTTAAAAGAGCGAATTTTAGATGAAATCGGAAAATCTGTCAAACTGGTGCGTTTTTTGTTGATTACTCCTAGGAATCAGTTGTTTGTCTAATTATGGTTATGTTAGAGTTGTTTATGGCATTAATATTGATGTTTAAACACAAACGTTTCGTTTAACACTGTCTTAAGTGTTGAAACTGACTTCAAAATAAAAATGGCCTTGTTGTGACGTATGAGTCATACCTTAAATAATTTGCATATCTGTAATAGAATGTCATCGCAGTAAGATCGTGATTTCATTGTTGATCACATTATAAAGGGACAAACTATTTAGTAATTGCTCAGAAATGATTGTGGTGATATTACGCTAGAACTGTCATATTGAAAAACGAAGCTAATAATAATACGGTCGTAATCCTAGAATTATTTTTTGTTTTAGGGAAGCCTAAAATATTTTGCCATTAAGTTAGTAACTATTTTAATTTTCCTGTATGTTTATTTCCTTTGTTTAGGTTAAAGTAAGTGTATCATTCCTGTTTATTTAAACAAATTTCGTTAGACATTTATTTCGACTTAGCTTAAATCATTCTTAATCTCGGAATAGGTGCAGTACCATGCTCTCTCAGCATCAGGGTCACCCGTGCCCCTTGGAGCAGAGTCATGGGTGGTCCAGGGTCTTTGTAGATGGGTTGATAGAGCATTATTACATGGACTACGTCGTCTGCAAGCAGGCTATTGGCCAGTTATGCGGCTGTTGGCCCATAGTGATACAGTCAGTGCCATTGAGTCTCTGTCACACATAGACTCACCACTGGGGCTAGGTAAGTTATTTTATTTTAAATATTTTATTACAGAATCTTTGTTTAACGACCATATATAATCTTCATTTTTATCTATAAAAAATTTGTCATTTTAATTTTTTAAATGAAATATAACTTAAGAAACCAGTTAAAACAATTATTCAGAAGTCCAAAAAGTTGAAAAATGTATTTGTTTAAATTCTAAGGCTATTTCAAATTAACTGTAGCTTACCACTAAATTATTGTAATGATTTTGTATTTCATTTGTGAAGTCTATTACGTTTATCAATTATATAGTATTACTTACAAAGCATCTCAAATTTTTTTATATCACTCGCCTTTGTGTTCAATGAATACATCGGTATAAAATGTATAACGTTAGATTTCCTTTAAATAATATTATTTTATATTATTAAATGATAAATGTTGGTAATTTTTATTGGAATTCACAATAAATACTAATGAACGGTAATAATATGACACTGTAAATATTTTCTGAAGGTTGAGACTTTCCCAATCATAAAATTAGCTACACATTGAGAAATTTTCTTACATATTTTTTTAAAACTTTGATCTTAATTGGCCTTCAATTTGGTACATATTTGATATAAGTCAACCACGACCGCAGCACCAAATTGTATCATGACCTAAATGAAATGAGTAACTAAAACTACGTAACTATTTCGATGGAGCGTGTTTTTAACATTTATTGAGAAGCCGTATGTTGACATTGTTATTAAGAATTGTAATTAAGAGAAAGCTTGCATAGCCCTTATGAAATGGAGATTGTATGTTGCCGGGGGGTATAGAGATACGGTGCCGGATGCAGAACAAGCGTAATAAGGGTTGTAAGTAGAGCAACAGTCGAGATCGAGTCATGTTGGGTGCCTTCGGTGCCCTGAGTGGAACCATATCTTCTTCCCCATCCTGGAGATACGGTACCAGAAGCAGAGCAAACGTATTAAATATGTTAAATATGTTGCCCTAACGGAATACATATCTCCCTCTTGAAAACATGAAGTTAGTTACTCTCCCAGACACAAAATGGCACTGCGATTGATGTTGACTTATATAAAATCTAAGCCTTCAATTTGTCTGGAGATTTCATAAAAATATTTGTTAAATATTATTTGTAGAGGGTAGTTTTTCAATCTTGAAACGTAACCCCATTTTTTTCATAGGGTTAATGATTCCCTTAACCCTTTTGGTACTTGTCGGTTATCCCAGACCATTTCAATTTGGAATGCCAACGTAAATGGTATCGCCTTGGCAAGCCTTTGGATTGCTTTGTCTTTAATCGGGTGTAGGCCACTCAGGGCGCTGATGCACCCTTCGCTACCCTGGAACGAAAGAAACTCTCAACACGTGGGATGGATAAATGTCGAAAAAGGAGTGAGAATTAAAGAGGGGTCCGAGATAACCAATTTGAACCACCCTTTCAATGCTGAGTTTTTCATAAGGTCGGCTCTGAGCTGAATTTTTTGGCAATATGTGCCATTTTGCAAACCATTCTATGAAAAACAGGAATTTCTGCTATTCTTTGTAATAATGAACTGCTACAGTAATTCACTTAGATGAACCTTGACCAGGGTCGGCCCAAGGTACAGGCGAGGCAGGCGGGCGCCGAGGCACTGGGGGTGCCAAGAGGGCGTCTGGAAGGACAATATTATAAGGATAGTTCTCTAAACAATACTCAACACAAATACTCAGAAACAATGTATCACTATTTACATTTATAGTTCTTGTATAATTTGATATTTAGTTAATTTTCTTGTGTATCTTAACAGTTACAAAGTTACAAAAAACTAGATTTGGCTTTGTTGTCACTTAATAAAGACGAATTCAAAGTATTTCAATGCCGAAAGGTCACAATCCTTAAACCTGAGTACAATGAAACCTATTCAAAGGAAGTTCCTTATTCTGGATCTGTAGGAATTCTGAGAAGGAGAAAAGGGAAGTGAAGGTTACTGGTAAACAATCTTCAACAGTTCTATGGGTGAAACAGAATTGAGAACAGTGTTCTTTAGTGAGCAGATTTTTGTTTAGTTTTCATTCTGTGATAGTGTGGGAGAACATCAGTGAAGTCTACTGTGAAGTAAGTACATAGTTTCTTTTTTGTTTGTAAATTTTTCAACAAAAACTCATGTAACAACCAAACATTTTGCTTTTTTATCAAAAGAAAACATTTTCTCTCAACTTTTTTACTGAATCAATTAAAAATACTTTAAAAAATTAAATACCAAGCGGCCAGCACTAAGCAGTTTATATTTTAGAGAGGAATGGAAAGAGATAGAGAGAGTGGGTGTGGATGTTGGGTCGTGAGACTCGTAAATGACGACACAAACACATGCAAATGGAGAGAGGGAGGGGAGTAAAAGGACGGCGTTTGGTCGAGTTTGGGATCCGAGGAGTGCTTTATTAGAGCTTTGACGATTGCATAAAAGGGCTTCTTAAAAGATGTGATTAAGTGGTTCAGAATTCCTCCACGCGTGTAAATTTTGAGCAGACCTAGTACATCAAGAAACTGGGTTTATTTTCTTTTTTGTGAATGCTCGACGTCAAGGATGCAAAGCGACAGGGAGGGTGTTATGTAAAATACATGCAATTAAAAATCCTACGTAAGCTAAAGTTGTAGGTGGATTAATGCCACTAATTCTCCTAAGTATTGTTTCTGGCAGGACCGGCCCGAGGTACGGGCGAGCAGGGTGGCTGCCCGGGGTGCCAAAGTCTTGAGGGCGCTATACCGATCATATATCTGTGCATTATTTGCAAGAGAATAAATATTATATACGAATTTATGTCGTGGAATGGACTATGATCTTGATGCTATCCTTTTATTTTTTCATTATCAATAATTATTTTTTACATAGCGATTAATAAATTAACATGAACTTTGAAAATATCTCAACAAGCATTTACTTAGGGGGCGCTGGAGTGCTATCTCGCCTGGGGTGCCAAAATTCCTCGGGCCGCCCCTGGCCTTGACTAGTGACGAACTGTTTCGTCAATAGCAAAGGTTAACCTGGGTACCTACAACTTGGTACCCTTCTAAAATGTAGCCCTTACTTAAATTCTTATCTAAGCTTAAATTTGGATTAATTATAATAGATGACTTAAATATCAGATTTAATGACCTTTGAAAAAAATAGGATTGTCTCACTTTCCAAATGTGATAAATGACGTTAAACTGAAGTGCACAATTAATTAATGTACCAAGCCTGCCATTGGCTATTATAATGATTATGTTTTGCCTATTATTAATTTTAAAAACTAAAGTTGTCATAACATCACTTTCTGCCCACCTTGTATTGATCAGTGAGCTAAGCTGTGCTAGTTCTAAGAAATTAAGAATGAGGATGATAGTGTCAGGTCGAATAATAAATGAACACTTTATTAATAATCTTTTGATGCTAAAGGCTGTTACTGACTGATTCTCCCGTAACTACAATTTTGCTTTTTATTATATCTTTCATAATTTTTGGGTTTCATTCTTTAGCCTGCTGAATCATGGTCATTAAAGTCAAAAATATTTTTTATCAGGTAAATCTGTCAAAAGTTACAAAGTTTACTCCAGATCTATGAAGTATGAGGTATCATTTATTGCTTCTGCCTGATCTGATAAATATGAGGATCAATCCATGCCAAATCTCCAGCTTATGTGTTTGAGGAAGAAATATAGAAAGGCTACATGGCAAGTTAAGATTGTAGCCAACAGCAAATTCATTATTGACACCAAAAACAAAACCAAAGTTGCATGAAACATAACAATAAAAACAAGTTAGGAAAGTATACAGTGTATCACAAATGGGCACGTTTTGTGCAGTGGAGTATTAGAAAGAAATTATATATCTGTACGTAAGGAAAATTGCGTTTTAAAGTTTTTTTCTTCATCATAAATAATCCATTTTCTTCCAATTTATTAATATTACATGCACACATAAGGAATTTAAATGTTTGTTTTTGTGATTGTTTATGTTAGCAACAATGAAGAAGTAACCAGGCAAGAAATTTTGTTCAACTCGAATTAAGACATTCTTGTTTGATTTTCTCGATAACGACTACTCCTACCATAAAAATGTATAGAAAAGGAAATACTCTTCTTTACTAGTTCTACAACTTTTATTTGAAAAATATTTTGATATGCGCAATACTTTACGATATATGACGAAAATTTAATTTTTTGTTACCAGTAAAGTGATACCCCTGATTGACGTACATGATTCATTTTTGCGATTTTCTTATTACATTTGATTGTAAGTTCTTAATATCAAATTTCATGAAAATCCATTTGGTAGAAGCCAAGAACGAACATGCGGATGGACGGACAGACCGACGATAATAGGCCCTCACGCTGGAAGCGAAACGCACCTAAAAAGCTTAAATACCATTCTTACATAATTGCCTCCATCACGTAATTGCCCCATCCCGATTTTTGAGGAGGAAATAAAAGGTTATTTTTGGTACCACATAATTCCCTTTTCTTTTATTTTGACACAATGGTTATCATTGTTTATGCTGCTGTCTCTCTTTTGCTTCCACACTTTCTCCCAGCAGATTGATGAATTGATCTGATTCCATGCAAAAATAGCCTTTGCCCAACTTTGCATTTAAAAATGTTATAGCTATTGGAGCCACCGATATCATTTTCGTAGCTATGTATTATGTTCAGTATCCCTTTCACTTTCCCTCCCCATCTCAATAGACTGATGAATGAATCCGATTCTGTGCTGAAATAGTCTTTGCCTGTCTTTGTAGTGGATCAAATCACCAGGTTGTCAACTTATTGTGTCTGAAACAATGCATACGAAAGGAACAGCGTGAGTTAGTAAGTAGCGTTGTTGTGCACTATGTGGATTACGCATTTAAGGAAGAAGTATTTGTAGCGGGTGAAAGTGTAAGTAAATATAATAATTGTGTGGCGCACTTCAAACTACGTGTCATATTGTTTTCCAAAAAAATGGAGTAACAGAGCAGCAGCACGAGAATTTTGTTGATCCCAAGCAAGTTAGCAAGTGTTTTAATGTAAGAAAAATTGTGCAAAAGAGTGGGGCAATTATGCGAGTAAATACGGTAAATAGAGAGCTCAAAGAATCCTTTCCAGATATACATCCTGATGACTTTAACAACTGTTTCGTTAATGTACTTGATGATTTGCTTGATGATCAATTAGTCATTAGTTCTTGAATCATCTACATCGCTAACCACATAACCATCATTTTCAGTATCTACTTCACATATCTCTTGTCCACTGGTGTCACTTCACTTTATTTCACATAATCTTTGTTGTCTACATTAAAAGATCCTCTAATAATATCTTCTGCTTCATTTTCAACGTCATTGACAAACTCATCAAGCCAAACTTCTGTAAAGTTTTTTTAATTCTTTTTGTAAACTAAAGAAAAAATATAACCTCCATAAACCACAAACAAATTTTATCAAAAAATACCAATAAATAACAATATCAATAAATTAGAAAGTTTATAAAAGAACAACAGTAGTCACCTTGGATCTAAAAGAGTCAGGCAATAAAAACAGTACACGTTTTTATCTCTTAGAACATAACAGCAGTACTGAGACAGATATGACACATTTAAAACATTTCAAAAGTCGTCTACTATGTGAAAGAAGTTAGGTAGTTGCATTTTAAAGTAGAAAGATATAAAAAAGATGTAAATATGTATTTTGTCAATGTATGATTACCATCACAATTTTAAACTGATAGTAAATCTAACAGTATAAACTTAAAAAATTTCTCAAGTATAGAAATACTCAATGTATCACTGTGTCATATAAATATTAAGTGAAGTTTATATAAACAGTTGTAAAATATAATTAAATAATCAATTACTTTTATTTATATAGTATTATAAGTTATTAAACTATAGATAAATTGGAAAAATTTATAGTGATGCTAAATTTCTTCATTTAACATATATATTTGATAACTTAGGGCTAGTATTTTTAACTTCGGAATTGAAGCTCTGCATTCACATCCTGTCTGAAATGGAAACATTACTAAGTAAAATTAATTTAAGTAGCTATGTATTGTATTATTTTCAAGGTGATTTTATGCTTGTTCATAATGCTTGTTTTTTTCATACTGCACTTCCTCATTATTCATTTGTATATTTCATTACATTCATTCAATTTGAAAATTCATTTATTCGGACTTTTATTATTTTTTCTAAATACTTATTTATTTGTATTGGTACTTGTGGTTAATTTTTCAAAGGTTTGGTTAAAAATACTAAATTTGCTCGGTCCATGATAGTACAGGCGACTCCCGAGATTCCACCGGGATGTGTTCCTGAAAACACAGTCGAATCTCGAACAGTCAAATGTCGAACGTCCCTGAAAACAAGTGAAATCAGCACAAATTCAAACAATTAGAGCAGAAATAAAGATGTCTGTACTGAAACTAAATCTCGCGTGGTTGGTCAGGCCAAAAATTACTTCACGTAAACTAGTTCCTAATTTGACTGACCGATCAGCTGGGTCTAATAAGCATGCTTTGACTGGTCGAATTCTCGAATTGGTTGAATCTCGAACAGTTGGATCTCGGGAGTCGCCTGTATTTTAAAAATTCACTTTTAGCTCAGAGTGAAAAATATTCTGAATCATAAAGAGTGCACAGAAGCGTTTAGAATTATATTATTTCTTAGGATATCCTTAGTCATCATTAAAACCATGCCATATTTGTAAAATTGCATTACTTTAAATAGTAAAATATTTTTTATATCTACTTGGGGTGTTTTTGTAACTATCACAACTGTGTAACTTGATCGTATTCTTAGTATTACCAATGTTTTTTCATGAATTGCATGTTGTCTTAAAAAATGTTTTTGATGATATAAGGAGTTTTTAAATTGGAAACTGTATTTTTTTTATTGAGAATAGGTCATACCTATTTAATTATGTGATTTTTAAGAAGAAATCTCCTAAATCTCATAGGACGTGCCTGGCTTCACATGGCTCTCACGGAGGGAACTCTTGAAAGTCATGTGGCAGCACTTGTAAGAGAAGTTGGAGATTGTCCAAAAGAAGAAGTGGAAGAGGCGCGCTCCCTTCTGCGACGACACTACACTCCCCGTGCACTTCTTCGAGATCCCTCTCGTGCCTCCCGTTTCTTGGCTGCTTTGTTTCCGCTTCGTACGATTCATTTCTGTCTAGAACCGGTAATATACAATTTTTATGCTTAATTCTGGTATTAGAAAATAGAATTTCTAACCATATTTGTAATGTTTCGCATTTCAGAGGCCAAGTATTTAACAAGCATTTGATTTCTCTGTATCCAGTAAATTTTCATGAGTGGCTATGTATATTTACAAATTTCTTTAAAAATACATATTATTTGATGACCTTTTTGAGTGATTGAATGCTTCAAGTAGTTTCTTTGTTGTATTATGTAGATGGCAACAATCATGATATCTGAATGTGTAAAAGTAGAAATTAATGAAAACAATCCAGTTTTTCTATAGTATAATCAACATTAAATAGCATAACACAGGGCAGCTTTTGAGAAGACTGGATAGTAGTGTTTAAGAGATTAAAGAAAATAAGGTTTTTTTCATTACTCCAAGTTTTTAAACCTTAAATTAAGTTTTCTCATTGTTGATCCATATGTTATGTATTAGGTGGAAGATGATACAAGCTATGTAGTCTCAATCTCACCCTAATATCTATTTAAATATGCATGAAATATTAATTTTTTGCAATATATTCAGTTTTTGCACATTTTTAATATATGTAATTGAATCTTCCTATTTTCAAGTGGTCTAGAGCAGTGTTTCTCAACCGCCGGTCCACGGACCAGTACCAGTCCGTGGTCCATTTTTTGCCGGTCGGCAAAACTTTGGTGGAAAGTTTAAGAAAAATTTAAATCTTTTATATATCGCTATGAATCTTAGGTCCTGTGGATACTGAAGACATCACGAGTATTATTTGTGAACATCTTGAAACACTTTCTCGTACATTCAATGTCTATTACCCACCAGAATAAGAACCTGGATCATTAACATTTATGGATTACCGACCCGTTTGTAGTGAACCTAAGCAACAGGCTGGCAAACATTGAAGGGGAACAACTAATTGAACTATCTTCAGATTTAGGATTAAAATCAGCCTTTAACTCAGTGAGCGTGACTAAATTTTGGATAAATGTCGAAGCTGAGTATCCAGCATTGTATGAAAATGCAATAAAATTTTTGATTGCCATTTTTAAAAAGACTGTGCGAAACTGCCTTTTTTCAGCCATGACATCCATAAAGACAAAAGAGGGAAATCAGCTTGTTATTATCCGTGCACTAGTTTAGCAGTTACCTCTCTTAGCCCAAGAATAAGAAAAAAATAGTTAGTGAAATGGAGCAGCAGCAATCTCATTGATTGCCTGAAAAAATTACGACTTTATTTTAAAAATTGAATTGTAATTGAAGTCTTTTATTCTTATGGATTGTACACGTATGTGGTAATGAAATTTCATTGAAGAAAATAATAATGACTTTTTAATTGAAAGTAGTTTGCTAAATTTTACTGGTCCTTGGTGGGACGTTAATAAGATTTACTGGTCTGTGACAAATTTTTGGTTGAGAACCACTGGACTAGAGTATAAAATTTTATGTGTTTCAGTGTTTTATTTAATTCCAAGCTTTCTTAAATAGCTGTTATCCAAATGAGAACTTAATTCGCCTCTCTTTAGGAGTCACATTGAGATTTGTTGCTGAAGATCTTATAAAATCTATATTACTGTGCACACTTTGAAAATTAATGCATGCGAAATCTAGAAAAATGTCAGATAACAGAATTATCGTGAAAACAATGTTAAGGTAGACTTGATACAAATGTTGAGTACAGCATGACATTAAGTACTAAAATATATAAACATTTATTACTGAACATTAAAATATATAACTGTTTCTTATTGGTGAACATATTACCTTGATATATTTAAAGTGAGACATATACCTTAAATATTAACAATAAACCAACCATAACAAATATCCCGACTTCCTTGTGTGATCTTCAATCTAAGGCTTTCGGATGGTGTTCAATGCTGATAGTGGCTTTCAGTGACAGCTTCATCCAGAACATGATATAACTGACATTTCACAACCATTGCAGATTGCTTTTTTGTCCTGAAGAAGCAATATGCAATGGTCCCGATTTAAGAGTTGTTACTTGCTATTAAATCATGCAAGGATTTGGTTTGGATGAAGCATGAACTTGAAAGAAATATAATGCAAAGTGTTAATACCTTCGATCAATTACATTGACTTTACCTTGTTTCTTCTCTGATATGGTAGTTTTATCTACAATGCAGAATCCTTTACATTATTTTAAATTTTCAATGTTTGACGCAATTCTTATTCACAGGATGTTTCATACTTCGAGGTTTCCTGCTTTGTACCTGGTGCAGTTGTTGGTATAGGTGGGTTCATGGGAGCTTCCTGGGAGCAACCTTTTCCAGGTCCTGAGATAGGATCAGGTGGGTGCAACACACCCATGACTTCCTCTTTGACATCATCTACACTTCCATCACCTGGCGATTCAGGAGTGGCCTTACTTCCGGATGGAGATGATGCAGATGCAACAGAGGTAATCATTGCAAGAATTACTTATTACTTTAAAGACAGCATTTTGAACCATTTTCCAAAACTTTCTTTTTACCTCTCAGCTGGTATTTTTGTCAATATAAATTATATTTCAACACTAAAAATATTTTGTTTTTATCATTAAAAAAATACTTTTTATATATGTAAATATGTAAAGAATTGAGTAAAATCTCTTATCGGGGATAGAAGTAAGCCTAAAAAACTAAACGTCTTTAGTTGTACTATTCAATTTAATTATCTCAGTAACCTATGCAACTACAATTGGAGTAGACAATTCTTTACTTAGCAAATTATTGGCATGTTAACTCTTAATTAGTCGTGTGTAAAACAGTTCCGTAATTAGTTGTGTGGGGTCAATATAATCCCAAAATGATTTGCAAATTTTAGGAAGAAAATATTGCTTTATTTTTATCATATTGGAAATAAATTCACTTTTACACTATAATCTAATTATTTATTAATAATTTCTCATGCAATATTGATTAAATTAAAATTTATAACAAGAAAAAAATTTATTTTTATTTTTTAATCAATTCTCGTCTCCACGATCATAGCATTTCATTAATATAAACTCTTTGCAAATAAAAGCCCTACAATTGGAATGCCTAAATGGTACTTTATTGTGCTGGGGCAGAATTTGCATCTTCCTCTGGTAGGTTCTGCTCTTCTGAAAGTCTCTCCCATTGAGTGAGAATGCACTTTCGGAGATCTTTTTGGAAAAACTAACTCGGATCTTGAAATCTGTTGCTCTTTCACTGAATCTGTAGATAGTACTTGTAAGAAATTTCAATTTGATTTTAGTTTTAACATTTTGTTTATACAGTATGAAAGCACTGATGGCGGCAAAGTTCAAAAAATGAACAAAAAACAGCTAATGGCCACCTTTTTGTTCATCTGCCAACTTTGTTTTTAATAAAGACTATTGAAAATGTTATAAAATTTTTCTCGATTGTAATCGCTGATAAATATTTCTGAGAACGGTGACGTCAAGAGCAATCATATTCATTGCTCTGTATGGAGAAAGTCGTGTTGGCCACATCAGAATTTATTTTTACTCAGAGTGCCAACAAGCGTCAACTTGTGCACTGACAGATGTGTCTTAGCTAATGGGACATTTGTGTACCAGTTATCAGTGATTCGTTCCTTTTATTGGTATAACCACCTGATTGGAGACACACAAATTGCAAAAACTTTCTCATGTACCTAGTTTTGTGATACATATAGCAATGGTTACCCACTCTTTCTATTCGTCCACTCAATCTCATATGAAAAAAAATTGGTGGCTGCATAGATTCAGGGGAGAGATCTTCTGTAGCTAGGCATAAAATTTGTTATCATAATGCCACTGTACACTATATGCAATAGTTATCTTTTAAAAATATATTGTTTCTGTCATATTGTTCATGATATCAAGCTGAACATGGAGATAGATTTGAATTGAAATCGATCGAGCCATTTAAGAGAAAATCGACTTTTTATGAAAATCTACAAGAATAAACTACCCTCAATTCTTGCTGTGTATGTCACATATCAACATTATATATATATATATATATCTCAGATGATACTATACAAAAATACAAGATTTTATTATATTTTGTGCAACTGTTCAGGTCCCAGAGCAGAAAAAAGGCGATGGACAGATGACGTTGCAAAAACAATTTTTTCAGTTTCGGGGGTACCTAAAAAGTAGATTTCCATCAAAATCGCAATTTAAAATTCTTTTATTGTATCAGTATTTATTGTATCTATATTGTGCATAAAAAAATTAAAATATCACAATCAACAAATTGCAAAATAACAGAAACACTAAAGCACCATGAAGAAGGTTAATGGCAAAGGTATTGCAGGTTTGGTCTAGATAGGCAGTAAATTCCTTTTGATATCAATGAAAATACATTGCTTGGGGTCATATTGACCCTGTGCAACTAATTAATGGTTAACAATTGTATACATGAGAATACAAATGAATCTCCTTAGGTCTATAAAAAATTGTTTTAATGTTAAGAAACCATACCAACTAATTAATATAATTTCAAAGTTCATAGTTGGGAAAAAATATAGTGTGTAGCTGCTTGTGTATTAACGGGTGAAGGACAGAAAATTTTAATTTTGGCTGCAAGATGTCACTATGTATGCATCCGTCACAGAATCTCTCCATAAAATTGTCAAGGTTAATACACCTAAGGACCAGCCCAACCCATCATTGGTACTTGCATATTAATGGGCGACAGTTGGTGTTAGGATAGGTTGGTTTATTGTTGGATTGCAGTGTAACCCTAACAATTTTATAGACAACCTCTGTAACGGACGCATACATCTTGCAGCCAAAATTTGAATTTTGTCGTTCCCCTGTAAATACACAAGTACCAGTGTTTATTTTTGGTGAAATTCCCATATGCACTTATGGAACATTCTTGATTCATTTGTATTTTTTGTGATAAGATCTAGTTTCTATAAATTATTGGTGTCTAAATATTTTTTTGCATTCGTCTTGCATTTTAATTTCAGGACGATTCAAGTTACAGCGAAATAGAAGATAATCGCATCAACAGAATGCTGTCTATGGAAATGGAATGCAAGAATGAACCAGAAATTTCAAGCACAAATTTAGAATTAGAAAACACACGGAAAGTGAATGAAGAGAATGAAGAAACACCTGTTCAGAGCAATCCTGAAGAAGTAGAAGTTATCCGAACAAAACCTACCAATGCATTAGGTCACAATGTCAGTCAACCCAGACCTTGCGGAGATTCAAAAAGAGGACAAGGAGATGATGTGATTATGGGCTGGGGTGAAGGAGTCGATGATCAGTCACCCTCACCAATTACAGGAATGTATAGTGAATCTCTTGTGACCATGATGCCTAAATCTCCGACCATGACAGACTCTGGCATTCAGGCTGAATCACCTGTGGCAGAGATAATCAATAGCTCATGGATTCTGGATGAAAATAAAGAACCTGCCAAGGAAGTCAAAAAGGTAACCGAACCAGATATGCCCAAAGAAGCGAGCGTGGTAATATTGAGAAAAAATGCACGCAGGAAAGATGCTCCAGTCAAGCGAGTGTCTTTCCACGAAGATTTGCAGGAAAATAATCCTTCAGAGAATTCTGTGACGGTCCAGGTGGCCCTGGAACCTCACATACGTCACAGTTGGTGTTCAGCTGGTGATGTAAACTTCCAAGAGTGGAATACTGATGGATCGGAATCTTCAAGGTTCCATCTCTCTAAAGGAGGGCAACTAGTCACCCCTGCAAAGAATGATGCCAAAGAAAATGTTGCGCCGCAGGGCACTGTACCCCCTGTGGCAGAGAGAGGTGTACCGGAAGGACAGGAAGATCCTCCAAACACCGGAGTTTGCCGATCCCCATTTCGTCACGGGAGTAGGAATCTCTCATGCTCGGAAACTAACATTTCGAAGCATTCATCGACTGCCTCTCTGTCAACTAAGCCGATTGCTTCAGGAGGCCACCTTAGAGGTAAACCAATAGCCGCAGTGCGTCCAAGGAGGAGGTGTGACGGTTTGCCCAAGCTTTCGTCTCAAAAGATCGAGACAGAAGGTTGGGGATCGAAGAGTGATGTTTCTTGTGATCATCAGGATAAAACAGGTTGGACCTGGTGGCCCCCTCTGATTGTAAAAGGTGTCACTCCGGACTTGGAAGCTTGTAAGCAGATGAACCACGAACTGGTTGCAGAGTTAGAGGTACAAGAGGGGGACCAGCTTGCTTACTCATTCGGAGATTGTCCAAAGAGAGTCAAAGAACTGCTCACGAAAGAGGTGATCTCAAATGAGGGAGACTGTGTATACAAAGTAAGTATTATTTTCTTCAGTATCTTATGGTTAATGTGCACAAAAAATGTTTGTTTAAAATTAATATGTTTAATTATAATTGAACTGTGCTTTTTAGAGGTACATATTTCAGCTAAAATTTTACAAAGTTATTAAACTGTAAAACCAGGGAATGGGGATGATTTTATAGGTACATAGTAACTTTCTTTTATTCCTGATGATCATTTTTTTACAGATCAATTTATATATTTGTAATTAATAAATTTAAAGTGTGTGCATTTTGTATTTATTTTACTGCAAGCTGCAAAACAAAATAAAGATATATTAAAAGGCATTGAAGTTAATCTTCCTCTAGGTTTTCTTGATGAAAGAATTGGCAAAGAAATGTAGAACTGTGTTAAAGAGAGGCCGAAAGATAATTGTGTAGATCAGTAAATATGCTTATGACAGAATATATTTTGTCTAGTTTATTCTATTTGCTTAATAATATGCATTCATTTGTTGCTCAACTCATATGAATTATGTGGCTATAATTAAATAATGCCATGAAATATAAGTTGAAGAATAATTATATTTCAGATTTTAGCATGTTAACTTGATGTGTAATGCTTTGCATGAAGGGAGATATTTTCCTTCGCAGAATTTAAATCTCATTTATAGAGGTCTTGGCTAGGTGTTAACATATTTAGCTAATATTGGGCTGATCAATGCATATACCACCATATTGCAACCATAATATAATACAATGCATCCCAGGACTATTTTATACTATGTATTGTGTTTCTCGAGTTTTTACCAGGATAAATGTATCTATGGCATAACAGTTGAATTTTTCAGCTCATAAAAAGAATGAATGCTACCAGATCTTGTTACAACCAGCAATATAAAAGTATAACATTACCTTGTTTTTGCATTTTAGGTTTTTAAAGTAAGAAGTACTTTCTCTGTTGTGACATCTCAAGGCTCCCAAAGAATAAGCGGCTCTCCCCTTTTGGCTGTACTTTCCTTACAAGCCTTATGCATAGTGGGCAACCCAGGAGACTTTAGGCTACGTCCAGGCTCATTACTTTCCCAGAGAGGCACTGCCACTTATGAAAAGAGATTTGAAATTCTATATGATGACTTGGATACAATTGTGGTAAGCATTGCTAAAGATTTTGAGCTCTGAATTGGTTATGGTTTGTTTCTTAGGTAATTATTTCCTAGTCTTTGTGTGATTGAAAAATTGCAATTACTTGGGAAATCAATCTTCAGTGCATCACATTTCATACGTTAATGTAGCAGCTCTTTTAGTAGAGGTTGCTCATGAATTTGTTCAAAATTGTAACAAATGAACCGAATGTCATTTTTATCTGTTCATCTTATGGATGTCGTGATTCATAAAAGGAATAACTAAAAGACAGTTTACGTATGTGTTACAGGCAAAGTGTATAATCTAGGCATTCTACACAATGCCTAGGCAATGTATAGAATGCCTAGGCATTGTATAGAATGCCCGGATTATACACTTTGCCTGTAACATATGCATTGTAATGAGTATCAAGTAATTTTTCTTTCTGAGGCTTATAATATTTAATATCAGAACCTTTTATCACGTATGGTTGATTCATCTTATCGTATTTCGTGTTTAAAGCAAGTAAAAAACAAAATAACTTCAAATGTGTTTATTTTGTAAAAAGAGTTACAATAATGTGTTGTAATGAAAAAATCAGGGCCCCATAATAATTGACTCCTTACTGTCAGTTTCTAATAATTGCCACATAACCCATGCTACTATATAAAGGCCACAACCGTTCTCACTAATCCTAATGAGAATGACGACTTGGATGTCAAGAAAGTGCTTTTAGTGAAAATCTCGTGGTTGAAGAGGAATAAGTGATCCTTCTTTCTGCTGTGTTGAGTGTAAATAGATCCTTCATGTGAGTAACTTTCCCTTAAGGTGTTTGTGTGAGATGATTTCTGGAGTAGTGCAACTACCCATAAATATGAGTGTGTGCATGTGTGTGCTTGGTTCTGCAAGCTCGGTAAGATTCTTTTCCTTTTTACGTTTCCCTTAACCAACACATCTGGTATAGAGAGGAGTTATTTGTATTTTATTTTATGCATAAAGTACAACCATAGATTTGCTCATAATTTTTCGTATTAACTGTTTGGGTTAAAGAACCACTTGCAATTGAGTCAACCTAAAACTTTTCTGTTTTGATAAGAAAAACTTAAACCCATGGTGCTGTGTTCTGAAATTGTGTAATTATCCAGTTATAAGTGTTACCATAAGTTTGAATTGTTCTTCTACAGTAGTTTATTTAAAAAAGACAATAATGTTATTTTTATAATATGTATATGCAAAAATATTTAAATAATAACCAATGCAGTTTTTAATTTATCAGAAAAGAAATCGGATTTGAAATTGTGTAAATGTATGGCATTATGGTAAACATTATTTTTTTACCTCTAGGTTGGACCTAATTATCAAACTTTGACATTCTGCACAAAGTCCATAAATAAAGTTAAGACCAGCTACAGAAAAAGGCAATTCTGCATCACAATTGGCGAGAAGGAAGTTACAATGGATCTACTGAGACATTTGGAAGTAGCCACGAGGAGATGGCATCAATCAGCCGAGAAGAAAGCCCAAATGTCTAAATGCAAATATAACCATACATCAACCCCTTATCCTGCAATTGCTCTTCTTAACATGGATAAATTAGCAAATTATCTTACACCTCTCCAACCAAAGGTAATCATCCTCCTATAGGAAGTACTAACCTATTTTTCACTACAGTGAATAATCTGAACTAATTAGTGCAAGGGCGTGTTTGGATTATCGAGGTGTTCGGATTACTGGAGTAAATGACCACGTTTGTAAGAAAAAAATATTTATTATAATGTATAGTAGGTACATTTCCACAGTAAAAACTGAAAATTTATATATAGGTACATACATGATTACATCTTGTTAAAGTAAATAGTCATCCATCTTTTTTTGTTTTATTCCTTTCACTAGGTTCTTATATGCCTGCTCACGCAGCTGACAGAGTAAGAGAATGTGATGAGCAGGTACTTCATTTTCTGTTGCCCACTTTAAGCAAGTATTAAAACTGGAAATGGCATCCTTGTGTTTTACTAAGTTTTCCTTGGTAATGTACGTTACATTTTCATCTTCCTCATCTACATCCTCATTTTGTTGCAGAACATTGGTAGCAATTTCCTTATCAGTCAACATTTCAAAACATTTGTTTTCATATTTTCCAGTAGCCCATTCTTCTACTTCAGTTTGACTCATATTTGCACCCAATGAGATTGTGTTGACAAGCTCAGCGAGTGACAGTAAATCATCATCTTTCCATTAATTATCTGTTGTAGTAAAGTCATTTCGTGTAGGCCATAATTTCTCCCAAGATTTTTGTATGAGACTAGGGTTTACTAATTGCCATACTTCTGCTAGAGCGAATACAACAGCTTTTAGGTTTAAAATTTTCAGTGTTGTAATAATACTGTCTTCCTTGGCTATAACATGCATTAATAGTTTCTTGCGATAACGTAATTTAACAGCCTAGATAACATTTTGGTTTATCAGTTGAAGTAGAGGTGTACAGTTTGGAGGGGAGAAACATGACAGTTATTTGACCATCATCACTCACTAAATCGTCTGGGTGGCCTGGTACATTGTCTGAAATAAGCAGTTTTCTGATCCTTGTTCAAGTCTAACATTTTTTTCCTCACAGATGGGACAAAATGATTACATAACCAGTCGTAAAATAATTCTCTTGTAACCCATGCTCTTCGCTGACATTTGTAGGTAACAGGGAGAGTGTAGTTTTTGAATGTACGTGGACTTTGAGATTTTCCTGTAACCAGCAGCTGAAGTTTGTGATTTCCAGTGACATTAGCACACGGCATGAATGTGATTCGCTCTTTGCTGATCTTCCTCCCAGGTGCCGAATCTTCATTTTGGTGAACCAATGTTTTATTAGGTAGAACTCACTGAAACAAGCCACTTTCGTCCGCATTATAAATTTGATCGGGAGTTAAGTCAAGGTCCCTAACTTTTTCCAAAAACGTTTGCTTGGAAGATTCCGCCGAAACTGAGTCGCTAGATAATATTTCCTCAGATATGGTCAATTGATGAATTCCGGGTTTTTTAAAAATTTATCTAGCCAACCAGAACTAGCTTTAAAGTCATATTTTTTGGTGATTTCTTTGTAAAAGAACTGTGCCTTCTCGCATAATAGTTCTCTGTTTAAAGGTGTGTTTCTTGATCCCTCTTGAAGAAACCACGTGTAAACTGCTGATTCAACTGCCAGATATTCACTCAATTTCAATGTTTGGCGTTTACCAAGACCTTTTTCGGTAGCTGACACAAATTCGAATATCTTGGATTTCTTGCATTTTAAGTCACTTACTGTAGATTTTCCAACACCAAAGTCTTTCGCCAACTTCGTTGCACTTTCTCAGTTTTCAAGTCTTCATAATAAGTTTGTTTTCTGTTCCAGTGTCAATGTTTTGTGTTACATTTTAAACGACATCTTAAATATTTACACACCCTACAATATTTCTCTATATAATTAGGAATGTACGTATTTCGAGCATGACAAAAATAACACACAACCTTTATCAATCGCTAACGGTGTACTACTGAAAACAGTGTTTCAAAGAATCATCTATTCAGCCGCAAGAGACGTTAGTAGTGGACATCTGTGCCTGACGTTGTTACAAAATAAAAGATTCACTCTCTGGCTCTCACTTCATTTAACCAACACTTCACACCTGATGTTGAGAAACAGTTCGGATAACTGGGAATCTGGATTACCACGGGTTTGGATTATAGAGGTTGCACTGTATTTCAGATGAACTTTGTCAATTTAACAGCTGAATTCAGATAGTGTTCTGTCAAAATAACCAGTTAAGCCTTGACTCAGTTGAGTGTCTTATAATTAGTAGGTATCATTAATATCCATTTTGTAGTGCATATTGGCATTTTTCCATTGTCCAAGAAAATTGGTTTTTATTTTTTTGCAGTAAAAATTGTGTCGTTTTTCAAAATTCAGTGAAGTTTCTTGCATTTAATAATTATTACCTGTAGTTTATACAATATCCTTGGCAATACTTATTAACTGAAAACCATCTTTACTAGTGTAATATCTGCACTTTTTCCTCCAAATTACTCATCAAAAAAGTGGAGGTGCAGACATTACATGAGATTTACACATTCATTTTTTTGGGGTAAACCACCCACCAAATGCCTACTCAATACATTAAAACCTCACATAGCATGGTAGTTGCATTCCTTGAAATCGCATTATATGAAGCATTAAGTTAATATGGAGTTAAGTTCTTGGATCTCATATTTTCTAAATTTTTTAGAATAATTTTTTGACAGGTATTTAAATACGTAAAATAATACCGTATTTACTTGCATAATCCACACCATCACATAATTCACACAACGTTATTTCTCGATGTGGAATTAAGAAAAACTAATATAATAATACCACAAGTATTTCACGCATCCAATGTTTTGGTCACCTTTTTTGTTTCGCATCACACCAGGTTTGTTCAGTCCTCAAGGCACAACGAATAAAAAAAAATTCATGACAGTATTGTGTAGAACACTTTTATTGCTGACTATGAACAGCAGCAAGAGAAAAAAAATCACTTTCTATATAGATGGGAGAAATTTTGACTAAATTGATTCACTTTCATTTTGGAGATGAGAATTATAACTAATGAGGAAAGTAATGGAGAAATGGTGAAAATAATTGATGCTATTGTCCACAGAGTAACGTTAATCATAGAAAAATTCCCGAATTTATCATAAATAGAGTAGAAAAACTGCAGAATATCACAGTTACATACCAAACTGTGGAGATTGCGTTGTCCTTAACTTTTCCGTATGACTTAGTTTCTTCAAGAAGTAACTATGTTACAGCTTCAAGTAACTGAAATAGTGTAACAAATTTGGCCATAAAGTATCGCTGTTTATTAAAAATGTATTTTCTGTGGTCATAACGAGGATATTAAAATGCAATAATATTCTTCCGTTGCTTATAACGTAAAATATACCGCAGCACACCAGTTGCAGATCTCTGGCATATCAGTACAATATGAGAAGCACACATACAAATCTCTCGACACAACATTTTACATGCATTAATTTGTGTGTATTTTTTCTTTAAAATGTTTCAATTTGAAGTTTTTATCATTTATAGTGTGAGAAATTTAAAGGTTAACTTTGGCTTTGACTTGTCAAACCGCATTTTAGTCAGGCGAACCACCGTGTCTTCTGAGGTCTGGTAGGGAAATGAGTACTGCGTCTTAGCGAAATTGCATCTTGTGAATTTGTGTTATGAGAGGT
This sequence comes from Uropetala carovei, assembly GCA_036926305.1. Lineage (NCBI taxonomy): Eukaryota > Metazoa > Arthropoda > Insecta > Odonata > Petaluridae > Uropetala > Uropetala carovei. The sequence goes on from JAXCHB010000248.1 coordinate 1,566,982, forward strand.
TTAATTGTACTTCATGCCTGGAGTGAGGTATGAAGTGGTGTTTTTCAGTAACACAATCTTGCAATGGAAATTTTTCACTAAATAGCTATTGGAGTTGCTCATTTGTGCTTTCTAAAAGCTGTAAGTGATACATTTTGTCCAGAGAAATGTGATAAATGCTTCTGTGTAACCTGGTCGAAGTGTGTCTAGTGGCTGGTTTATTTTTGGTACTGTGTTCTTCCTGATTTTCCGAACATCAGTTTTTGCTCATCAGTATAGTTTTAAGTACGTGTTATAGAGCAGAGAAGATGTGCAATTTGAGTTTGTATTTAAAAATTACCTTTTCTAAGTGAAAAAGGCTGATTTAGCATTATTTTGCAAAATAGTGAAAATAACAGTTTAAATTAAATACTTGAGAATGTGTAAGGACTCAAAATGGAACCTTTCTGCGGGATTATGGACCTATACTCCAAAATAGATTTTCAAGTAGTTTCCATGTAATATAATGACATTGGATGCCAGTTTTTCATGATTACTTACGTTAAAAAAGTATTAAAAGTAATTTTTAGAAGTCACTTCTTAAAAATTTTCTTGTTGCCATAATTGTATCATCAAACTCTGCTTCAGATAGATTATTGAACCAGTGTTGCCGTAAAATATCAAAGTTGAAATTTGTGCTGGCATTACACAAATTCCATTTTTTCCGAATATTTAGCTCTAAAAACAGGGTTGCAGGCATTACACACGTGGTTTTTACTCAAGTAAATACGCTAGTTTGTTTTGGGCTTGTAATTTATTAGTAGGAATTGGAAAATGTGTGCATCCCCATATGACAAAAACATTTTTTATAATATATGTAATGATTGCATTTGTATGATGAATTTTTCTCAAGGGCCAGAATAGTGATGCCATTAAAAGAATGATAGGATCATGGGAAAATGAACAGAATTGGGTTTTCACTGGAGTATCTTCCAAGGTGGTGCATTATAATTTGGTCCATGTGGAAGATGAGCATCCAGCCACACCTCCTTGTACTCCTCTGGGTCCAACACGTAGGGGCCACCTCATGTTTCATGCTCACAGCATACTACCTGGCCCAACCTCTAGCTCTTCTCCAGGCTGGCAGCCAGCATATTTTCTGCTCAAGTAAGTTTTATTTTATTTGTCAAGGCTTATTATGCAACCCAGTCAGCTCCTGAAGATTTAAATGGCTGAATAAACCAGAGGTGAATTTTAACTACAAAGTTGCCATTCTCAGCATTTCCTTTATCATCACTGTCTTAAAAGATAAGTAAATGTTATGTAAGCCAGAGTAGGTGCTTGGGCAAAAATGTGAGGACAGCGGGGGCCGCTTGATGGTGGTGCCAATGGTGCTATACCCGTTTTCTACTCTTATGAAGCTTGTCCGTGGCGCAGCGAATAGCTAATCAGGGCATTTTCGAGAGGCGTGGGAAAGTAGTATGCTCTTGCCCGATATCTGCTCTAGAAGAAAGTCACATGCGAACGCTAAGGCGTAAACGCGGTAGATCTGGCAACACAGTCAAGCTCGGAGCGATGTGAACAACACGATGGCGAGAGACCGACTGACTTTCTCCCCTCCCCATCGACAGTCTCTCGAGCTTTCATTGGCTGCAGCAGTAAGCATACAACTAGGATTTTCAAGGTCAAGCTTCATAAGAGTAGAAAACGGGTATAATACACCAGGCCCCACACTTACAGAGGTCTCATGCTCTGTAAAATATATTTGTTTTTCTTGGTGTACATACAAACCATCTGCAAAAATATATTAATACTGTCATATTGAGAGGTTGCTCTATTTATTAAAATTAAAATTATTTAATAGTACATCCAAAGAAGTTTATTTTTAATTAGTTTTATAAGCATCTTATAATTTGTTATATTCAATTTACATTTCCCAATCATTATTTTGAAGTTTGTTTATTCGTATAGGGTAAACCATATAGTAATTGGCCCCTTACAGTTATTGGCCAACGAATAGTTATTGGGTCGTAGTAAGACTCCAATAGCACATAATTCCTGATGATTGTGTTAGATGGCATGGTTAGTCTTCCATATTTTAATATCTTTCTGCTAGGTATCACCAGATGTCACTCGAAAGTGTATATAGTGGTGTTTGTTGTTAAATTCTTAAGGCAAGAACTAGTTTCAAGACCTTGTAATTGCTGTTTCTTCTACATTGCAACATCAGTGAACATTTGACAAGTAAGGCTATTGTACTATTTAACTATTTATTGGTGATTTATACATTTTACATTACCATGTAGTCCACAATAAGGGTGGCCAATAACTGCTTCTATTTAACTTCACATTCAGTTATTGTCCTCCCTGGTCAATAACTAGGTTTTATAATTTTTTATAAATTAAGGTATTTGTTACTGTTAAACACTTCTTGCATATCCCTTTTCAACACTTCTCCTGCATTTGTTTTTGTGAGTAATGTGTAAAATTATTGGCCGCATGGTTAATAACTGTAATACACGTGGTCAATAACTGCAAGACACATGTATTTCACACCTAGTATGCCGAAACCTGCTAATTATGACCCACTGGCTATGGAAGCAACATTGTGAGAAATACAAAGTGATGGGAATTCTATTAGAGCTGTGGCAAAAAAGTATGTCGGTCCATGGTCAAACCTGCAGTTTAAATTAAAGAATCCTGGACACGAGCATACTTTTGGTCTATCACCTGTTCTCTCCAATGAAAAAGAAAACATGTTAGTTCAGTAAATACAATCATAGATGTACACTGATTCTGTTCTGTTTTTATTTGCATTTGAAGCATCCAGGAGAAGTTTTGAATAAGGTGTCATTTGCACCTCTCTTGAAGGAAGTCGTTGAGACCAGTGATATGCCAGAGACATTGGTTAAGGTTTTTGAGGCATGTGGAATTGATCCATTCAGTCGTGATGCTTTGGACTATAGTAAATGCCTGGGTACATCTGCTTCATGTAACACTGAAAATAATGACACAAATGAGGTAGATGTTACCATGAGTTATTACACATTTCTCAGTATCGTTGGGAAAGAGAAAATTGCAAAATTCAGAAGAATTAAAGAATTTCTGTCAGGCAAAAATGAAGAATTTCTCACTCTTTCGCATCTGGAAGTTTTTTCAGAAAAGTAATGGCCATGTTGGGCATTCAGTCACTTCTGATGACGTAACACAAACTGGGAATCACTCTTCCACATCTGACGGAAGCATTTTAGATGGTCATGTTACACCTGATGGAACAGAGGCAGGGAATGTTGACCACAATGGGAATCTAGGAAGCAGCAATCCAGAGGAAGAAAACTGCAGGGTAAATGCACCTGCTGTAGGGTCTAGCAGTGATTCATCTGGTGAGGTAACTACAAACAGTGGCACCTCCTCTGCCGTAAGGGTTGTGTGTACTGATTGTATGAGTGAATTTCTAGTGTGGCCAGTAACACCGAAATGCAGAGAAAAGCAGCAAGTTGAGAGGAAACCATTTCCTATAACATCTAAGATATACCAGGAGATGTGTTTACAGAAATGTCTAGCCAAAGCTGCAGAAGAAAAGGAAAAGGAAACAAGAAAAAGGAAACGTGAAGCAAAAGAAGAAAAAAAGAATAACATTCCAAAACAAGCAGCAAAGAAGAAACTTTTTAAGGAGATGGACAGAAAAGTTAAACATAATTCAATCTGCCACATATGCTCCGAAATCCTCAGACAAGACTCTGCACTTCGATGTGACAGTTGTCAAAAACTGTACCACGAATCGTGCGTGCCAAAACATCACCAGCAACACATTCAAGGAAGGTAGTGACAGCTTCCTTTGTCACAACTGTTACAAAAATATTGATATTGACATTAGCGCAGATAAAATTCCGGAGGAAGATGACAAAAATGAGATAAATGAGCTGCGCATGCTTGCAGTTCAGAAATAAAGCTGGAAATGTACTAGGTTACAGCATGCTCCAGGTTGTTGTTATGCCACATAGATGTCATTATATTGAACAACAATATATAATTTAGGAATAGTGAAAAAAGTGGCCAATTACTGTCAGGAAGTTGTCCAATAACTGTATAAGGTGGCCATTAACTATACATTTGTGCAGAGTTTGTTCGTAACTTAAAAATAATCTGTATGTAATACTCATTCTTTTTACTTTCTCCATACGTAGTATAGGGTAAGTATTGTGATCACAAAAAAATCGACTTCGAGATTTCAACGGAAATACACGTTTTGAGGTCCCTAGAACACGTTTAGACTATTTTCAGAATGATATGTGTGTGTGTGTGCGTGCGTGTGTCCGTGCGTGCATGTGTGCGCGCGCGCATGTGTATGTGATTGTGGGCGCTGTAACTCAAAAAGTACTTGTCATATTTATTCGAAACCCGATTCGGTTTTTGTGATATTTCTCTGTTAAAACATCATTATTGTATATACAATTATATACAAAGGGTATAGAGAATGTAATTTCCTACAACTTTCATTTGAAACAATTTTCCATAGCAGTTATTGTTTAGGAATTATAAATAATTGGTTTTTTCGGTTTCTGTCAAATATCTCCTTAAAAATGTCATTATTGGTAATCTTCGTGAGGACCAAAGTTGTAGAGAATAATATTTCTTCCAAGTTTTGTTTGAAACAAATTTTCATAGAACAATCCATTTCAGAGATATTTAACTTTTTCGTAATTTCCAGTATATAGCGCCGCCACCATGTAGCGGTGAATTCTGTAAACATATTCAAAATATAATTTACAGCAATAAGGACAACTGTAGTATTTTACGATATGAAATAATAATTTTGCCTTATAATGCTATTCATAATAATTTAAATCTATACCACAAATATGGAGAAAGTCATGTGTTGGCTACATCAGATTTTTTTATAATTCTTTCCTGAAAACAAATAAATGAGATTTTTAAATGTGTTATAACCAGTTTTTCGAAAGCATGCATGCTCTTCATAAGACTTCAAACATGAAATTTTCCTTAAGTGGCCAATAACTATATAGTATACCCTAGTTATATAATTGTTAGAATATGAAGTTCCAGGTCTCAAAATTTGCATAAAGATTTGAGGGAATTAGGATGTTTTCACATGAAGCCTTGAGCATACATTGTAAATCTCTTTTCCTGAATTTCACTTATAGGGCCGGCGTTCTTTACAAATTCGATGATGCCTTGAGTCGTCTCCCATCATGGGCCATTCCACTTGAAGGAGGTCAGCCTAGTGGTCCTCATGGGTGGGAGTGTCAAGGTTTTAGGCGAGTTTTAGATGAACCTCGGCCTCATACCTTTGAAGTTTTGCTCGGAAGAGGTCGTTCACTAAGACTTGCTGCAGCAGATGAATATGAGGCTTCTGATTGGTTACAGGCGTTTGTTCAGTCAGCTTCATCAGGGGTAAGGATTTGTAACTAAACCTTCAAACAAACTTCTATGAATAAAGGCAAATAAATTCCAGCATTGGAAAATTTAATTTATAGAATTTAAAGTCAGTAGGTAGGAGCAACAAGAAGAAGAAATATCTTTTTCTGGTAAAAGATTGGAGTATTTCGTGTTTAAGTTACTTAAGTTTGAATCTTCTTTCCGTTTATTCTAATGCAGTGGTGCACAACCTGCGGGCCGCATGCGGCCTGCCACGGCATTTTGTGTGGCCCACGACCTCTTACATAAATTTCTAAAATTTAAAAAAATTGACAGGTTTCTTATAGATTGGGGAAACTAACCCAATTTGTATGGGATCATCCAAAAATTACGTTACGCTCTCGGGAAGAGGGTGGGGGATTCCTTGTCTCGATTCCTGGGAATTTTCAGAAAGTATGTGTCGAGTCCCAGAAAATGAAAAAAATCACAATCTCTAGACCAGGTTCAAAACTCTCACTCATAACTATAATAGTTACTGAGCTGAAGTTTGGTACGCGGGTTCATGTTTACATATAAAGTTGAGGAATGTACGAAAAACCCTAACTTTTCAGTTTAGGTAGCCCAAAGAAATTCATAAATCCTGAAAACTCATTTCTAGCTTCGTTTTTCTGCTAAGTGTTAGAAGCACGTCTCAGAGGGAAGACTAAGGTTTTGAGACTTATAAGCTCTCTCGAGTGTTTCTTTACCTTCCCCACTGCTTTGGTATGTATACAACTGCCAAACATGAAGTCAGTCTTCCCTCTTCTCGAGCCCCGCATTCCATGACAAATATAATTTATAACAGAAAGCTGGATTTACAGTTTATGGTTTACTTTCTTTCTGTTTCTTGTATTTTTGCTTATGAATATGTCCCGTATTTTATATATGTTTATTCATTTCATTTAATATTTTGCAGTTGCCCCAATTGACTTTGTTAAAATGACTAGTACATGGAAAGCGAAGAAACGAACCCTAGAAGAAGAAAAAAGCGTGTACCAAGAATATTGGACTGAAAGATATTGTTTTGTGGTGCAAAAAGATAAAATTGTGTAATTTGTAGCCAAATTGTAATCATACCAAAAGAGTACAACTTAAAATGGCATTTTGGAAAAAAGCACCCAGAATTCAATGAAAAGTTTTCTGGGAAACTTAGAAAACAAAAGGTTTTTTCCCAGATTCAGTCACTGAGAGCCCAACGAAATGTTTTTAAAAAGTGTTCGGATACTTCAGAGCAGATTGTCGAAGTTAGTTTTGATATATCCTACTTGATTGCTAAATCTTTGAGACCCTTTACTGATGGTGATTTTGTGAAAAAATGTTTAAGTATTGTGTCACAAAAGCTATGTTGTACAAATTTTTGAAGTCGTCAACTTAAATCAGAGGACCGTGCAGCGGCGCTTGAAAGATATTTCCTGTGATGTTGAAATCAAATTTTCGGGACTATTCAACTAGTGCAATTACTTTTCAGTGTCAGTAGATGAATTGATAGCTGTTACATCAACCTCGCAAATGTGTATAATCACACGTGGTGTAACACCAGATTTCAAAGGGTATGGAGAACTCGTAGGGCTCCTTCTATTGAAAGATCAGACCAAAGGATCTGATTTGCTTGAGGGATTGCTTAAAAGTCTTCTCAAGCATAATATGGACTTAAATAAACTTGTGGGGATAGTTACATCTTCCATGACAAGTGCTCGAAACAGGATGGTATCTCTTCTGTCTAAACATGTCCAAAAGTTGGGGCTCAAAACTGAGTTGATAAAATATCACTGCATAATTCATCAGAAAAACCTAATTTGGAAGGATCTAGGATTTAGTAAAGTTATGAGTGATGTTTTAAATGCAGTCAACTTCATCAGATCATGTGCGCTAAACCACAGACAATTCAAAGCTTTTCTCGAGGAAATTGTAGCTGAATATGGCGATGTTCTGTACTATTCTGAAGTCCGTTGTTGACTTAGCAGAGGCAAGGTTTTGCAATGTTTTATATCGCTCTTCAAGGAGATAAAAATGTTTCTGACAGAAAAAGGACAAGCAGGAAATCATCTCAAACATCCAACATGGGTATGTGACTTGGCATTTTTGACTGATATTACTGCACATTTAAACGAATTGAATATGAGATTGTAAGGTGAAAACCACCTGATATTTGAACTTGCTAACAATGTATCAGCATTCCAAATTAAATTATCATTATTTTGAGAGCAACTGATGAAGAACAATACTTGTCACTTTCCTAACTGCCAACAAATATTTAAATAAAAAATTCAATGTGAATAGTTTTAAATATGCCGCTCATATAGAACGTATCCAGCAATCATTCAGTGAGAGATGAGATTTACAGATTTTGAGTGGGACAAAACGTTGTTAAAAACATTCAATGTGAATAGTTTTAAATATGCCGCTCATATAGAACGTATCCAGCAATCATTCAGTGAGAGATGAGATTTACAGATTTTGAGTGGGACAAAACGTTGTTAAAAACATTTGCGAATCCTTTTGAAGCCTCATATAAAGATGCCAACTTCAGTTTACAGCTCGAACTCATCGATCTTCAGAGTAATGATGAACTGTGGTCGAAATTTAAGGAGGGAATTCAGCTAAATTTTTATAATGCCTTCCTAAAGAATCCTATTCAAATCTACGACGGATGGCAGCTATTTGCACAAGTCTGTATGGAAGCACTTATACATATGCAAACAGGCTTTTTCATTGATGAAACTGATCAAATCAAAATATTGATCGATGAAAATCTGTGTTCAACCTTGCAGCTGAACACAACAAACATTAAGCGTTTAATAATGGCAATGCAGGCTCAACGATCGCATTGAGGCAAATTAAATTCACTTTAAAATAGAAAGGTTGATTGGTCCTATTTTATGTTAATTTTGTGTCAGAGCTTTCTTATTTCAATGAAAAGTTTAATTAAGTTGTAATATTATTATTATTTAAAATCATCATTATTTAATAAAAAATTTAAAAATCTCATAAAATGTAATAAAATAAATTTTAATTCAGATTTTCCTTAAATTTATGTATTCAATATAATTTTTTTCATAATTCAGCCCGCAGACTCGGAGAAAATGTGTAATGAGGCCTTTGATAGAAAAAGGTTGTGTACCACTCTTCTAATGTTAAATTTAATTTTTAATTTTGTTTTCGTGACATTTACTGCCTTCTTCAAAGAATCATGGCTTATGTTCATTGTGTATATAACTAATACATGGAAGATATTGACTTAATCAAAGTAATTTCTTAATTATTACCTTAAGTTTACTTTTTGCTCAAAATGACTAAGAATACAAATAATTTTCACTATCAAATAGGATTTCCATTTTAATTGTAGAAAAAATATCTCTGACGGTCACTTGATGATGCTACAATTGTAGCAAAACCAGTAGTGTCTTAATAAAACCTTTTGTGGATGTTACAGTTATTTTTTCTTTGATTATGATAAGTGAATTCCATAAAGTGGAGTCAGATTTCATCACTGTCAAGATATCCACGTTTTGTAAACTTTTTAAGTCAATAATTTTGACCTGTTATATTTATTTTAAAATATTTTAGGCCCCCAACATTCGCAGGAGTTACATCCTTGGAAATCGTCATGAATGCCAAATCCACGAACGTAACAATTCCAATGCCAAGTTATTAGCAGGAACAACTTATGAATTACGATGAGGGGTTGAATTTGTGCATAATCAAGTTTATATGTCAAATCAGTGTCCACAGAAATCCCTCAGTTGTTTAGGGATTAATGTTATACTTCTGCCTTTATTTTTAGATTAATGGCTGCCCTGATGGATTGGTTGGAGATGTAGAAGGACCATTTGTGTTGCCTTGTAGTTTGATGCTTACTGACAATGGTCAGATTATCACTTGCCATGAGGAAGAAGTCAGAAAAAGTGAGAGAATAAAAGTAATGGGACGTTTACAAACTATATCTTTAGCTTCTCTTTCGGACGTGACTTCTTTGAGAATGGCCCCAGAAGGAGCAGGTTTCTGGTGTGCCTTGGTAAGTTCCTACTGTAACAATCCTCATTGTCTTTTTGGGTGAAATTTATTACGTAAAATTTCTCCCAAAAATTGACCAAATTATCTAGCAGACTTTTGCTGTAAGTACTACCGTATGGTTCATTTTTGCGCAAAATAGTTTCAGACCCAGGGGTGTGGGTTGTTTACATTGGAATGGGAGAGGGTAAAATATATTGAGCATATATATTCATTGGTGTAGATTCTTTGTCAAGTCAGATCTTTTCTTTTAAATCATCAATTAACTTTGATTAGCCAAAGAAAAAAAAGTTAATTTTGAGCCCTATGGTTAATCAATGAAGATAAATGGAAGAACCTCCTAATAACCATACAAATATTTTTAAACTAGCAGAATTTCCCGTTGAATTTCAACGGATTTAGTGAAGCTACTACAGCACAACATACAAACTCTTGAAAATATATAGCACATACTTTTTAAATTACAATTAACCTTTCTTAACAATTAATCATATTTTCTTGTAACAATCCGTTTTTGAGCCTGTTGTATTCAAATATAACAATAATTTTATTTTGCCAAATCCAGCTTCATTTCTTGTGTAATTACGCCTCGCTGAAATATTTACTTTTATGTCTTGAAAAAGCAACGTACAGTTGTCCATGATTGAACACTGACTGGTAAATGTACGCCAGATACGTGAGCTTATTTACGTTAATAAACATTATAATGTAGAATATAATGATTTTACTTACAAAAAATGTAAGATTCCAGTATTCAATAGACGAAAGAAGGTTCAATTACTTTCATCAATCAACGCTTCCTGAATAATAATCAGTATCTATTTACGTTGCTATCCATAAACATCGATCGTTTCGTTCCTTAAACAAAAGTGCGAATCGAATAACACTAAATTTTCATCTATTTGTAAGCTTCGTTGAAGCTAATTGAATCGGAGGTAACAATGACGGCCGCCTTGGCAATGCCTGGAAAGAGTACGAAAAATCCACAAAATTTCGAAACAAATTGCATATTTCTGAAAACTTCGACCATGTAACATGTAAACTTCGCAGGAATAAGATAGTGTAGAGTTTTATTCGTCGAATAAAGAAAAAACGAAAAAAATCGGTCCATATTTACGTATTTTTATGCTTGAAGGAAGAATACCTTGCAAGTCAAGAAATGGATTCATACGTGTTATCTTATGGAAAAATTTTAATCCCCTATATTGGCAGCACTGATTAATCCTGGTTGACCAAACCTTGACCATTCACTAAGTTAGGATGTAAGGAAGAATCGTATCAAATTTGGTTATTCTAGCTTTTATGGAGTTCCATGAACAAATACACAAACACACACTTCAAAATATATTATAGTAGAAGTGGACAAAGGAAAATACATGCACTCTGGTTTATGGGAATCTGCTCCACGCCAGTGACCCTCCTTCTCTTTGTTCACACACCCACACAAAACAAACGCACACATGAGCACTTCCTTTCCAAAAAATTGCCTAAATACGCATTTCGGAACCAAGGATTCCATCATCAGTAGGTCGATCAAGAAGATCTACTGACGATGGAATCCTTGATTCCAAAATGCGTATTTAGGCAATTTTTTGGAAAGGAAGTGCTCGTATGTTTGTTTGTTTTGCGTGTATTTGTGTGTGTGAACAAAGAAAAGGGGGGTCACTGGCATGGAGTAGATTCCCATAAACCAGAGTGCATGTATTTTCCTTTGTTTAAAAATATTTGTATGGTTATTAGGAGGTTCTTCCATTTATCTTCTTTGATTAGCTACTTGATAATTTTTCCCCTTTAATTTTACTAGGAATTTGACTGTCGGGAAGTTCACGAAAGGGGTGGTGACTGGATTTTGCATTTTCCATCCATGGAAGAAATGCAGAGTTTCCTGGAGGCTTTAAAGGACATTTGGAGTAACCTTGATTTTGAGGTATGCTTATAATACATTTTTTGGGATAACGTGAAAACATTGAGTGTAAATTTAAAACTCCTTATTGAATTTTAGATTCTGTGTGATTTTTAGTGCTCACTAATTTCAGGAGGCAGTACCAATAAGTCTAGCAGATGACGATGATTTGGTCAGCCGCTGTGCTCACTCCAGTCGCCATTTGGCATCTTCGTGGGATTCCCTTCTTCTTTCTCCACGGGGAAGTAAAGAGCTCAAAGAAGCAAGTGACGAACTGACTGTGAGGTAGTCTATATGCCTCATCAACTGAAGTCTCGATAATTTTATAATGCCAAGGATGTCGCCATTGCGTAGTTTTAAAAAGTTGAAGGTGTAAAATACAAGAAGCCCTCTCACGTATTTTTTGAGAGTTACCTCGTTTTTTATATTTTTGGTGCTGATACTTTCAGTTTCATCGTTAGTCAAACCTACTTCTTGTTTCTTTCACACCCTAGTAAGTGAAGTGGAAAAACTAGATGGTTTGGGTGTATGAAAGTTTATTACAGCCAAGTTTTATTTGGTTTACTTTATTTTATTAGCACATAACACCACTGTGATCAAATACTTGACTGTGGGTTTCCAGTGATTTATATTTAAGGGATGATATGAAGCAATGAGTGTTGTTAGGATCCTGCATTTCTGGAAATATTATTTCATATTTCTTATCCTGTGATTTCTTTTTTACGCATATCACACTTGCTTTAAAGAATTTTTAATATTTTTTTAATGTGTGGACATGTACTGTATTCTACAACGGTATATAGGCTAATTCTGTGTGCGGCTTTGTTTAGTGTACCCTCAGATAATGTACACTTTGCAATAATTGAAGCAAATTGCAAGGTTAATAGTGTCGCATGATGATATTATAATATATACATATATATGATATTATAAACTGCAATGCTGTGCAATAATTTTAATGTGAAATTTGCTAAGTTATAACTAATCATCTATGGCTATCAAAAATAAGTGATTTATTTGCTAATGTAACCCCAGGCACAAAGTTTTAAAATTTGGGATGTTCATTCTTGGAGCAATTCTTACATTCCAAGTCTTTTGTTTCTAACATTCTAGCTATATCTATATAAATATTTACAAAATAAAACACAAGGCAAATGTGCCAGAAACATTGTCTTTCCTTAAGGTGTTTGAGACTTAAAAAAAAGAGGTCATGTGCAGTCATCTATGTAGATATAAAAAAATCATAACTTTAAAATATAAATTAGCTACAGCTTTACAAAATGGCACATTTTATAACTCGCTACTCATAAGTATGCACTCTGAAGAATTACTAGTCATTTTGAAACCCTATTGATTTCTATTAAATTCTTCCTAAGTTGATAATTGGTAGCTTTCTAATGAAATCAAAAAAATGGTGATAAAAAGCAACTTGCCTATGCATAATGCTCGTATGTAGTTTATAGATGTTAAATGTGGAAAAATATAAACTATTATTGCTGCTTTTTCCTGATTACCAGCTTTAATGTTGCCCTGTTATTTGTTTCTTGTAATGTTAAAGTACCATCAGGAACTGGTGAAGAGATCATTTTCATAGATGCTTATTTTATACAATTGTATAGAGTATGTATTGTTTATATTTTACTGTAGCATTATTTATTTGTTTACAATAAAAAATTCTTCAACTTTTGATAACATTCACTGCTGTAATTCGTTTAATTAACAAGGCACTTTATCCCATTTTTAATAAAAATGTTGATTTCTGAATGAATTTTCATTGAAAATGATGTAATGAACTTACAATGTCAACCAAAATAAAACCTTCGCAAACATCAATCAGTAGATTATTAGAAACTACGTTTGATCAGACAAAATGAATTTTAATTTCTTAGGCTATATCATTAAACAAATACAGTTGAATTTCTCATAAATAAGAAATTAAAGTTAGTTTAATATATTCAATCAAAATGATTGTACATGTAATAATCTGTCTTGTATGCCTCTCTCACTACAAACAGTTTGGGTGATTGGCCAACCATCACTACAAAACTGTAAATTCAAAATGACTGATTCATATTGCTAACACAGTCCCCTTTCCTTCTTCAAGAATTGAACGCGTGATTTCCACGTGCTCTTTTTGCTTGACGTGCCTTCTCAAAATCAACTTCAGGGTACTGTTGCTGAAGTGCTTCCATATCCATATTTGGGTATCTACGCATCAAGTGCTGAACGTGGTTAAAGTTACGCCTGCAAAAAATTTAAACCATCAAATATTATTGCCAGAGAGTCTGTGGACCAAATATTAAAAATTTAATGTGATCAATATTTTAAAGCAAAATTTCATTATGACACACTTAACAGTAAATTCATCTCCATATTGTTGGCTGCTCCCACATGGGGCACATTGTCATGAGAGTGAAAGTAGAGTAAGGATAAGTGGCACTACCTTAATTTTCTGACAAACTTACAAGTTTGATGTTATTTTTCACTATTTGCAAATATAACCATAAACCATTTTTCAACATTTCTTAAAATTTCCCTCAGAACTAAGGGTTCTCTACTAGTGTATATAAAAAGTTTGGGTACTTAGGGAGTAACTGGTTCGCAGAACCTAGTTCGACATTTAGCTGCTAGATGGTACTTCTTATGCGTGCCGTTCTGCCTCCCAAGAACTTCCTATTTTGGCCATTATGTGGCACTGTGTGCATTAGTCGCTCAGATGCGATGTTTTATCCATTCTCATTCCCAGCGGAATGGGATTTTCCCGATTGCACATGACACTGGGTTTTTTGCTACTCTTTCGTTATATGCGAAGTAAAATTGGTGGCTTAAGTGCAATATATCCCCTCCCTTACTGTTGCGCCACAAATGAAACCTATTTAGCTTGCAAACCAGGACTGAAAAGATAGGTTCCATTTCAGGCACCCATAATATGTAACTTTTACGTAAAATATAATTTCTAACAAAGCTTGCCGACCTATTTAGCTTGAAAACTGGGACTGAGGGATAGGTTACAATTCAGGTACCCCTATTAACTTACACGCAAAACGTAATTGTGATGGCACTATTGCCCGCACGTCAGGGTTTCAAATGAATGGATGGGTTGTGGTGCTCTCTGGACTCGGGAAAATCCCATTCTGCCAGGAATGAGAATGGAAAAAAACATCGCATCTGAGCGACTAATCCACATAATGGCCAAAATAGGAAGTTCTTGGGAGGCAGTACGGCATGCATAAAAAGTGCCATCTAGCAACTAAATGTTGAACTGGGTACTGAGATCTACCGACTCCTTAAGTACCAAAGTTTATAATAAAAGAGGAGAAAATAGTATGCATTACAATGAATATTTTAAGTGCAACAGCAACCTGCCACTAGACATAGACTTAGCCTTGAATTAAGATCAAAATACTCAAGCCTGAATGACAACATTTATTAGCCCCTCCTTTGTGTTTCCAGAACAGGTTTAGTTCTACTTAACTGAGTAGCTAGATAATTTGACAGAGGAGAAAAAGAAACTTATTTAGCAGAAGTTGCATTTAATGTTAAATTTGACACAGATGATGACGAGCTGCCTTTCCAATTGTAATAATCAATGAATATGATGCAAGGTCCTCTGACACTAAAATAATTACGATTATAGAAAGCAAACAGTGCTAGGAAATGAAAACACAAAACAATCTAATTTTTTTCATAACATAATAAGAATGGATAGGAAAATGATCATTGATATTTCACTCCAACATTTTGCGTCAGAAAAATTAATGTTACCATTCATAATAAGATGTTCACTCTATTAAATCACCAGTAATTTAATTTTAGGGGAAGAACTATGTAATTTTTATATATTATTACTCACGTTCTTTGCTTCTTTTTTATCAAATACAACTGTTCCCGGTACAGCCTCAGAAATCTATTTACAGATTTATTTTCATCATAACCCACTTGAAGTCCTCTCCACCACTTCAAATTTTTATGTAGAGGGATTGCGTATTCTCTCATCCTGTAGAAGTATCTCATCCCTGTAGTTTAAATTACACAAAAATTTTTGGTATTAAAGTTATACTAAAACGAAATCTGAAAAATGTTTTGCTGCGACAATGATTGAATTCAACTTGACGAATAAAATATGATTCGGTACAACTTGCATATTAGACCACCAGCTACAGTAGCGCCTGAAGTGGTGAGAAAATGCACTACATGGTAAATCATATTACAAGAGTAATTTTTAAAACGCACAGAGAAGCTTAAGATGTCCTTTTGGGCTGGGTTTGTTGTTTTGGTTTTATTTTATGGTTGATTTTTTTAAAATAAATTATTATTTATTGTTGGTTTTTGTTGGTACTACTGGGTTATCCTGGTCCCCTTTAGAAAAATAATTTTTTGAGATAACCCTTTCATGCAAAACAAAAGTTTGCAAACCCATGACAGATCTGCCTGTGGCGACATTTACCCACCGGACAATGGGGAATGGGTGGATTTATGGATTGTGGGGCCCTGCACATAGCCTTTTTTGAGGGACTATTTTTTTGATAATTTTGGAATTCGGGGGACCCTCAGCAGCACGGGGCCCTACTTCTGCGTGCACTGCGCATACCTATAAATCTACCCCTGATGGGGAGGGATAATTTCGTTCCAGAGGGGCAAAGGGCACGATGGTGCCCGGAGAAGGCTACACCCAATATAAAAGGCATTATAATCTAAAAAGAAAGCGAGCCGAAGGCTCGCCAATATCCTCGCCTGTAGTTTCAATCATGTTTGTGTGCACCTGTGTCTGGATTAACAAAACTGATACTATGATTCACAAATTTCCTTAATCAGAGCTTCATATTTCGTTATTACGTCCTTAATTGGTCTCATCTTTGAAGGATTAAATGCAAATTCTTCCTTTAAATTCTTTCAATTAATAATCAATTAACTTTACGGTAAGTTAGCAACTCGCTAATTTCATTTCATCATGGTTGCTATAATAATTTTTTTTAATAACAAAGTTTGAATTTATTTGTTGTTAAGGTTCTAATATGATTTACCATGCAGCGCATTTTCTCGTCACTTCAGGCGCTACTGTAGCTGGTGGTCTAATATGCAAGTTGTACCAATGATTCGATACAACCACCTAATTAAAAATAAACATTAACCAAACTGGACCACAATTATTTTTCTTAAAAAAATAACATGATTATAAACCATTCCTATTAAACCATTGACGATTAAATGATAATGTCCCAGAATAAATGTGTCTATATTTATGAATGACCTTCCTAGTTACTGTAAAAGCAGTATTCCCATTCTGTATGCAGTTGATACTTCTTGCATTGTAACCGCTAAAAAATCTCAATGCCTATCTTCCATTGCAAATGAAACCATCAGAGAAATGGTGGCATGGTGTAGCTCCAACAAGCTTAATCTAAATATAAGTAAAACTCAATTTTTACAATTTTACACTAAAAATTCTCATCCTATATGCAGCCCTCTCCTCAAGTTACATACAGGCAATATACACTGCTCTCCAGTGACGAAATTCCTGGGATTATATGTCAATGAAAAAATGGACTGGTCCGACCATATCTATTAAATAGTGGCGTATTTATGATCCGGAAGACTGCTCCAATTCTATCTGAGCAAACTTTAATAATGATTTATTATGCCAAAATCCACTCATTAATTTCATATGTAATTGTATTTTGGGGAAACTCCAGGCTCTCTCTCAAAGCCTTCTCCATGCAGAAGAAAGTAGTAAAGGCAATTCGCAGGGTGCCTTTTTATACCCCTGGCAAGCTATTTTCCATAGCCTCCAAATCTTAACCCTTCCATGTATATATATTGAACTGTCATGTTCATCAAATCACACCCTCATCTATTGAAGATAAATTCAGAACTGCATGAATATGGCACTCGTAGCAGTGGTGATATTCATATAAATCATTATTCATACTCATCCTGTAAAAAGGGTCCACACCACTCTACCTCTGTACTTTATAATAATCTGCCACTACATATCAAACAGATTAACTCTTTAAATATATTTAAGTATAAAGTGAAAGAATTGCAACTTAATAAATGCTATTATAGCATTAACGAATATCTCTCAGAGTCCTTATAACTCTGGATATTAATGTTCTACATCCCTGGATATTAGTGTTTTACATTTCTGTATTTTTCTTTATATTTTTCCACTGTATTTGTACCTGACCTGTTCCATGTTATAACTATGGCTGACGGAATTAATAATAAACTATTACTATAGGTTTCAAATAATTACCTAAGCGATTGATAGCCAGTCGACCAGGTCTCTCGCCATCTTCTCCAGTTTCCAGTAAATGAAAAGCTTTGTTTCTCTCACGGACGACTTCCTCCAAATTGCTCATACTTTCTTTAACTTTGTCCAATCTTTCTGGATTAGGAAAAAGCCTCATCTCTTCCTTCGATTCATGCTCCATTGACAATAACATATTCCTTTCTTTAAGTAGGACATACCTTTAAGAGAATAAATTAATAACTACGTCAAATAATAGCTGAGAATTAAGAAGAAAGAGTTTTACTTGAAATTACCATAATTTATGTAGATCTACATTGCTTTTTAATCTTAGTTCGTCTTTCTTCCATGCTCTCCCAATTTTAACTTCATTAACTCCCCAATTTTTTTCGTCATCGAAAAATTCCATTAATCTTTTATTCACTTTTTCTGAGGATATTTGTTGAGGTGCATTACTTTCTCTTTAACAAAGAATTTGTTAAGAAAAATTATATACAGCTATTAATACTACATATATATCATTAAGGTCAAATTAAACACACCGTTGCCAAAAAGCAAATAAAAATGGCCAAAATTTAATTTTAAAGAAATTATATAATTCAATACTAATAATAATACCTACACTGACAATGTCCTTGTGAAATTAAGACTTCCGACTCTCCCAAGGTTTGGAAAACCAATATGATTAAAAGCTTGGAAGAGTGCCTTTGAACGGGAAAAGGCAGTCCTTATACTTTTTAATAGAGCCATTTCCATTAAATAGCTTAACATTCAAAATAACATCACAATTTCACAAGTGTACAGTACGTTTTGGTTCACATGTTGACATTAAAATATCTACACTCATAGTAACTGTAATCAATAATAATCAAGGTACGCGTTGTCGATTACGGCCGTCAACACATACCAACACATACACAAATGAAGTTTTTATATAAGAGGCTTTATAACAATGCCTAATTTTTCCTCTTAACGTGAATATTTACAATGCCGTCGATAATGCGCACCGTACGCATCATTTTCATTTACTTTGGCTGCTACGCTTATCGCTTATCTATCGAATTTTTGCGGCCATTTTAAATCATCCAGCGTTAAAACATAAACTTGATTGGATGTAACTTTTGAAAATGGGTTTGAACATCATCTGAATACTATCTTTGAGTAAAACATTGGTATCGGTGAGTTAAAGACGAAGGTAATGAAAATTTGGCATTTGTATATGCCGATATTGTTATTCATGTATGACATCTAAAACGAAAATTTAAAGAAATCAAGATAGGAATTATAATAGTTTCATATCCATCGACTTTTCAGAACCACATTTTTTACTTGTCCTTACTAATCAAAAAACAAGAATGAATAAACTGATGACTTATTTTTTACATTTTGGTAAGTGAATATTTAAATATTACCAAGCTTCACTGAACGAAAGATGAAATTATGTTGTTATTATTTGAAGCGGCTTCATTTTACGATTATAGTCATCATATTATTTTTATGTTTAAATTTTAAAATAAATTCAGGAGAACTGCTACAAAAAGCACCAGAAGGCATCCAACTCGATTTGATATCAGCTATTTCCCCAACATTGGTTGATTGCAAATCACATGAATTTCAAAATCAAATTAATGAATACATCCTAGACGCAGCTGTAAATGGTCAATTACCTGTTGTATTCTGCCAACTTATGAAGTACACAACATCTTATCAATTATACCAAGATCTACTAAATCTCAACAACTTATTGACAACATTAAATTCTGACTGGGGTCAGCAGTTCTTTTTTAATTACTCGGATAAACATAAAGATTAATCACTAATAAAACCATTTAAATTTTCATTATACCAACTTTTACTGTAGTTCAAGGAGTAAATTGGGTACTTTTCTGTTAACGGGAATACCTTAAAAAATGAACATGTATTGTTATGATTGTTTGAGAGGATATAACATTGAAAGGATATATTGATGTATTGTTGGATTTCCGATATTTTATTTTAAAAACAACATTAACAGAAACTGATTGGCCGGTCTCAACATTTACAAACCCAATCCCCAGACAATGTGGAGGGTTTCTTTGGTATCGGGCGAGGCGAAGGGCGTGTTAGCGCCTGGAGACAACTACCCATGAAAACAAAGTGAGCCGAAGGCTCGTCGATATATCCTCTCAATTTGCGGCTCAACAGTCAAGAGAATATAACATTGAAAGGATATATTGACGAGCCTTCGGCTCACTTTTTGTAATGGGTAGTCATCTCTGGGCGCTACCGCGCCCTTCGCCTCTCCCAGAACCAAAGGAACCCTCCACGTTGTCCGGAGATTGGGTTTGTAAATGTCGAGACAGGCCAATCAGTTTCTTGTCCGGTGATTGGGTTTGTTTCTGTTAATGTTGTACGTAAGTATGGCATGGGGATAATACGTAAGTACCAGGTCCTGCGAGGGGTCCTGGAGGTATTTCCGTTAACAGGAAAGTATCATAAATTGTATTAATGTATAATATAAAATTCTCTATTTTCAGGCATGGAAATGGTCTCATTAGAAACAATAAATATTTTGATAACTCACCTTAACCCAAATGACTTAATTTTCATTTCAAGTGATGAGAAAGTGAACACATCGATAAATGAAGTCAGTGTTAAATATGATTCAGTTAGAAATGTAACATTTGATTTCATATTAAAGTTATTGGAAATTTATAAAAATATATCTACAAAACACTTTTATAAAACACCAGCACTTTCCAAGGATGCTCTTATGTAAGTTTATATCTTAACTTCATATTTATAAGTTACGATTATATATTTTTCAAAAAGGCATAAAATCTTTTAAAACACAACCACTTTTAAGCAAAAATTTTTTGCAGATCACTGGATGTAGCACTTAAATATTATCTGAAAATCAAGAGTGATAAATATAAAAGAATAAGAAATGAACTCACACACCTTATACTACTCTTGATGGAAGTCTTTTCAGTACCAGATGCAGTGCAATCTGACCTTGCAAAAGGTAAAAATTACATAGTGTAA
This sequence comes from Uropetala carovei, assembly GCA_036926305.1. Lineage (NCBI taxonomy): Eukaryota > Metazoa > Arthropoda > Insecta > Odonata > Petaluridae > Uropetala > Uropetala carovei. Next base: position 1,587,546 of record JAXCHB010000248.1, read on the forward strand.
TTTTTTTGCTTTTATTCTTGAATATGGAGAAATCACTATATATATTTATTCTCAGATATGTTACAACTGTCAGTGGCAACAGAGATTAATGACTCACATGAAAGTAAGGTGTTTGTATTCCAATTCTCTGCAACTGATATGGATTTGGAGTTCAAAAAATGCTTAATTCTATCCAGTACCTTCTTTGTCCAAGCACCAGGGATTGCTAAGGTAATGTCAAAAATGCAGTGAAAGAGAGTAAACATTGTTGGCATTCCTACAGCCATGGGCACTGCCAGGATTTTTTCCAAAGGGGGGCAGCCAGAAAATTTTCTTACAAAATCTGCCTTAATTTCCATGACTTTGTCAATTTTCTTGAGGAAGTTTTTAAACGCTTTTATATCCAGGATAGAAGCATAAATATTTTTTTAAATAATTTTAATTTTTGGTATAATATTTGGTATATTTCCTTCTTTTTTCAATTTTGATTTTTTTTCCAAAAATCCAGGGACTTGGCTTCCCCCCCTGTCGGCACCCATGCCTACAGTAGAATCATATTCTAAATAACAGCCAAATACTAAATATAAATGTGTAATAAGTCCTTAAATATTTAATGTAATTTCAGTTCAACAGCTAAAATCCAATTATATAACATAAGAAAAGAATTCATATAATGACTGTAATATAAAATATTTTAGCAAGAATAATTTTACTAATAGCTCATCATACTTAATACAGACATTCAGGAAAAACATGTAGTTACATAAAAGATGACATTTTTCAACAGTATCATTTAAAATATCATGCGTCACACACAAACATTGCTACATAGAAGTGAATGAACAGTAATCGCTTAATGTTACGGTGCGCGTTCGCGGTTTATATAACTTTCAGCATAGCGTGAACTATGAAACGTATTGACATGAAATCTTATTCAAAGAAACATTTAAACATTACTAAACATCATTCGCTGAATGTACCTATCTAAACCAATTAGGTAAAAAGTTTGTCGCATGCCAAATTTTCCATGTCGTGACTGGAAATTTTAAACTAAGTGTTGTATTTATGATTTTTTTAAGGCGTTTCATTAATAATATAAACGTTTTAGTTACGCAGTCATCATTTTTAATCATTACATAAGCCAAATAGAAAAATTGGTTAAATTTCGTTCATTAGAAGCGGAGATATGGAGTTGTATTTATCATGAGATTTCAGACACAGAATACGAAAAACTTTTAAAAGTTACATATTAGCTCACAAGTCCTTTCCCGACTGTTTTATAAAATGTACACATGCGTAATTGGATTCAGCATGAAATTTACATTATAGCATCGTAAACATATCTCTTGTAAGCGAAGTCTTTGAAAAGGTACCGTGAATCATATGCGAGCATGACCGGTTCCTCGTCTACACGCACTATATGGGTCTATATGGGTCAACTTGAGATATCGAAACTGCGTAGGTCCGTTGATTACGAAAGACAAAAACTTTGTATTATAATTATTATAGATTGTCCATAAATTGCATTTATTATTATTGTAATCAATAAAAAATGTATATCTATGTCAAAAATTGATTTTAATGCGCTGTTTTATTTAGTTTTCCCTAATGTTAAATATCGATAAAACATACTTATTGATTCACTAAAATATCAGTCATGTTACGGTTTTAAGTTAGCCTTTCATTTTAACGTGCCGTTTCGTGTGCTTGGGGGACGAAAGGACTTTTTAGGTAACCTGAAAAAAATAAAAAAAGCAAAACAAGCCCATGGGTGTAAGCCTAAAATATAAAAAAATATAACCTTAGTAAGGATTATAATATAAATTGCCAGTTGATCCTAAATATACTAAAAAAATATTAAAACTAGGCTATAATTTTATTCTATTGTGTAATCTACCTTGGTTTTGCTATGATACCCTACTACCAAGCTGTGTTCTCCAAGTTTCAAAGATATCAAAACTAGGATTTAATATGATTATAATTTACAAACTTAAGACTTAAGCAGACACTGTTCTTGTTTTCATGTTGAATAATAATGACTTTCAATACCTTTTACAAGTAGAATAAAAATATCTCCTTAGAAGTAGCCTAGGAGAATTCAACTTGTGCAACTTACTATTTGAGATTTACAGCCACCCAGCACAATTATTTTTTTTCAGAACCATACATAATGGGAATTGATAAATATTTAAATTTATCAACATTTTTAATGAAAAGTCAGGCTATTTTCAGAATTTATAGAGAATGTATGAGTAAAACTTGTTGGATGGGATTTTCAAACAATTAAATTTTTACCCAACTTCCTTTTAATTTAGGTAGTGAAGGATGTTAAATTTTTCCAAGGGCTTTTAAAGATAGTGTATCCTCTGGGAAAGAACCCATCCATATCCTGGACATCAGCACAATGGAAGGAAATTACTGAAATGGTTTTCACCATCATTCCAGTCATTATACCTCACTTTCCTATGGAGTTTGTATCCTTAGAACTTGGGGAAAAGTAATATGTTTATATTGTATTTAACCTTTCTCTTAATATGCGTATGAAATAATTAGCATTCATTTGGATAATTTTAATTTTAAAATGGAATTTTTGTTGATTTTGATAAGCAATAGCTTTTACAAAATAGTCATCTAATTGTAAGTTGCATTGTGACACAGGAAATTAACTCTTCAACTTGCAATGCATTGTTTACTCATACCTAATAGTCATGCCCCTAGACCAAGTTGCAACACAGGGGCATGGCCAAGGTTAGTAGCAGGGCCCTGGCCTCCTCTTAGAAGTCCTTGTCCCTCCCTTGGCTCCCCTCACCATTCACTGAATGTCATCGATCGATTGTGCGGCATGTGTAAATAGCACAAATAAAGTGAATATATACTTCAGCAATAACTGATGACAATTGTTTGGTCAATCGTTATAAATGCTTCCCGCATGCAGTTTCCTAAATAATTATCCATATATACCGTATATTCTGGCGTATAAGTCGACCTTTGAAGCCTAAAATATTTCCCTAAAACTGAAGGTCGATTTATATGCCAAACATAAAATGTTACAGATGAATAACATTGATATTAACGAAGACCGTTGATCTTTCGGTGGAGGCGATCGCTATTTTGAATCAGCTGCTCCAGTGTTTACATTTTATGACGTTTATTTTAGTATTTTAGAATATTTATAATAATTAATATTAATATTGTATTTACCTACATAATCCGCATCCTCATGTACCACGTGCCATGCGCACCCCTATTTTTTGACCAGTTTGAGGAGAAAAAATAAATTCGTGCTTTAATAAATTGACGTCTATGGCGGCGAAAAATTAGAAAAAAATTGAAAAAGAGTGAGGATTCCCCATAAGTGTGTTCTCACCATGGTAAGCTGCGCAACTGCGTGGCTGCACAGCAGTTTTTGAAGTGTCGCGCACTAAATTAGAGGGAACTATGGTTCTCTCCTGGGTTAAAGGAGCGTTAGCGGCTCAGGATGAATTCAGGGAATACAGATACCAGATGCCAACTTATTCCGACAAAAAGTGTAGGCAGAAACTAATAGTAAATTTTTAATGACAGAACTGCTTTTTTAGAGTAACAATAATAAACATAAAACTCAAATCAAAAGGTACAGCTTTAATATTATAAAAATAGTACATCATCTCAATGTTGAAGATGCATCAATGGCAGTATAAACCGTGCATTTAAACCCTAAACATTTCTTGGTCATGTAGATACACATAAACTTCGTAGAATTCTTCATCTTTTGCGAGTATAAATGTAGAAGTGTGTTGCAGTAAATTTACTATCGAAACTCTTAATTTTTAAAACTTGGTCAGAAATCTTCATGTATGACCAACATTTTGGGAAAAAAGGTGTGCGATATTTTATTGAATTTTGCCACCGTAGAGATCGATCGTGATCATTAGGTATAGTTCATTTCGATGGTATCATTAGCAGCTGAAATCAATCGAATTATAGGAAACTTTATTTAGTGGGTCAAGCTCTCCGAGAATAACAGTTTCTTATTGGTTGAAATGAAAACATCTGTGACATGGAATGCTCAAGAAGAATAGCACAGACTCTAAACAGTATTTATATATATTTTTATTATTATGTTTCTTTCTGTTTTGTTAAAACTTGGATTGTACATGACTTTGATTTTGTTAGAAAACGATTTCATGAGAAGTATTTTTAAGTGAAAAAGTGGGGGTCGACTTATATGGCAAACATATGCCGAATCATGTAGAGGCAACCCTCGGGTCACGTAACCCCCGACTTGCGTAAATCTGCACTTACTTAAGCAGCCCCAAAAATTGCGTAATCTTTATCCATGTGCATAAAGAAAGAAGGTAAGACATGGCTGTAATGTGATATTACCCCACCGATGTTGCCGTTTTAGCGATTTTTTCACTTTATCTCAATACTTTGGTGTCGAATTGCACCCGAAAAAAATGCCACTGCGACTTCGCCTTATGTAGTAAATAGATCTAACAATGTACCTAATTCTAGCGACTAGCTATAACTGCGGCATAATCTGCACTCAAATGAATACATTGACAATAGAAAACATTGTTCTTGCACGTCTGCGTGGTACCATGGTTTCTCTCCCAATCCCCTCAGTCTTTTTCTGATCGTTGACACGTGTGGTTTTCGTATGAGTTTACACTTTACCTTTTGGACATGTGTTTCACTTTTAAACAAGCCACCTAAGTGTTGCCCTTGTAATCATGGCTGATAAGCTACAGAATGAATGTAAAAGTGCGAGTGCAGCTAAAAAGCGACATAGAATAACGTTGGAAGAAAAACTGGACATCGTGAAGAGGTACGAAAACGGCCAGTCGCTCTCTCACGTTTCTCTTGCTCTTGGTTTGGTGATGTCGACCATAAATACAATAGTAAAAGACAAGGAATGCAAAAAAGAGCATGTAAAAGGCCATTATTTCTCCATCTCCTGTACTTTCCGTAGTAATTTCCGACTTATGCAAATTTCGAGTTACGTAATGAGTTCCGGAACGCATTACTTACGTAACCTGCGGGTTGCCTGTATTTTCATTCAAAAAAGCAGGGGTTGACTTATACGTCAGGTCGACTTATACGCTGGAATATATGGTATTTATGTTTCTGTGTATAAAGATTGATAATTTCGTTGCTTAAACAAAAGTGCAGAGCGAATAACATTATCCTTTGTCTATTAGAGGCTTAATTGATGCTAACTGAGCATTGGCACAAAAATACTGATCTATGTTTTTATATGTATATTAACTTTCAAAATTTGGTGTGCCCCCCAAATATTTTTAGCTTTTGGGCTGGCCCACCCAGAGTTGGGAGGCTAGTTACATCGCTGGTCAGTAGTGAGGTTTATCATAGTTTGTATACAATTGTTGTAAAAGTTAGGTAGGTATGCTTTTGAATTTGTGATATCTTAGTCATGGTTGATTATGTAGTGTATAGTAGTATTGAAAGCTTACGGCCCATGAATGTGCAAAAAGTCACGTGATTTAGGGGAAGGCAATTGTGGAGAGAGAAGCTTTAAGGGGAAGTGAAACATATGAAGGTGCAGCTGTGCAGAATTGCCAACGCATGGGAATTGGAGGGAACTTATGTGAAGAGAATATTCCTGGTCTTCTAAAACACGCGATTGAAAAGTATTACAAAGTGGGGAATATATACATTTTGAAAGACGAAAATGAAAAATTTATTGATTTTACGTAAACATTTATTTACACTAAATATGTACATACATAACACTAAAAACACACAACTAATCTTCCTCACTTTCTTCACTCACAGTCTGATTCTAAATTTATGTTTACTTCAGTGTCACTCATGTGATCAATTACATTTTCTGCTTCTATATACTCCTCAACTTTCATCACATGCTCACAAACGTTTTTCCACTCCATTGCCCCAATTTCCAAACACTTCTCCGCACTAACCTTTTCACTTCATCCATTCTAAAAGTTACATTCTGGAAGTCATCCAATTTTTTAACAAAATGCAATAACTGAACAGCAAATCAACAAAAAGCGATAACTGAATAGCAAATCAACAAAAACAAGAAATAACAAATAGGCAATAACGAAACAATTAAAAATGCAGTAGAGTGAAGCAGGAAAGTTGGCACCGAAAGCACATGACGATGGGACTGATTCCCTCACTAGTAGTTATCCTAACCCCTGCACAGTTCACTTTTTGAGAATGGACTCTTCCATACCAAATTCGTGTTTCTGCACATGGGTCGTAAGCTTTCAATACTACTATATTTATTATGAACATATTTGACTGGCATTATATTGCTTAATTTATGTCAACATTATATATAAACTTAAGCAAATCTCCAGGGACACATCTACTAAAAATTAAGCAGGTCTTCCACAGGCATTTAATCAATATGTACACATAAAATCAAGCATGTATAACTTTCAGGTTGATAGCAATCTCTCGACAGTGTGCTGAACAAATGGACCTTGAAACATTACTTCACTGCATGAAAGCCTTGGCAGCAACTTGCAATGATATAACTGGCAATTTGAAAATTAACTTAATAAAACATGATGTCATTCCATTTTTAATAGGTAAGCTGGTTTAGAATAAACATTCATGATTTAAACACATTACAGAATTAAAACTTGAATTCAAAATAGTATTTAAATCGTGCATATTTTTTTAACACCAACAGTTCTGACAACAAAGTTGCTGGAAGAAAAAGAATTAACACAAAAGAAGCAAGCTATAGTTTTACATGTGATTACTTTATTGCATGTTCTCATTCTAAATGAGCATAATAATTTTAAAATGCATAAAAGTTCACTCTTTAATTTGACCCTAACTCTTATTACTAACTTTATAGTTCTTTCTGATCAAGTTTCATCCTCAAATATTTGGTGAGTGATTACATATTTTTGATTGGTGTTTTGCGTTTAAAAAAATGAAATAAAACTACAATGTAAATAGTATGGAATATGTGAACAAATGCTGGAAAATTTGTCAATCAAGAATAATTAATACCTTGTTGCCTAGATATCATTTAAAATATTTTCCCTAAATATAAATTATGTATTCATATAGTTTATATTGCTTGGTATATTTTTTTCATGCTGTTTGACTGCTGAATATAAATAAGTCTGCTGATTTTGACAGTGGACATAATCCGAGAATGTGTGAGGAAATCCTATCAACTAAAAAAGAAGTTCCTTGAGAAGGGTGGGATCTTTCTCATTCTTGATCTAACTGAGGTATTATATGTTTCTTAGTAATTAAATTACAATGGGAAGAAGTGGAATGATAAAGTCAACTTCTATACATTTTGTTCATTCCAAATTCTATAGGTAATTTAATCTCAACTTATTCAAATCTATCAAATATGATCAATTAAAAATATGGTTATTCAGATGCTTATTCATAATCAGTACTCGAATTGGGTGGAAATGCATAGGAATGCCATTCCACTTTATGCAAAATGAAGCCGATAGTGTTTCTGTAGTTCAAAAATCAGATAAGAATTTTCTAGTTACTAGTATTCCTGTTGTTAAAATTTTCCAATTCGAGCACTGCTCTTAATTTTTTTCCTTAGTTCTCTGTCCTAGGACAGGTCCTTTATTCCAAATAAAACTGTGTTCTCCATTTATTTCTATCCTGAGCAATATTCTTCAATTGTTCATAACTTCTACCTTCCTTTAATTCATCAACAATTTGAATCCATCTTAGGGTCATGCCAAGGGTGTTTGGCACCCGGGTGCAAAATAATTCTGTGGTGTCCCCCCTCCCCTCCCCCATGGTGACTACTAGTCAATCTTACTCCATCTGAGAACCAATTTACGATCGCCTCTAAAAGTCATGGGAAATGTACGAACGAAATACCGCCACAGACCCTCTCTAGAATAGAGAGTACAATTAGGACAGTGCCCCATCCCCCCTGCTGACTCCAAGTTCAGATTTTTGATTGCCTCTAATAATACGTCCTTTTCAAGAATAGAACAATTCGAATGCGTACTGTGAGGGTTCGTAGGTAAATTTTGACAGAAATTTTGATTCGCTCTGCTATTTCTGCCTTTCCCTTCCTGCTTGAAGGGAAAAAAATCCGGAGTGAAAGGATAAAAATCATTGCACATTAATCGCATTCCGATAATATATCGATACAAATATCTTGATGGGAAGATGCCCCCGACTAGTTGGCATCCGGGTGCCATTCACCCCTTGCACCCTGGGTTGGTGCAGCCCTGATCCTTCTCCTGCCTCTTCCTTTTTTTCCTTCAACAAACTATGTCTTCTCAGTATATGTCCTAACCAATTAGCCTTTGTCTGCTTTATCACCTGTAGTACTTTTCTTTTTTCATCTAATCTCTGTAGCACTCCTTCATTTGTTATCCTATATGTCCAGCTAATCCTTTTCATAACATTTAAAAGCTTTCCAAATATTCCATGCCTATTTTCTGAAGAGTCCATATCTCTGCTCCATATAATGCTATATTCCATACATAGCATTTCATTTTTTCTCAAATTCAAATTCTTTCTGCTCCTCAGCGTAAATCTATTCTTATTGTAATACTACTCCTAAGTAACCCTTATGCTACATGTTGCCTTTTTAAAAATGTTTCATCAATCTTTCGCTGCAGCTAAATAATTTCAAATTTTAACAGATACATATTCTTCAATTTTTTATCTTAAAGTCTTAGTGTTTTTCTCTTACCTAAAATAATTTCTTTAACTGGCAAGTGATTAAGGTCATCGCACAATTTCTAATATACTCAAATGAATGAAATAATTTTATCTTGCAATCAAGGAATCAATGCTTACAATGTAATATATAAACATTTTAGTAAGTTCAGATAACTGTCAGGAATTAAAGCCATCTAATTTCACGTACAAGTCAAAGGAGAATCAATGAAAAGACTATCTCTATAAGATGAATTTTTCAGAGGGCTTCTATAGTTGGGTATTTAAAATACAACATCTGCATTAGTATATTTCTGTTTAAAAGAATAGAAAAACCAAACTTACTCAATGCTGTAATGTTTTACCTTAAATATCAAAATAAAAAAATTGTTCAGCATAAAATCATACCAGTAGAAAACAGCTATACATGTCACTGAGCAGTCAGTCTACTACTTACTATTGTTGCTGGGCCAATTCCATATATTTTAATGACTTGCACAAGGATCCATTCCAGTGCACCCTGTACTATATGAAATTTGTACTAAGACATTTCTAAATTACATGTTAATTTAGTTATTGTTGCTTTTACAAAGTGATAAAAATTTTAAGAATGATGAAGACAAAAGTTTTGCTGTTGAGATACCTATCCATTCAGTGATACTCATTGCTAGACAACATTTATCTACTTTTAAATAAGGCATGGATGGTTTGTTGAGGAAACACTCGAAGATTTTACCAACCTCTATCTCGTACTCCATACTTTGGAATGGCATTCAAGTGGTAAAAATTAGTAATTGACAATGTTCTTTTGCAAAGATGGCTGTTGGATTGCCCACCATAAGTCACTCTTGTGACCCAAGTCCTTTCCTGAGAAAATCATGACATATCTACCATGAAAAAGATATCACATAAAAAAACCATTAAAGAATATGGCTACAGATGAAATCACACATTAAATTTTAAAAATATTTTTGAAAATTAAATAGGTAGCCCCATTCCTGGTGAAGATAGTGTGCCTTGGTCTTCTCACAGACATAATTCTTAGGGGTGACTGTATACCACATATGCTAATGTGGAGGGGTGACCAAGCACGAGGAGGTAGAGGATTGCCTGTGAACAAACGGGGTGTAGGGGAAGACCTACTGAAAGGTGAAGCATGCACACATGAAGTCTGGCTGCTTCCATTGCTGATGAGAATTTGGAGAATGGAAGAGGATAACATTGGAGTCCTGAGATTAACAAATGGTGTTATCAAGGGTAAGAATTTTGAGAAGAGATTATGCATTCTGTTGCAAGTACAGGTGACTCCCGAGATTCGACCAGTCGAAGTCTGCATATTTGATCCAGCCAATTGGTCGGTCAATTTAGGAACTAGTTTACACGAAGTAATTTTTGGCCCGCCCAACCATGCGAGGTTTAGTTTCGGTATAGACATAGTTATTTCTGCTCTAATTGTTTGAATTTGTGCTGATTTCACTCGTTTTTTTGTTCGTTCGGCATTTGACTGTTCAAGATTCGACCATGTTTTCAGGAACGCATCCCGGTTGAATCTCAGGAGTCACCTGTTTGGCAGTTTGGCCGGTATGTCGCTGAAACGTTTTTCCTTGAAAAATCACTTGAAATCTTTTCTTCAAAAATAATAAATTACAACAAATAGCACATTATTAATTTAAAAGGAGAAATAAAAGAACTGGATATTTGTATCCAATATGATTTTCGAACTTCAATATGAATCAGAAGAACATGGACTAATTTATCTTGTTAATTGTTCAAATCAAAAAGTGATATGTTTATAGGTATTATAGCAAAAAATATTTATTATTTTTAAGGATGCATTATAACTTGGCATCTAATCCTTCTATGACCAGTTGTGTTAGAATTTCTTTAAAAGTCTAAACTCATTCCAACTAAATGAAAATAATTGCTAATTTCATTTAAAAGTAAAAAAAATAAATAAAATTACCCACAATTAATGTTACCAAAATTTCATAATTCTTAGTAATACAATGCTAAAGCATTATATTCACACCAAAGCAAATATTTACAAATTTAACCAATAGGTACCTTTCATATATCAGAATCCAGATTATTAATGAGATTTCAAATCTCTGGGGGTTCTCTTTTGATGAACAGTGATTTTTCCAAATGATTAAGCTATTTAGTAAAAATAAACTTTAAGCTCTGGAGTTTTAGGCGATAAAATGCAGCAGTGAACTGGGTGATAAAATCCACATTACATTTTACACATGTATACATACCTATAATAAAAAGATGCACAATTACCTATTTGCTGTTCTATCACTATAGACTGACCAGATCAATTTGCTGGGAAAGAAGCCCTATATGCCCCAAAAATTATCAAAACTTTCAAAAGTTCAATAGGAGCTTTGTAATCTATTATAAATTAATTATGGTTCCTGTAACACTGACTTCAGCAGATCTGGCAGTACTGGGGTTAGGGGAAGGGATGGAAGGGTAAGGATGATGAGGAAGGGATAGGGAAATACACACACATTTTCTTAAGTGAAGCGCAAGAGGATGGATATGAAGGTCTCACTTGTCTGCTTCACCTCTGCTGAGTCGAACCAAGCCTACTGGTATCCCATTATCTGTTTAACTTCGCGAAAGCTATATTGGCTTCAGCTGCTTTTTTGCTACCGTCAAGTATATTTCTCTGTTAGTCACTTCACTATTAGTTTATCAAAAGACCCCATAAACCTCTCCTTCCTGGAATTTGGCGGCTAGTGAAAAGGTCATATGGGCTGGGATGTGGATGTAACCCCCCTCTTAGGGGTGCCAAGAAGATCCCTTGTCACTGAGCGCCAAAGACCCTAGCTACGCCACCGTACTAATGCGTCATTTAGTTATCTTTTGAAAAATATGAACTATGTAGAATCGTTATAAACATCAACTTAAATAACTATACGAAATTTGATGAAAATCGTATGAACTGTTTTTTCGAAAATCCAATTGTTATTCAAGTTTTCCAAGAATAAACTAGCCTTTACCTACTTGTACTCATTTTCACACATGGCCAGCTATACGTATCTGTCCTGTGTCTGGGTATTTAGCAATGTAAAAACAAGTACTATAAAAAACAACTTTTTTAATTCAAACAACTTTTAGGAAGTGTATAAAGTAAGCCACCAACCCAACCCAATGGTTTGATTCAATGATTTTACTGTCAATTAAAAATTTAACGGTCTTTTCTTCGCCTCCAAACATTCGCATAAATTCTTCAAGAGTAAGAATCATTTTTAAGGGTTGATAGTAGGACGTAGTTGTTCTGTCGTCATTGCCATTTGCAGCATCACAGAATCACAGGTTGTTATTTTGCAAGGTGGTTACACGTCTTTATGTGTGGCACTCTTTAAAATTGAAAGAATGGCTAAAATACCTGCAGCTGTTCTCAAGTTATTAGACATTATTTGTGGCATCTTAAAACTTACCTACCTACATATATAAATCACGGTAAGTTAATATAAAAGTTGTTAATAAGAATTATACCTAACAGTATATGCACTGCTAATGTTGTATACAAGGAGGTATGTACCATAAAGGATTTGTTTACATTTGTATATAAATCTCCAGAATTTACTTGCATGACACTGTTGTGCAGTCTGCACGGGTACCACCTAGTTAGGATTTGATATTATAATAGCTTTTGGATAAAATGATAATGAGAAAACATCTTCACCCATTTCCAGTCACCAGTAAAATCATCTCACTAACTAATGATAAGGCAGTCGAACAGCCAGGCGCTTTTATTTAAACATTAATTAAAATTAAAATGATGGTTATTAAATTGTGAATATGTGGAAGATATTTATTCAACCTTATTGAAATAAACATTAATCAAAACAGACATAAGGGCTCCATTAATGGGAAAAGACCAAAGAATATGGTTAACAAGTGAAGTTAAACAAATAGCAGAAAGCTTCTCCATAGCTGAAATTTGTGGAAGCACAAGGCCAAAAATATATTGCATCATTAGTTTACTGAACTATCACTGGAAAAACAAAGCAAAATGGAAAATTTCAACTTTTGAAGATTACATTAATACACTTGATAGAAATGACCAGGTAATGTATTTTATGATGATTTTATCCTGATGAAAGTTACAAGACACATTCAATAATTTTTTCATGAATTTAATAACATTCATTAAAATTTGTGATCAATGATAATTTTAATCCAGTAAAAATTTGACAACATAATAAAGACAAATTTGCAGGTTAAGAAAATTTTCCAACCTGTAAAAATGATTTTCTCTTTTGCTATAATTAACTCTCTATTTGGCAGTATTACCCTCAAGCAAAATGATTTTGCTTTAGGAACTTACTTGGTTTTCACCATTTTATACCTCCTCCTATACGTATTCCACATATTTCAACTTTGTTTTTATTCAATATACTGAAAATTGGCAATAAGATAACAGCAAGTGTATTTTTCACTCATATTTTGAACATTAAAAAATAAAGAAAATAATACTGCTTGATGGCAGGGGTGTGCTGCCAAATTTATAACAACCGGGTCACTATTATCACTGCCCCTGGCAGTTAGGCATCCGATTCTAGCATCGAATTCATGACTTTTTTACTTTTTTTTGCAGCCCTGAGATCGCGTTATCTGCTCTTTGCAGAAATTAGAAGGAATTTCAATAAAAAAACAATATACAGTAAACTCCCAGTTATCCAGAATGCCCGGGGAACTGGGTTTTCTGGTTCAGTGAATATTCCGGTTGCTTGAGAGTTTTATTGGATAGGTTTCAATAAAGCATTTGGATACCAAAATAAGGAACAAATGCAGAATTGTACATTCATCTTGGAATTGCTAACCTGTAGACTAGGTAATCTACTCACAATTGTTCTTAAATAATTCCTTGACATTCAAGGAAGTACTGAAACTCAAATATACAAGTATTCAACACATTTAATTGCAATATTTTAATATTTAAGAAATGCATTACATCCTATGGAATTTCTTGTATGCCTATCGCTATTAACTTCTCTTTTGTTCTAATAATAACTGGAGGTAAGGGTTAACATAGTCTACCTTTAGGATTTTCCAACAAAAAAATCGTTTCCTTGTCCGAGAAAAGGAGAGAAATTATCCTCACACAACACAATGTATTAGCAGAAATTCTTGAGGCAAATTGATATTAAACATAAGAGAAGCGAATAGTGACACCCAATCATGACACCATTACATACAGTGCAGTTAGTAAACATTAAAATAATGCAATTAAACATGTTGGATAGTTATATATTCCTTAATTAATGTTTCAAAAATGTCGCAAAATTTATCGACAGCTTCTTGGTCGGCCGATTTTTTATCACCCGAAACATCTAGACGTCTAATCTTAAAACGTGTTAGCCATCCATCTGAAAATGCACACAGTTCACTAATCTCCATTTGTTCATAAAAATCTTCGGCCTTTTCATCAACATTGGTCCAGAAATAGGGGCTCCCTCGGAATGCTCTATAGAAAACCATTCATAAATACCAATATTCAATTGCTCAAGTTTCAGCTTAATATTGCGCTGATATTCCACTCTTCTATCTCAGAAGACATAATGAATTTCATTAACTGTGATTTCTGTGCCTTAATGTCATAAATAGTGGAAGAACCGAGATTGAACTCTTTCATTAAAACATTGCGGTTCCCACTTTTCTCTAAGCATTTTTTCATAGCAAGTTTCTGGGTTAAGGTTAGCACAACCTGTTTCCTTTTATTACCTTTAGCACATATTGGAGTTTTAGGAGGCATTTAAAAAGTGTGTGCGAAGTATTTTATTTAACACAAACACCAAGTTCAAGAAACATACACAACTGTGTATTGAGAGTACTGAAAACGCAAATTGTAGCAGAAACATTCCAAATTAGATGCAAACAAAAAATTGCCAAAAACACCAATTTTATCGGTAACATTCCCAACTAGATGTAATAAAAAATCGAGAGGCAGGGAATGCCAGTTGCTTGAGAATTTCAGTTGCATGACTGCCGGATAATTGGGAGTTTACTGTACTATTGTAAATAAAAATTAAATTTTTATTTTAAATGTTTAACTATCATTAATGACTAATATATCAAGAGTGGTGGCTTCAAATAAGCACATTTCATGTATAATGCAATTGTTTGGAGTCTTTCGGATAATAAATTGCTGCTCAACACGATCTAGAAAGCACCCTTAAACTTTTGACGTCTCATTATTATCAGACCATGATGCATCGCGAAACTCGGGATAATATGGAACGCTTAGCCCAACATCAAAAATTTTAACAACCGGCTCGCTGAGCATCAAAAATTTTAAGAAACGGCTCACGTGAGCCGGATGGAACCAGCTGCAGCACACCCCTGCTTGATGTCTATATGACTGAATAAATGGTTAAAATATGAAAACTACATAAACTACACCAGTTAGTTAAACTGAACTAGAAATCTGCATATCAGTTTTGTAATTTTTTTCAAGTAAAAAATATTGATTTCACTCCATCCTTCCACTGTTTCATTTTATTCAAAATAGCACCTTCTTATGGATCATACTTTGGCATACAAACCAGAACCTAAGTGTAATGGGCAATTCTTTCACTTCTATTCTACAATGTAAATGTAATAAACTCATTTTTTACAACCTGTTACTGTCCACAATAACAGCCTGTAAACATTTTATTCTCACAAAATTATAATACAGAAAAAACATTTCATTGTCATTCAAAGACCTTGGCACAATGGTCAAAATTTCAGTCTGAATTTTTTTGGCTTTCACATTTGCCTCACATTGCAAATTTCTGACTTGGTAGATAGTTACAATTCAATGATCTGCCACTTTAATTAACATGCTTTACTGCTATTAAGCAGTTTCTAATTTATATTTACAAGTAGACAACCCTGAAACTTGTGGAAAATTATCCATACATGAAAATGGGCGAGAAATGGTTAGAAATACAAATGAAACTACAGGACGAAGATTCATTTTCTTCAACCATTGAGATAATATGCAAGAGAAACATATTATGGGCACAGGCTGTTTATAAAGAACAGAAAGAACTACAGCTGGAAGGAACTGGAACTGTAACTATCACAAAATAAATTTTTTCTGCTAGCAGAATTAATTACATTCATTACATATAGAGTTTCAATTTAAATTCATAAATTTGATACTGTCTTAAATATCATAATGTATAATATTATTCCAAATACACAAATTTCCAAAATTTCACAGGAACTTGAGAAAGAGATGACTGCTTATGAATATATTAAGAGAGCACACCTTGCACCAGAACTTGAAATAAAACGTGAACTACAGTTTCAAGCAAGAACAAGTAATGTATATTTCTTAGAAAAAGCTAAAAGTTGTCAGGAAAAAGAAATAAATCAGAGTTTAAAATTCCCTAACTATACCAAGAAGCATCGCACATATTCAACACGGGCAAAAACTACGGTAATATAATTATTCAATTGTGTGGATTTAAAATGCACCTTAAAAACACATGAGATATGCTGTAGTGAATATCAAGTAAGTTTTCTGACATTTATTTTCACAACAGGTCATTGCACCACATATTCATTTTAATTAAAGGATAATGCAATGAAAATAAAAGAATCGATATGTGCCTTTAAGATAGTACAAATGTGCAAAGTAAAGGACATTAATAAAACAAACCAATGGATAACTTGCTTTGCTTCAGATAAATTTATTTTGGCAATGTGAAACGATGTGAAATGAACTGTTCACAAATGATCCTCAAATACATAGTTCACTAACTATAATATGAAAATAAATTAGCGTTCAATCTGGCACATCTTTATGCTGTAATACTGATCTACAATTACTTCATTGTACAAATCAACATATTAAAAATAAATAACTTTGTCACACAGTGACTACCGATTGTTCACAAACCATTAAATATTTGGTAAATGCACCATGAGTAACTTTTAAACCAAAACAGGGTTTCTTCGTATACTTAACCAACTTAAGACATCATATAAAACATAGTTAATTATAAATATGAATGACTGAATTCACCGAAAAATCTTATCATTTAAAAAAAGTTATACTGCAAAAATAAATTAATGACTGAAATAAATGCAAATATACATAACAGGTAGGCATAGCACTCATCCGGTAATCAAAATACATCTTTTGTTCTAAAGCATGTCTTTCCATTCTTAAATAGTTTCATACAATACCATCTTCAATCCCGGTATGCGTTTTCCCATTGATCTTCACGAGAAATGATAATGTCGAAGTATTTCCTTTGTCGTGAATTACGATGACTTAGACCTCTTCGACCCTGTAGAAAATATTAACTGGTTAACGAAGAATAATTATTGTAAAGTTAATTTTAAATGTAAGAAAATTTACTGACCATCATAATGTGAAGGAGGATTGCTTTCCTTTGGGACGATAGGAAAGCAGCACCAAAGAATAAAAGCTATGAATGCTACAAATGTACCAATGAGGAGAATAAAGTCTTCTATAGTCTGCAAAAAATCATATACAAACATAGATTATCGGTAAATTTATGGTGGATAAAAAAATCAAACACTGAAATTTACTTACTGGCTCCTCCCCGAGAAGAATGGAATTTATTAAATAAACAAAGTCGTCAAAGGGGGTCATATTAATTATTCATGTTCCATAATAAATAAAATTTATTACACCTATTTCTTGAATGCACAACTTTCCTTCGTTATCCTGGTAAGAAAATTATTTACAGATATT
The DNA here is from genome assembly GCA_036926305.1 of Uropetala carovei. NCBI lineage: Eukaryota > Metazoa > Arthropoda > Insecta > Odonata > Petaluridae > Uropetala > Uropetala carovei. The sequence continues at coordinate 1,604,899 of JAXCHB010000248.1, forward strand.
AATAAATAAAGTAAAAGGAATTATACATACTAGATTTTTCTAAATCTTCGAATCTGTAGTGCAACGAAAAACATACCTTATGCTAACCGGTTTACATTAGAAAAAAGCATTATTGATGAAAACTCGATTTTTCTAGTTTGCAGGAAGATCAATAACACTGATTTTCGAGCAAACAAATTCCATGACTTAATTATTTAATAATAGCAGCACCTACGCTTTAAACATCAGAAAAACATTAACCCACAGATCAAAACTGGGTTATTACTTGTGTTACTAGTAGTGAGCCTCAAATGTCTTTAGTTGTGATTGTTAACACAACGGCGCTCTTATTCCAATGCTTTTGTTTACTACTAAAATTCATCTGGTTGAACGTGATTGAGGTTGACATAGTTTGTTAAATTTTACTTTCGAACGTTTAACTGGGAAGAACGAAGTGTATATTTGGAGTATTGTTGGAGAATACAGTCGAGTGAGGTATTGATTGTAATAATTTGAGTATTTCATTTGTCCATTTTCTAGGAGTAGAAGCTATCGTTATGACGTCTATATTTTTTGTGAATACTAGCAACTTTGTAAACATAATTAAGGTGTTATTTACTCAAGTTTTTATTGCCATGTAGCTATTACCGCTGGTTCGGGTGCGTTGATGGAAATTTCTGTTTGTGGCGCCAATTGTTAGTGTCGTTCAAATGTTCTCCACCATTAGATACTCAAGCATTTTCTATTTATAGTTAACGAAATATAAATAGATGTATTCGAGCCATTTTCGACGCCGTCGCTTTGCATGGGCATGATACAACTAATGAAATATGTTAAGAAATAACAGTTGATAGGAGCTCGGTGGAAGGAACCAGTGTTCCAACAACCGTAGTAACAAGCCGACTGTGATATCATCTTATAATCTACAAAATGACCGAGTCTCGTCAGGGTGGTATCATCACTAAGTCGGGTCCGGTATTAAGTGATGGTAAACCGCAAGTAACTCTTTTCATTCGTTCAAGTAAAGAAGGTGCTACTATCGGTGCATGTCCATTGTCTCATCAGATTTCAATGGTGGCAGGTCTTAAGGTTGACTGTGGAGCAATACCAGAGTCTAAGCTTACTATAAGCTTAGTAGATGTCTCTCGACCATTTCCCTCTGCCCTCCGCGATCAAGGAATTTCTCGTATACCTGCTGTCATTATTGGAAGAGAATGCGAGGATGATCCAGAAACTATTATATCGTTGTTGGAGAAAAACTTTCCTGGTGGGATAGAAGTTCTCCCGACTGGAAATAAAAATAGTGATAATGCCCCTAGCGCCCCACCTGATTCCCCTGAAATTGCTTCCCGAGATTTCTTTTCGAGATTCAGTTTCTGCGTACGAGGCGTTGCAGATGGACCGGATAACTTAGATGCTGCTCTTCTTCGTCTTAATTCGTATCTAATAAAGAAAAGATCAAGTTCATCTGATGAAACGGAGCCTTCCCCTTGGATTTGCGATACCAAGTTGCCCTCGCTCTTAGACTGCGAGGTTTTACCTAAACTTCATCAAGTGAGGGTTGCTGGGGCAGCAGGATTGGCGGGGCAGTGGTTGGCTGCAGAATGGGGTATACCTGGTGCTTGGCCCGGGATTTGGTGTTATCTTCATGCAGCCTATAGCCTTCCAGCGTTTACTCGTTCTTGCCCCTCAGATAAAGAAGTGATAATGCATTGGGCCGAGAGAGCTGGTGGGAATCCTTTGCCCCAAGGACTAAGGGAAAAGATGACACGAATGGATGACAATCATAGAGGGTCCTTATTAGTACCAGCTCATGCAGAACAAGTTTTCATAGATTAGAAAATTATTTAATTTGGCGAGGTTTTGTTTTCCACCATTGATTTTTTTTAAATACTACACCAGCTTCCTTGTGCAAAGAATGTTCTCAATTTGTTTTGTTTGTATTTTGCATCGTTTTATTTTCGCTTAACAGAACAATATCAACTTGTGGGTTTATAAAAATGTAAGTTAATGAAGGTTTATAGTTTGCCCTGTAAAATCTTTAATGTCATTATCTTGGTTAATAATTTTTGCCTATCTTTGTTTGATACCAGCTGTAATTTTATGTTGTGCCTTTGCAACTTCTAGTCAATTTCTTTTTACTTTTTCATGTGTTGTAATTCTGTTATAATAATTGTTTCCTTTCTCATTCCTAATAAAGTGTAATAAATCTCTGATTGTGACAATATATTTCCCCCCCTTTGTGCTGGTTCAACAATTAATTTTGAAAAATATCGATATGCGTTTAGGACAGCTTGTAACAAAAGCACTGAAGTCAAATCGTTTCATCTGCAGTGTGTCCAGAAGGGTGTTATTTAGGAATAAGCAGCCATGAATTCTTCTGGCGGAGGAGGGGAAAATGTGAAACATGGTAGAGAAACTCCTCCTGCGTCCAGTACAGGTGATAATGCCATCGGTGATGTTAAGACTGCTGGGCAACCACTATCGGATTTTCTGATGCAACTTGAGGACTACACCCCAACCGTGCGTAGAATATTGCATTACATTGACAAAGCCTCATAATTGTAGCATATGCTCCTTATTTGAGCCATTTATCTGTTTGAAATTAGATTAATGGAGATAATGTATCATTTTGAAATATTCTTGAATTGGTAAACTTTGCCTTTTAAGTGCTTAGCTAGAATAACAGCATTTTACTTAACATTTTCCACCAACCTTTTTATGTAACAAAGTGATATAACTTTCTGATATTAAATACAGATTCCAGATGCAGTTACCGGGTTTTATCTCCATACAGCAGGCTTTGACACGTCAGATCCTCGCATGTATGTAGCAGTACAGTTGCATGAGATTTGTTATCTTCAAGTTATTCAAGCTTTTAATATGTTTTTATTTTTGTATAGAGTTCGCCTAGTTTCCCTTGCTGCACAGAAGTTTATATCTGACGTGGCAAATGATGCACTTCAGCACTGCAAAACTCGTAGTTCTAATCAAACTGCCAAGACCAAGGGTAAAGACCGTCGCTACAATCTTGCAATGGATGATCTCGTTCCTGCACTCGCTGAATATGGAATCACTGTTAAGAGACCGCATTACTTTGTTTAATTAAAATAAATCGTGAATTCGTTTTACAGTTGCAAGTATGTTATAAATCTGTATTTATGTAATCTCTCAATGTGTAAATCTACACGTTTGGAAGAATAAATTACTTATTTTAATACTTGTTTTTATTGAAGAAAGTGTGGGATACTACTGTCCAAAACAATCTAATTCGATTAATAAAAAGTTTCGTTAATAAAGAACTTAGAGGATGTATTACTGTTCAACATCAAAAGCCGATAAAGAATTGCAGCTGATTCCGGTAAACACCAATGGCCTGAGTCGAGCGTTCGGTAAGTGACGTCAGAGTATTTTCGCGCATGCGTTGTTATAGAGTATCCTTCTCGGCCATATTGCTGTGTGATACGTTTCCAACGGGTGAACATAAGAAACTAGGTAATATAACGTAACTTACTATTGGCACCCGTTTTAGTTTCCAGCAACTTAAACATTCGTATTTTGGTTGAAAATAAAGTAATTCTTTTCCATAGATGTTCCCATTTACATACTCTAATATATGCTGTGGGCTTGCCACCTTGGCTTGATATACTCTGCAGCACAAAATATCACAGAGACGTTATTTTATCTTGCCATAATTCCATTGTGTGTGCAGCAAAATAACTCGATAGATATGTTATTGATTAGCATGCTTTTGTTTGAATACCATCAATTTGGACTTAATAAAGCTACTACGGTAGAAACATATGAAACCAATATGATAAAAGGATTCTCTTATTTAAGTAAACATTGTTGTCTTTTAATGTTACTCAGTAAGAAAACCAGTGACTTTTTTAATTAGCTGATATATGTAGAAAGAAATAAGCCGTTGATGATAATAGGATACCGTAGTAAATCATAGTAATGACCTTTTCTGTTTAACTGAAACACATTTACGAGTGTATACATGTACTCGAGCTTACCATGTAAAAAAAAAATTCTCCATATAAATAAACGAATCTGTTTTTGATCTATTTCAGAGGCATCATGACTGATTCATTGAAGTTCGGTCCAGAGTGGTGAGTACATCGTAGCTCACGAATTTACTCTTTTAAAACTAACTTTTTATGCATTCATATTTACTTGGCGGAAATGTTAAAATTACGTATTTAACTGCTAACGTATAAGGTTATTATTTTTGTTAACCATAAGACCTTTTCGTGATGTTGAAGTCTTGTTAATCAAGTAATAATATGCAACAATTTTGAATGTTTATGATTCATTCCCTAGCTATTATAAAAAAATGGGCGTTGAAGCCTTTTTGAAAGAAGAATATGTACAAATTGGAACGCTACTAATTGTAGTTTTACGTGTTTCTTACGTAAATAACTTTGCACCGGGTAATTTTTGTACCAAAAGTTACGAAATACTATTTTTGTTTTCATAAATCCTTTCTGGGGTCTCTTAAATTTGAGCCTAATTTTTATAGCGATTGTTGCTTACTCAGATCTCCACCGTTAAACGTCGTATGAAATGCAGATATCCATAAAACCTGGGAAATTTTTAACGGGTTCCTTTTCAAGGAGAATTATAGGAAGTTATCATATGTAACTTGTTGCATTGAAGTGACAAAATTTTTATAAATTGTGGCAATCATATTTAGAAATATTTGAGTGTTAAGAAAGACTAATTTTTAATTTGATTTTTGGAAACTGATACATATATAGCATATCTTCCGCATGTTAGAATAAACGTTAACATAATTTTTTTTTAAGACATAACATTCAGCATATTTGAGAGGACGAAGATGATCAAATTATGTTTACTAGCTTTCTTTGTTAGATTAGGTTTGATTCTTAGTATTATCTAAAGTTTTTATTTAACACAAAATTGAAATGATACCTTAAACACAGTGGCATGAAATTGTTTGTGCCCTTGTCTAGGTTGCGACAGCTTTCCCAGGACACCTCAGGGACGCAAGTCGCATGTGGGACAAGCAGTGGAGTAGGAGGAGGTGGAGGTGGTGCTCCTCATCGTTATCAACTAGCAGAGCATCGCTATGGAAGAGAAGAGATGCTGGCTCTTTTTGACAGATTGGCAGTGGCTCGGTCTGGTCCAGACCTGTTTCTGCGGTCATTTCCATCCCTTTATGTAGAGAAGCCTCAGCTACCCCTAGCTCTGGTCCAAATGACTGAAGAGGAAGCAGTAAGTTAAATCCAAATAAAGCTATTTTCATTTGGCAATACAATGGAGCTCCCCTTATACGGAATCATATATGGATGATCTGATTGTCTGCTACTTTTCCATATAAAAATTTCAAAGTGAAAAAATTTAATTTATTTTCAAATTAAATTTTTGTTATAATGAAGTTAGTCATTTTTATAGATAAGACAACATATGTTTCTTAAGAATTATTTGGAATTTTATTTACCTTAAAAGCTCTATATTTGTATCATTCACTTGTCTAGTTATTGCCATATTTTTCAAAGTACAAATCATGATAATTATTTGGTTGCAAAATGTAGTGACTTAGGTATAAAGGTTTAACAAGAGTGGGAATACTCTTTGTGAAAACATCTCAATTGCCGGGGGTGAAACTGCTAGCTTGAGGCAAATGGTTTTTCTTATTGCGTGAATTTTTATTTTAAGTTTATGAGAGCTTCTTCTTTCCAGTTCTGAGTGTGGTAGACAATAACAAAACTAGGAGTTCCTTTTCAACTGGCTTCCAGAATGAAATGTTAGAAAATACTGGTTTATTGTTGTTAACCCAGTGGAAAATTCTCTGAGGTGTAAATTAATGTTCATATTACCATACTTTTTCTCTCTTGAATGTGTCCACATTTTAGTACCACCCAGATAAAGCCCTTTTTAGTATTTTAAACTATTCCTGATTGAATTTATTCGCCTCTTTTGAGATATGAAGTTGTGTAATGAATGCAATTTTTAAATTGGTAAACATTTCCTTGACCTGAAAGGTTTTGAAAATTGAATACACATTATTGAATATTGAGTCAGTTTACATTCATATGCATTTTTACAGAAATGTTGAAAAATATTTTGCTGAAGCTTTGCATGTATAAGTTTAAATGCAAAGTGTTGCTTATGATGATAATGCAGAAAATTATATATAGGCAAAGCCTCGAGATATTGTATCTATTAAAGTTATTTTTCCTATCATCTTTGTGAAATATTAGCCCTTTAATGGTGAATACAAATCCCAAATTCCGATGATTGATACCAGGATTTGTCTTATTATTGAACTATTGTTACATATATTCATTAAAATACTAAAATCTCCTTCACTTAAATGCAGAAAATATTAAAATTAAGATCATTTTAAAGGAAAAGCAATGAAAATTACTTCTTGTAATGCTTTTTAGGTCCCAAAACTTAGAGAGATTCTTTGAAATGCCATCACGATTATCCCTCCCATTTGCACTTCCTAATTCCTTAAGAAGGGAATGAATACTATTACACTTTCTTTGTTCTCACTTCAGCCAGGGAAAGAGAAACTTTCCTTAGACAGTTATTGCTTAGAGAGGCGAGCCAGGCCGACGTAATTCATAAATGTTTCAACATCTTGAGTGAAAAAACTTTTTCTATCCCTAGGTTGCCTGCTTACATAATCTATCAAGGATAGACCAGCTAGATAACTTAGTAAATTTAAGACTAAAGAATATTACTGAAACACCTGTGGTGTAGCATCTGTACCATAAGAGATTTAAGGTTGCTGTTTGCTGGTACATAGATTGTAGTGCAGTGTTTAAGGGTTACTTTTTAATAGTTTTTGCACTTGATTACAATACCCCTTTTAGATTCAAAAAGAAAGACATGGTTTGTGCTATCAGTTTAATTTTTAAATTTGTAAACCACTTGTAGACTATAGTTTTATCCTTAACCCCTATGCACGGATCACAGTATGCTGTACGTCAACAGAACGGAGGGCCTATTCGTGGTTCTCAGTACACTGTACGTTCGGGTGTGCCACGTCGTAAATGAATTTTTTCGGCTATGCCAGCTGCTTTTTCCCAGAGATAAAGGACAGCATTGTCTTGTAGAGGGGTTCAGATTCGTAAACATCTCTTCTGGTACATGATAAGTCACCCAGAAAGCTAAAAAAAATAGGCAGAAATATTTTTTCTTATCCCGTCGGGAGGGTTCGAGAGGGCCTGCTTCGCCAGCACTTTGAGTCGCACTTTGAGTCGGTCTTTCATTTTCTCTTTGTGTATATGTGGCTGGCATCTGGTTTATGTAACTCCTTATTAAATTCTGAATGGAATGGTTTGAATTCCATATTGCTTCCTAGTTCTCAGTTGAGAGATTTCTTTCGTGAGAGCAAGTCGAGATGCCCTGTTCGAAAATGGAGTGTGAAAATAGTGGTTCCTTTTTGAGAGAAGATGAAATTCAACATTTACTTGAAGATGAAATAGAAGACAGTGAATTACACGTTGATTCTGGCAGTGGAAATTCTATCGAAGTTGAAGTTGATTACACTGCACTAAATCTACCTCAACTGTCTGACAATGACAGCGAAGACGAAAATGATGGTGGTTCATCAGGTAGGGCTGACGATTTTCATTCCTTTTGGGATTGGGCTGATTTTGACGAAGGTAATGTTCCGACAAAAAATCCTTTCATTGGTGAATGTGGTCCAACTATTTCTATTACTAATGTTCTCGAGTCTTTTACGAATTTTTTTGATGAAAACCTAATCGAGGCAATTGTTTTAGAGACGAACAGGTGTGCTGAAAATTATTTTTAAAATGTTGTGCCGTCTTCCCGATCTCGATGTAACAAATGGAAACCTGTTGATCTATCGGAAATATGTGTATTTGGCAATCATTATGTTAATGGGTATTGTACAAAAGCCTACAATACAATCTTATTTTTCAAGAAATCCACTTTTGGAAACTGAAATTTTTCCCAAAACAATGTCTCAAGATAGGTTTGAAAGCATCTCAAAATTTTTTCATTTTGTCGATAATTCAAAAATTGCTAATTATACTGGAAACAAAAAGCTTTTTAAAGTTCAACCTATCATTGACTATCTACAAAGTAAATTTCAAAATATTTATCTGCCAAAGGAAAATATTGCTGTAGATGTATCTCTATTTCTAAGGTTAGCAATCGAGTTATGTTTATGAAGTGGAAAGACAAAAAACCGATAACGTTTATTTCGACCTTTCACTGTAACAATTTTCAGGAAAAAGACGGAAAATGTAAACCTGTCTGCATTTTAGAATATAACACTGCAATGGGAGGAGTGGATCTAAAAGATCAAAAATTACGGCCCTACCTACTTGAACTTAAAAAAAATAACAAATGGTACATCAAAATATTTAGAAGATTGTTAAATGTTTCAGTGCATAATGCATTGGTAACATTCAGTACTTCTCAAAAAAAAGGATGAACCATCTGAGCTTTCATCTTCTTCTCATACGACAAGTATTGGAGAAATACGGGAATATTTCTGAGTCACCAAGTGCCAGACGACCCCCCCATAAATCCGTCACCGCGCCGTCTGGTCGAGAGGTACTTCATTGAAAAATTGCCAGCGACAGGGAAAAAGGCTAGACCGCAAAGAAGATGCCCAGTGTGTTCTGCTAAAGGGAAAAGAAAAGACACGATATATTGGTGCTCTTGAGTGTTATGTCAGCTTTTGTTCAGAGGAGTGTTTTAATATCTACCGCACTAAAGTACATTTTTAGAAATCCAGTGTACTTAGAAGTGTGTACGTTGGATAAAACACTGAATATATTGTAAGTAAAATCTTTTTTATATTCATTTAACATTATTCAATAATCTGCCAAATTTTTATGGAATTTAATATGTAATCAATGAAGATATAAAATATCATTTAACAAGAAGCACGCTGAGCGATTTTTGCAAAATTTACTACCGCGAATAGGGCCCGCGTGCACAAAAATCTCAACCGGCTTGTGGGGTTAAGAACACTTGTTCCTACACATTATTAAGGTGACCAAATTCCAATTAGATAAAAATGGGTCGTTTCCCATAACTTATAAAAGGAACGAACAATCTATGGGTCGTATGCAACCCCTGAGAGAATTTTATGCCTGCAAAACTATAAAGAAATAGATTGTAAAATTTAATGCACACATATTTAAAATTATGGTTATGATACTAAACATTTAACAATGAAATGTAATCCATGAAAATATTATTTAAACTTAATTTTTAGCTGGTTTTATGTTAGAAATGCGCTATTTTTTCGCTCTTGTTTGTCCATCTGTGCAATTGCTTAAATTAAAATAGCAAGTAAATGGTAAAAGATAGAAGACTGAAATTTGCAGGGTATTTGTGATCTATGATGGAATTTATCATACTTTCAAAGAATATTTTTGGAGAAATTGGTGGGTGGGTGGCAGGGGATGCCTTCTAATTTTTCAAATTAAGATTTTGAGCAAATGGTTGCACAAAGAAATTTAAAAATTTTACTATTTGTGTGACCTTTAAGGGGGTACACCACCCTCGGAGGCCGAAAAAAAGTTCATCTTTAGCAATTTTTGTTTTTTTTAATCCATTACGTACAAGTCTGCTTTTCTGATAGATGTTAATATGTAATTTTGTATATTTAAATTAAAAAATGTTTTTAAAACGTGATAAAAATTACCCAATTTATAGCGCAATACGTAGACCCCTGCATTCTGTGCATGGTTGGATGGTGTACATGATTCCTTGAGAACCAATACTTTAATTCAAAAAAGCAAAGGGTTTTGTATTTTTCATTAGTGCGTCTATCGCATGAACTAGAATTTTGCATAAAAAATTGAAAATAAGAAAATGGCGCTATTTTAAACAAAATACTTCAATTTTTCGCTAAAAAATCAAACTATTATATGTTATTAAAAAAATATGATTCATACAATTTTAAAACTTCTAGTTCACGCGATAGACAATATAATAAGGAATATTCATTTCGGATTTCAAGTCAATTGGAACTAGGGTTCTCGAGTTATCATGTACACCGTTTTGAAAAATGTCATTCCTGGGAAAACGGCTTTAAAGATTGAGGATCATTTTTCTAAGCAATAAAATATGGAAATTCCATCTTACCAATATTAATAAATTCCCACACCATACAAAGCGCCTTCTGTAGCACTCGAAGCATCTTCTTGAGCTTTTCTTTTGCTTCGCCTTTCAGTTCTAGCCTCTTTAATGGCTTTTTGAGCTCGAACGTCGGCGGTAGATAAGCGCCGTCCATCCTCCTCGTCTCAGGCCTGCTCAGCATTCGCACCTATAACTAATCCTAACTGCTGCATTATGCGAAGGTAACTTATTGCACCATCATTAAACGTGCTCGCATCAATAAATGTTGCAATTTCGACGATTTGAGCACCGCTAAAACTTGTTTTCTGAGCGATTTTCCAAATTTTGTAGTTCAAACTCTCATTGTTGTTTTGAGTATATCCTCCTAAACATTTTTCCAACAACTCGTCAGTACTTAGGGCTTCATAAATCGGTCGAATCGCTTCTTGAACATCTTCGTGCAGTTGGGGTTTGTGCCTGTATTCTTTTAATTTCCCTTCCACCTCTGCTCTTCGCCACGAACACCAACTAGTTGGCCCCAAATGACAATACTCGTGCTGGGGATTCTCGTCGGTTGAGATTTTGTGAAAGAATGTTGCCCAAATTCCCTTCTTCATTTTTTCAATGGAATTATTATTATTCCTTATTGCCAGTCCATAATAAAGTGTCAGCTCGTCCATTAGCTTCCCTGTTAATTTTCCTTTTCCCCCGATGCCTCTGTGCTCCTTCCTCACATTTCTAAGTCTCGTTCCCATTCGTTTCTGTACATGGCCGATACATTCCTTCTTTTTAATAATAATATCTTCTCCATATGGTCATGCATCCGTAACAGCCTTTATTGTTTTGCTGTCACCATCTCCGATGTAATTTAAGTATTTAATTTGGTAAAGTTTTTCGTACCTTTGAAACATTGCAACAATAGCATCGATTTCCATTTTTCCTGCACTACCTTCATGATCTGCAGAGCATTCATTTACATGAACATCCAGCCATTGTAAATATTCTTCTGTGCCGGCTTTACTTTCCCAAAATTCGCACGTCTTGCAGTAGGATGATTTAACTTGGACGTCAATCACTTTACTGGTTAAATTTCTGATGAGAGTTGACACGCCATGAAGTGAAGAAAACCCTCTTTTTCTCCAAGTACCGTCCCCTGAAATGGTAATTCCTGATGATTCCTCTCCATCCTCTTTCTCGGCGGTCAATTTTATTTCTTCTTCTGCCACTCTTTTCATGGAAGATTCTGTGACTACTTTTGCTGCACCGTGGATTTGTTTCACAATAGAATCATGAAATGACTGAAAAATGGGTTTTGGAAGATCCGTGATACCACAAAAAAGTCTCATTCCTGCCAGTCCGACTCCTAACAATCGCATAGCAAAGGTAAATCTCCAATTGATATTGTAAGCATGATTTTCTATCAAGGGACAAGAGTTTATAATTTTTTGATCACACTTGTCACACACAATCACAATCTTGAATCCTATTCCTCGCTTATTAGATTCCAGGAATTTAATGTCACTACCACAGGTTTTACAGGTCACATAAGAGCTAATAGCGGAAAAAACCGACGAAATTCAAAATTCTGTAGCCGTGCATGGGATCGATGTTTACCTCTAATGATTGGCTGCGAAGTTTTTTCCCCGATGTACTGGGACACGCTTCTTTTTCCATCGTGTACCGATTACCATGGAAAAAACTTTTTTTGCTTCGAGAAGGATGTCCTTTGATTTTTCTCGAGCCTTTTTTATCCATGTTACTAGGATCACTACCCTTAGCAGGATTCGTATTTTTTCCGCTTCTAAAATCTCAAGAGAAAAAACAACCACACGCCAGAAAAAACTGCGTCACACTGAATTCTACACACAAATAGAACATAGAAAGGAGTGTCGTAACGACCACCTACAAAGCGACCTGGAAAGGCCCGCTCAAGTGCCCTTAGAATGGGGGAAGTGTCATAAAAGTCCTGCAGCTGCATCTTAACAAAGCGCTCGAAATCTGACCTGCAGGCGGATACGCATCTCTCTGCCAAAAGCGCTGTAACTCTGTTAATTTTGCGAATATTTAATTCGGATAAGTTTTAAAATATTCCTTAGACATGGTGCTATAATAATATCCAAAAAACCAAAAATCGATTTTTTCAAAATTTCAAAGTTGGTGTACCCCCTTAATGCCATCTATAATGCTATAGAAGAAATTATTTTCAAAAATTAGTGATAGGAAGGGGGCTCCTCCTAAGTTTTCAAATTTCTTTTAAAAGTTCAATCCACTTTTAAACTAGGTACTTAAAAATTACGGAAGCAGTCCACGCTCAAGACAAATCAAGATGCAGGAATCACACTAAGTGCACTCAGTGACTGCACTGAGGTAAATTATGAATCAGGAAGTAAATATTTGAGAACCAGCAGAAAAATTCAATTGTTATAAAAATGTTGGTACTCTGTGCCCCTACCCCATGAAGTAATTTTTCATTGAAGGCTTTATTGAATTAAGATATTAAATATTTTTTAATTAGGATATTGACTTATAGGAAACAACGTCCACAAACTTAATAATTGCTGTAACGAAACGAACATTGGACTATGAATAATGTGTTGTGTAATTAAACATTGGGGATCATGGATTTCTTATAACAATTTCCTCCAACAGATGTTAGAAATTAAGGTTTTCAACTCTGGTAGTATTCAAAATGAGGCATATCATGTTATTTGATCAAAAAGACAGGACTATTGGGAAATAGCTGAAAACGAAATTGTTCTGGCATTGTTACATATTATGCATAGATATTTACCTACTAGAAATAGAGTTCACAAAATGGAACGATTCCGGGGAAATCCATGGAATGAAATTAGTTGAAAATTAAACAACTTATATATCTGGAAGCATTGAATTGAAAATTGATCAGACCTTCCAGATTTTGATGTAGCTTAGGGTAGCCAAGTGAGACTGACTTATTGGATCAGTATATCATGGTAGTGAAAATTTAGTTTTTAGTTTTCAAAGCAATGTTTTTAGAAATGATTGTGATGATTGCTGGCGTTGCAATTATGTACATTAAGTGATTTTTTGTTGTAACCATTTATATACAAGTTAGGAAAGTGTACAACATATCACAAATGGGCGCGTTTCGTGCAATGGAGTATTAGAAAGCAATTATATACCTGTACGTAAGGGAAATAGCGTTTTAAAGGTCTTTTCTTCATCATAAATAATCCATTTTCTTCCTATTTAATAATATTACATGCACACGTAAGGAAATTAAACGTTTGTTTGGGAGATTGTTTATGTTAGCAACAATGAAGTAACCATGCAAGAAATTTTCTAAGTTCAACTCGATATAAGACTTTCTTGTTTGATTTTCTCGATAACGGCTACTCCTACGATAAAAATGTATAGGAAATGAAATACTCTACTTTACCAGTTCTACAACTTTTATTTGAAAAATATTTTGATATGAGCAATACTTTACGAGATATGGCGAAAATTTAATTTTTTGTCCCAAGTAAAGTGATACCCCTGATTGGCGTATGTGATTCATTTTTGCGATTTTCTTATTATATTTGATTGAAAGTCCTTAATATAAAATTTCATGAAAATCCGTTCAGTAGACGCCGATAACGAACATGCGGACGGGCGGACCGACCGATGATAATAGGCGCTCACGCTGTAAGCGAAACGCGCCTAAAAAAAGGAGAATGAAAAAGGATATATAAGCGTATATATTTCAAAGAAATAGTAGGGAGAGAGAGAGTGGGATAGAGGAGGCTAGTGAAAGAGAGAGAGGCAGAAATAGAAAGAGTGAGATAGGAGGAAAAAAGGGGATAGGAGATCGGTGGCGGATCTAAAGGGGGAGAGAGAGAGGGAGAGAAACGAGAGCAGCGACGATGCGAAAGGCATAAGAGAAAGGAGGAAAACAGACCGAAAGGAACAAAGACGTCAAAAAGGAATGAAACAAGTGAGGAAAATAAAACGAGAAAAGAGCCAGAAACCAACGACGCCGGTGAGATTAAAAGTGAAAGACAACAGAACTGAGGGGAAGATATATACTGAATACAAGAGAAAAGGAAAGCAAAACATTCGTAGAAAAATATTTTTTTTGGCAAATCATAAGAAAAATACGACAGAGAGGTCAGTGACCCAGTGGCAGAGTTTTACTTTGTGTAGCTGAGCATTACTGTACTATTTTTCCCGTCTTATGGCGCATGACATTGGAAGAGTGAATGGCCAATGAGAGGGTTTTCCCCTTCCACCACTGCTTGCAGCTCTCAGAACGACCCTACCTACCGAACAGCGTTGCTGCAAATTCATACAGGTAGTTATTGGACAGCGAGAAATTGCGGTCGCCATTTAGCCTTTTTCAGTGAGGTAAAATAGCTATCTGGCAACACAGTCGAGCAGAGAGCGAAGTAAACACCACGGCAGTCGAAGAGACACTGGCTTCCCCCCCCCCCCCCCTGCATTGCTTGTCGCTGGTGTCTGATTGGCTGCAACAGTAGCACTTTCACCAGTGCACTCAAGGTCATGCGCCATAAGACCGGAAAAATAGTATGATTGGTCACTTTGCAAGGCTCACCTCATCATTCATGTATCTCGTTTGGAAATAAGGTATGAGTATAACAAATAACGGTATACCTCATTTGAAACAAATTTATTTTTGCCGGCCGGGTTAGACTGGTAGGCAGTGCACCTGCCTCCTAACCCAAAGGTCACGGGTTCGAATCCCGCTTTGGGCATGGATGTTGTGATGTATGTTGATTTTCTCTAACAGAATTTGTCGGTGCAAAATAACCTTGGCTGTTGACGCACCTAAAAAACTAATTATTACTACTGCAAATTTATTTCTCACTCTCTGTTTCCAGTAATTTTAATCAACAGAAATATATTAAATTACACTTCGGAAATATCGTAACCATGCAATTACTTCTATAACTTCAACAAATTGTTGTCATTCTGGCTTGAACAATGTTTTTTAGTTGCTAAATCTTGATAATTTGAAAATGATTTCACTAATAATTTTTTATTACACAATGCTCATTATCCTCACATATTTTTAGGATTAAAAGTAAATAATATTTAATAGAAGGAAGTACCTATGTAGAACACCAAAAATAAACACTTTATAAATCACATGGTCATAAAACAGCTAAACAAATACATCCCTAAAAATATGTAAAACCAAATTTCCCCGATAGATGGAGACAACGCAGTATTTTCAATGCCACATAGAAGCATTTCAAATTCTGCTTACTTCCCCTCCATTGGGCTGACATAGATCTTCCCCTCTTTTCCCCGCTGTCTCGTATATGAGCGTATGAACACCATAGAAGCAAATCTGAAACTGCTTTGTGAGGCCCGCTCAGTAACAATTGAATAATACAAATTGCAATCAAGTTAGTGAAAATTCGTCCAAATGATGAAAATGCTAAATATATTTCTATAAATTTTTAGTAGTTACTACAGCTATTCTAAGTATTTTAAAAAGTTTATTGTGGTGTTTTTTCACTAGGCAAGCAGTGCTTGCATTGCATGCATAGACTGACCGCCCCTGTATAATACATTTTGTTATCTTTATGCCACTAAGATGTGCATAGCTAGTCAATGTCGTATTGGTAAAGTGGGTTTTGTTACCCTCTAGCTTTAAGACATTTTTGATCAAGGTTTGGAAAGCACTGACTAACAAGCTGTATTTATTGAATTATTTCATTTTTGAATTTTTAGTAAACTTAATAGTACATTAAAAAGTCTTATTTTAAACTTAATTAGTATTAAGCATATTTATCTAAAATTTGCTTGCAATGATATCAGATCTAATTTTTATTTTATGTATAAGTTACCTATTATAAGCCATTCCACTATCAGTAAGCCTATCTATCAACTCTTCCTGACTAAAAAATTTGTGGAATTGATTTAAAACTTAAATGTCATATAAATCAGGGGTTACCAAACTTTTTACTTGAAGGGCCACATGAGGCTTAATCTACGACTCTGCGGCCCACATACCACCTTTCAAATGACGGATCGGGCCGTGTGAAAATTTCTAAGAGGGTGTTTCGTGAATTTTTTTGATTCTGTAATATGCCATACGCCTATATTAAAAGTATTTTACATCTAGGCACTCAGAAAATATTGTTTAGATATAAAAATTGTCTAATAAAAACTCTTAAAGGTAATTACACAAAACTTATTAAAAAATGATGAGGTAAGGCCCACGGGCCGTAGTTTGGGCCCTTTTGATATAAATGATGAGAGACTGTGCCTATGAAAGTAACAATGGAAACTGAAACTTCTTAGAAACTATAACAAGAACAAAATCTTATACACCTGGCCCTCCTATTGCTGAGCAAGGGAGAGACGAGCTGGAGGGCTCTTGCTCTTCTTACCTTTTAAGTTTTCTTCCTTTTATTATTATTCGTGCATTCATATCTTCATTTATTTTTAATATTTAATACATATTATGGCTACCTCCATGAAGAAATCCTGGCCTACACTAACTCTAGAATCACAGTTTGATATTATTCAACGACTTGACAGTGGAGAGACAGCTGCATTACTTGGGTGTTTATATGCCGTGAACGAGTCAAGCATACGCACAATAAAGAACAAGTTAGGAAAGTGTACAGCATATCACAAATTTTTTCGTGCAGTGGAGTGGAGTATTTGAAAGAAATGATATACATGCACATAAGAGAAGTAGCATTTTAAAGTTCTTATCTTAGACATAAATACTCAGTTTTCTTCCAATTTGAAAATATTGCATGCACACATTAAGGAATTAAACGTATTTTAGTGAGATTGTTTATGTTAGCAACAATGATGAAGTAACCATGCAAGAAATTTTCTAAGTTCAGCTCGAATTGACATTTTTGTTTGATTTTCTTGATAATGACTACTCCTACAATAAAAATGTATAGAAAAAGAAATACTCTACTTTACTAGTTCTACAAGTTTTATTTGAAAACTATTTTAATGTGACCAATACTTTACAAGATATGACGGAAAGTTCATTTTTGATCACCAGTAAAGTGGTACTCCTGATTGGCTTACGTGATTCATTTACATGACTTTCTTATTGTTTTTGACTGTAAGTCCTTAATATCAAATTTCATGAAAATCCATTTGGTAGAAGCCGAGAACAAACATGCGGATGGACGGGCAGACCGACGCAAATAGGTGCTCACGCTGGAAGCGAAACGCATCTAAAAATGTAGAAAAAATTAGAAGTTCTGTGGCTCAGTCATGCTTAGTAGCTCAAAGAAAACGGCAAAAGGTAGAAACCCATTGTTGGAAATGATGTTGGCAATCTGGGTGAAAGACCAGAATCAAAAGAAGATGGCGATTAGCTCTAACACCATCCGTGCAAAGGCGCTGAAGCTTAACGATCACTTACAGAAAGAAGAGGCAGGTCCTTCAACTGCCGAGCAATTCTTAGAAAATGAAGGTTGATTTAAGAAGTTCAGAAAGTGTCAAAATCTCCATAATATCAAATTTAAGGGTGAAGCAGCTAGTGTTGATGACTTTTCCACTTATAAATTACCAGACGAATTTAAGGCTATTGTGAAGGATGAAGAACACATCAAGTTTTTAACACAGATGAGACTGCCTTAATACGTGAATGTGCATAAGAGAGATAAGCTTTGGAATTTTTGTTCTGGATAAGGATGCATGAAAAGGTATGGAACGTAACCCCAATTTCACTATGTACAAAGGGTTCACATAACGCAGATTCGCATTACACGGTTCTTGTCCAGAACGCATCCCCCGCGTTATAGGAGGGACAAGTGTATTTCATATGGTAAATGCATGTAAAAATAGGATAGCTTGTTCTCCAAATTTACTTGTGATTGTTTTTACAGAAATCTTTAGTTTTACCTCAAGTGCTTGTAAAATGTAGGTAAATAAGCGTGATTGATCTATTTGTTGATAAAATATTGGAGTCATTGATATTATAACCATTGGTGTTATAAAATAAGATTTCCATTCTAAGCTTATAGGAATGTTTAAGTTGCAATTTTAAGAAGTTGTGATGCAAAAACACTTGCATATAATGGAAACTTGTTAACATGATAATGTGGGAGAACAGCACAAACATTTCATGTTAATTTTTTTTATGCTAAAATTTTTATTTTAAAATATGGAAGTACTCACATTGGGTAATCCGTGTACAAGTCAATGGTGGGACATCATTACTACAATTACTAATAATACTAATTAATTGCAGTTGATTGGTTTTGTGGTAGTATTAGTCTCTAATTTTTGGCAAAATAAATTTTAATAAATTTATTTAACGTTGAGTTACATAAATTATTACATTAGCTTTAATCTCTCTCTCTCTCTCGGTGAGGGTGATGGGTTTGAGAAGAGAAAATGTCAGTTGAGAGAAGAAGAGAGTGGGTGGAGAACTGCCATTTCATGTTATCTGAAGGGATTTTGATTTGAATCGTATTTGTTGAGAGGGAAATAATTTTCAAGTTATGCAATATTTTCGTCTTATCCATTTCTTGCCATGCGAATAAATATGCAGAGAAAAACATGGATGCAGGAATGGACTCAGCACACGTCTGTTTTAATCAATATTTCGTGTCGTCTGATTTCATCTTAAGTGGTTTCCGCTGTATTGAATTTAATCGTAGCTAGGAATTATTGAACTTCAAAAAGTTGAATGCGTGTGTGTTTTTTAATCGTAGCGTACATGGCAGCGCGGCATTAACAGCGAATCCGTGCTGAGAGGCCCAGGAAAGATGGGAGTGGGTGGTCCAGGAAGCCTTAGGGGGGGTGGTGGAGCAGGTGGTGGGATGGGGAGAGGCGGTGTGTCCATGGACCGAGGGGTGAGGGGTCGAGGCAGGGGAAACGGGGGCTTTTATGCAAGGGGAGGACTGGGAACCTACGAAGAAGAGAGCGGAGGAGATGGAAGCAGCAGCGGCACTCCGTGGAGACGGGGAGGTGACTCAGGTTCTGGGGGTGGTGGCGGTGGAAATATTGGAGGGCCAATGTCATCTTCCTCGTCATTCAACTCCAGAGTCGGTCGCTCTTTTGACCGGTCACAGGTGAGTGTATTTGTTTTGGTTGTCGGCTTTTAACGAGCTCGTGAACGTTTCTTATGTGATTTGGCTTGTGGTTGTATCGTATGAACCAATGTCATACCATTTGAGTGTGTCTTAAGAGGTTTATTTTCACTCTAGTTTCTGTTGATTTTAAGTGGCAAAGGTGATAATGAGGCAAAAATGTCCCTTAAACTATTGTAGTGTGAAAACCAGTTATGACCCTGCACAAAAATTATTCAACTTAATACGTATAAAATTCACTCTTGTAATTGATGTTTTTATCAAACCCTTTTCTTTTTAGCATGTTGACTGTGAGTGTCCTAAGGAATTTAGATTTATAATATGTATATTTTTGTGTTTCGATCCACATAGATTATGTTCATGTAAATAACTAAGCAAAGCGACCAATTTTAATGGTAAGGTAATAAGATCTTCAGTCTAAAAAGTAGAACAATATACTTGTATATCCTTCAACAAAAAAAAGTCAATATTTCTGAAGAAGAAGCATCTTATATGCAATACAATTCAATTCCTTCTGCACCTGCTATACTTTTGTTTCAATTCTTTAAATATTTATATCATTGTAAATGGAATTTCTATCATACATAGAAGTTTATTACCGAGAAAATAGATTGTTTTTGGTGCACACTTTAGTGGAAATGTAATAATTATACATCTTTCCGTAAGCTTGAGTAAATTTAAATTTGTATCTTACAAACGTTGTATATTTGAACCAACTGTGGAGATTTAAGAGTTATAAGTAAGGCCATTACTTTGGCATCAAGGTCATCGTTAGTGCTTGCAATGTAGTCATATTTGCGCAAAGATCGCCCGTGCAGGAAATCGAACTCAAGCCCTGACTAGCAAGACGAGCACTCAGTTACAACCAATATACGAGAGCATAGATTAATGACTAGTTCTTATACGTTTTGGGAATTCCAAGTGCTGTTTTAAAAAAAAACAATAAATTCTGTAATTCTGGAAACCCGTGTGACTTAATCTCGCTACAGAAAATTTGAAATTATAAAATGCTATATTTGAAAATGAGCTCATTCGTCCGTGCTGAATTACGTCCCGCCACTGAAATCTTAATAGCGCTATCCTTGTATGACGATTCATCATATATACTATACGAAATAGTCCTATGTCGTAATGGAAAAGTTACTGTAGATTTGCTGAGAAGGGATGGTTGAAATTCATCGCTTTAGATAATAATGCGAAAGATCAGCATTTTCGTGGTTTTGAATGAATAATTCAAAGTATGATGTTTAAATGTGTGGAGTACGCATTTCTGGATGCATTCTTCAGCATTGCCCTTCGAAACGATCTGCAAGCTTGGTAATTATAATCTTTACAGATGCCGTGGCAACGCTAATATATATTCATCATGAACGCGGCTTCCAACTATCAAACCCTCATCAGGACCCATGAATTCATAAAAGCAAATGACATTGTAACACTAATATTACTCGCTGAATTACAACTTGAATCGTCTTCGTCTAAATCTCGCGTTTCATTACGCCGTAATTAAATGGCCAAGAAGCGTGGACATGAAACGACGCTATTTTCAAATTAATGCACTGTTAAGAGGAGGAAATTATCTCCAGCTGTAGAATCATTTTGTAAAGACGAAAATATGCTGACGTTGTAGCTATGCCTTTAGATAACGTATAACCCTTATTGAAATTTCCCGGTTACCATATTCCTGAATTTACAAGCAAGGTGACATTTCATGGAGTTACTTATCAATTGCTTCCCACCTGGCGGTGTTGCCAGTTTGAACAACCTCGAATTGCTGTTTTCGTTTTCGCGTAGTTTTATTATGCATTAATGATATCTCTTGGACAAGTTTAAAATGAATTTCCATCAATTTTGCCCAGAACATGATTTAATTATCCCGTTTCAAAAGTATGCGGTGTTGTAAATATTGCCTACACTTACAAATATTTGAGAGATTGCATAATCGCTATTATTGTCGGTTGCTTATTATTGGGACAAATTTGAAATGGCAGGACATATATTAGGACAGAGTAAGGTTGACAGTCGAAATTTGAAAAGAAAACAGGATTTTATTGATATTTTGTTGTTCAAAGATATTTGCCCTTTTCAAAACATATTAGTTACAAGGATAATTTAACAGCATTTTGTTCAAAAAACGAATTATCAAGTCCACCATATTGATGACATCCAATATAAATCATGTAGCAATTAAATAGAAAATTACATGAGCCTTTCCGCTTCAAAGTAGTCGTTCTTATTGACAATTTACTTATCCTTGATTTCAAATAAAAAATTCCATTGGATTTGAATTCCTCAACGGTAAGTTAAGTATTTTGAGAAATGGTGTGATATCAACAAATGTTCCAAGAAAGTTCATATTATACCAATTTTTGTGCATGGAAATTGTTAAGGTCAATTTCACGATGAAATTCTGAATAGATAAGGTCATTCACAGTTCATTTGGCATCACACAGGGTGTTTCAGAAAGAGGTTGGGGAGAAAGAAATGGAACAGTGGACTCAAATGATTGGAATGGCTCAACTAGCCCTCGGAAGGATTTTGGCAGGGGCTTAATGGAAAACTGGCGATCTCGTGGTTCTACGGAAGAGGAGGATACATGGAGAGTGACCAACAGAACAGAGAAATGGGGTAAGAGGATTATTATTTCTTTCATATCAAATTCAACAGGTTTAATCATAAATAGGTTCATCTATTTGCTGTAATATTATTTTGGTTAATACACTAATCAGTAGCTTTGAAGATAGAATGTTTTAATCAGAGCTTGATATTGCACATAGTTTTTTGTGCATGTTAAATATGCTTGAAAAGGTTAAACAAAAGATATTAAATTGTAGCTTATGTCTCTATGGTTTGGTGATTTTTCTGTATCTTGTATATTAAATGTGAAATTTCCAAGAGAGTGGTTGCATTATTTAAAAAAAATATTTTAAACAATCAATGAGTTTGGTGTGGAAGATAATTTATTCTGAACGATCTTGTAAGGTGGTATCTTTCCTAAATATGGAATGCTAATAATTGTTATGATTGCTATGTTAAACATGAAAATTATTGTCAATAATATTTATTAGAAGAAATAAGGGGATAGAAGCTAAGGTAGAATAAAGTTTGTGAGACAACAAATAACCCTTATCCGGGCAAGCTAATATTATAACTCAAACGGGCAAGTTGAGTCCATTGGACTCAGCTGTATTAATAAATGAATTTACCAATATTATATGCCATCATTAGAGTTTTTATTTGTTCCAATAAAGAGATCAGTGATTCAGTGTTCTGATAGCATGCTGAAAATGTTTCACTTTTGAACACACAAGCCTAAAATGTAATCACGATGAAGTAAATTGTCTCGCACATCTTGTTAGATGCGAAGCAAAAGCGACTCAATAACTAACTAAATGCCTTACAAAGCAACTATTATACAAGGAAAGGAAAATGAAGGGCAGATATAAATGGAAACCAGGTGTAAAGAGAGATTCTCAAGCCGAGTCTCGCAGACTCACGTTGCCTGGTTTTGTTACAAAATATGAAATTATTTTTTTCTTTTGAATGAAAGCAAACACGAATAGCTTCAACGACAGTTGAAGATATTTTATTAAAAAGGAAACAAAGTCAAAAAATTTCAGTGTGTCAATTTTATTTTTGTTTGAGAAATGAGTATAAATGTAACGTACGGAGTCCGGCAGACTCACGTTGCCTGGATAAGGGATAACCAAGAGACTCAATAAAGAGGTATCTTGGGAGTTCAGTGTTTAAATTAAATTGAAAATTGATAACTTTCTAATATCAAGTGGAAGGAGTATAAACTTAATAACTAAATCTCCTTTAATAATATCATTTAGGTAAAATAGAATGCTGCCTCTGTTATTGCATAATTAGTGGTTTCAAGGTTTAGAATGTTATATTTTATATATATACTCGGAGGTTGATTTATGGATAGTGGGGCCCTGCGCACAGCCTTTTTTGAGGCCCTATTTTATAATAATTTTGGAATTCGGGGTGCCCTCAGCAGCATGGGGCCCTACTTCTGTGCGCACTGCGCATACCTATAAATCCGTCCCTGTATATACTTAATTGTTTGGAAAAGTTTCTACTTATAACATTTCAAGGAATACAGACTTTCCATACAAACCTTTAAATTGCTTTTGATAATTCACTGAATTAATAGCTTATCAAAAAATTTAATGAGGCATCCTTCATGCACAGTATAATTTCTAATTTTAATAAAATTAGGTGTAATTTTTAACAATTATGTTATTGCACTTAAAGAGGATTATGCTATGATGATGATAATCGATTTTTAAAATTGATATCATTACTTGAATTTGAAAAATTGAATCAGTTGCTTTCCTGGCTTGTATGATAAAAAATTATTCAATGAGTTATGAATTTTTTATCGGTGAAAATGAATCAATAGAAAATGACTAAGAAATTTGTCATTTTCCAATACTTGCTTTCTGCATAAATGTATAAGGTTGTATTAATTAATTAAATTTAACATAAAAAATAACTTAGGTATTGAAGCCATGGGGGATTTATTTATGTGTAGGACGGAATAGTTGGCGTGAAAGTGGTTCAGGATCTATCGACAGAGAACAGGATGGAGTCAGTGGAGGCAGGAGCTGGGAGAGTGGAGAAGGTGGAGGGAGTCATCACAGGGGAAGGAGCGGTGGCTGGGAAGAAGGGGGCACTGGTCACCGCTCTAATCTCCACAGGCATTCTTGGGAAGAACCAGACAAATTACCAGAATGGTGAGAATTTTTATTTCAGTTTTTAATTGTAGATAGTAATACTTACACTGTACATTATATTTGGCAAGGTTTAGTTCTGAGTCAAGCTATTTTTCATAAGACTTCTTTCTCATTATTATGCAAACTTAATGCATATTACGTTTGTTGGTCTTTATAGTCTACTAGTTGATGGTGCTTGCATTCTGCAAGCATTTTTAAAGTTTGGAGTTATTACAATTTTGAATTTTTCCCATCGGTTTTATCCAGAAACATAATCTTGTCATATTTCAAGTCTATAGCCCAACTGGAAGTGCGTTATAATTGTTATCCTCGTATGGGGCAATAATGGGGTAAAACAGCCTCTAAAAATCCTAGGTTGTGGGCAAATACCGTATTTACTCATGTAATACATGCACTTTTTTCCCTGAAACTGGACCCAGAAAAAGGGGGTGTGGATATTACACGATATATGCCCCTTTACCTTTCGATGGTAGGCCACCCGCGAAACGCCTACCGTGTTTCGTTGCAAAGAATGAATTCATTGTGTTTCCTGGAAGGTGCCAAACACCGCAGATTTTGTCTTTAATTTTACGTGATTCATGCTTAAATTTGAAGAACACAACGTCAACGGGCAGGCTGAAACACGCTCTGCTCTCCGAGGTGTGCTGATGGGTGCTCGCAGCATGGTGCGGCGTAAGTGAAGAATCTGTGATCAAAGGCTTTAAAGTGACTGGAATTTCGAATTCATTGGATGGAACTGAGGACCATTACTTATGGGGTGATTATGTTGCAGATGAAGACCAGATCAGTGATTAGGTATTAGAAAAAAACAAACGTGGAATTCCTAAAGAAGCCCTTGAAATGCGAGATGAATAAATTCTTTGTTTAAAAATTTGGGATTTTACGATATTTCTTGTTTTCATTGTAATTTTTACGGGTATTTGCATACATTTAATAATCAAAAAATAATGAGACCGCATGGAGCCTTAAGACCTAAATCGATTTATAACTATGTTAAGAAAGAATCAAAAATCGTTCTATTGGATGTTGGGATTTAGTTTGTGTACATAATTTTTAAGCTTTCTTTTATGAGAGGCGCACTCTTTTCAGTGATGGTAGCATATCTGTCGTGATTCCGAACATTTAGCGAAAATAAAGCATGTACACTGTGCAGTGACTCAAAACGGAACCATTTGGCGATATTAATGCACTGGCCTTCAAAATATGCTTCCAACTTCTTTCCTTAAAATATAATATTGTTGAATGTCAATTTTTTGCGGTTTATTGTGTTAGAATAGGCATTAAAAGTTGTTTTAATATTTACGTCTTAATACATGATTTTTGCCACTTACGCATCATCAGACTCGTCTTCAGATAGATTAGTTTACCGATGTTGCCATTAAATAACAAAATTGGAATTTTTAAAGTGCGGGCATTACATGAATACCTTTTTTCCCCAGATATTTACTTCCAAAAACGGGGGTGCGAGTATTACACGCATGTGGATGTTACTCGAGTAAATACGGTACCTATAATCGTGCCAAGTTTCAAGCCTGTAGCTGATCTAGGAGCACCTTATAATTTTTATCCTCGTATGGGGCATTAATGGGACAAAACAGGCTATAAAAATAGGAATTTTTGCAATTTTGTATTTTTCTTTCTGTTGTTATCAAAAACCTATAATCATGCCAAATTTCATCTAGAGGTGCCTTATAAGTTTTATCTTCACATGGAGCAATAATGGGGCAATGCAGGCCCAAAAAATGAAATTTTGACTAAAAACCTGTAATCGTGCCACATTTCAAGTTTGTAACCCATCTAGCATTGCCTTATAATTTTTATCCTCGTATGAAGCAAAGCAGTTCCACAAATTGGAATTTTTACATCATCGAATTTCTTCCATTTTTCAGTTTAATATTAATGACATTATATATATAGCCCTCTGATTCCCATTAAAAGCTTACCCATATAAAATCATTGAGCTCATTGCCATCATACTTGATTGTTGGGACCCAGAAAAATCTCCACTTTTTCCCAATAAAAACTAAAAATTTATGCTAAATGTACTGAGATTTGAACACTCTTGTCTTCGAAAATAAGAAACTACCGTAATTTTCCAATTATAATACGCATTTTTTTCTCGAAATAGTTGACAAAATGTTAGGGTTATTTCCGTACTGAATATATGGTTATAAATGCATACAACTTTTTACAGTACGGATATAATTTATATTTTTGAACATGTTTTTACCATTAAATTGTACATTTCAAAGCATTTCGATAACGAACATGTTTTTACAAATAAATCGTACATTTCAATGCATTTCGATAACATTTCCTTTAAATATTGTTTTTAAAAACAAAAATAAGAATATTTATTTATTTACTTTAGCTGTCAGAATTAGGTACTAAAGCCTAGGAATTCATTACCACTCCCCTCACTGTCCTCAAACAGTTCCTCGGCGATCTTGTGTTCTCTCTCATTGTCTACGTAACTTGCATCGCCGAGAACATTTTACACACCTCGATCGGCTTGTATGAACTGGACTTAATGTTCACGTAAACAATGTATCTGGGTGGCAAAGGATGAACTGTTATTCCAACCAACCAGATTAATACAAACGGCAACATTGAGACAGATTTTTATACATTGTATCAATCTTTAACGGGAGTCAGAACATAACGTGATATTTTCATAAACTCTCACACACACATCTAGTTTGGCAGCAAAGCGCGAACTCATATTCCAACCGACCAGATTAATGCAAAAGGCAACATTGAGACTCAGGTTTTTATACATTGTATCGCTCTTTAACGGGAGTCAGAACATAACGTGATATTTTCGTAAACTCTTTCACACATATCTATTTTGGCAGCAAAGCGCGAACTCATATTCCAACCGACCAGATTAATACAAAAGGGGACATTGAGACAAAATGTTTTTATACAGCGTAGCGATCTTTAATGGGAGAGTCAGAATGTAACGTGATATTTTCATAAACTCTCTCACAAATATCTAGTTTGGCAGCAAAGTGCAAACTCCTATTCAAACTGACCAGATTAATACAAAAGGCGACATTCAGACAAAATGTTTTTTTATACAGCAGCGTATCGATCTTTTATGGGAGAGTCAGAACGTAACGTGATATTCTTGTAAATTCTCTCACACGTATCTCATTTGGCGGCGAGGCGAGAACTGTCCCAATACTAGACATAGCCAAGTAAAATTACATTGATCTTTTACAAAAAAATAGGTGCTAATTATACATAGTGATATGAGAATTTTCACATTTCACTCATGAAAACATGGGTGCATATTATATAGGTTGCATATTATAATCGGAAAATTACGGTATAAATTTCTAATCTTTCCGATGTATTAGAATATTGACGGCAAATAATTTTAAAAAGCTCGCCGGTTATAATGCCTATATCGCAGATTCGGATATAACATGGGTCTTCCTCCCCATTTCTTGGAAAGAAAGTCCTGTTGTTTTTTAGTACTAAAGTGAAAACAACAAAAAACTACTGACAATTTAAGGAATTGATTAAATAAATTTCTTGTATTCACTGTATATTGTTTTTCTTTGAATTTTGTTGTTTGTAGGAAGTGTAGAAATTTAAAAAATGAGAAGTGATGTCCTCAGTTATACAGAAGTTGTCTTGTAATGCCGGTCGCAGCTCCTCCCCAGATACCCCACGTTATAACCGGAGAGCAGTGTACACTGATTTATGTGGGTTTCTTATGGGGCAAAAATAGCCCCTGAAAATTAGAATGTCAACAATTTTAGATTTTTTCCTTCGATTGTGACCAAAACCCTATAATCGTGCCAAATTTCAAGTCTCTAGCACATTTGGAAGTGCTTCATAATTTGTATCCTCGTATATCCTATGTCAGAAGCATCAATATATTATAGATATTTTTGGCTGTTTGAATTTGTGGACGTATTAAATTTATATAATGAATATAAAGAAGTGAGTTAATGTTTTGAAATTGACTCAATAAAAGTCTGTCTTTTAAGTTTGAAATGTTTCATCACAAATGTCGGGATCTGAGAATCATTATAATGGCTCTAATTTTCCTTTTTTTTAGGGCGACAGAAAATCTAAGTGAAAGTGGTGGCAGCTTTGATGCATCTGGGGCATTCCATGGAGGAGGCGGTTACTCAGATGAGGATGAGGTAATTTATATTTAACATTCAAACATCATTCTTGATAATGCAATAACTATTAAAGAATTTTTCTTTAAGTTATAGTATATATTACTTTCTCATACGAAGTAAAAAATTTAACCTCGAGATTTTTACGGAAATATATGTTTTAGGTGTCGCTGAATCCGAAAAAGTGGTTTTTGCAATGCCATCTGTCTGTTTGTTACTGGCTCTGGAGCCTAAATGGTAGAGCGAAATTAATGAAATCTCGTACTTAGGCATTTTATCATACTGAGCAGAGTATACATAGAAATGGTTGACATTGCTCAATAATTAAGAGTAGTTTATTCTACGCATTTTTAACAACAATCCGATTTTCTCAAAAACAGCTATAACGATTTTGATCAAATTTCGTACAGTTACTTGAGTTTACGTCTTCAATAATACTGTATAGTTCATATTTCTCAAAAAATGAATATTAGGCTAGTTTTTTCTAGGCAACTTTAACAATAATTTGATTTTCTCAAAAACGGCTCTAACGAT
This sequence comes from Uropetala carovei, assembly GCA_036926305.1. Taxonomy (NCBI): domain Eukaryota; kingdom Metazoa; phylum Arthropoda; class Insecta; order Odonata; family Petaluridae; genus Uropetala; species Uropetala carovei. Next base: position 1,633,444 of record JAXCHB010000248.1, read on the forward strand.
TTTGATCAAAATTCGTACAGTTACATGAGTATACATCTACAATAATACTACGTATTTCATTTTTCTCGATGAATGAATACAAGGCTAGTTTATTCTTGGGCAACTTTAGCAAAAATTGTATTTTCTAAAAACAGGCTCATACGATTTTCGTTTTCTAAAGATAACTAAACGATGCATTAGTACCTATATATGAGAAAGTTTGTACAATGTATGTTGTACTGATTTTTTTTAATGCTCTTGTCACTAATAAATTATCTGATGCAGGGATTTTCCAGTTTGATTGTATTGTTTTGCTTGGCCCCTCTTATCAAGATATATCTTTACCTCTTTATATTATCTAATGTGACATTAATTATAGTTATCCTAAGGAAGTGTAGCAAGAATATCAAAATAATGTTACAGGTCAATATGAAAATGTGGGCAAAGGAAATAATTTTTTATATCAAAGACATTGAAGTTTTGTTTGTAATTTTCCCTTAATGGTTTCAAAAATGATAAAAATAGAATTTTCAAAATGAACTTGCACTCACCTTTTTACTCCTCTAAAATATTATTTTCCTAGCAAATATTTCCATAGTAAATAAAGTACAATAATCATATTATATTATATCTCCATCAGAATGATCATTGTTTCTGACAATTTATTTTCATCTTCATTGAAGAAGTAACTGAGTCATTAAGATTTTATTAAATCATATGTTATGTTAAACAAATTTTGAGTAAATTATTTCAATTTTCAAAATCCCATGTGTAATTTGCTAATTTTTTTATTTGATGAATCCTCTTTGTAAAAAAATGACCTTACCTTTTTTGTTTGTCTTTTATTAGAATGAAATCAAAATGTTTTCTAAAGTATGGTGATTGGATTAAAATTAAATGGATATTGTCTATTGGTCGTATGTATGACTTTTTTAATTATCAGGCATATGTTTGAAGACATAGATAAACATTCACTTCACCTCCATACATGATTCGATTAGTTTTCTTCTGTGTAACTTTCTTGTATCACAGTTTTAAAGTACCTTATAGTTTAGGTATTTCAAATGGTAGCGTCAGTTTAGCATAACATTTCTATTGTATATCGTTATTGCTAATATAATTTTTTTTAAATCTCTCCAAAAACACCATTTATAAAGAAAAGATTGCTTATTTACATTTTGCCTGTAATAAATTTTAAAGTATTTAATTGAAAAGATTCTATAAAAAATTGTTTATAAATCATTTTTAATGGCACATTCCATGAATTCTAAAAAAAATAGTTTTAAATATTTACTAATTTGAAGGATGTATGATGGGAAATTATCTGTTGTAAATATATGGGATAGTAAAAATTTTGTGAGTGATGTATTTGAAGATACTCGGTCATTTAATGATGCCATTTGCAGATAGTAAATATGGCAAAGTGCCCTGCATTTGAGGAATATTGCCCAGGTTTACTTATCCAGTTTCCTAGTAAAAGTATTATTATTTTATTGTGTTTGACATAATTATGGAATTATGTTGCTTCTTTCATGCATTGCAACCTTACAAAACTCTTGAGATTTGGTTTCATTTTCCCAAAAAGTGTGCTCTTACGTTTTTCCATTTCTTGCAGAAAGGTCATGGGAAAGATCGTCCGGAGGGGATGAGAAGACTACAGAGTACGCTGGGTCCGTTGAGAAGAAACAGTGGTCCACGGGTGAGAAGTGGTGAAGGAACTCGTGGGCCTATTCTACTCAGGACAGTTTCTGAATCTGAAGCTGACCATCATCCAGTCACAGTTCCTGGGTCTGGTGGGGGACCCAGTAGGTCAGTGTCAGGTCACATGTCAGAAAGGTCAGCTTCCAGTGAAGTCGGTTCATCCCCTGAAGGTTCAAAAGGCAGTTCCTTGTCTACAAAACAGGAGACTGCAATTTCTTCTTCAAACACAAGCACTTCCACGTCCCCGTCAGCACCCGTTACAGTAACATCAAGCAAATCCACCCCACCCCACAGTCCACCAGAACCTCCTCCTGAGACACAGTCTAGGCCAGAGGCTAATAGACTCGGACCCCAAAATAAGCCACAAGCCCCGCCTCAAGCGAGAGCGTCTTCAGTACCTGCCTCTACAGCCAATCAAATGTCCTCTCTTGGTCTGGTCGAAGGAAGTGTGGCTTCTTTGGAAGCAAGAGGACAGCAGAGGCAAAGATCAGAAGAAGACCTGGAGAGGATGCAAGAAGTAGCCGATGATCTCGTGGCAAAGCTTATGGATGAGGAGGAAGATGAGGTGGATATCAGAGAGTCTAGGGGTAGTGGAGGGGTTAGGCAAGCTAGAACCAAGGAGGTAGTACGTAGGGAAGAGTCACAGGGTGAGAATTCGAGATTGGGTCCAGTGCCTGGCACAACAACAAACCAGGAGGACCCTACTGCGACACTTGGGGACAAGTGGTATTATCAAGATCCTCAAGGAATTGTTCAAGGTATGGTATAATTTTGGCCAAATACTTATAATTTTCAGTGATAATAGTGGTATGATTTCATCCCCTTTGATTTTTTATAAGGGTGACGTTGAAATCTTTTTGACAGTCGCATAATCTAATTCAGTAAAAGACTAGTTAACACGTTCATTGCTGACCATTCACATCGAAACTTACCTCCTCTGCTGAATGATTTTTTGTACTCATCCACCTTAAAAACATTGCTAAAATGTAGGAATATATTATTTTAACATTAAAAACCATTTAAAATTATAATTAGTTGAAACCATTGGTAACGTTCACGCGCCGGGCGCGTGAGGAGCACGTGGGGCTCTTCCCAGCTCATATGCCTAGCGCGTGAACAGCACTGAACGTGTTAAGTAATTATAGTCATCATATTCATAGAACTTTTAATTATTGAGCCACAAAAATAGCTAGTAATTTTTTACTTTCTTCATACAAATGTATTGTATTTGTGAAAAAAATCAAATTAAGGATTTCAACAGAAATACACATTTTAGGTGCCCAGTGTATGTTTTATCTATTTTCTTGGTGATGTCTGTATATGAGTGATAGGAATATTTATCTCCCACCATGATAATATATTGTGCTCTCATGTGCATTGTATCTATTGTTCATGTAATATTTAGCATTTAGACCACTTATAAATTCTTTTCATGATTAATTGTTAGAATTTTCTTGGTAACCATTAGAAAACAAATTACTCCTTGTTCCAGTGCATATACCGTATTTACTCATATAATCCACACACTCGTGTACCCCACGCACTCCTATTTTTGGGCCTGTTCGGATGGAAAAAATTAATTTAAGCCAGAATAAGTTTTTTTTTAAGTCACCGATTCCCAATCCCTGAAACAAGTTCTGCTCAAGTTAAGCATTTTTCTCCCTTCTACATGACGCAGTTTATTGGATGATCTCTTTATGATGATACTAGCAGAAATCTCCTGACCAATAGTCTTCTTTTGTTAGCCCCTTAACTGTTTTTGTTATAATATTATGTAACTTCATCCCCACTTCACTGTTTTTGACGTAATATTACGGTGCGTAATATTGCGGAGCTTCACAAAATATTTGTTCATCAATGATCGGGAACTTCCCTATGCGGATGGGGAGTTTTTTCGTGTATCGTCTCGTGAGTAAATATTGGAAGGTTAGGAAAAAACGAGCCCAAACACTTGAGATGGGGATTTCCACCTTCTTTTTGAACGATGAAATCTTTCATTCCCAACTATATTTCGCTACTCCGAATTCCTTGAAGTGGATGAGGGAAAAAGACCAAACTTGCACCCACCTATTCTCAAGCCGGCAAACCCTCAGTAGTCATTGAACTATAGTTATCAGTTAGTCAGCGTATTCTGTCTGCCTACTTTTTCGAGTTTTTGCCTGCAGCACGGGCGTAACTTACACGTTTGCTTGGTCGCATAAATACGCGTATACTTCGTAGAATTTGACGTCTTTTACGAATATAAATGTAGACGCAAGCATATTGCAGAGAATTTACTATCGATACAGTTTATATAACCTGTTCAGAAATCCTCGTGTAAGATGCGCACCCCCTTTTTTCCCCGGCATTTCAGGAAAAAATGTGCACGGGGTACACGAGTAAATACTATAATTCTACTTTTTAATTTTAAGCTACTATGAAAGATGCATAATTGGACATTGCAAAGAATGTAATGCTTTTATAATTTCCATAAATTTCTTTATTTTTATCGATCAACATATACTAATAGTTTATGTTAATTAATGCATTTATCCTTAATGATATGGAAGTCATAGCAAATTGTCCAGTAATTGTTATAACTGCTGTGAGTTAGATTCTGTTTACTTAAAATAATTCTTGAACTTAATTCTTTATAATCAACTTAATGTGCTCTCTTTCGCACAACAAAAATTTTGAAATGTTAGTAATAAAAATTATTTGAATAATAGGATTGAAATTTCTTTTTATTATGTACAGTCGTTTTCAAAAGTCTATCCACAAATGGAGTGACGTCACTTTCGCCCTCGTTGATGTATTTGACTTCGTCCATTACCTATGTATTCCATGACTAAACTAGAACCGAGTATTCCCACAGTGATTTATGTCCAGTATTTTAGTTAAATCACCTTTTTATCAAAGATTACTAGAAAATAATGTTCAGAAGTGAATCAAATCCATCTATTTAAGCAATTTAAATCCTTTGCATCTAAAATTTCACAGACTGTTTGAAAGTTGCTTTTCGCTGGCTAAAGGAACGAGGAGGCGTTAGAAGCCCATGTAAGGGATGTTTGGGCTACGTTAGGACGGCGTCCCAAACTTTTAGAAAATTTAGTAGAGTCGATGAGATCCAGACTCGAATCTGTAATTGGATGTGATGGTAATTTAACAAAATATTAAAAGCAATTTATTTACTGTCTTTTCTTTACCAAGGCTTGCATTTTGTATAATTCCTAGAAATGTTTGGCTTGCAATTGAAGTTTGCTTCTCTGATCATCTTATTTAAATTTATATTCCATGTGATTTGTGACATTTCTCTCGGTGCTAAATATTATTGAAAAATCTTCTACTAAAAATTTGCGAGCGAAAATAACAAGAATGAATAAGAGCTAGTAGAAGTCATTGTTGTGCTTATTTATGGAATTCATTGCAGGGCAAGCGAATGACTGTAACCGAAGATCTAATTACTAAAGTGACGTATCAAATATGAATATTCATTCTTTGATTCCGCTTCTTTCACTTTATTTGCACATTCTATGAATTAAATCTGGCATTTCCTGGCTTCTAATTATAACTCAGTGAATACTCGCGCAAACTTCGTCACCATTCCTTTATTTCAAGAAAATAGCGATAATATGTAGTCAATGAATCGCTTCGTAAAATTCATTTACTACTAAGTAATCGCAACAAATAAAAAAAAATACGAGATCAGAAGCAACGGAAGGACGGACGGCAAACGCTTTATCCACTCTGCCACATAAACCTGTGATGTAGATGTTGTGAAATTGTTGTAAGCTCTCTACTTTTCACGTCTGCGTTCGAGTTTCATTCAAAAAGATATTGAGAAAGGAATTGATCAATGCAACGGTTATAGAATTTTGTTTTTAATGCTAATGCTATGAATGTGCCTAAACACCAAAATTGCCGGTAGCAATATGCGGTGAAATAAAATATTACTTTCAAACGGTCTGTGAAAATTTAGATGCAAAGGATTTAAATTGCTTAAATAGATGGATTTGATTCACTTCTGAACATTATTTTCTAGTAATCTTCGATAAAAAGGTGATTTAACTAAAATACTGGGCATAAATCACTGTGGGAATACTCAGTTCTAGTTTAGTCATGGAATACATAGGTAATGGACGAAGTTAAATACATCAACGAGGGCGAAAGTGGCATCACTTCGTTTGTGGATAGACTTTTGAAAACGACTGTACTTTAATGTTATTTTTTTTAGAAGACAGAAAAATCAATTGAACTTGTGTAAGTCTTCAATATTAGATGATCTACTTGTTTGAAACTAATTGAATATTGTGATTTGAATTTTTAAAACAAGCTATAAAATGTTATCAGCATTTTTCTGTTTCAGCAATTTAAGTGGTGTAATTATATTTAACTTATTATTTAGTACTTGTCTTTCTGTCACAGGAATTGATTTTTCTGCCTTAGATTTTTCACACTTTTAATGTCAAATGACTTTCAACCTAACATTATTTTAAAATGAAACTTTGTCTGAAAGATTGAAGAAATAAAAGAAGTTTATTGTTCATTCAGGACCCTTTGGATCTGGTGAAATGTCTGACTGGTTTAGAGCAGGGTATTTTAACACAACTCTACTAGTGCGGCGTGCTTGTGATGAGTGCTTTTCTCAGCTGGGAGACCTTATGAAACTGTGGGGTCGCATTCCTTTCTCTCCAGGACCGAATCCACCTCCTCTAAAGGTGATCCATTGTTAGATTTAATGATATTCACTATTTTCATCCTGCTGTGTTTACCCAATTATAAGACGAAGGTTTTTTCCATGAGTCGTCTTATAGTAGCATAGTATGGAATAACTTTGCACAAATCAATTGTATGTCATAAAAGTGGATGACATTCATTTTGATGCCTGTGGGAATAATTCTATCCTATCACAATGGAAAGCTGGGGTTTAGAAACTTGTTACTTCGTGCACTACAATGTAGCATAGTGTAGCGAAATCTAATTAGAACAGTCCTTGTTGAAAACGAAAACATTCATTTCGGCGACAGTGAATGTCATTCTGTCTTGCTGTGGGTGCGTGAATAACGGTTTGTTTAACAACAAATAACAATAACAACGATAACAGGAAGGGAAACACAGGGTATGCTAGAAAGCTCGTGCTCAAGTGTGGATGACTTGGGATTACTGGTTCCCTTCCGCGCTGCTGGGAGCCAGGTCCCGCAGCAGGAAAAACGATCTTGCGCGGTCGCTCAGCGGCCAAGGTATGCACCAAGAAACGATCTCATTTTGCCAGCAATTTTATAACTATAATTATGACTTGAATGCAAAAATTGTAATAATTGAACATATGGCTAAGGTGTGCACTAAGAAACAATCTCGTCGAACCATCAGTTTTAATAATTGTAATTATGACTTGGATGCAAAAATTGTAATAATTGAATATAATCAGATAGTAAATTTGTCTTAATTATTGGTTTAAATATTTTTTCTTAAATGCTGAGTTTAAAAAAAGGGTTATCCTTATGTACAGATATTTATTTGAATGAATAACATTCGTTTTGAGGTAGACGTGTAGAAGTTTACCTGGATTTAGTATTTTAAAACTTCTGTGTGGTTACATTTTCCATGTGTGATAATTACATTTTAAAAATATTGTTTCTGTGAGGAATAATTTGTATATTCAAAAATAACTATTTTTTAAAAATCTGGTTGCTATTATAGATTGCCTCAGCAGTAAATGTATATGTTAAAATTCTTCAAAGCACTAAAATTTTGCCTTAGCTGTTCACATAATGTTTGAGTATTTGTTAGTTCCATATTTATCTATCAGTTTGATTCCATTACCATTTGTTAATTTTTAAATTGTTGACTCAGGCCACAATGAATGATCCAGCCATTGCAGCCGCCTCAGCTCCATTGCCATTAGTCACAGGAGCACCTGGTAGTCAAGTCGTTTCAGGGTCTGGTCCTGGTGGCTCAATGACTGCTGTAAATCCAGCCGAAAATCTTATCATGCAACAGTACCAATACCAGATCCTCCAGCGGCAGTTGTTTATGAGGTATCGTCTTTAAATTACATTTTTTGGTTGGTTGTCATTCTCATTTCTGGTAACCATAAAAATCTTATCTTTCGTTATTTGATATAAGTTTGAAAGCTGTAGCAACAGTCTTTGTGTATTAACTTACATGTTTCTGAAACTTTTCATTTTGTGTGATATCAGCATCATGTCACTGTCACTTTTGTGAGGAGTAACATTTACCTTTTAAATTGATTTTTTTATGAGGGCACATCAGAGCTGTTGAGTATTACTTTACAACTGGTTTTATTTACAAATGGATGTGTAGTCAGTTATTTTCTTGTTAAAGAAAGTCATTAAACTTAAAGGAATTGACACAATAATGGAATTTTTGTTAGGGCTTTAGCAAGCAGCACATATGTTCATTGCTCCATCTTATTCTATTTTGCACTAAGCCATATGCTAGTCAGCAGATATATTAAGCCTTAATCATGATATTTCACTATCTTTATATGTGTGCAGCAAGTATTAAATTTCTGCTTATTATGCATATACACTACTAGTAGACAGTGCTTGCATTCTGCAAGAATTTCAGCCTATTTTAACTAATAGGGTAAAAACAGCCCCTAAAAATTAGAATTTTAACAACTTCAAATTTTCCTCATTAGTTGTGACTAAAAACCTATAATCGTGTCAAATTTGAAGCACCTAGGTCATCTGGAAGTGCATCATAATTTTTACCCTCTTATAGGGCAATAATGGGGCAAAACCACCCCCAAAAATACAATATTATATTTTTTCCAATGTTTGTTGCAAATTCCACTTATTTCTGCCAAATTTTAATGATGTAGCACCGCTAGAAATGCATTTATATTGATTTAATTGTTTAAATTTTGATTTTTAACGGTCACAATAATAAAATTTATTGTAATTTTCAGTGTTAATTACCGCTGGAACATCATTCCCTAACTTTCTCAAAAATTTCAGCTCCCTACATAAACATTATTAAATTTAACTTGAATTTTTATTTCAGTTACTTGAGTTTACGTCTTCAATAATACAGTATCATTCTATATCGACTCTTCTTACAGAGGATATATATATAGGAGGATACTAATGTCTGGCCCAAACTACAATAGATGGAGAGCTGAAATTTTCAGTAATTGTAGATGGCATGGAGAAACCGCCAGAAAAATTGAGATCTCCTACCTTAGTGTCATTGGTTCGACTCCAGAAATTCCGAAATTTCCGTTTTTTCCCATAAGAAAAGCATTGTGGCATTACTGAAAATTAATTTCGGGCACTTTCCGATAAGATAGAGAATTCAAAATTGGAGGGTTGTTAGATATCCACGAGATCTATAGGGAACCGTTATCACTTTTATCGCAAGTGTTCTGGGTTTGACTCCAGACGACCCGGTATATCTCATAAGAAAGCATGGAAAAAAAGAGTTCCTTCATATAGACTAAACTAAGAGGAATAAATAGATGATATGTTCAGGGTTTGTAGATGTCATGAGTATATCCCCATAGTATTTGACAACTCCTGCCTAGGTGTCATCGGTTCGATTCCAGGTAGCCTTAAATTTGAGATTATTTCCCATAAGAAAACCGTTGAAATAGGTCCAAGGCGCTTTTGCATTTACAACTTTTTTGTTGGCTTTTAGTCTTTCTTATTAAATGAGAGAGAATGCTTGCAGAATGCAAGCACACATTCACTTGTAGTTCATATTTCTCAAAAAATGAATATAAGGCTAGTTTATTCTAGGCAACAATAATTTTATTTTCTCAATAACAGCTCTAACGATTTTTATCAAATTTCGTACAGTTACTTGAGTTTACGTCTTCAATAATACTGTATATTTCATATTTCTCAAAAAATGAATATAAGGCTAGTTTATTCTAGACAACTTTAACAACAATTCAATTTTCTCAAAAACGGTTCTAACGATTTTGATCAAATTTCATACAGTTACAAGAGTATACATCTACAATAATACTATGTATTTCATTTTTCTCAATGAATGAATATAAGGCTAGTTTATTCTTGGGCAACTTTAACAAAAATTGGATTTTCTAAAGACAGGTTTATACGATTTTCATTTTCTAAAGATAAATAAACGACGCATTAGTATATGAGAAAGTTTGTACAATGTATGTTGTACTGATTTTTTTGCTGTTATTATTAATGTGTATTTCATTGCTTTCTACTATTTAATTCATTTTTAATTGGTTTATGTTCTATTCATTCTAAAAACTGCGATTAAACATGCAATCCAACTTTGTATTGGAATTTAAGGCTACCCTCGATTTTCACAGGTGGAAATTTGGAAAAAAAATCGTCTTGGATTTGGGTATATATGGTATATGAATATATCATGTGTAAGAAGTGTCAATATCTATAATACAGTCAGGGCCGGCTCAAGTTACATTGGCACCCCGATGCAAAGTCATTTGGAAGAGCCCCCATCCCCATTTTTTTCCCAAATAAGAGAAAAAATTCATATTTTCAGAATAATGAATTTGATGTGCAAGCTATAATTGATTTCTGTTTTTATAACCAAATTCTACAAATGAATTGGCCTTACAAGTTAGTATACATGGCGAATTCGAACAGAACTGAAGTGAACACTTAGTTCGCAATTCACAAACACCACAGCATGTGAAAAATTGGCTCAAGTGAATATTCCAAATTTCCCAGTATTTACATTTGTTATCTATCGAACCGCGAACTAACTTTCCCCAAGAGATCAGACTCATAAGTTATTTATTGTAGAACTGCATTATGACCATTGCAATATGACACATTTTAATTATCAGGAGTAAAGTGAAATTACTTGTTGGTAAATTAGAATACTGCAACAGCCCATTGATTCAGTGCTTAAATAAGCGGATGGATGCATTTAATTTAAATTCAGTAAGAACACTAAATATAGATTAACTAATAAAAAGTTGTAAATAACAAATCTTAATATATTATTTAATTTTTGTATGTATGTCTGTTTATAACTTAAGAACCAAAAGTTCCACAACTTTCAAACTTTGCACATGATTTTATATCATCTCTGAAAAGATTTTAGGCAACTTTGTTTCCCCTCACCTCCCTCCTATAACCCCCACTCTCTTGGAAATTTTTTTAAATTTTCATATTTTTTCAATTTTTTTACTTAAGTTGTACATTATCCCTTCTACAATGTGTATGCAAAATTTGGGGGGCCTATGTCTCCCCGTTCCACCATAATTTTGATTTAAAGTAAGATGTGTGTGCAGATTTCATGGAGTGGGAGCAGCCAAAGGTGTCTCTCTTGCATGGTTGGTAGTGACCGTCAGTTGTTAGTGAGCCATTGAGCTGTTAAGTTGTTAGCCGTATTTTTACTTAATCCTTTATTTTTGTGGCCGTCAGTTGTTAGTTAGCTGTACCCTTCATTTTGAAAGCCGTTGAGCTGTTAGTCATATTTTTACTTCATCCTTCATTTTTAATTTTTTAAATTATTTTTAAAATTAATTTGATTTCATAAAATGCCAAGAAAGAGAAAAAGTTTGCGATAACAATTAATAAATCACAGGGGCAAACATTATCAGTAGTCGGGATTGATCTAAGGACTCCATGTTTTTCACATGGACAGTTTTATGTAGCATGTTCCAGAGTATGTAGTAGCAAATCATTGTTTTTCTTATCAAATGAAAGGACTGCCAGTATCGTTTATAATGAAGCTTTACGGTAATATTTTATAATTTCACCTCCCTAGCTCGACCGAAGGTACATAAATGTTAGTCAATTTGTTTTACTTATATGATTTTTTAACGGCCAAATAAGTAAACGTTTAAATTTCTATAATCCCGTTTTGGTTATTTAGCAAATTTTACCATTGGGAAAAATTTCAGCATTGTAGCACATTTAGAAATACCTAAACAATGAAATATTTGTTTAAATTTAGGATTCTTTAACAGCCAAAAAATAAACATTTTTGTTATTTTCGATTTTTCTGGCCAAATTTCAAGTTTCTAACTCATCTGGAAGTGCGTCATAATTTTTATCCCCCTATATCATATATCCTATACTCTCCTATGTAAGAAGTGTCTATATATTATAGATACTATCAGATAATATGAATTTTATTTGCGATGGGCTTCAAAACGGGACGAAATGTCTTTTTTGATCAAAAAATGTGATGGTCAGGAAATGGCTAAGAAACAACTGTCCTGGCAAAAACGGGATGTATGGTCACCCTACTATTAAATAAGTAAGAAGGAGTCACCTATTTGGGGCGCTATATGTATTTTGTGAGCGATAAATGGGGAACAAAAACGTGATGTGGTGGCAGCAAGGCTAAAGGTTTCAAATTAAACAAACTGTCAAGAGTCACCGGACCAGATCATGACTTCGAATTTTATTGTAGACGTATTTTGAATAATCCATTCCAGCAAGTACGCAAAATCCTATGGTGTTGGCTGGGGACTGATCTTATCCAAGAGTTACACCATACTTGGAATTATCCAGGATTGATATAATGTGGTTTTACCGTACTTGTAAAGATCTCTAAATTTATTCCTTTACCACAATCTCCATATTTTACTCCTTTGCTAATAGACAGCAGGCAGCTGTTCAAGCAATAATGGAGAAGCTGTCTATCGAACACCAGCAGTCATTCATGCAGCAGTTGATGGCTGGGTCTCAGGGGCAGCAACAGCCGCCACAAGGCCCCCAACAAGCACAGCAACAAAACCCACCACATCAACCCCCACCCCATCACACATCTGCGGATGGCATGAATCCATTCCTGCAACAACAGTTTAAGATGCAGCCAGATCTTGCAGCACAGAAAAATCCTGTCATGGCACTCATCAACCAAATCCACCAACAGCAACAGGTAGAGTCAGGGAATTGTTGGTTGTATTTAAAATAGACAGTTAAATTTTTTGACACTCGATCTCATTATTAAGTTTTTCTTAAGTACACTTTCTTTATCTTATTTATGTTTTGCCTTGAGAGGGTGTCTTACTGCTGAAATACTGTTTTTATCTTTGTTGTCTCTGCCAAATCCATTTGTTTTTCATACCTAATTCTAATTATAAAATTGGATTTCTTCTGCAATATGTGCACAGTATGATTTTACAACATTTTAATTTCAGATTATGGGTTAACCAAATTTTTTCTTAATGATATAATTTCTAACAATAAAAACAGAAACCTATGCCCTATGAATTCTTGAATAGTTATTGTGGTATAATTGTAAGTTATATTATTGCTTTTGTTATCTATTTGTGCATAAATATTTTTGCTGAAGAATTTTTTTATTTCATTCCGAGTCTTAGGTTTTTCATGTTTTTTAAATTGATTAAGGTTTACAGATAGTTATGCTTTTTTTCTGTACCATTTAAGAACTATACCGTAACATGATTTTGTATTAATACCTGCAAATTTAAACAACTAGTTGTTTTGTAAGTTTTATATAATTATATTTATTCAAACATTCATGCTGTTTTTAGTGTGGTGTTGGGAAAATATTTCCTTGTATCTAATATATAAAGGAGAATGTTTGTATGTTTGTACCTTAATAACTCATGAATACAAAGTCCAAAAAACTTTCAAACTTTGCACATGCTTTTATGTCATCCCTGAGAAGGTTTTAGGCAAAAAAATCTCGCAAAAAGACCCGGGTTCGACCCCAGGGGATAATTTTGTATTTCCCACAAGATAACACATAAAAATCAAAAATTTGACGTGCAGGGTTTTATTTTTTTGCCAAATTAAATCAGAAATAATTGACCTGTGAACTTCGTATTTGTACTGTAGTAAAGAAAAATCTATAAGGTTTCTTATTCTGTTCGCCTTTTTCTGCTAGAAATTTGAAATTTCTCATATTAATCATTAAAAATACAAATTTATGTTAAATATTGCCATTTTTATTACGACTACCATGGCCACTGGTATTGTTGTCTCTTTCCTTTTTAACCAAACAAAATTTGTTTATTTTGACAGCCGAATGTTTTTTGTATAGGGATAGTTTAGAATAACTCATGGTAAGGAATTATTTGAGATGGATAACGATTTAAGAGTCTCATAATTGCATCATAATAAACTGTTCATTATGTACAGCAGGTTAGTAAAACATGAATAATAATTTTAAGTTTTCAATATCGATTTCAGTAGCTTTTTAAACAGTCTACTAAAGTTTATACGATAATCATATTTTGATCAAATGATATACCGTATTTACCCGAAAGGAAGACGACCTCGAATTTAAGACGACCCCTAAAAAATCGTCTATTTACGAAAAACTTTTAAATAATAACACACTAAAAGCATGAATAAAAAATTGGTACAACATACATTGTACAAAATTTCTCATATAAGAATGCGTCGTTTAGTTATCTTTAGAAAATCGTATCAGCCTGTTTTTAGAAAATTCAATTTTTGTTAAAGTTGCCCAAGAATAAACTAGCCTTATATTCATTCAATGAGGAAAATGAAATATGTAATATTATTGCAGAAGTGTACTCAAGTAATTGTACAAAATTTGATCAAAATCGTTCGAGCCGTTTTTGAGAAAATCAAATTATTCTTAAAGTTGCATAGAATAAACTAGCCTTATATTCATTTTTTGAGAAATATGAACCATACAGTATTACTAAAGACGTAAACTCAAATAACTGAACGAAATTTGATCAAAATCGTTAGAGATGTTTTTGAGAAAATCAAATTCTTGTTAAAAATGCGTAGAATAAACTTCCCTTAATTATTGAATAATGTCAACCATTTCTTCATAGACTCTGCTCAGTATGATAAAATGTCTAAGTACGAGATTTCATTCATTTTCGCTCTACCGTTTGGGCTCTAGACGGCATTGGGAAAACCACTTTTTCGGATTCAGCGACACCTAAAATGCATATTTCCGTCAAAATCTCAAGGTCGAATTTTTTTGCAATAACAATACTTTCCCAATACTTCGTATGAGAAAGTAAAAAGGCATTGGCTTTGACATCTAACAATTATTCCTTTACGTAGCAGTTCCGTAAGCATTGTTTTGCGTTTTAAAATAACATACGGCGGCAATTTCGTGCCATCCGCTAACGCAGCCAGCATTACCGTAACGCGTAATTTTTCATTCCCGGAAGTTTTTATAGTGACACTATATCTTTGGGGTAACTCATTTTAAACTTAAAAATGATGACTAGTCTTCCTTTCACAATTAAAACTTGTTGAAGTGAGTACTAATGGAGTGCTTTCATAAATGTTATACTCTTTAAAATTCAAGTGTACTTTCGTCTGCTGCTGGAGCACCAATCGAAAGGTAGCAGATTTTTAAATTGTAATACATAGACATGTTTAAAATGTATTAATATACCTCAAATACGGCCGCCAATCCTTGCTTAACCGTCTACATTGTCGCACATATCAGATTTCCTACCCAGCTGTAAACACACCCCTTCCATCAGTACCCCGGAAGTAATCTTTTGTACTATGTGCAACTTTAAGAACTATGATACGAATTTTTAATATATTATAATAATTAATTAAATGTAATGCATTGTTGTATGCATTTTTCTCACCCAAAACTTCGTACTCGATTTTAAGACGATCCCTAATTTTTTTGCGGACATTTTTTGTAAAAAACCTCGTCTTCCTTTCGGGTAAATACGGTAGTTGTTAGTTTATTACATCTACAGTAAACTTCCAGTTATCCGGCACTCAAGCAACCGGAATTCTCAAGCAACCAGTTTCTCCGGCCTCTAGATTTTTTAAAAAATTTCATCTAGTTTAGAATGTTACCGCTAATATTGGCGCTTTCTGTGATTTTTTACATCTATTTCGGAATGCTACCGCTAATTTAAATAAATTTGGCATTCACGTTGGTAGTCGTAATACGCAATTATGTATGTTTTTTGGAATCAGTGTTTGTGTTAAATGAAATATTTTGTCCACCCTTTTTAAATGCCTCCTAAAACTGCAATATGCGCTAAAGGTGATAAAAGGAAACAGGTTGTACTAACCTTAACCCAGAAACTTAATATCATTAAACATTTAGAGAAAGGTGAGAATTGCAATGTTTTAATGAAAGAGTTCAATGTCGGTTCTTCAAATATTTATGACATTAAGGCACAGAAATCACAGTTATTGAAATTTGTTACGTCTTCTGAGACTACTAGTGAAATTGAATATCGGCGCACTCTTCATAAGCCGAAACTTGAGCAATTGGATATAGCTGTGTATGAATGGTTTTCTATAAAGCGTTCCGAGGGAGCCCCTATTTCTGGACCAATGTTGATTGAAAAGACCAAAGATTTTTGTGAACAATGGACATTAGTGAACCGTATGCATTTTCAGATGCATGGTTAACACGTTTTAAGATTAGGCATAGGATCAGACGTCTAGATATTTCGGGTGATAAAATATCGGGTGACCAAGAAGCTGCCGATAAATTCTTTGATTTTTTTGAAACATTAGTTAAGGAACTTGACGTAACCCTGATCAGATTTATAATGCTGATGAGGCCAGTTTGTTTTGGCGATGTTTACCACATTCAACTCTGGCTAGTTCAAGTATTATTCTACTTGTTACTCTCTCGAGTCCAATTTTATTGTTAATAAAAAAATAAAAGACATAAGTTGACATTTTTTCCCACATAAAGTTTACAATCTGGTTCGTAGATGGCAACACCTTACAGCAGAAAAAAGAACTACGTAGGCGTAGTGTCATAGGTTTCCGTTCTTGTATCAAACCTCCTAAATAAGAATGTTTTAAAAGTGAGACAATTTTATGCATTATAATAGTTTATTACCTTATTTTAAGGCTGCATTGCTATTTTTTTCTAAAGTCTGACACCTTAGTTTGTTTAGTGTTTTTTATTCAACATTTTTGTATCTCATTTTCTATTTCGTAAAGATTTTTTAATAAATGTTCACCTACAAAACTTCCTGAAATAAAAACGTTTTAAATTTTCGATTGATGCCATCACATCTGCATAGGATGGAAAAGGAATCTCTTCATCATCATCTGATGTATTACTTTTGCTTTCCACTAGATGTTGATTAATTACAGTGGAACCCGTTTAAGATGTTCCCATTTAAGATGTTTTCCCGTCTAAAATATTCAAATCTTTCGGTCCCAAAATTTTTCTAACAATAATGTAATTTTTCCCGTTTAATATGTTGCTGCTTTAAATGTTTTCCTGCATAAGATGGTCATTACGAACCTTAAAAATTGACAATTTACCCGTTTTATGTTTTCCACTACTACTTAAATGCTAAAAAGTATCAACCATTTTTATCGTCAATTCTGTTTTCTAATACGCTTCTTTTACCTGATCGCATTTTTTATTGAATGCAGAAAAGAATATCAACCATTATTTTTATCGTCGATTCTGTTTTCTGATACGCTTCTTTTACCTGATCGCATTTTTTATTGAATGCAGAAAAGAATATCAACCATTATTTTTTTGTGTCGATTCTGTTTTCTGATACGCCTTTTTTTATCTGTTTGCGTTTTTTAATTCAATGCAAAAAATATCAACCATTATTTTTATGCTTGCAGAATACAACAACAAATGAATGCGATTTGCATGTGACGCGCATTGAATGGCGCCATATTCGACAATTTTTCGGGTTTTAACAATCACGTTAAGTGTCGAAATGTGCAATCCGAATTGTTTGGACAGTGATATCCACGTACCAACGTGGTTGTCAAATTTTTTCAAAATTGAAACTTTATCCTGCATGGATAAGGTTTTTACGTAATATATCAAGACGAATCATCTTGATATATTACGTAAAAGTACTTAATTTTAGAAGGCTGTCTATCACATCAGTTGACAAACACAGTGGATGGTAAAGGACGTTTGTATATTTGTAAAACACAACATTAAGAGACATTCTTGCCTCCGCCCGTGAATTACCGCCCCTAATATGTTGCCGCCTGGGTGCGATGCACCCATAAGCCGGCACGGCCCTGCCTTGATTTAATGCCTGGATGTGCTGCCATTTTCCTGCTTCTTGATGAAACTACGTGACAGTCGCTGTCGCACTGTTTACATGATGACAGTTTCCTGATATTATATTTTGTGGAAATATTGCCATTTTAACAGGATGTTGCCTTGGCTACCAATTATATTGTTAGACCTCAAAATCCTATTGTTGTATCAATCCTTATGGGTGTATAAGCGTGCTTTGTATGCTTTTAATACGAGATAGGGAGGGAGAGAGAGGGATGGTAATGCAAGGGGAGAGAGGGAGGGAGAGAGAGGGATGGTAACGCAAGGGGAGAGAGGGAGGGAGAGAGAGGGAGGGAATGAGGGAGAGGGGATGGAGAAAGGGATGAGGGGGGAGGTGGAGAGAGGGAATGAGGGGAGGGGTGGAGGGAGTGAGGGGAAGAAGGGAGGGAGAGAGAGGGAGGGAAGAAGAGGTAGGGAGAGAGAGAGGGAGGAAAAGAGAGAGATGTGGAGGGAGGGAGACAGACAGACACGACTTTATTGAGGGCGAAATTGAGGCTATATAGTCCCTTCTCACATTTAAGAGAGAGAGGGAGGGAGAGAGATGGAGGGAGGGGGAGAAGGGAAGGAGAGGGTGGAAGGCAGGGGGAGAGAGGGGGGGGGTGGAGGGGGAGGGAGGCAACTACTTTAAGGTTAACTAAAGATATCCCGTCAGATTGACGGCCAATTACGCTATTATGTAATATCATTCTATTTGACAATTTAATTCTATTTTCCATTTGAATTTCTATAATTATAGTTAATGGCTATAATCTAAATAGTATTAAACAAAATATGGAGAACTGTTTTTATATCGATAGCAGGGTTCTGAAACATTTTCCCGCGATTACTACTTGAACCAAATGCAAAGTCACTTTAATTATTGAACGGATTATAATCTTTTTCCTAAAAAAATTATTATTACACAAAAAAATCCATTTTTCAGATCATTTTATTAAAAATATCATCCCAGTAAAAAGAAAAAGTCAGCTAGGAAGAAAGACTGCAGGTGTAAAAAAATTGGCTTTATTAAGAGAAGCTGAAAGTGTAGAAGAGAGGCAGATTCGTGTAGACAACCAACGTGTAATACAAGCAGAATTAAGGGCATCCTGGAGTCAAGACAGAGACAGACACGGCTCGAAAAAAAATGAGCAACATTGTATATCCTGAAGCTCTATAAGAATAAAAATTAGAGATGTTTCAAAAATTAATTACTGTAAACACAATAAAAATAAATTAATATAGATTTTCGTGTTTTTTAAATTAGATCATTTTTACACTGTTCTGAATCCCGGGCTACGCTGGGTAAACTATCACTAGTAATTTTATATTTTGCTTAAATCATACTCAAGTTAAATATGCAATCTTTATTATCAACAGGCAAAGGTTTCCCAAGCACCAGATGGGCTTATGGGCCCACAAGTCACACCAACACCAAAAGTAGCTTCTGATCCCATCTCACAGTTGATTCAGCATGTAGCAATGCAGCATCAGCAACAACAACAACAACAACAGCAGCAGCAACAACAACAACAACAACAACAGCAGCAGCAGCAACAACAACAACAACAACAACCCCATCAACAAAACTCTGGTGTGCCACATCACCAACAACCACGACCAAATGTTGAACCAGCGAGGCCACAATCCCCTGTATCCACAGTCCCAGGGCCTGGCTCACAGAAGACTCAAGCTGGAGGCAAACAAGAAAGTGATCCAATACAGTCCATACTGAGGCTTTTGGAAGGCCGGTCAAATGGAAATCCACTGGCAAACCAACCTCCGGTGAGTGATAATATATTTGTTTTTTTTTGTCAAAACTCTGCTCTTACCTGTTAAAATTAAATGCCTTTAGTTCATGCATATAAAAACTTTAAAACACGGGAATGTCAACAAGAAACAGGATGCATAAAATAATAAAGAGGAGTATCAAATATGAAAACCTTGCATAGAATGGCTAGGTAATTCATCATAATATAGGAATGATAAACATTGAAATTGAATGGTTTTCATCGTATCAGCATTTTGAAATTGTTGCTGGTATAGAAGTAAGTCCTGAATTTTAACTACAAAAATGTATTAATGTTTTAATGTACTAAATTATAAGACACTATTTTAACATGAAGCTTAAATAATCATTTTAAAAAACCAAGTGGAAAAATAAGTACTTATTCCAGATATCTTCAATAGTCATAAAACTTGCTGAAGGACTTTCCATAACCTTTCTATAGCTGTTGTAATTACCTGAGATAAATACCTTGTATCAGTTTTGATTTTTAATTGCATATGTTTTTGAACTTGTGTTTTGATGTAAGATGAACTTGATGATTCTTAAATGAATTAATTGGCCTTTTATTGTCAGTGCAAGTTCAGCAACTAAAGTCAAACTCTAAACAAGTCGTGTGTATATTGTTATATGGAATTAACATAAAGTTATATTTAACTGATGTAATTGTATATTTTAAATTAATGCTTAATTTAACAACATCTAACCTAACCTATTTTCCATGAAGTCTTAGCTTATTCAGTAAATTTAATTGGCCTTCGTTACAAAAAATTAAACTATGACAGCTCGATCATTGTTGAATTCTGATAAAATTTTTAGAAAATGAATTCAAGACGAACTTAATATATACTAGTAGGACAGCCCTGGATCTCTGATCCTCAATGCGATTTAAATAAACTGAAGGTTTAGTGAAATAATTTTGATTGAATAATTAATGAAATAAATGAAATGCAAATAATCTAAATAGTTCGGCCCTAGGTTAGATCTTCTTTGTTCCCTATTCATTTCACATGTTTCCCTATTTCTTTGTCTTTCTTGTACTCTCTGTTCCTCATCTACATGGGCAGTCCTATGAGCTTCTGCATCTCTTTCTCTCTCTTTCCTACAATACTCTTCGTTTGATCTCTGGCTCCTCTTCCTTTCTGTGGCAGCTGTAGCTGGGCTAATAGCACTACCTTACCTTAGTTCCAATGATTATCATTGCACCCTTATAGACGATCTCACAAACAATTGCTTTACTTCAAGTGTCTATCTACGGCTGCTTTTAACTTCTTCCAGGACCTACTATAAAGGCAACGTCAATGCAACCGTTTATTTAGATTATCAATGAAGAGAAGATAACCATACAATGTGTTTACAAAGTAACGTGCATCCCTATTGTCATCTAATTTTTAATTGATGCGTGAGCCTATTTGCGTTAATAAGTATTACAGATGTGTAATATGATGGTTCTACTTACAAAATGGTAAGATTCCAGCATTCAAACGACGAAACAAAACAAAAAACAAATTAATTGCACAATTTAAAATAAAACAATGCGCTGGGAGCTTGTTTTTATACACATGTTATTGACACAGTTAGAAACGCTTCCCATACGCAGTCAACAGAATAATTATCCGTAAATATTTACGTTGCTATGCTTCATTAATTTCGATGCTTAAACAAAAGTGCGAAGTGAATAACGCTATTCTTTCACCTGTTTAAAGGTATAATTGATAGTAATTGAATCGGAGGCAACAATGATGGTCGCCTTGGCAACGCCCGGAAGGAGTACAAAATATCCGTAAAAATTCGAAAACAATTGTGTATTTCTGAAAACTTCGACTATGTAACATGTAAACATCACAAGAATAAGATAGTATAGAGTTTTAGTCATCCAATAAAGCAAAAATGAAGAAAATCGGTCGATATTTACATATTTTGGTGATTGAAGGAAAAAAACCTTGCACTCTGAAAAATCAAAAATCCCGTGTAAACTTATCGGAACATATAACTGTCTCCTGGACTTGAACCCAAGACTTTATGAAAATGAGAATATTTTTCCAGGGACCTCATAGCTACTAGAAACAATACGCCGTTTACTGCATATCTTTATGACAAACGGTTCTCGATAAATAAGCCGATATAAATTGTACACAAATGTCTACAGACGTCAACTTAAAATTAATATATAGTTAGATAGAGGAGAAATTCCCGCTGGAAAAGGTTAGTCATACATATAACTGTTAAGAGATGTTCTTCCATAGGTTGAGCCTGTCTGGGGAGGACCTTTTGCTGTCCAGAATTGGCTGGCACAAGCAGCAGCTGCAGGTGGGCAAGTTTCAGCACCTCCTGGTCAGCATATTTCTCAGGGTGTCACTCCAGGTGGTGGTGCTCCAATATCACTTTGGGACCTTCAAGGAAAAGATGTCAAAACAGAACAACAAATACTGGTCAGTATTTTATCTTTTGAGTGTGTCCGTGAAACCACCCGTACAGCCTATGTAGTGACACTTGCCATCCTTTACCTCAAATGCCTTTAAGCGAAGTACGTATTTACAGTGCTATATTCAAGCTGTATGTTGAAAACATTCCGCCATTAATCTTAATTTTTTTGCCCGAGTTCTCTGAGGAAGCCCAATCTCATTGACTATATCTGATGCTTGCTGTCAAACTAACTAATAACTTAGATGCTAATAGTATAGAAGATGACAATTATGGCGATGATATTTTTTTGGAAGTGAATGATATTGGTATGGTTTATGATCCTGAAAGTGACATAGATAATGGCATTGAAGAGATAAAAATGTGTTATTCTTGTGCTGCTGCTCATATTTCGTATTTTGCAAGAAAAGGAAGAATGAACTAGTCATCCTATTATTAGATATACAGTAAAACCTCTTTATAACAAAATTGAAGGGACCTAATTTTTGTCACTTTGTTGTAAGGAGGTTCTTTGTATAGAGGTTTTTTCAAGAACACCATATTTGCACATTATTATTATTGTTTGTAATTTATATCAACACAACATTTTGTAAAAGGATGTTTCCACTAAGTTTATTTTATGACAAAAACAATATAAATAATATGTATTTTTACATTCCTGTAAGTCTGTGCTACAGAGGTAACCCTATTAATGATCTAAACTTGGATAACTTTCTACTGACTTTACATATTTAAAATATTAGAATGGGCATGTGCATTAGAAACAATAGTACATCAATAAATAGACAAATATTAGAAAACTAGTAAGGCCCTAGTAATAATAAAGTAATAATGTTTTTAGGGTGGCTAGATTTCATCTGGCTTTAAATTTTTGTAGCCATCCATTGGAGGCCAGGAAATTACCTATGCCCAATTTTATTGATAAATCTCTTGTGTGCTGCTGCAAAATCAGTCCTGATATAGGGACATTTGAGGCTCTTGACTTCATTACCCATTCTGGAAGTCGGCACCATTGGCCGTGCATAAGATTCAACGTATGCTACAATGCATTTATTAAGCTACAAAATGTTCTTATTTGAATGAAATCTGCCCAACAGTTTATAAGTTAAGAACATTTGTTTGAAATAAAACATTTTTTATTTAAATATTGTACATTAAATCCGGCCATGAGCGCCCAACACAGGATTTTAATTCGTACGATAAAGGTTAAATACTGGAAAGATATATGGTATGTATTAGCATTTATAATACCGTATTTAGTCAATTGTAAGCTGACCCCCACTTTTCACAAGGCCACGCAAGGAAAAATTTTGATTTTAAAGTGCTTAGACAGCTGGAGTCATTTATTTCAAAATACCAAAAGTATGAACGCCTCAGATTTTCAGTTTGTAATTAAATAAAGAGTATTAACTAAAATTATGGCAACGTAAAATATGTTTTATTCACTCCTACTAAAAGAGTAATTTGCCTCGTTATCCACCGGGATCTTATTCTCTTAAAAAAATAGCTGTTTCTCGTAAATCAAATACGGACACCGTATTACATAACATACATTAGTACTACACGAGTATCACCTGGGCATTTCTTTTCACTTTCATTCCTAAATTATTCTCCCAAGTTGGCTGCTATGCCGCTAAAGCACGAGGAAGTGGCTATTCGCTCGGGAAATCCCAATACATGCATGCTAGACATACTGAAACAAGATAGGTAGAGGAGGGAGGGGGTAGGAAAGGCAAATGTTTCGATTCACGAGTAAAATGAAACATTGTGTACATATGTAGCTTCTTACGCATACAAGCGCTATCGCTGCATTTTTTTTACAACTTTGACTCGCCACGTATTATTTACATAATTTACTTCGTCGTAGGTGTTCAGTCATTTTGATTCTTTTTTGCATACATTTAAAGTAGATAGTTTACTTCCACTTTAATACACTTATATCTCGCATTATAATGTAACTATGGACATGAATTCATTGACTACTTTTTTTACACTGATTCTAAGCCGAGTGGCGATTTATGCGATGGTAAAAAGGTAAAAAAGATCAGCTTACAATCGATTAAATACGGTAATTTTTGTACTTAATCATACATCTGCAAAAACACGAGCACATGTATCATCAGCGTATCATGATCGTCAGTGAGACTGGTGAGTCCTAGTAGGGGTCGAAATAGTACCTTTACCATCTAAATAGATGGCATTGATTATATATGGCATCTGCTTTATAAAAGTGCATAAAATCCATTAACATTTATTTTTATTTATAAATTTTGCTGTATCGAGGTTCATTTTTAGTGGAAGGAGTGCAATTTATATTTTGTAAATGAGAGGTTTCGTAATTATCGGAGGTTCATAATATAGAGGTTTTCTATATAGTTAAGCTAATGAAATTGTCCGGACCAGCACTGCATTTCGTTATACGAAGTTCTTCGTTCTAAGGGAGTTCATAAGGAAGAGGTTTTACTGTATTTCTGGGTGGAGGTTAGGTGAAATCTATTTTTGAGAAAATTGGTCAATGGTTCAGGCGGAATGTTCAAAGGTGTTGTTAGAAAAAGTTAATGTGGTGTGTTTGTTTGGTGATTTTCTGTTTTAAGCATCTCCTAAATAATACTTTCTACAAATAATTGTTTAAAACAAAAGTTGTATAGAGTAATATTCTGTACAACTTTTGTAATAGCAAATACATTAATTAAGCCTTATAAGAGATATTAGAGAAAAATGATACGAGTGAACTTCCACTTCCGGTTGACAGATTTGAATCTAAGACTAATCAGCTATTGTTCCTGTAATAAGAATGTTAAATATGATATTTGGTGGTGATCCGGTAATAAGTTCATGAATTAGAGTGCCCACAAAAACGTATGGAGAAAGTAAAAATTGGTCTGTGAACAAAGAACGTTATAATGAATCAACGTTGTACGGGGCAGCATTAAACGGGGTATTACAATACTATATTTGACCTTTTGTGAAAATGAAGATGAATGAAATTATTGTCACTGAATGTGGAACATTATTCAGCAACGCAAAATTATTAATTGGAGTAATATTTCAAAATGTCAACAACTAAACCACTTCCCACTTCATTTCTTCGATCTCGAATAATGTATTCTAAGCTGTGCATGAATGATTCGCACACTTCAGCATAAAATCTACAAAATTTATGTTTTTGCCAAAAAATTGTCGAAATTTTTAGGGGGTCAGCTTAAATCCGGGGTCGGCTTCTATTCGGGCAGATATGGTACTTTTCATGCAAATTTCTTTTATTTTTCAGGTTTTGTATCCTTTTATGTTTTAAAATAAAAAATTGGTTTATTTGTTTGGATGTATGGTCATAAATGTAAGTTTTGTTGAAGGTTAATTCACATAGATTGGCTTTGTTTGTGCTTTGATCTGAAACTTTTTGTCTCCAATGAGCCATTTTGGTTATACAGGCGACTCCCGAGTCTCGATTGTTCGAGTTTTGATTAATTCGAGATTTCAATCCCACCGATCGATAATATACGCGGAATAAACTTCGCGTAGTCATTGGTTCCGACCAACCATACGAGTTTTAGTTTTGGTGTATACATAGTTATATCTGCTCTAATTGTTTGAATTTGTGCTGATTTCACTCTTTTTTCTGTTAATCTTTTATTTAAATGTATTTATTTTATTGATTTATTTATAAATTTATCACTTGACATGGCATCTAAAAGGAAATGTAATAGTGATAATGTAAGGGAATCAAATAAAAGAGGGCATAAGATTCATTGTTATGAATTGAAATTAGAAATTTTAAAGCGTGTTGAGAAAGGTGAAAGCCAAGCTGAAATTGCACGATCATTGGGAATGTGTCCTTCAACTATTAGCACTTATGTGAAACAGAGGGAGAAAATTCTAGAAGATGTGATAAATTCACGTAATTTGATAACAACAATAAACAGTCCTAGGCACGGTATTGTGATTCCTAAAATGGAAAAACTTTTAAAACTTTGGGTAGATGATCAGTGTCAGAAACACATTCCTATTAGTGAGACCATGATGAAATATTTTTAATTTTATTGTTTCTTTATTCTTAAGTTATTTTGTGCTTTTTTAATAACTTTTATATTAATTTCGCTGCGATAAATAGTTGTATGTATATACAAATGTATGAAGGTCTGTTAACCAGCTCGCGCGAGTCGTTTGTAACAAACAACACGCGATCCGGACTGAGCTGTCTGCACTGCATATTGCATACATCTATCTTTGAAGTTCGAGAGAAAAATGTATTTTTTCCTTTTTAGTGCAAAAAATAAGTTATACATTTTAAATATTTATTATATAATTTATTCATAATTTAATATTGTTGTATTAACATTATTATATATCTTTATAGAACATGAGGGGAGACTTTTTCCCGAGAACATATCCCCCGATTATAACATGCAAGTATATGGAAAAACGACATTCGAATATTCGAGATTCGAACTCGTTTTCAGGAACACATCCCCAAAGAGACTCGGGAGTCGCCTGTAATTCTATCTGAAAACACTAGGCACAAATCCAAGACTAAACTAATGTTGCATTTAAATATCAGTCATTTTTTTCAGGAGATGTTCATATCTGTCATAGCCTTGCGTTTTCTTCCTAAAAAGTGGCAGATAGCAGATAGGGTTATCTTTCATCAAGCTCTTTCAGGTCTCTGTATTGTAAAATAGGATGACCCATAGTTAGTCTCAATAGTTTCACTAACATTGAGTTTATTGTTTTTCATATTGCTTTAGCTGTATTTTATAGCTTATTGGTAACTGTTGTGTAGCTCTTAATCTTCGTCTTTTTGTTGAAATGACAAATGAATCTCTATCAAGAAAATTAATGTCTCTAAAATCTGTTACAGATAAACTGAGAAGGCAAGGCTAAAAATAATATCATAAGTACACAGGTGCAGATCTACAAACTGGTTTATCTGACAGGATTCACATTTCACAGCAAAAACTCAAAGATCACAAACAAAAATAAACACTTATTGCTATGTAAAGAACCCACATTTTCATCAAAAATGTTTCTTATATTTAATTTGTGTTAAATACCCAGAAATAGTATCAATCTTGGCCCCCAAAATTCATCATCCACTGCCCTAAGTAGAAGAGTATAGATTCTTAGTGAGATAGTTTCACTTGAGGTTATGTGAGAATTTTTAAGGATGTAAGAATAAAAGGTGTTTTTTCCTCACTTCAGTACCATACGTGACATAGAAGTTGATGACATGGAAACTGATGACATGAGTAACATTTTAAAATGTTATATTTTTAGACGCATTTCGCTTCTAGCATAAGCGCCTATTAGCTTCGGTCTGTCTGTCTGTCCGCATGTTCGTTCTAGGCTTCTACCAAACGGATTTTCATGAAATTTAATATTAAGCACTTACAGTCAAAGACAATAAGAAAGTCATGGAAATGAATCATGTAAGCCAATCAGGGGTACCACTTTACTGGTGATAAAGAAATGAATTTTCCTTCATATCTCATAAAGTATTGGTCATTTCAAAATAGTTTTCAAATAAAACTTCTAGAATTAGTAGAGTATTTCCTTTCGTATACTTTTTTATGATAGGAGTCGACGATGTCAAGAAAATCAAACAAGAATGCCTTAATTCGAGTTGAACTTTGAAAATTTCTTGCGTGGTTACTTCTTCATTGTTGCTAACATAAACAATCTCAGAAAAACGTGTTTAATTTCCTTACATGTACATGCAATATTCGTAAATTGGATATATAATGGAGTATTTATGTCGAAGAAAAGAACTTTTAAATGCCATTTTCCTTACGTACATGTATATCATTTCTTTCAAATACTCCATTGCACGAAATGCGCCTATTTATGATACGCTGTACACTTTCCTAACTTGTTTACTTAAAGATGGATGTTGAAGAGAAAATTAGTTTCACGATTTTCATGTCTTTTCAAATGATAATGCTTTAACTTTTATATTACATTTATCACCAGTAGTTCATGAGATACTTGATTTTTCAGAATGCAACAAAAAATGCTTTAAATACCCTAAAATGCATCTGGCAGTGGAAACCTACACACAGGCATTTAAATCTGGCAGGTTTAACAGTAAGAATATTAAATTTAATGAGAGGGTGTGTAGTTTTATTTTTGCATACAAGGGTTCATTTTAGCTATACTGGAAAAATATACTAAAAACAGAATCCTGTTTTTTTAATTAATTAAATTTATAAACATGAGTTAAATGATTTTATACTAATATTGACCATTTTGCTTGTCTATTTAAAATTAACTAGGGGATGCACAATTACTTTTAAATATGCACAAATGATATTAATTAAATTTATAAACATGAGTTAAATGATTTTATACAAATATTGGCCATTTTGCATGTCTATTTAAAATTAACTAGGGGATGCACAATTACTTTTAAATATGCACAAATGATATTTCAGCTAAGAAAGTTGAATGCTGCAGTTCAAAGTAGTAAAGGAAGAGTTATTTGTTGAAACTAAGCCAGTTGGGTAAATAAATTCTCACTAAGTGCAACAAAGTCAACCTAAGCACAGCCTTTTGAAATTGAAAATAACATCTTGGAAAATTTCTCTCAGTGAAATCTTATATGATCTCATTAACCTTCTCCTGGCCCATTTAAAACTTTGAATACCAGATTTTGACCCAATTATTTTACAAAATGTTGCTTCATGTGTGTCTCTTCATGTTACCAGAATAACTTGAACCTGGTGATAAGTAAGGCTACTGGGAATAAAAAATGTAGACGCTTTCGAGCGCTTTGGTTCGGAGAGGGTTAATAACCAAGCAGTAATTTAGCCTCTTCATTTTTACTTTCTCCATACATAGTAATGGGAAAGTATTGTGATCACGAAAAAAATCGACTTCGAGATTTCAACGGAAATACATGTTTTGAGGTCCCTAGAACACCTTTAGACTAATTTTGGAATAATGTCTGTGTGTGTGTGTGTGTGTGATGGTGGGCGCTCTCAGAAAGTACTTGCCATATCGTTACCAAACTTCATATACAACACTTTACCATGAGCATAAAGAACTGATTAGTTTTTGGACAATATCGGTTAACCAGAAGTTTATTCGAAACCCGATACGGTTTTTGCGATATTTCTCCGTTAAAATATCATTATTGTATATACAATTCTATACAAAAGGTATAGAGAATGTAATTTCCTACAACTTTCATTTGAAACAATTTTCCATAGCAGTTGTTTAGGAATTATTTATAAATTTGTTTTTTCGGTTTCCATCAAATATCTCCTTAAAAACATCGTTATTTGTAATCTTCTTGAGGACCAAAGTTGTAGAGAATAATATTTCTTCCAAGTTTTGTTTGCAACAAATTTTCGTAGAACCATCCATTTCGGAGATAATTTGCTTTTTCTTAATACCATTATACAGCGCCACCACCATGTAGTGGTGAATTCTGTAAACATATTCAAAATATACCTAATTTACGGCAATAAGGATGACTGTATTCTTTTACGATACGAAATAATAATTTTGCCTTATAATGCTATTCATAATAATTTAAATATCTATACCCCAAATATGGAGAAAGTCATGTGTTGGCCCCATCAGATTTTATTTTAATAGAATCACTTGTTAATTTCTTGTCAAATATCAGCATAAGACCATTGAAAAAACATTTTAAAGAATTTTAGATTAAATTATTAATAATAATAATTAATCCCTCAATTTTTTCCAAAAAATTTATATATTTTTCCTTTTTATTAGGAGGAGCAAATGCGAGCTGAAGAAGAAAGGAAAAAAGAAGAACTAAGGTAATTTATTTTAATTTTGTTTGAAATATTAAGAATTTTGTAAATGCTGGTTTTTTTTGACACCTTTTCTGCTTTTCTTCAAATATTTTTCTCAACGACAACTTGTGACTGTCTGTCAATATCTTATTAACTCTTGACTCTTAAAAAGAAATTTGACATTATTCAGTTAATTGTTGTGCAATTGTCCCTATTTAGGGTTTGCAGCTGATGGCATACACCTTTTCTTTTTGCAATTAACCAATACAGGAAACAAGAAGAGTTGGCTGCCAAGAAGAAAGTAGAAGAGGAGGAAAGGAAACGTAAACAGTTAGAGGAGGAGTTGAGGCAGAAGGAGGCTGAGAGGCGCCATCTTGAAGAACAGATGAGACAGCTCGAGGAAGAGAAGAGAGCAGAAGAGCAGAGGAGGAAAGAAGAGGAGAAGCGAATTGCAGAAGAACGCAGGCGACTAGAAGAGATCAAGCAGAAGTTGATTGCTGCAGAGGAGAAGAAGATTCAAGAGGCAAGTTTCCTATTTGTTTTAATTTTGCTATGACTGCTACCTCATATTCAGCTATTTTTTATCCTTTACATTATTAGACAAGGTAAGGTGACGCTTTTTGCCAGGTGGAGTTTGTTCTCTAAGCTTCCAGTAGAGAGCATGCATGTAAAGTAAAGGTAGTTCCCCCTAATGTAGTGATTGAAAATTACTAGAAGCTACCTTACGTCTGGGGATTGGAGGGAATATGTAGAGTGGAGGGGAGCAAAATCCATTAGAAAAGATGGGCATTGAAGGGACGTGCATCCTAGAAGGGGAATCACTGTGTGGAGTAGAGAGACCAAAGAAGAAATATGCCCCTAGTCTATTATAAATACAGTACACTCCGGCATTCAGAAAACTGACAATTTTTAGTTTGTTTTAAAAATAATGCTCTTATAGTTTCACTTTGGCGTCTGGCTGTCTGTGCAGTTGCTTAAATTGAAATTGTGAGGAAACCTTAAAAGATAAATAGCTGAAATTTGGAGGATAGATTTCTGCACTGCTGCCTTTGTTTTACTTTAAATTTGAGTTTTGAAAAATATACAAGTTCAGATTAAGGTCCATTTAAAATTTTGTTTTTTTAATACAGGCAGTCCTCGGTTTACTGACACAATGCTTTCCTCAATTAAGCATTGGATAACGAAACCGTTTTTCCCATACAAACAATGTTAATAATGGTGGTTAGGTTCCCATCCAAGGAACAGATACCCTGTTTTCACCAAAATAGCTTGGAAAGTTGCAATCCAAGTCACATAAAATCTTTAATAAATCAATAATAAACATTAAAAAACAAAAAACAATATAGTGCATAGAAATCACATCAAATAAAAATAAAAATGAGCACTGAAAAAACAGAATCAGAAAAGGAACTGATTGATGAACTGTGCTGCATAGTGCATATAAGGCTACTGCTGTTATTGAGAACTCAGATCTAGGAATTTACAAAAAACTGAAAAAAGTAAGAAATAGTTTTTACACCACTGAGAGACTTATGTTCAGCGACTGTTTCCTGCTGAGTGTCATTTCAACAATACCATACTAATTTGACACCGTCTTGAAGAATTACAGTGGGACTTCAACTATGTTGCTACAATGTTTAACTCTTTAGTACCGAATTGGTAAGATAAAATTTATTAGTTTTCAAAACATTTGCAGCATTTCCTGAGTTGAGTCGGAACAGGCTCGCATATTTGTGTACCTAATTTATAGCATGTGAGCTATAAAAGTCTCACTATTACTGACCATATGGATGGTTATAATAGTTGTTTTGCTTAGTCAGCGATTATAAGAAGAATATGAATTATATGGCCCAAGTTTTAGGGAAAAATCCTCGGCATATATTCAGACCAATACAATAAACCATTGGTGTGACATCACGTCGAAAAAATTGTCGGATAACTGGATTTGTTGCTTTATAAGTGAGTCAGTGGTATTAATTACGAAGTATCGGATATGCGAACCATCGGATAATGAGGACTGCCTGTATCTCTGAAAGTATAAAATATGGTAAGCTGAAAAATTGAGCATAAATTTCCACATTAATTAAGGTGACCAGACGTACTCCGTTCAGGAGTACAATATTCCTTTCAGCAACTTTGTACTCCTGATAAATCATGTACTCCTTTAAAAAGACTTATACCTCTTTTGCGAACTTGCAATACATTGTATTGCAATGAATACTTCACATTGGGGCGTGCCGATATCGATTCCTTTAAAAACAATGTTTAAAGAAGTCGTGTATTTAGTTTTTATACTGAATTGCCCTACAAGTTAGTGAAATCGCTTAGAATCACCTGCAGCAGGGTCGGGTGGAGCAATGTTTCTCAACCGGTGGGACGCGTCCCACTGGTGGGACTTGAAAGCCGTCTAGGTGGAACCAGAGCCTGCTGAAGACACTTTGGCAGCCCAAGCGGTTTGACTTTCTGGCACCTTCTCCTTTATATAGTTAACAGTCTCAGGTGTAACTTGATGGAATCTCTTCATATTGTCGAAATAAAAAAGATTTATTTGGAAATTCCGCAAAAATTAATTTAAAAAAATAAATAAATAAATAACTTTTTGTGGAAATACCAAGTAAATATTTTTTATTTCGACCTTTTCCTTTGTATCTACCAATTATTAGTGTGCTACTTATATGCTTATAAATGTAGAAATACATTTATTAGAAAAAGTGAGGTTTTTCTTTATATGTATCATGGTGGGACCACGGTTTCTTGAAAAGGTGGTAGGTGGGACACAAGAGGCAAAAGGTTTAGAACCACTGGTGTGGAGGACACTGTTAAAAAGTAGTAGAGCATTATAATATACATTTATAAGTAAAACAAAAAATTCTGTTGACCGGAGGGAGAGAGGAGTTAGGATTCGACACCCCTGTCCTAGTGTACTCCTTTCAATTTTTAAAAATCTGTTCACCTTAACATTAATGCTACTTATTCTATAAAAGTTTGTGAAAAATCCACCGAGAAAATCGTAATTTATTTTGAAATGAGAAAACATATTATGCAGGTTTATCAATCGTTGTCAGTGAAAACAATCTTTGTAGCAACTGGATTAAACAATGCGTACTACAAATATGTAATTATTTTAAATTTCCTTTCTTGTGCACACACAACATAATAAATGAAAGGAAATGGATTATTTATGGCGAATAAATGAACTTAATGTGTTAATTTTCCTTTCGTGCTCACAAAGTGCTTTTTAAGTGAAAAAGAATGGATAATTTATGAAGAAAAAATGAACTTTAATGTTAAAAGTATGCTAAAATTACTCAAGTGAGGCATGTCGTAAATAATTTTAAAATGTGTTACTTATCTCCAAAGGTATAAAAGACGGAAAGCTAAATGGTTGAGTGTACATTTCTGCAGTGATGCCATTTATTCTAGAAAAGATTAAGAAAAATCCAACAAGAAAGTCTTAATTTATTTTGAAACTATAAAATTTCTTACACGGATTTATCATAATCCTGCTACTATAATGGTAAACAGGGATACATGGTTGATCCACAGCAATATCATAATGAGTAATACATAGCATAAATAATTGGAATTACCCCATTCAATAGTAGCAGCCATATCACTTCTCTAGTTATAGTTTTAACATATTAATATTAATTATAAATTACATTAATTTAAAATTAGTCACCCTTTGCTTTAAATAGCAGATTATATAGATAAGAGGTACAGGCACCATTCTCTATTCATCCCATATTTGTTCCCGGAAAACAGGTCCAATAGCAGAAGGATGAATAGCGAATGGCATTTTCCCATAGGATTACATGTTATAATGGATTGGGTGGTTCCATCAGACCAGATTTTGGATATTTAAAATTATATTTGTTCATTAAAAACTACGAAAACAATATGTATCCATTGGTGAACATCATAAAACATAAATTAAATAATAAAATACATTCTTAGCCCTAAAATAATAATCTAAAACATATAATTTCCCTACACGCACTCACCCAAACTTGAAGTCTGATATTGCTTACAGGGAAGACTGGAGGGTTGGGGGACATTGGGGAGGGAATTAAAGGGTGGATGGAGATGAAGGATCATCAGGATCTCCCTCCATTTGGTCTGCAAGACTCCATGAAA
Organism: Uropetala carovei; assembly: GCA_036926305.1. Lineage (NCBI taxonomy): Eukaryota > Metazoa > Arthropoda > Insecta > Odonata > Petaluridae > Uropetala > Uropetala carovei. The sequence continues at coordinate 1,667,173 of JAXCHB010000248.1, forward strand.
CTAAGGGCTCGGTCTTTTTAGTGATTGATCAAATGTTATCTTGTGTTAAACATTTTGATCCATGGGTTGGAGAATGGATGTTGTGTTTGGTGGAAGAAACACAACCTTCACCTTGCCGTCAGAGAGCTCTTCTAAATTTGGATTGTGACCTGGATCATTATCTAAAACTAAGAGAGCCTTATTATCCAAGTTCTGGTCTTGAAGATATTTGGTGACTGCAGGCATGAAAGAGACAGTGAACCATTTGTTAAAAATATCCCTGGTTATCCAAACTTTCCTATTTGACCTCCACACAACAGGGAGATTTGCCTTCACAAATCCTTTCAATGCTCTGGGGTTCTCAGAGTGATAAACAACCAGGGGTTTTAACTTGAAATCCCCAGCATCATTGCCAACCAACAACACAGTCAATCTATCCTTAGCAGGCTTGAAACCAGGCATGGCCTTTTCTTCTTTGGTGATGAAAGTCTTAGTGGGCCTTGAACACTTGCTTCGGATCATAGCCCCCTTCCTCAAAGATGTCTTTAAAAGTTTCAGGATAATTTTTAGCAGCCTCAACATCTGCACTGGCAGACTCACCCTGAATCCTAACATAATGCAAGCCAATCCTCGCCTTGAATTTTGAAAACCAACCATCACTAGCCTTAAATTCTAAATCCTTCACAACACTTCCTTCAGGCTGCTTCATTCATAAGTCTTCGAAAATTCTCTTAGCCTTGGCTTGAATCATAGCAGTGGACATTGGCATATGCTCAGCCTCCTGGTCCTGAATCCAGAGCAAAAGCAAATGTTCCATTCTAACAAAATATCTCCTCCCTATTCCGTTGAAATTTAATTGTTCCAGGCACAGATTTCTTTGCTAAGTCTTTATATTTTTGTTTCTCACGTAAAATTGTCCTTAGCATGGTTTTAGCCATGCCCATATCTCTTGCAATGTCAGAGCCAGATTTTCCACTCTCAAATTGATTTATAATCTTTAATTTCATATCCAGAATTGTAACAACATGTTGTCGTTTAGCAATATTACCACTAGAAACTTTTTTATTCACCTTGGGAGCCATATTTAATTAATTAAGGGCAAAACAGTCTTTAAAACATGTACAGAAACCAACACAGGTCCAGCAACCAAAATAGCGCTCTAAATCAACTTAAGATCAAAGAAAGTGAGGATCGACATGCATTGCACATGGACGAAAGATGGAAAGCAGACAAATAGTGAGCAAATGGGTAGTAATTGGTGGCAGACGAAAAATCAAAAGGACAAATAGCAAAGGACGGAAAAATGAGCATCCACTGTACAATCGCAAAGGGGAAATTTAAAAAAGAATGGAAATTTTTAACTGAAGGTAATAAAGTTTGCAGAAAAATAATAAAGTCCCAAATACTGTCCAAAATGTTGCATGAATTAAGGAAGCATTGCTGGTATATGTTCATTTATATTAATTTTTATTGGAGGGATTTATTCTAATAAGAGTGTATTAACATATAAGAATACAACAGAAGTATAGTTGTTGCATTATGCCTATTAAAATATTAGCATAGCTCAAAAATCTCAGTTTACTACAAATTGCTCCCTCTGTGAAACCTTTTTATTATATTCTCCCATTCTTCTTGCCTTACAGGCTAAAAGGTTGGCTGAAAAGCAAAAGAGAGAAGAGGTTGAGGAAAGGAAGAGGAAAGAAAAAGAGGAAGAGGAAGCCAGGAAGCAACATCAAAGGGAACTGGAGGAGGAAGAAAAACTCAAAAAGAAACAAGAGGAAGAAAGGAAAAAGTATGTGGTTTATTTTTTATCATTTATATTGATACATTCTCGTATCTACTATAAAATATTTTGAAGCGTGTGTTTGTGTATTTGTGTGTTTGTTCATTGAACTCCTCCTAAACGATAAAAGCTAGAATAACCAAATTTGGTACGATTCTTCCTTACATCCTAACTCAGTGAATGGTCAAGGTTTGGTCAACCAGGATTAATCAGTGCTGCCAATGTAGGGGATTAACATTTTTCCATAAGATATCACGTATGAATCCATTTCTTGACTTGCAAGGTATTCTTCCTTCAATCATTAAAATCCATAAATATGGACCGGTTTTTTTTATTTTGCTTTATTCGATGAATAAAACTCTATACTATCTTATTCCTGCGAAGTTTACATGTTACACGGTCAAAATTTTCAGAAATACGCTATTTGTTTCGAAATTTTGTGGATTTTCCGTACTCTTTCCGGGCGTAACCAAGGCGGCCGTCATTGTTACCTCTGATTCAGTTAGCTTCAATGAAGCTTACAAATAGATGAAAGTTTAGCGATATTCGATTCGATACTTTGTTTAAGCAACGAAACGATCGATGTTTATGGATAGCAGCGTAAATAGATACTGATTATTATTCAGGAAGCGTTTATTGATGAAAGTAATTGAACCTTCTTTCGTCTATTGAATACTGGAATCTTACATTTTTTGTAAGTAAAATCATTATATTCTACATTATAATGTTTATTAACGTAAATAAGCTCACGTATCTGGTGTACATTTACCAGTCAGTGTTGAATCATGGACAACTGTACGTTGCTTTTTCAAGATATAAAAGTCAATATTTCAGCGAGGTGTAATTACACAAGAAATGAAAGTGGATTTGGCGAAAGTAATATGATGGGAAATAAAATTATCATTATATTTGAAAGCAATAGGCTCGGAAACGGATTGTTACAAGCAAATATGATTAATTGTTAAGAAAAGCTAATTGTAATTTAAAAAGTATCTACTATATAGGTATTTTAAAGAGTTTGTATGTTGTGCTGTAGTAGCTTCACTAAATCCGTTGAAATTCAACAGAAAATTCTGCTAGTATAATATAATGGAGATGATGGTTTTTCATTCTTGTTGTTAGTGCTTTATAATTTTTAGCCATGATTAATTCAAGATGTTCTCATCAAGTAAAGTGACATTCATTGAAGCGCAGTGGGTGCAAAATTACTCTTGGTAATGTTTTTCATAGCTAAATCTTTTTGATTATGCTGATAGTATCACTTATGATCTTTTAATTTTAGTAAATAATAAAAATCAATAAAAGAATACTATTACGATTGTCAAAATAATGAAATGGCAGCTAAAGTATTTTTGATAATGTTTTTCTTACTGTTTAAAGTTGAACCTGATTTCAACTAAAAGAAATATTAGATCTTTCATGCAGTATTTTGGAAGCTATAGTTACGTCTTAAATCATCTGGTAAAACATAACTACACATTTCTATTTTTGCAAAATTAATGCAGTAAATACTGGTTTGTGATGTTCAGACAGCAGCAGATGGAGGAGACAAACAGAAGGCTTGAAAGCCAGCGGCGACAACTTGAAGCCCAGAGGAAAGCTCAGGAAAGTCAGCAGAATGCGATTCAGGCAGCTGCTTTGAATGCCACCCCTGTGATCCCAAGACCATCAGCACCCAAGAGTCAAGCTCCTTGGGCGCAGCAACAGGGAAATACAAATGCTCAGTGTACTTCTCCACCGATTACAAATCTCGCAGAAATACAGCGAATGCAGGAGAAGGAAGAGAAGGAGGTGAGCGATGTCAACAACCCTGATGTTAATTCATTCAGAGAGTTAATTGTTTAGTTGATTTTTATACGATACTTAGCGAAGCAATTAAAAAAAATTAGTTTGATAGTGAAACCGTAAATTTTTCTCTTCAAAATAAATAAATTCGAATTTTGTTTTTTTAGTTAAGAGAGGAGCGTCTAGTGCTCTGAAAAAATATTAAAGACTTAATTTTGCTCAAATGAAGTTAATTTTTTCATGTTCACTGAAGATGATCCAACAGAAACTGGCGCAGAAGCTGAGGGAGAAGGAACTAGCTCTTGCTCAGGCACAGTTACATAGTGACAAAGAACATCACATACAGTCTGATAGTGCAATTCACCCAGCGCGCCCCATTGCTGGTCAACAGTCAAAATCAGGGAGCACAGGCACTGCTATACAGTTGAAGTGGGCAGACAAGAGACCTCAACCTGTTGGACCTATAAAGTCTCTCGCTGAGATACAGGCAGAAGAACATGAACAACAGCTTGCAAGAGTAAATATAATTTTTTTCATTTTCCATTTATGCTGATTTATATTTTGACTGGTAAGCATGAATTTCATTGAAGCCTTCATGAAAAACCTATTGGTCTATATTTGGTTCTAGTAAAAGCATCGTCTGACTTGGAATGTTCATTCTCTTTTCTACCAATGAATGTCGAAAATTATGGATGAATCATTCAGCTTAACGTTTGTGCAAAGTGTTATATTATCTGGATCCATTGAAAATGGATAGCCTTTTTTAAATCTTGATCTTTTCTTTTTTCTGAAATAGGAGCATTTGAAAGCCATCTCATGCCAGGCATTAAATTAGGGCAGTATTATAGGAATGTGAATAATGATTTATTTTTAGGGACCTCAGTCCAAGAGCACCTATCATTTTAAAAATAATTTGTTTCCACATGCCCTTCAGGCCACCATTAACTCATACATGTTCCATGCAGGAACGTGAGCGTGCGGAAAGGGCTGCTCAACAAGCCCATCAGACCGGGGCTCCCGGAGGAGCAGGGGTTGGTTCTCAGGGACATAGCACGACTGCTGCTCCTCCCGTGGGTGGAATCTGGGGATCTGCCACACAGTCACTGACCTGGGCCGCACGTTCTGCTGGGCATGGTGGTTGGGCAGCGGCCGCAGCAGTTGGAGCTGCCGGGACCCAAATAAACAACACTTCGTCGGCTCCCACGAATGCACCTCATCTCACACAGTCTGCATCTACCGGTCTTTCTTCTTCCTCTTCCTCCTCTACGTCCTCTTCCTCCAATTCCTCTCCTGCTGTGTGGTCCAATGCTGGTCAGAATAGCTGGGCCACCAATTCTGTACCCTCAAATGCCACCTCAGGTAGGTCACTGTCCAAGACGGTCCTTTTTTTCTGAGTTACCAATCAAAACTAAAACATTTATGACCAAATTTATAAACTTAAGTGTGATTCCGTATTGGGATTCATTTTTTGAGCATTGAATTATAAATGAGCTACATTTTGGTTTAGTAGTTTTTTTGAATCTTCTAAATTTGTTTATTAATCTCCCGGTACGTTGTTTCTTGTAACTCTCTCATATTATTTTAAAAGGCAGTGCCTAAAGTCGAACAATATACACACTTTCATATTAATCATTTTATTTGATATTTCATATCTAGCAGAGCTGGGAAGTTCCATTTCGGTTCTGACCATTCTGGTTCCAACTGTTCCAGTTCTGACCTTAAATTTTCTAACTCATTCCATTCTGGTTTCGGTCCCAAGTGATAAAAAGAAGGAATGGTTTCAGAATCATTCCTAGTTTTAAAAAAATGTGCTTTTTACTGATAAAATTTTACATTAATTACAACTCTTTTCAATTACATAAAAACATAATGAAAGTTTCTTAAAAGTAGGGTGACCAAAGGTAATTTTTTAAAGGAAAATTTCCTTTTCTTAATTCAAAATTTTTTTCCTCTCTTTTTTTAGTCTTGCTTATTTTTTCCTCTAATTTAGGTTCAACTTACTGAAATTGCGTTTTTACCCTTTCAATTTCTTTATGCATTCAAAGATGGTAATATAATTCAGTATTTATTTGGGTAGGTTTAATTATATTCCAAACAGTTGGCTACATAAAAATTGGATATTTCTAGGGGAACCTCTACGAATTTTGTCGAAATAACATTAAAGTAAGTTGAGTGATCTTATTTAGAAAACAGCTAACGGTTAAAAATAAATTCTTATAAATGATGTTTATATTGTCAGCTCTTTAAGGCGATGGGAAATAAACTTTAGAACACGAATTAGTTAATTATTTACACTGCACTATTTACAGTCGGGGTCTGTTTCAGACAGTTGACCACCTTTGAGGCTAGATAAAATTGCCAATCTCTGTCCAAGCTTGTAGTTTGTAAAACGATTTGTGTGTGACTTTTTTGGTTCTTTTTAATTTACGCAATAAATATAAATATTGTATGAGAAAATTTAATTTGGTGGATGATTAAGATATAATTTTTTATATTTTCGTCTTCAAATTCATAACGTTTTTCTTGAATCAGTGTCTTAAAAAATATCTTTGATCAATTTACACAACAAATTCAACTTTTGAATAATATTCTCCAAATGGATTTCTTTCTTTCGATTACGGATGATGTTAAAAAAATATCTAGAATTCACTTATCTTCCAACCCCATAGTTTCATTGTATCCTATCAATGTAGAGAATATTTTTTTATGACTATGCAAAGAAAGATGATCACACTGATTGGAAAGTGAGCTCTTACAATGTATTCAAGTAGATAATAGAATGTTACTTGTTAGTTCCTGTTTTACGTAATCTTTGAACAGCTTTTTACCAGAAGCAATTACGCAAAATATGGAAACCAAATGTAGATGGATTGGATACCAAGATCAAAACACTAGATCCAACTTAACAAGGAAGAAGAATAATCAGAGAAAGTTCACTTTCAGTTTTGTATGAAAAATATAACTTTAGAAATTAAATAGTCCATGTTTTATATTTTAAAAATATAAAACCAATAATAATTTATTCATTTTTAAGGGAACCATTCGAGAACCAAAATTTTGACATAATTGTTCAGGTTCTGGTTACGATACAATTTTTCTATTCCAGATTCAGGAACAGGAACCATTTTGGAACCATTCCTTGTTCTGGAACCAGAACTTTCCCAGCTCTGATATCTAGTAAAAATGTTATGTAGTAATGGTGATAAGGTCTGACAGACCTGTAAAAGTTGGAGGCTTGACTTAAGAGATACTGGGAAAAAGCTATTTTTTCTTGAAAATGTCTATGGTGGGACATATCTTAAAGGGATTATTATTTTTATGCTTATTAGAAATCTTATAAGTGCAACGTTATTTAAGCTATGGTAGTTCTATTTGCTGAATTTTTTATCATGTAGTGATTTATCCAAGTTTCATAATAACACTTTAAATTAGCTGTCTTGGTTTCATATATCATGTCAGCATGTAGAAATAGTTATGGTATCGTTGTTTAATGCAATAGTAATTTTATTGCCTACTTTCATACAAAGCCTGTTGATTTGCATAGTGTATAGCAAATATGCTGTGGCTAGTAATAAGTTTTCTAATGGATTTCGGTTCCTGTGACATTGCAGGAGGAGGGGGTGGCTTTTGGGAAGAAGTTCCAGCTCCTGCTCAAACTGCTAAGTTGGGTGGGAAGCAGGGAGGAGGCAAAGGAGCTGCTAATGCAACAAAGGTGGCCGCAGCAGCAGCTCCGGGTGCAGCAACGACTGGTGGCAAAGGGAAGGGGAAAAGCCGTAAAGATGAGGTGATGAAAATCTTTGAGCAGAATGTGAAGAGGTCAATATCAGCTGGGGATGAGTTCACTCAGTGGTGCCTCAAAACATTGGGAAATCTACAAACATCTGTTGATAGTAAGTGGCTTAAAGTTTGAGGTTTTAACATGTGGCATTTGGTTACATGATCAGTAATTTTAAGTATTTCACTTTAACCTGACAGTGTTTGTACAGTATTTTGTACACCATACTGAAAAACTTTTTTGTACAGTCAAGCATCACTAATTTGTAATTCGTTAGTCTGAAACCACCTGTAATTCGAAATGACTGATTTCCAACTACTTTCCCAACCGGACGGCATGGCATTGTGACACTACAGTCTATTCCAAACCTAGGCTGTGTATTTGAACATTACAAATACAAACTAAGGTGCACACGCATATGGTAGCACAGTATCTAGTGCATTCTTAAAGAAAATGCAATTTAGTGTTAATTTAATTTACCCTAACCATGTCTTGTAAGAGATCAAATGAAGGTAATAATGCTGGAAATTCATATAATTGTTAGCAAAAGCTATCATTTCAGGAATAACTGCAATTATTAACCCTTGAGTACTCGCGTCTAGGTCAAATCGACCCAGATCAACTTTAAACGTCCATATCATTTTATTTTAAAATGCAGCTAACATCATCTAGTAGCTAAGTTTTACAATGTTTTAAATATGTCACATTTGTCCATGGGCTCGGCACTGAAAATTAATGATGAATAAGAACAAAAACTCTGATAGGCATGATAGAAACTCACACATCAAATGTTGCGCCCTTGATTTATTTTGTGCTTGACTTGATGGAAAAATTTAAGAAAATGTTTTCATGCCCTGTTATATTTTGTAATGCTAGTGATGAATTTCTGCGGTCTTATGCATGAGTCATGGTTTTATTTGTAACATTTCTCATATATGTACCTTTTTTCAGTTTTAAAGAGAAAATAAGGCATTTTTAAAATACAGTTTTTACTGATGAGTAGTTAAAATCTATACAGGTAGCAAACATGCTAAATCACCTTGTATTGGATTGGTCATCTATAAGTATGTAGTTTGTGCACAAGGGTGCACCAATCCCGAGGTGCGTTGCACCCTTGCAGCAATCCACGTGGAATGGCAGCAAGAAAATTTTGGCCAAGAGTAACGGGCAGCGATGAGTCTTTTACTCACTTACTTCTCTGTCTCTGCCTTGGTTTTCCCAACTCTGCTTCCCAGTGCTGTCATAGCCCATCATAAAATTTTATGGTGCCACATGTGGGGTGAAATTCTGCCATAGCGTCGGCACCAAAGGAATTCGGAGGTGAAGGGGAATGTTTTGAGTGTATGCCGACTGGCAAGGCGATCTGAAGAAAGAGGGAGAGTAATCAGCGGTCTCCAGAATGTGCCCTAAGGGTCCCCAAAAAGCTATTTAGAGAAATAGCTCTTCCGTGCTATCAGGATAAGATCACTCGGTGTGACAATTATTTAAATTATTTTTAATAATTTAAATTTTTTGTTTACATTTTCTATTGAAACATTTTTTGCATTTCTAATAATATTTAAAAATATTCTGGAAATCTAATCATTCGTTTTAAGCTTCAAAATACATAGGGTCGATTCCACCCAATGCAAATACTAACGTGAGTACTCAAGGGTTAAAGAAACTCGACCAAGGTTCATTGGTGTGGCAGCTTTGTTCCATATACCATGTTGGAACAACAACAATATGTGACATTAAGAATTATTATGTGTACATTAACAATGTACACACAATAGTTTCCAATACGATTTTTTATCGTTTTTTCACATTGTTTTGTTTTGTTTGTGATGGTTTTCATGCACAGGACATAATAAAAAGAATTAAGTATATTATTGATTTTAAATGCTGCCAATTCGTATAACTTTTACTTGGAATATGTAGACATTTTATTTTCTATTACGTTATATTTTCAACAAACACTTTTTTTATTTATATGAATTATGTATCCACTGGTACTCTTACCATATACCCCACCCCCAGAATACCCCATTGTTTTTAAACCGAAATGATCTGTGGTCCAGATCAGCCCAGATCCCAAGTTTTTCGAATTAGCAATGCTTGACTGTACTACCACAATGTAACATTTAGTTTTTTGCTTTTAGGATCATAGTTAGTTAAAAGGAACATAGTTTCTCTTATGTACGTGTTCTTCATATGTTAAACAATATTTGAGAAAGTTGAGATATCATTTTTATGTGTTATGTCAAATAATATGGAAGATTTATTAACCTTTATTGTATGGATTTATTCGAGATATTAAAGTGCTACACATATGTTTATTTTTGAGAAAATTATCATATCTCAGGAACTGATGATAAAACCTTCAAATAAAAAGTATTTTATAGGAAAAATATTGGAAAGTTACCTAGTTAAAGTTAATTTGTCGATAAATTCACAGTAGAACCAAAATTTTTATGGTAACATACTGGTGGTAGAACCCATTCATCTCATCCACCAGGAATTGGAAAATATCCATAAAAAGCTACGTGGAATTGAGTTCTCTGTGATGTTCAGTCTTCATTTTTTGTGTCTCTTGGTCCAGCAGTAAATGGGTGCACACCCCTGATGTATCAGCTAAGTTGTGGAGGCTTCCAGTTACCATCTTCACGAACCTTGGTCATGCTCTTTTATTCAGCCACTTGTTCCTCACTCTCATAACCTCATATGCACCGTTATTGCAATATTACTCTTCCACCTTTCTCACTTTCCTTTTTGAGGCCGTTGCATATAAAATTACTTTCTAAGAAACTATCACTCGCTGCCATGCACGTCAGGCACTGGCCGTTGACTAAATGAGATTGACCAAGGAAGATCCTAATACCATGTGACAGAATGAAAAAAAATAGAACACGAGATAAACACGGGACCGAGAGGACGAGTCCTGTAATCAAGAGGCACAGCGTCACTTTACGAAGAGGGAGAAACAAAATAGTGAAACATTCTGATGAATTTAAAGTGGTCAACAAACTATCTCGACGATAAGCTTAGCAAGACGTAGGTACCTAATACTTCCACATAGTGCTATGTGGGAGATGATGATCTACAAAGAGTGGGTCCAAGAAAGAAATCCAGGTGGGCATAAAAACAGCCAACAGTGCCTACATTTTGTGTACACTAAAGTGCACGCATGTATGATAAAGGTTAAGGAAGAATTCTTCCTTTGCCATAAAAAATAATATTTGGTGGAATTATAAATGAATAAACAGCAAGAGAAAAGTATTGTCTTCAATACAGTCTAAAAAGTAGAAAAAAAACCTAAGTACTCAGAAATCTCCCAAATGAATTCACTATAATTACGCATAAATCAAATAATGTTTTTACTACACCCAACTATACAACCTCGATAATGTCTGCTGAACTCCACATATCATGAAATTAGGTTGGAACTTTTGATAGAAAAAGGTCTTTAATGTATTTTAGGGAGGTTTGAGAAAGTACAGAAGGTGGAAACCATTGCAAAAACATATGACTGGGATGTAAAAATTTCCATTCAAGCACTGCTGGGTTAATGAAATTTAGATGTAGAAAATATTATGGCAATACTGTGTTTTACTTAATTTTCTCTGCCTTCTCCTAATTAATGTTCTGATTATACTATTACTGCATAATAACTCTCTGAAAGTAATGCTTTTCTAATGCTTGTTAAGTTGAAAGTAATGCTTCCATAGTGATGTTATAAAAAATGCAATAGTGATTAATTGAATCCTGTATTTTTTGTCTTTTTAGTACCTACATTTGTGGGCTTTTTGAAAGATATTGATTCACCATATGAAGTGTCAGATTATGTGCGCAATTACCTTGGAGATGGTAAAGAAGCCAGGGAATTCTCTAGGAACTTCCTAGAACGACGTTCTCGCTGGAGGAATGCACAGAAGGCAGCTGCTGCTCCTCCATCAGAAGATGACATGTGCATTCCTGCACCTGCTGTCAATCCACTTTCGTCAGAGTTCCAGGAGGTAAAGGTAAGTTTTTTTTACAAATATGTTATTACTGAAAGTTTTCAGTCATGATATAATTTTTGAAATGTTGTTCAAGTATCTCTAAAAGACCCTTTTAATCTAAAGTTGGAAAGGTTTCCAAAGTAATGTTTTTGTTAAATTTGCAGGATTAATTACGTGAGATGATTTTCGGAAAATTGTCATAGTAAGAAAGCATTTGCATATCAAAGGTTTATAGTTTCTGAAAATCAAACTGCAACAGAGAACTGAGTGTGAGGAAGTTCAATTCAAGGACAGTCAAGGATTTAGTGGTTTAGTCCAGTTATTTCTTAGCATTGCATCTGCTGTTACAATTCTACGGTTGACTGTTTTTCCTATACCTTTAAAGTAATGTTTTGATTCTTCTAATTAGGCATGGTTTAATTCCAATATGCCAATTCATTGATATTACGTAATTAATGCTGTGGAATAACTATTCTATTTTCTTCATTGTCACTTAAACCAGCAGCTACTAAACAGGTATGTGTACCATTAGTGGCTTGTGGAGCTTTTTAAGCTGTACATGAGTATAAAAATGTTTGGATCAACCATAGTTGTTTTTTATTTCGGGATATATTACTCTTACTTCTTGCATTATATTTTATTTTGTTCATTTTTGGTACTGTTAAAACTTTTATCCCTCTATAAAAATGGTACTTAATGAATTTCTACAGCATTTTGGAGGTTTTTCCCTAAGGTTACCACCTTATGAGGGGTTAATTCCGGGAGATTTCCACATTAGGAGTCAATTCCGAGAGAGTTTTCTTTGCCATTAAGCAATTAATCTGAGCAATAAAACTTGGTTTATTATTTATTAGTAAACATATAATGAGGATTCAGCCTGAATTTTGTTGTGATAATACCATACATTGGCTTGCCAGAATATAAATTGACTCTGCTTGTGATCACCAAAACAAGAGAGCGCTAACTGCACAACTAGGGTTGCAGTCTCAGGAATTGCTGATTCATGGAGATATTCACTATATCTAATCTCTTGCGACATAATAATAAAAATTAGTCAATAGTAGCTACACATAATACTTACTGCATAACTTTTTATTTATGCTAAAATATATATCTACTCGATTTATAACACTGGAACAAAGAGTGCAAACTTGTGTGGTGATTTCTCTCGCAAAACTACTTTCTAGTGGCCATACCTGCAGTGAAAAGTAACCCAAATTACAGATGCAGCTAGGTTAATTGCATTTTCTGCTACATCTGTATAAGTAAGACATTCCCAAGACAACATGTCATCTGATGCTAGATAAAATGCTATTTTAATTTATAAAAAACAACTTTTCTACATCGATTTCCATAAGCAGGCTAAAAAATACTGCTACAAAGGTGGGACTCACATCGCAATGACAACTCAAGATAAAGATTTAAAAGAAGGTTCTCTTTAGCATTATTTAAGAAGGATCAAGAGATAAAATAAATAAATGTTTGTGGGTAGGTTTAAATCCGACGTCCTCATTGAGAGGCACCTGATATATCGCTGGTACGATGCTGTGTAAAAGTATACATTTTTACATTAAGTTTCCACTCATTTCAATCAAATGTAATGGCCAGACCAAATTTTCAAATTTTAATTACCGTATATACTCGTGTATATGCCGACTCCATGTATAGTACGATCCCTGATTTTTTGGTGAACAAACCTGATTTTTTCATATATCTCGTTTATAGTACGACCCCAGCTTTCCACCAAGGCCGATATATTTTGTTTCGATAGCTCGATGGTTACGAGCGAGATATATCGAACGACCTTGATTTTCCACACCACCATAGAATAGACCATAAATGTCATAAATAGTATTTCTTGCGAGTACGCTAAAATTCGGATAAGTTAAGTATCTTACTTCTAAAACATTTAATAAAAAGTGATATGAATCATGATTGCACAAGATGAAATAAAATCGTTTTCAATTCTAGTGCTTCTGGATTACATTCCGCGTACGTAATCCATCTACTTAATAGGTAGGGATAACGGATAAAAAGAAATTACTTTGTAATATTTCACAGTCTTTATTGTTTCTTCAATCACACACCGACCGGTTTCCACTACAAAATCATTCTAATGGTGTTACTAACCGACGTAACACCTTTAGAATGACTTTGTAGTGGAAACCGATCGGTGTGTGATTGAAGAAACAATAAAGACTGTTGAATATTACAAAGTAATTTCTTTTTTCCAAGATGTCGAAATTCCATAAAGTTACGCCGTCTACGATACTTTTAGTCCAACTCGTTCCAATCCATCCCTTGTAAAAAGACGCTAACAAAGATGTACATACATAAAATTCAAGAAAGGAAGTGCCCGTAAATCTTCACTTATATCAAGTATTTGTGAATTTGAAGCTGTATATATGAAAAAGATTCTACTCTTCACGAAGCAACATAACAATGATAAAGGACCTCACTGTTAAGGTTATCCTACCATTAGAATGCATGCGGGTGGCATAACTTCACCGAAAATGCCCGTGAAGATACATGAATTTTAATTCCTCAAATGCATTACTCGTGTATAGTACGATCCCCAATTTTTGCAATAAAAATTTGGTCGTAAAAACTCGTACTATACACGAGTATATACGGTACTTAAATAGAGCATTGAATCTGCAGATTACTAATTTCTGGGCAAGGTCCATCAAGAACCGGGAGAGACGTATCTACATACGCTTGATTCCGGGAGAGGTGGCAACTTTATTTTGCCCTGTAAAATATTATTAGTGATGCATAGAAAAATGTTTGAGAACTGCTGGATTACACTGTCGACACTAATTGAAAGAATCATTTTGTCATATTGAATTTTGTCGAGTATCTTTTTCCCAAAGCAACTTGCATCCGAGTATTTTACATTTCTCTAGTTTTAGCAGTTTGGTTTTTGCTCAAAGTTAACTCGATTATTTTTTCTCATTTTCAGGGTAAAGGGAAGAAGGCCAAGAAAAACAAAATGCTTCGGCTGGACAACCGTATACTTGGCTTCAGTGTAACAGCTTCACACGATAGGATCAACGTAGGGGACAGGGACTATGGCGAGGGGGTTTGATTCAACCTCCGTTGTTTGTCGTCAATCATCACAGTCCCCTCTTGCCATTTCCTTTCTTCGTTTCCCGACACTTCGGTTGCCTTAAGTCCTGCCCGCTGGCTGGTTTTTAATTTTTTTCCTCAGTATTCCTTTCTGTTGCTCTCTTTTCGATTCTCCTGGGGCAGTCTTCACACTCTCCGCTGCCGCTTGATCTAAATATAAAAACCGCCACCGTCTCTTGCCACATCTGCGACGTAGAGGCGTTCATTCATTTTGGCGGCACTGTGTTTTTTACGTAACCTCATTTTTTTCTTAACGTGGCAAGGTAAGATCCCGTTTAGTGAACTAACGTACAGATGGGGTTAATTTTTTTTTTTGAGTTCTCGCGTCTTTTTTTTATTTTTCCCAACAGATCATTCTCCCCCTTACTCTCCGTTCTCTCTTAAATTGAAATTTTTACCAGTGAAGAACATTTTTAAGAGAAAAAAAAAGAAGGCTCGCAGGAGTAAAAGTGGAAGATATATATATATTTAGACTTAGGTAGAAAGATAAATGTGGAGAGGACTACATAGAGTTTTTCTATCATGTACATATTGTAATGTACATTGTGAGTGTTTTAGAGCGCGTGTGAGTGTGGATGTGTTGACGTATGAGTGAGAGCAAACGTGTGGCATGCATGCATACATGGATTTGAGCCTCCTTGAAAGGTTGGCATGTTGAATTTGTTCTTATTTTGAGAGCCTTTTCCCGTTCATGGGTATGTGGGAGAGGAGAAAAGTTGTAATAAATAAGTTTTTTGGATAGTCATTTGATGAAGTTTATATATATATGCAGCGCTGGATTTCAGCTACACTAAATATTTCATGCCGAATCCTCCCAAGTTGTGATGACTTTTAGGATGGTACTTGGGCAGAAGAGAACACATTGAGTGGTTCACAAGACTTAGAGATGTTTCCGCATAATTTTGTTTTAACTATAACAAGGTAAATATTAATGCCATCTATATAAACATATATAAAAGTATATCCCTTTTATTTACAATTCCTTTTCATTGATGGTGTCTCAATCTGTCAGTGTTTTTTATCTGAACCATGCTCTGTATTTGTGTTTGATATAGGAAACTGGTTTTTTGCTAATCAGACTGTAATTGTCATCTGGCTCCTGTTGCGCTGTTTTAGTATTATGGGTGTAAAAAATCCATCCAAGTGAAGTACTCTTGGCAAGTGCTCATTTGCCAGTGCTTCTCATTTTTGATACAATCTTAACAAAGAGGATGCATGAGAAAAATCAGTTATTTGTCACAAGAGCTTTTTTCCAATTTTTTTAAACTGGCGATTTTTAGTTAGGCTCAGTTCAGGTGAGAAGTAGATCAAGAAAAGAAGGGGAGCTTGTCGAGCAGGTCCAACTTCTACACAGCTCCTGATCTGGGTCTACCTATTACATCTGTGAACTGCATTTGTTTGGTTTACATGAATCTGAAAGTGTGCAAAGGGAGATCTGGTCTTACCGAGTGATCTCCAATAAACAAGTTTACAAGTTAGCCTTGCATTCAGAATACTCAATGAAATTCCTCACCTCGTATATTTGAATTCTATATGATATTTCATGTACTATCAGAGAAGTGGACATGGAAAGATGGTTATACTTGCAGCTGGAAGGGAACACGATAGGAGAAGTCGTAATTCTGCAATGGGAATTATTTTTCCACCGTAGATGATGATTTTTCTCATCACTCACTAAAATTTATCACTTATGATCTATTGCATTGCTTAATGGCAATATTATAATCAATGACATTTTCATGATTTAACTCTGAAAAACTGTGGGGAAATAACCCATTCAGTATTGCAGCATCTTAATCTTCCAAATGCTTAAAACAAGTTGTAAAGAAGATATTTAATCAACTTCTAATATCTGATATAACCACTGTTGCATCACCTGTTTGATAGAGTAGTATATTTATTCAATTTTTTTCAGGGTAAGCGTTATATTTCTTTTCAAAAACGTCACAACATAACCAGTTCATAGATATTACAACTGCTAATATTTTATTTCAAGTTACCTTAAAAGTCGAAATTACCAAAATGTTGTTCCAAAAGTTAATAAATTTACTCCATTTCTTTGCTTTGAATGCACAGTTATAAGAATGTGACATAATACAAATGTAATATCTCTTTGGGTAACATATTGTCCTTGGAGCACAATGTCAGAATATGACCATTAATCATTAATGCCCTCATTGATTCGAAAAGTTATTTTCAAAGATATGGATAATACATTTGAAATTTAACAACATTGTAAGATTTAAGATGATTAAGTGGAATATTATGTCAACCATTTAGGCAAGTGAGAACTCTTAAGAACCAACAACAAACCATTATTTTTATGAATTAGTATAATGCATATACGTACATAAAATACTGAAGCATGTTCTAATTTCATAATATGTGATATTAAATTACTGTGTGAGCATTGCTGATTTTGATCAAGTTTTTTATTTAATCCAAAATATATCATCAGTCAGAGATAATAAATTTGTACATGATCCTGTCATATACATACTACTACTAATATATAGTGTACAATTAGAAATTTTCTTAAATCTTGATACATGTAGTGCTTGGAATTGCAGGTTGTTACCTCTTAATAATCATAGATATGTAAACCTGCTCAATTAACTGAACAATACACAGTATACTTCTTAAGTGGCCACAAAGGAACTTTTGTAGTCTTGCACTGCAATAATTTCACCAGTCAGTACTTTAATGATCATATTGATTTTAAAAATTTAGGCATTACATTAACATAAATGCTACTCTGAAATATTGAGGTTCAATCTTAGCAAACTTACCTAAATTATATCTGGTGCATTTCCATTTAGTTACAAACCTTGTAGTAATATGTATGCAAAAAATATTGGAGTAATAGCAACAAAGAATTATTGGCTCAGTAGATGACTTTGTGCTTCATGACTCAATGCTGCTTCTCTCAGAGCAAGTTGATGGCTTTCTACTCCTGCAAGGATTTGCTCTGCCCATGTGTACTGGTTGAGTGTTGATTGTTTTTTGTTTGATTTAGTACTTTTGCTGTGGTGATGCTGATGGGCTTTGGGCTGATGTCTTAAAACTAAATCAGCTAGGTGAGCAACTGCAAATACTAATGTGGAAACTCTTGCCTCAAGCACAATGGGATCCAGAGGAGGGTACATGCTTCGAACAACATCATCTACTCGAGGTGAAATATGTCGTGCAACCTAAAATATGAAAGAATTTTAAATTTCTCATAAAATGGTTGAAATATGGACTTAATCTATATTACACTTTTCTTATAGTTACCAAAGGATAAGTGCCTTTCTTGAAACATTTGAATTTGAAAATTCTACAAAATGTTCAGAAAGATAAACTGCATTTTGTATTCAATAGAAAATCATGATTAAGAAATTGATTTGAAAATTCAAGAAAGTACCATTTACAACAGGAATATATTATTGGTACAACACTAGTATGGAGCATTCGCCACATCACACTAGAAAACATTTATCAAAGAATTGCAGATTTTAATCCATTTATGAAATGATGCATATATCTTAAATTACGTCTTCAATTTGATGAGTAAGTTGTCTATCAGATGAGCTAGCAGCAATAGGTGCAAGGCAATGAGTAAGGAGATGGCATGTCCGAAGGATTGCAAGACAGTGTGGTACTAATCCAGATGCATCTCCTATCCATTGTCCTCCTTCCTCTTCAGCTTCCCATAGTATTCTTTCTAAATCTGGATGCAAACGTACTTCTCCAAGTTCTACTTCATTAGGATCAAAATTAGTTAACCCCTGCTCAGTCTCAGCATTGTCAGTTTCTTCTCTTATCAAACATAAGTCGGGCCTAAGAAAGCAAAAAAATCACAACAGTGATGTCAGAATGATGATGTAAATGGGATTGTTAGCAAGAAATTAGATGCAAGAAATTTACGAGATAAAATTATATAACAGGAAGATAGTCATTATTTTAAGACTAATGTTTACATCTTTCCGTTACAATAATCCAGAAAACAGTAAAAACTATTAACAGAGGTAATTTTATTTTTGGGTTTATAAACACTTCTTTGGCGAAATACCTCGATTCTTCGGAGTGGTTTTTACCAAAAACGTTACTTTGTAGTCGACATGGACCGTATCGCCGACAAATGACCAAGAGTACAGCCAATGATCCAACGAAAACCGTGGCTAGGACACCAATAGCAAAAGCAACTACAGTCTCCATTTCTATTTTATTAATTAAAAAGAAGACATTTCGATAACAATTACAGGATAATTCATACGGCTCGTGACATAACTCGCTAAGTTACAATTTGAAGTGCTAGGAAACACACTTCTTGAAGTTGATGACTCCAAAGAAACACGTTAATAAAATTCATTAAAAGTACCAGTAGGTGCGAGCCGTACAGAACATCCTAATTTGACGCCGTTTCACGCCCACTTGTGGATTGTATGTCTTGATAGTTCACTGATTCTCCAGTAGAGGTAGTGATGAGGAGAAATATGTGGGGAAGTTGGGTACTAATTTTATCCAATGTCTTGACGGGTTGACGTTCGATATTCCGGATATTAATAAGAATGGCGGACGTTGCTGGAGGTAGTATGGGTGAGGAAGTAAACACATCTAATACGAATGATGACACAGAGGATGCTAAAAATGTGCTCATGCCAGGATGCAAGTCTTTGGAACAGTTTACCCAGGTGTGAACTTTTGAAAATGACTCACCTTTTAAGTGAAGCGTTTAAACCAATATCTTTATGTTGCAAATAAATCTCATTTACAGAACGGTTTTGGATCTCTTATGAATGCTATAAAAGCATCTAACAGTCTTCCATCTGGAAGTGATTGGGATTACTATTCAAGCTTTCCTGAGTTCCAGAAAGCTATTGACGTTAAGGGAAAACAAGTCTTAAAATTGTAAGAATGTCTACTTTGTTTAGCTACCTTTAACAAGTGCATTTGCTTCATAGTCACGTTTGTTTTTCAGAATTGCCATGGTTCTGCAGTACCAAGGAATAAAAGGAAACATTTTGCGAAGGGATTCAGAAGAAAAGTTCGACTTGTTATTGGATGCCAATGACATTATATTGGAACGTGTGGTAGGTATATTAGCCATGAGATATGTGGATTTTGAGATAGTATGCTATTTACTTATTCTTATTCGAAATTTCACTCAAGAACTCAACATTAGATGAGTTGGCTGGTATAAAAAGAAATCCACAGCCAGTACTTGTAGAAGTGGCCAGTACTACCCCTAAACAAGTTAGTGGAAGCTGGAACAGAAATGTTACAGTAAGTTGAAAGTTGCTCGTAATGTCTTATGTCGTATTTTATCTATGTAAATAAATATTGCCTCTATTTCTCATACTAGACTACAGCAGTGAGGCAGCCTGCAACTTCCCCCAGCACCGTCAGATTGTTAACGGCAAAAAATATTCAACGACCACAGATTAAATTCAAAGATAAAATTGATAACAGCGCAAAGCCTTTCGAACCCAAGCTAAATGACAAGCCTAATTCCCTGAAGCCTTTGGCTATTTACCTTGAAATGAATGCTGAAGGCGAGGAGAGGTAAATTATTTCTTTGTTTAAACCACCATTATCTATGATAACCTTTCAAGATTTTTGCATGGACACTTCGCATAATGAATTTTACACCATTTATTTCATTGATTTTTTAAATCATTACACTCAATTGACTTTTTCTCGTGGAGGTATGATGAAACTGTGCTCTACTGCATATACTTCAGCATTTAAGGTAAAAACATGGCCCAATAAATTAGTAAAGGTCTTTAACCCAGAAGTTTCTTGAACTTGTGTTGAATTTTGCGCGTAATATTGTAACTAAATTTTTGCAATAATTTGTAATAAAATTATCATGTTAGTATTTTGAGTTATTTATATGATAGTTTGAATACATTGTAGTAATTAATAAAAGTGAGTTAATCACTTAAATATTGATTACCTATAGTTAAGCCAGACAATCCGTTCTGTAAGAATCAAACATTTAAAAAATAAATTTTTTGCAGTTGTTTAAGATAAAGCATGGAATACAACAATTGCGTTTGCATATTATACATTTCAACTTACTTTGGAGGATCTTTGCACTGCCTGTCTTCTAGGTGCATGTTTTAGTCTTTTGCAAGATAACGTTGTCTTTCATGTTGTCCTTTCAAGCAATAGTTTCAGGGCTGTCACATGTGGTGAGCTAGAGAGGTGACAGCCTCAGGTGGTACATACCTAGGGGCTACATTATAACAGTGTTGTTGTCAATCTGCACCTATTTGTTGTTAACAAGGGTGGTATTTTTTCAGGTGGCAGATTTCTATGGAATGGCCTTGGATAGTTTTTTCTGGAATTATTGACAATAGTGTTTTATTTTCCTGTGAAAATTACGAACTATTTCTAGCTAGTTCTTTGAATTGGTTAATTTGTTGACAACTTTGTACAAATAAGTAACTATCTACACCATCAGTGAGCTCCATTTCCTCACCCCTCATGCAATCCTCCCACCCTTTCATCCGACAAGGGAGGAAGATAAAGTATTAGTTTTCCGTGAAGGTATTCAAAAGTTGTTGGAAAGCAGAAAAATTCTGCCTTGATGTGGAACAGAGCCCTGGGGTGAGATATTCCACCACCATCATGTCTGACTAGTTCTGTTACTTGGTTGTACAAAGTCAGGACCTCAAATGTGAAGTATAAAATAAGTTTGGATACATAGTTGTGAGATTATTTTACCATATTATGTTGTTGTAATTTTTTCATAGGGTGCAAATTTATTTGCCTCACGGTATTTTTGTAAAGATTTTGTGTATTATGTGCCATATGGACAACACATGCAACTCAAAAAATTATTAAAAATCACTGTAGGGTCAAATTTATTTAATATTATGACATTTATATTTCCAAAAACAACTTATAATAAAATAAAAGAAGCATTTGTGGTCCCAACAAGTAAGTTTTTCTTGTATTTTGGCGATTGATGTGTCAAACAATTTTCATGCTGTTTTCACATGCAAAGTATTATTCTTTGTATGTTAATTAATATTTATAGATGGAGCTCACCTCCCTTACTTTATGTAAGAGGTTAAGTTAGGCTTTGTTTATTATAAAATTGACGGAGGAAGCCTTTACTTGGTGGAACTCCATCATAAAAGAATGAGAAGGATAACTTAGTAAAAGTTCCACTTTTATTAACAGAAAAAACGACCGGTTTCAACTAATATCTAGTCATTATCAGGTACAGTACCTGATGATGACTAGATATTAGTCGAAACCGGTCATTTTTTCTGTTAATAAAAGTGGAACTTTTAATAAGTTATCCTTCTCATTCTTTTGTTTACTATAGATCTCATTTTGGAAACATTTCAATCTTAAAAGTCATTTTTTCTGTTTGTTTTGTCATGCATGTATTATCAGTTTGACAGTTTGTGGTTTTTGGGATAATCTGGCTAACCTAAAGGATGACCAAAAGTTTTGTTTAAGCTAAAGATTATTTCTTGGCGGCTTTCATTTGTATTATATCTTTTGCAGTTTCAATCATCCATACCAGTATGAGCTTGAATTGTTCAACCCAAAAGAATCACAGTTGATACCTACTAAACCAGTGAAATATCGACCCATTGCTGAGACGCCTCTTATTTTTGTAAATGAGCCTCATCAAATTGATGACATGCTGAAAGATCTTTGTTCTCAAACTGAGATCGCTGTAGATCTTGAGGTATTTAAGACATTTGCCACTTGGTTGAATGAAAAATGATACAATGAATTTAAAGCTTGATTGTGTAGTCATTAGATGAACTTCAACTACCACAGATGTGCATTTCTCATTATCGCATATTTTTTGTTTTTGTTTTGAGGAAATTTGTCTGCCACAATAATCATTGTTTATGCTTTTCTTTGCAGCACCATTCTTATAGGAGCTTCCAAGGATTTACATGCTTAATGCAGATATCCACTCGTGAGAAAGATTACATAATTGATACACTAGGTCTTCGTCATTGTCTCCAAGTTTTGAATGAAGTTTTTACTAAGACAACTATAGTTAAGGTAAGCTCTACAAAATGACCTTGTTTTTTCTTTAAGGATGTAATTTTCTGAACTTATATTTAAAATTTGACAAGCTTTTTTCAATTCTGCATTTTGGTTTTTCAAACTCCCAGAATATATATATCAAAGTTAGTTTTGTCTTCATTTGATCAGGTATTATCTGTATTTTTAAGATTTCCAGATTGCTAACAAACTTGCATCAGTTATAACTCCTAACTGGAGAAAAAAATTTAATTTTTGATTTATTGGAATCAAGATGCGCTTTTCTTAATAGAAGAATTTATCGCCAAGTTTTTCCAAAAATTATGTTAAAAGCTAAACTGTATATACTTTGTTATTTATGTTTCATTTTGGTCACAGTCTTATTATAGTTGGTGAGTTTGTATGTTAATATAAAAAGTTAATGGATTATTTAATTAATTCAATCAAGATTCTCCATAAAAAATGTAGATTTTGAATTAATTTACATAGATTCTGCTTAGGAACTATGTATCATGATTTCTCATTGTTGAAGTTTCAGTAATTTTAGTATCATGTCTGAATGACTTGCAACTTATTTTGTGTTCTTTGGTACTGATATTTTTTTTTCTTTGCAGGTATTTCATGGTGCTGATCATGATGTGGAGTGGCTTCAAAGAGATTTTGGACTGTATTTAGTAAACATGTTTGACACCCATCAGGCTGCTCGCCTTCTTCATTTTTCACATTTGTCTTTGGCTTTCCTTCTCAAACATTACTGTGAAATTACAGCTGATAAACGGTTCCAGTTGGCAGACTGGAGGATCAGGTGAGCTCTTTTTATTCAAATTTAAGATTAAAGGAGCATTTATGAACGAATGAGGAGCCAGCTGAATCACAGTGTTTTTATAAGTTGATTTAATGCAATATTTTTATAGATTAATAATTTTTGAATGCCACTATATTGTAGAGTTCTGAGTTGTATTATTTTCAAAACTTTTTGTTAAGGCCTATTTCTTTAATGTTAATGTGTGAAAATCTTCAATAGAATGTTATCGATCATTTTTATTGCAATACAATTTCATTTATGCAGTATCACCTCATGAATTATTATATTCATTGTTTTAGGCCTCTACCTCAAGAAATGGTGAATTATGCTCGTGAAGATACTCATTATTTGTTGTATGTGTATGACAGAATGCGTTCAGAATTGATAACAGCTGCTAATGGCCAAAATAATCTGCTGAGGTCTGTGATACAAAGGAGTACAGAATTATGCTTAAAGGTATGAAAATCTCAACTGTATTTCTTTGTTTTTTTTATAGATAGGGCAATCATTGATGAATTTTTTAAGTTTAATTTAATTTTTGTTTTCTTAACAGAATTGTAATTATAATTTTGTTTTCGCAAATCTTATGATGATTGTATTTTAGTTTGTATGATTTAGTTCTTAATATTTAAAAATTAAATATCTAGTTTCACTTTTGGCTGGAATCCAGTTGATGATGAAGATAATTCCAGTAAATACAAAGTAGTTGGAATGATGTATTCATTCTTAAAATCAGTCATCAGTAGATCTTGGCTGAGGTTGACTGCTTTGTACTTGAAATGCACATTCACTGCTTGACAAAATTTATATATATATATATATATATACACACACAGTGTGTCCTTGATTAATGTTGTTAATTCTTTCTTGAAATTCACGATGTTGAACAAAACAACGTTAAATGAATCAACAATTCCCATAAGAACCCATGTGGTACAATATAATCGGTTACAAAACCTCTGACTCAACACCCCTCGAAGAACAAAAAGACATAACATACAGTAAATCCTCTTTACATAGGGGCTGCATTCCCAGAAAGCGTGACTAAAAACTAAACAAATTATGGAAAAAAATTTTGGCGAAACAATATGCCTGGTAGGACATAACTTCATTTTAAGCCACCCAAAACCAGAAAAGGATACACTTCACAGAAGTGCCTCTTCTAGAAGGAAGGAACTGCGTAATACCAATACAGCGTATTGTATTCATACAAATGATAGAGAATGATGAGTTTTTACGAATAAGTTTACAGAGAGTCACGAACATATCTGTGGACACAAGTTCATGAGTTGACAGCACTAGAAAAGACATGCAACAAACAAATTATTTCTTGCAGCAGGTATATTATCGAAAAATCTACCATAATAGGGGTAAATGAAACATTTATTTAGTTGTTTTTATTTAACTACGGGTTTTGTTTATTCACTTTGTTGAGCCACAGCTGAAAATAAAATTGGGGGATGTTAAACTCAAGTTATCCTCTTCAAAATTCTTTAATTTTGTCCGAGTCCTTCAGAATTGTCCTTACTGTCGTAGCTGGCAATTCCAAAACTCTGCCTATGTCTGCAGCTATTTCACGTCATTCATGGCGCATAACAGTATGAAGTTTTTGCTCCAAAGTAATTGTCTTGCACGATTTTTTCACTGCTGACATGCTGCCATTACTACCACATCATTTTGGACCCATTTCAACAAAATATCACTGTGCAATTATAGCAAATTTAATAAAAATGCATCCAGAATGCTTTTTCCACTCAAATAAGGCGATTAGCTGCAACTTGTGCAACAGATGCGCAGTTATTTTCGTGTGTCATTTTTGCGTCAAGTCCGGGTGACGTTAACTCAAATCATCGACGTCATTAATTCAAATATGGATATTAATTTTTGAATGAAATTAACGCGATCAATGTTAATCGAGGCAATGTTAAACCGAGGACACACTATATATATGTGTTCATCATCAGTAGTTTCAAATATATTCAAACACGAATCATGTATTTTATTTTTAAGAGCAGAGGCAATTAAAACCTTCTTTTATAAGCATGATTTTATGATATACATGTTCATTTTCTTAGTTTTAAGTTTGTGTTATCTGCATTAATTATTATGTGTATTTCAGAAATATGAAAAACCTATTTTTACGGATGACATGCATTTAAACCTATTGCAAAAGACCAAGAAACTTTTTAACAATCGACAGTTATATGCATTGAAGGAACTGTTATCATGGCGAAACAAGGTAGCTAGGGAAGAGGATGAAAGTATTGGGTGAGTTAACTTCATTTTAATCCTTGAACTGAAGCACTACTGGTTTTGTCACCATTTGCATTTCTCATTTTCATTTAATCTCTAAAAGGCTGCTGATGCCACCATGGTGTTACTGGTTTTTTGCCTTAGACAAATGATACATTTAGTGCATGATAGCTGCCTCAATCTTGATTATTTTTTCTTTTACTTTGAAAATTTTTTTCCTTTAGATTTTAGATTTGTGATCTGAAAAGGTATTTACGATTCAAATACATATGATCCAAATAATTCAGCAATTTGAAAAGTTAGGGGAGCAAGCACATGTTTCAGAAAGTGATTTCTGATTATTGACCATCATAAAACATACACCACTCTGTGTGTATAAATCTTATAGTATAAATAATCATAAAAAATTATGGGACATCAATTTCAGTGTATTTTTTGCTTGGTTTTCAAATATATATACAAAACTCCTTTGTTAAGTAAAAAATTCGATACTTGAGTATTATCGGGTGATGGATATAAAGTTCAAACGTTGGCTGCAAGATGGCACTTTATGTATCTGCCGCAGAAGTGACAGTAGTAGTCCATAACATTGTTTTAAAATTAAGATCCTTTGCAAATGGCTTTAGAATTTTTTTTATTAATTATTTTATGAATTACTTTGTCATATTATTATTATACAGTAGTGCCTCAACTTATGCGGGGTTACATTCCGAGCATACCGCGTAAAGACAAAACCATGTATAGTCAAAGCAACCCTTGAAAATTACTTAAATCGCCCTTAAAATACATGGTTTGTATATAATAAAGACTAACGAATATATTAAGCAGTAATAAACAGCATAAATGAAGTATACTTTTTGTAAACGTAAAAAGGACAATAGTACAGTACATTTAATTTCGCAGTACTCACCAAATAACAGTGATGATTATGAGAATGATGTATTGTACAGCGCCCGTATAATGAATGATGAGATGATGAAGACGGGCGCCGTACGAACTGCGATGATTATTCTTGCTCTTCCCCCAGCGTAGGGTCATCTGCTGGTGATATTTGTTTCAGAAACATGGTGATGGGCAGCTGTCGCTGTTGTCTTTTAAGCTGCTGAAACAATTCTTCATATGGATTTAAAGCCTGTGTAATTGTGCGTGTGGCATTCAGGCTTCGTTCCATAGAGGGATCACAGTCCAAAATTAAATCTTTTAACTGTTTTGCAGTTTGGAAAATTGCAGCAAATTTATGAAGACTCAAATGTGCTTCCTCTTCTTCACCATCCTCTTTTTCATCTTCCTCTTCTGTGGAAGATTTTACGAGTTCTTCCAACTCCTCGTTGATCAATGTTTCTTTGTGGCCTTCAATCAATTCTTCGATTTCTTTCTCGAGGATGTCGACGAAGCCATCGCCAACTTCTTGCCTGGCTACTTGAACAATGCTCTTAACTTCATTATCGATGGTTGGAAAGCCCTTAAAGTCAATGACACATCCACTCCAAAGAGATCGCCAACATGCATTAACTGATTCTGGCTTGATCGCCTGCATTGCCTCTTGAATGTAATCGGCAATGTTGAAGGACTTCCAACATATCATCATATCAAGATTGGGATCGGCATCCATAGCGCTGCATATCTGAGTGAAAGTAAGGTGCGTGTACGTGGCCTTGAAACAGTGAATTACACCCTGGTCGAGAGGCTGGAGGATGGAGGTGATATTTGGGGGGTGGAAAGACGACTTCGACGTTGGGATGCATGGTTCGGACTGAATCAGGGTGGCCAGGTGCATTGTCTATGTTCAGAAACACTTTAAATTCCAGTCCCTTCTCCTCTAAATAGCGCTTAACCTCTGGAATAAAGCACTTATGAAACCATTCCAGAAATAAAGATGCCGTCATCAAAGCCTTTTTATTGGACAGCCAGTAAACAAGGAGGTTTTTTTTGTTGCCTTTTAATGCATGTGGATTGGCGGCCTTGTAGATCAAAGCTGGCTTTATCAAATGTCCAGCTGCATTGCAGCAAAACAACAAAGTCACACAATCTTTGGCTGCCTTAAAGCCTGGGGCTTGCCTTTCACATTTTGAAATGTACGTGCGGTTGGGCATTTTTTTCCAAAATAACCCAGTTTCGTCTGCATTAAATACTTGCTCTGGAACATAGCCCTTCTATTAATTTTTAAAATTCCACAGGGAAGACTTTTGCTGCCTCTTCATCAGCAGGTGCAGATTCACCTGTGATGCAAACATTCTTTAAATTGAACCGATTCCTAAAACTCTGCAGCCAACCTCGGCTGGCTTGGAAAACTTTCTTATCAGCATCGTCTCCCTCTTCCAGAGGAGGGGTTAATTGCGAATAAAGGCTAAGGGCTTTTTCGCGCAACACATTGCTGTCTATTGGAACATGTTTTCTGTTCATGTCTTCCAACCACAAGTTTAATGCTTTTTCGGTTTTCACTAAACATTTGTCACGAACTTGGCTCGTTACCCTAGCTGTAATTGATGCACTAGATGCCACAGCATCACGAATTTCTTTTTCAAGAATCTTGGTCGAGCGGATGCTGGATTCGTTTTGGCCATACATACACGCCATGTTTGCTATAGACATGTCTTGTCTTAGTAAGTGTAACACTGCCACTTTTTCCTGTAAAGATAATACAGATCGGTTTCTTTGTTTCACTTGGAGATTTAATAGTTGACTTGCGTTTTGGGGCCATGTCGTGGGTTTTTAAACACAATTAAAGTTAACTTGAACCCAATAAAATCACAAGTGGCGAGAGGAGATGCAAGCACTGTGCGGAACACGCCTTAACTGAGGCTGAGACAGCGGGAGAAGCGTCATCGCGCAGAGTGCATCCAGACAGTGGAGCGCTAATTGAGCGCTACATTGAAGCACTTTCCTGTTACTGGATGCTTTGCTCACTGAGCGCTACCGGGTGTTTTCCCGCCAAAATCAATGCAAGCATCGTCTGCCAGCTCTGATACGTGTCCGCATCAACTGGACGTGAAAAAATCATTTTTATGCTATCAGAGGAAAAGATTTAGGAATAGTTATTCAATATAATATATGAGCGAAGGATGGAAAGGACTGGCTGAATGGAATGGAATGTGATGCGTACTAGCGGTGGGTGATTTTGAAATTTTATTCAAATGATCAACTGCGTAAAGATAAATCAGCGTAAGTTGAGGCATGACTGTATTACTGAATTTATAAAGAATTTTGTTTACAATTCTAAATAAACCTCGATGAATAAAATACGTTTTTTCATATTGTGCCAACAAATGAAGCAAGAGAAAGCATTGTATTCGTGAAAAAAATCAAATTCAAGATTTCAACAGAAATACACATTTTGAGGTCCCCTGAGTATGTTTTGACTATTTTCGTGATGATGACGTGTGTATGTGACAGAATTTTGAAGGTACTCTAATTAAAACTATCAATCAGATCAGCACAAAACTTTATACTTAAGATTTTAATTAGCAAATTAAGATCTGAAAAGGTTTTGACAGAAAAAGCTCTAACTGAAAGTGGATGTTTATTCTAGTTGTTTTTCCTTTTTTCCATATATCTCCTTTATAACTCAATTTACATACATATTTGTCATAATAAAAGTTGTAGACAGTGTAATTTTCTACAAGTTTTGTTTGAAACATTTTTTTCATCAACTTGAAAGTTTAAGAGAGATTTCAATTTTTCGTCTGAATTTACGTTGAGTTTGTGTTTGTTCGATTGCAGCACCATGAGTTCGAATCAGGAAAATTGACTATTAATAATCGATCGTGTACATCATTGGTGCCCAACCTGTGCCCTGCGAGTCAGATGCGGCCCACGAAGGATTTTTGTGTGGCCCGTGAAGCCATGATTAAAAAGCAATCCAAAAAATTTAACACACAAATTCATACATTTTTATGAAAATTTTGGTAATAAAACTTTTAACATTGGAATGTTTACCATGAAAATCTCATTTCGACTTGGTTTTCCCATAAGTGACACCCCAGAATTTATAGATAACTTGGGATTAAAACTCTAATCCGGCCCACCGATTAATAGTAACTTCTAATGGCATGCTGAAGAATTCACAACCATTGATGAGGCCTGCCATGTAGAAAAGGTTCGGCACCGTTGGTGTACGTAATGGATAGGCATTCTTAGACCTTACGGTCAATTAAGGCCAATGAGGACTCTTAAAAAGTGTTTGGTGAAATGTAGCATAGGCAATATCAAATTTTTGATTAAAGGCTAGAACTGCCTTAAAAATTGGTCAG
Source organism: Uropetala carovei (assembly GCA_036926305.1). NCBI lineage: Eukaryota > Metazoa > Arthropoda > Insecta > Odonata > Petaluridae > Uropetala > Uropetala carovei. The sequence goes on from JAXCHB010000248.1 coordinate 1,696,916, forward strand.
CCTGTAGTGGAGGTTTATTCCTGTCATTTTCTTGTTTTTTCCAAATACAGTGGACTCTCGGTATGTCGGACTAAAGGGGGGGAAGGCCAATCCGTTATTTCTGAGTGTCCATTATATCCTAAACATCTGAAGGAAACGTATATGTTACCTAAATTGCTGAAATTTGTATGTTATGAAAGATAATGTTTTACTCTACTGTGTATTTATACAAATTGTTAGAGCGCATGCAATAATTGCACAGTTATATAATTAATTTATGAAAAATATGAATAGTATGAATTACATATTAATTTTTATATTTTACTAGTAAAAGGTGCTTGCAGTTTGCAAGTAGGAACATATTTATATCAGAACATAATTAAAAATGAAATAAATTATAGTGACCATAAGAAAAATGGCTTGCGAAATGAAAATTGATTTTTCCATGTATTCTTATTTGAAATGGAATTATTCTTAGGATTCAAACTTGAGATACTTTTTTGAGATTTTAGATTTTTCCATGCCGTGGTGGAAATTTGAAAGAAAGTAACAGTTGGAAAATTTGTACGTTATATCCGAAGTTGTTCCAGCGAGGTCCGATATATCGAGGTTTCACTGTATTTCCTTTTGGACTTAGTCCATGTAAATATTTGTCATTTTTACTCTGTATGGAGAAAGTCATGTGCCGGACACATCAGATTGTTTATTTTTGAAAAGCTGTTGGTTTAGCTAAGTTGGCTGTGAATTATTTTTAATGGTTTTAAAAAACAGAATTCCATCCATTCTGTCTACAAAACTTGGTTGAATGTTTAATTTAATGTCCATCCTGATTTTTCATTTGTTTGGTTTTCCTCACAGGTATGTTCTACCAAACCATATGCTGCTGCAAATTTCAGAATCCTTACCCCGTGAAATGCAAGGCATACTTGCATGCTGTAATCCAATTCCACCCCTGGTTAGGCAACATTTGGCATTCCTTCATCAAATGATTTTGAGAGCTCGGGATCAGCCTGTTGTCAAAGTAAGCAATGCTTCCGTCACATATTTTTAGTTTGAATTTCCACTTTTGCATTTTAAATTCTTATTGCATTTTTAAATTTATGTTTTATATGCTTTTTAAACTATATTATTGCATGATGTGTTTTTTCATTTTGTATTTTTGTTCTGAATCATTAAACCATAACAAAGTATACAATTTTAATCAAAATACTTTGAAATCATGGTAAAAGAAAACAGGTCCAACTTAGGTAAGATACACCTAAATTTATTATATTACTTAACTCTCTGCAGCTCAGATTGGAATTGCCTTAGCTAAGGAACCACTGTTAAATGCCTTTTTGAATTAAATTCACCAGAGCTTAATGAAATCTAATGTACCTCAGAAATAACAAATTAAATTACCTTAAAATTTTGACACCTTGCTTTTAATAGACATTATGAACTGCAAGGTGAGTTTCAGCCTCAGGCATCCTGAAATGTTATGGGCGGCAGATGGTTAAGAAATGAATTAAAAGAATAACTTTATGTAGTGCTCCTTCTGAAACTGTAGATGTATATTTCATTTCAGGTTGTTAGTCAGGAAGAGGTGGATATGGCTCGTGCAGTTGCTGCTACAAGAAGTAGTGGACTTGATCCTCTGAATTCTCCTCTTCTTTGCCCCCATGACTTATCACACGCACATGACTTCCGTGAGGATCTTTCTACTCTCATAGGGGATTTTGCTACCAAAGAGACTGCATCACCTCCTCAAATTAATGGATCACCTTTGCATCCTGTCAGCACTGCCAAGTCGCTTAAATTTATTCCAAAGAGGTCTGCCAAAGTCTCTCTTTTTGGTTACGAAGCTTTTCAAGAGGTGTGTGATATTTTTTTCTAATAATTTAATCTACTTCTTTTTCCATCTCTGATATCTGCAATGAAAAACTCACTGTGGATAGATGCCAACTTTTATGGTTTTTTCCTTACTTATATATGCTCGTTTAATGTAAAGTGCTAGAAAAATTTTAAACATCTCACAAAGTTTAGTGTTTAATTCATTTTTTCCTATTATGTCATGTTGGTAAGACATACTTCATGGTCATGGGTGACCGCAGAAATTTTTTCAGGAGGGGGCAAAATGCTCGCTCATTAGCATTGGTTGCTCACCTCGCAGGGGCTACTTGCACAAATATAGCAAAAAAACACGTTTTTAAATTGATTTTTTTAAGCAGGGCCTGCTTTTCATTTTAGGGGAATAGTATTGCACACCACAGATAAAATGGTGGTTTCTAAAATTCTCCATAAAGTATTACCGTATATACCTGAATATAAGACGAGGTTTTGTTCCAATTTTTATGACCGAAAAATTGCTAGTCGTCTTATAATCGCGCAGTGCATAATAGTTTGACTGACAGAGGAACCAAATGCAGCGTATAATCGAAATATTCGGTTCTTTAAATCAATCAAAACAATTGATTATTAAAAGTAGTAGTAGAAAATGAATCGATTCAAATGTATTCGAATACAAATACTCTTTTGAATTTTATCCTATATATTATGCACGTAGTGAAGCTGCGTCCGTCCGTGCGTATGAAGTCTCGAGAACCGTTTATCATAAAAGATATGTGGTAAATGGCGTTTTGTTTCTACTGGCTATGAGGTCCCTGGAAAAATATTTTCGTTTGCTAAAGTGTCCCGGGTTCGAATCCAGGAGACAATTATATTTTCCCATAAGTTTACACAGGATTTTCGATTTTTCAGAGTGCAAGGTTTTTTCTTTCATTCATTAAAATATGTAAATATGGACCGATTTTCTTCTTTTTCACTTTATTCGACGGCTAAAGCTCTATACTATCTTATTCTTGTGATGTTTACACGTTACACGGTCGAATTTTTCAGAAATACACATTCTTTTTCGAAATTTTGTGGATTTTTCGTACTCATTCCGGGCGTTGCCAAGGAGACTCTCATTGTTGCCTCCGATTCATTTAATGCCAATTAAACCTTCAAATAGACGAAAGAAAAGCGTTATTGTTATCTTCTCTTCATTGATAATCTAAATAAATGCTTGCATTGACGTTGCCTTTATAGTAGGTCCTGTAAGAAGTTAATATCAGTCGTTGATAGACGCTTATGGAAAGCAACTGTATATGCCAGCTAACACTATAAAATTGCTTATTTCAATTGGTTCAATGTTTATTAGTCAATGGTATAATAAATCTCTGTCATGGTGTGCATAATAAATTTTTACTTTTATTAGGAGTTCAAAATGGGAGGTCGTCTTATAATCAGAGTCGTCTTATATTCGAGTATATACGGTACATCTAATGTTATTAGCAATGCAAGTTAGTCGCCGTTTGGTTGAATTGTATTAAAATGCCAAGGATTATTTGGATATTTTGCTAGCCATCCAAATATATATAAAAGACAGTGTCACTTTGTGTGTAATGCTTTTTGAAGCTTAATATCTCACAGACGAATGAACCGAATTTTATGAAATTTTCAGGATAGCATTATGATATAATAAGAACACGTTTTAATGTATCAAACCCGGGTTCAACTCCAGGGAATAATTTTCATTTCCAATAAGACACGTAAAAATCAATTTTTCACCATGCAGACTTTCATTCTTTTTTAGATTACAATTAGAAAGAATTTTCCTACATTCTTCGGATATGAACCACATTTTAAGAAAACATTATAAAGTTTCTTATTCTGTTCATCTTTTTCCGCCTACAGTTTGAAATTTCTTAATGTAAACATTTAATTCACACAGTTTGAGGAAATCTTGCCATTTTAATGGGATGTTGCCTTGCCTGCCAATTCCATTGTTAGACCTCTATATCATATTGTTATTTCAATCCTTATGGGCATAAATGTGCTTTGAATGCTTATAATACAGGAGAGAGGGTGGAGTGAGAGAGAGAGGAAGAGTGGGAAGTAGAGGAGGGTGTGAGAGGGAGGGAGGGAAAGAGAGGCAACTATTTTAAGTTTAACTAAAGGTAGCCTGTCAACAATAGAATATTCACTAGAAATGTTGTATATGACGAAATATTTCATATGTAAAAGTGTTAAAATAATAATTATCTATCTATGTAACTATAATTCTTCCATTAATATTTCAACAGGCATTACACTAGTAGGGAAATAATTTATACATCTCTCACTTTTCAATATTTTTAGCTATTGTTTTAACATTTTTTTGCATAATATTTTCATTATGTATTGGAGACTGCCCCTATAAGCTACATGTGTGAACATCTTGCTACCCAAGGCAAATTTGCCCACTGCTTGTGCTCACCCTCTGAATCCCCTTCTTTCGTCGTATATTTAAAGTAGGAAATGATATCAAGCCCTATTTTCAGGCTTTTTCTTAGTAGACGACATGTTTCATATCATTGTTGGCACTTTCAGCAAGTATAACAAACGATGATATATCATTGTTTGGCACTAAGAGTGTTAACATGTTTAAGGCTGTATAGTCATTGATTTCACTTACTAACATCACTCCCACTGTGGCCATGACTTCTATGTATTTGGAAAAGGTTTATGGTACCATTGACAGATCATAAACATGTCTTATGCTGTGAATGTATCAAGGTTAGTGCTTTTGTTTTCAGGTGGAAATATGAGCATTTTTTAATGAAAGATTATTAAATGCTGTCATGTTCATGCCACATACATTTTCACAAGTCCATCCTATGGGATAGTCCATTTTCTTCCTGCATGTATTCAAGAAGTAGATATGTATTTTGTGATAAATTAAAAGTAACAGGTTTTACCCACCACTGGGTTACACCAGCATGAATGTAGTTTTCCTATTGTGGTGAAACAGTTGATGAATGAAGAAGTATAGCAATTTTTAAAAAATAACACCAGTTGCAGTATTTAAGCTCCTACAGCATCATAATTATTGTTGGATTTAAATCAATTCATCCAATTATTTTAGGCTGAAGATTCTAAAGCAGCAGTCATCAAAAAGCTTAAGAATTTGTCATTCACCAGTCCTTATCAACGCTATAGAATGGTAAAGCCATTCATGGAATATTTGGAATCAGAGCAGCCAGTTGAGGAGAAGAAGGATGAGCCAGCAAAAGAGATCACAGATGAAGAAAGGATTAATAGGGTGAGAAATACATACAGGCATTTTTGCAAATTTCTCAGAACACCTGGATATTAATGATGGTCTCATGTATAAAAATGATAATAATTTCTTTGAAGACAATATCAGTCAAAAATTTTTGAAGCACTAATAAGATATAAAATTGATAAACTTTTATCTGTGAGATTTAAAAATAAAATAAAATGTGTTAACCTGAAAAACTAGGAAATTAATTTCTGTAAACCCTTAAACTGAGATTGACAAGGTTGCTAACCATGCGCAATTTTATAAGGCCTGTAATGATATATAAAATAAAACTTTGTCCTGTATTTTGAATAAATATTGGAATTTTTTAAGCTTTTTTGCTGCATGCATGCCATTTTCTTAGTTGTGCAAAAATACGACTCTTAGACTACATATTTTATAATGAAAAAGACAAATAACAGTGTGACAAGAAATTGAATCAAATATCTACAGACTGAATTTAGCATGAATTTGTCTCTGATATCTGTGAATATTAAGCCAAGATAACTCTTTCAGAGGAATTAACTCAAGTTAATTTAATAAAGTATCTTACATGTTATCATGATTATTGATTTTGTTAAGTTTTAAAAAATGAAATGTTTATAAATACTATCTTGCTTTTTCGTTTTTATAATAATACTAATTTTAGTATTGTGCCTAAAGCTTATAATTTTGTAGAATTGCAGAATAGATTGTTTAATACATAATTCTAGGCAGTGTTGTATTTACTAATAATATTAAAATAAAGTAGCTATTCCTGCTGGATTTATCAAAGCATTTTAACAATGTGCAGAAAAAGATAAATCACCAATTGAGTGTGGTATTTATTTATATTTTCGACCACCTGATTCAAATATTAAACAAAATACAAATTCTGAAAAGTTTCTGTTTTTTCATGAGAAAGTAAGTAATTTTTGTGCTTATCAGTTGTGAATTGTTGATTCAGTAATTATACAAAGGAGATTAATTAAAATGTTTATAAAATGAAAAACTAGCAAGTATATTTTACTGCTTTAACCTTTTGAGTGACTATAAGCCAACAGGTGTTACAGATATTCCTAAGTCAATTTTCCCTGCTGCCTTTCACAAATTTAATCAATCTATGTACATAAACATACAGAATGTTTATCTATTTATGAATTTGATTGGAATTACTAATACAGAGCCTGCAGTGATGTGAGGTAAAATTCTAGAAATATAGGTTTTAATTGTTTATACTATGTGCAAACTTGCACCAGTCTTAGCCAGTTTTCCATGGATTAACAAGGTAACATTTTTTCATCAGCAATTAACAATAAATAACATCTTAAAATTTAGCTTAATTTTATGAAAATAAAAATGTATGCATTAATTATTTTTCAATTATATATCAAATACGTCAATTTGTATTTAAATAAATAATTGCATTTTTCAGATTCTGAGCAAATTTTTTGCTAAAATTTAAATCAAATCCAAATTTGAAACAAATATATAGCTTTTCTTTGGTTCCATGCTTGTAGCCTTTTTCTAACCTATCTGAAAATGTACAAAAGTGTGTCATTTCATTAATTGTTTGTTTTATTTCTTGCATCAGAATTAAAAGATGGATGAAGTAACCTTCATGCAATGGTTCTGTTTATTGATGTAACTTCCCGAGGCTTTGTATGATGGGTTGGATTGAGTGATTATTATTTAACAATCCTGCTGATATGCACATCTTAAGAAATTGAAGAAAAGAAAGTCCCCGAGCAAAAAAAAATAATTTACCAACTCTGTATTTCTTGATCTTCATTGGTAACTGCAGTGACTTTGTTATTAAGTTTTACAAAATTCATAATATTATTGAGCAATTAAAAGCCTGAGATTTTTTTTAATTTTAAAAATGTTGGATCCATTTGAATTAGATAGTCTTTTTATTAATTTAGAACATTTGGTATTTTTAGATAAGGGAGTACTTTTTGGAAATGACTACAGTAGCACCACAACCACAGAAGCCTCCAGAGCCCATGCCCTTCAAGCAAGAGGCTCAAGAAATTCTTAGCAAGCAGGTATTTCTTTATCCATTAAGTTCAGTAGTTTGTAAGCTATCTTGAATGAAGAAGTATATCTCAGTTATATAACGTATGCAAGTGAAAATAATATACTTTTAAAATAAAATACGCCTTGATGAAGTTGTTGATACAGGCATGCCTTGATCAAGGAATGTTTTGTCAAAGCAAACTCAATACATATAACTCAATTTGCTCCGGAGGTCAATTTTTAAAATTTATATTTACATAAATAGGAACTGGTTTAAAGTATGAATATCAAGAATAGGATTAGTAGTCCCTTACCAACTTTGGGGGTTATGTTCCTGACTTAACCTGAATTTGACAGAACCACAGTTGACGAGGACTTAGGAGAAATTGGGGGTTTGGGGCAGATCCTCAAGTCTTATAATGTACTTTTCAAGATTAAAAATAAATATCATATACCTCAAAAAACATTATGAATATGCAGAGTGATTACAAATGATCCTCCTGTTTTTAAATATTTATTATCAAAAACTAACAAAAATATACTGAAAATTAAGCTATACTATTAAAGAAAAATTCAGAAAGTTTTTTAAGCAGCTAGACACGATCACACAGAGAACAGTGGATACTCAACACTCAATGCTGCATTTGGCAAAACCGGGTATAATTTTTCAACCACGGATATTCAAAACCATGGTTTGCAAGGAACTACTGTACGTTGATAATTGTCAGAAAAGTATGCATATTGTATTTAATTGATTGTAAGTCAACCTTTTTTTACTTTTTTACCTCCTTAAAAATTTTCACTCTGCATAGAATCGGGTCTTAAATATCATTGAACAAAAAAGTAAACTACAGTGGAGCCTCCATATTCGTGGCTTCCAAATTTGCGTGCTTCGCAGTTACGCGGTTTTTCCGACTACTGCTGCCATCTTTGAAGGGATGAGAAAAACACTAAACAAATGAATTTCCCCGTCTGCAAGATTTTTTTTATCATGCTGTGGCCCCGTTTTACAAAAATGTCTACCAAGAGGAAAGCAAGTGATAATACTGAAAGCAGACGCAAAAAGAAGACATTGACTTTAAGTGAGAAAATTGAGTTGCTAAATAAACTTGCTAGTGGCAAGAGTGCGGCATCAGTGGGCAGGCAACTGATGACCTCCCGCACTCCTCTGTGATGTGTCTGGATGAATCGGACATTAGGCCAGAGGAACAATAATGTTCATTTTAAGGTATGATTATATTGCTGAACATAACGGTATGCTCGGAGAGGGGTTCATTTTCTAGCTCTCACCAAATTTAATGCATGCATTTTTTTTGCCGTTTACGTGATTCAATAAATATTTTTTCGGTATATTCTTTGCTAATCATGGTTTATGCAAAATTATCTCTTTAAACCTACTGTATGGCTACGGCAGATTTAAATGCCAAACTAGCAGCCCGCTGCAGCTACGCTTACAAATAATCTAAATATTTCGGCCCTACGTTAGATCATATCGCGGTATATTCAAAGAGGAAAAATTTTTAATTCTACCTTACCTTAGTCCCAGTGATTATCATTGCACCCTTATGGACAAACTCACAAACAGTTGCTTTCCTACAAGTGTCTATCAGCTACTGCTTTTAACTTCTTACAGGACCTACTATAAAGGCAACGTCAATGCAAGCGTTTATTTAGATTATCAATGAAGAGAAGATAACAATAACGCTTTTCTTTCGTCTATTTGAAGGTTTAATTGGCCTTAAATTTAAGGCCAATTAAACCTTCAAATTTAAGGCTTAAATGAATCAGAAGCAACAATGAGAGTCTCCTTGGCAACGCCCTGAATGAGTATGAAAAATCCACAAAATTTCAAAAAAGAATGCGTATTTCTGAAAAATTCGAATGTATAATGTGTAAACATTGCACGAATAAGATATTACAGAGCTTTAGCCATCGAATAAAGCAAAAAAGAAGAAAATCGGTCCATATTTACGTATTTTAATGAATGAAGGAAAAAACCTTACACTCTGAAAAATCGAAAATCCCGTGTAAACTTAGGGGAAAATATAATTGTCTCCTGGATTCAAACCCGGGACACTTTAGCAAACAAAAATATTTTTCCAGGGACCTCATAGCCAGTAGAAACAAAATGCCATTTACTGCATATCTTTACGATGAACGGTTCTCGAGAAATACGCCGATATAATTACGCGAGGCTTCATACGCACGCAGCAGTCACGAACCTAACCTCCATTTTTTCATAAGGCCTTTGCTTCTATTTTCGCGGATTCCAAATTCGTGGTGTTGTCGGGAACGTAAACCCCGCAAATTTGGAGGTACTACTGTATTCAGTGCAGTAGTGCCTGTAGTTACATTATAACTCTAGATGTAAGTGTATTAATATATAGGTAAACTATCTACTTTAAATGTATGTAAAAAAATCACAATAATTGAACAGGAAGAAATAAATATTTTGATAAATTCACTCTAGTATGCGTGTAATTTTGGGATTCCCTGAGCCATCTCTATTGTGCACGTAATTCTAGGATTCACCGAGCCAGCCATCATTTCCTCGTGCCTTTGCAAGCGTAAGTTTTTGTCATTTACTTGGCGAGTTTTTCAGTTATTTTAATAATCCCATAATGGGACGAACGCATTACTCTGCAGACTTGAAGAGAAAAGTGATAGCACATGCGGAAGAAACATCAAATCTTGCTGCACAATGGTGCTATGGGATTGATGAGTCGAATGTGAGACGTTGGAGAAGACAAAGAGAGAAACCGGGATATTTTTGTTGTGAGATTAAAAATCTGGGACATAACTGGGACAAAATACATTTTAGTAAAAATTGTGTTGAATGCTTGAACATAATGTAATTTGTGTTCTCGTAATTTTGGTTGATATCTTTTTCATTTAATTATGAATTGAAAAAACCGGTGCATTCATGCTTTTCTGTATTTTTTGCGGCAAATCCCAGAAAACCAGGACGTCTGTACACACAACATGGAATTTTCCTCCCGTGCCCTTGTGAAAAGTGGGGGGTTGGCTTACAATTGATTAAATATGGTACATGGTTTCATCGTAGTCAAAATATAGGTGGAAAAATGGAAGTGCCATAATTACTCCCTTCTTCATGTGTTTAATGTCAGAAGGATCCTTTGATACAAAATCCAACTGATGCGGCAAACTTCTCATATACTGAAAAGTGTGACCTTACAAAATGAATGTCTTGGTTGAATTTTCATACATTTTTAGACACGTTTCGTTTCCAGCATGAGTGCCTATTAGCGTTGGTCTGTCCATCCTCATGTTCATTTTTGGATTCTACCAAACGGATTTTTGTGAAATTTGATATTAACCCGTTAGTGTCGTCATGCGTACGTCGGACGAAAACTCTACATGCGGTCGTCATGCGTACTGGGAACGTCACAGAGGTCGCCAGCTTTCTTTATTTTTTTGACACAGTAAATTTTCTTAAATATGGATAACCTTTATATATATTAAAAGAGGAACCTTTGGCCCACCTATTTACCGTCATTCTGTGATCTTTTTGTCTTTTTTATTACACTTAATGTGCATTAAATTTTGAGATTGATTGTTTGTGAATTGGGAAATCGCATCTTCTAAAAATCTTCTATCCAATGCTGAGAGGAACCGTATCTCGACATGAATGCTACTACATAGTGAAACAAGATCTAGACTACTCATCTGCCCACAAACTTTCTTTTCTTTGGTTTTTCTTATGAGTCAGAGGTTGAGAGGTATAAGACGAGGGCAGCCGAACAACGAAAATCATTGTTCGGCTCTCTTCGGGCCATGTGCTAGCTTCAACAATTCTTTCGACGCCTGAGACCATTACAGTATGAGAGTGAAGAAGTCTTTTCTTGGGTCCAAGGTCTGTTTACAAAAATGAATCACTTAAGATCCCTAGTAAACGAAAGTTTCAGAGCGAGCGCTGCATCATGCCCTTACTCTACGGCCTTCGCAGGAGAAATATTCTCTTGTTGCTCTCAAGAAGTTAGTCTGAAGTGAATGGCAGTAAAAAATATTCAATAGAGATAATTCATTGAAGTTATATTTTCTTGTAAATTTCATGGTAAATGGGATAAAGCAAATGCCTTTTAAAAAAACTTTTAACTTTTCTAATTTTCTTATTATGCGTACATTCTGATACATACAACATCATAGCTCCGTTTCTACTGAACGAAATAGGACAGATTTCACCATGTAAATTCTATAATGACTACTGTACAACTCAAAACTTCATAAGTTTTATGAAATGTCTTTTAAAAATATATGAAACGTAAAATTTATTTCAAATTTTGTCAAAACATGAAAAAGTTGACCTGCGAGAAACTTTTTTCTATTTGGTTTAGGTAGGTACATCCAGTGAATGAAATGTTAATAAAAGCTGAAATATTATTTTGGAAAAGACTGCGTATCAATGCAGTTTATAGTTTTCGTAATACTGAATGATATATGAAAGCACGGGTGCACTCTAACTGGTCGGCAATCAGGGTGATTTACGTATTTCATATTTCTCTTCACTCGTGTAAAGATTGTGCTTAACGTCAGATAATGTAAAAGAAATTGTTTATAAGTGTTATGATATACTAAAATATTCAAAAAATTTTATACAAATCCAATAAAAATGAAAAAGTTAAGAATTTTTCAATTTTCAGTAATCGAAATCACGCATTTTTGCAAATTTTTAAAAACCTCTCATGACCTCAAACACGGGGTTTAAGTAAATGTCCTGCACGCTTAAAGGGTTAAGGACTTATAGTCAAAGATATTAAGAAAATCACATAAATGAATCATGTAAGCCAGTCAGGGGTACCACTTTACTGATGACAGAAAATGAACTTTCTGTCATATCTCATAAAGTATAGTTTTCAAATAAAACTTATAGAACTGGTAATGTAGAGTATTTCTTTTCCTATAATTTTTTATCATCGGAGTTGCCGTTATCAAGAAAATAAAACAAGAATGTCTTAATTTGAGTTGAAATTAATTGCATGGTTACTTCATCATTGTTGTTAACATAAACAATCTCACAAAAATACGTTTTATATTCTTATTTGTGCATGCAATACTTTTAAATAGGGAGAAAATGGATTTATTTATGACGATGAAAGGAACTTTAAAATGCTATTTCCCTTACGTACACGTATATTGTTTCTTTCAAATATTCCATTGCATGAAACATTGTGACACTGTACACTTTCTTAACTTGTTTGCTCTAGAAAAAGGGATGTGATTATTTGGGGAAAATCTCCATTCATATTTCCTTTAGCATTGTGTTACCTTTTCAATGTGGTGTACATTTTATTTTCAGGTTTGTCCCGAAAAAAATGTTTGAATTATATTCAGGTGCAGCTTTTGGGCTAATAAATACTTAACTGTTTTCTTACCAATGTATTGAGTAGCATCTATTTAAAAATTAAGAAAAGTACATTTAAATTATTCGTCTTTCCTTTTTATTCTAAGTTTTGAGGGTTTTTATGTTAGTAAACATCAGAGAAGCATATTAAAGAAGTTTTGATGACGTTTTGTTGACAAAAATTCTTATATTAGTTTAAAACTTTTTATACATAAAATGTATTATGGTGTATGAAACTTACATATTATTTGTATAAAGACCTTAAGCAAATAATATAAGAATCTAAAAAAATACCAACGTTAAGCACATTTTATGTTGATATGGTTGAATCATTTTTATAATTCTCTGATTATTCTGTCATATAGATTCCAAGAAAAAGAAAGAAGAAGGATACCAATTCAGGAGTGGATATAATTGAAGTTGATGAAGAGAAATCAGACACAGAATCACCATCTAAAATAGCCAAGTTGATGCCAGTCAAAGCAGAGAAAAAAGAAACGTCCTTGGTAAAAGAGACAGGTAGTCTCAAAAAAGAAAAGAGCCATTATAAAAAGGAAAACGGCAATATCAAGAAGGAAACAGCTTCTCATAAACAAAATGTTAATCCCAAGGAGGAGGCTCCAAAAGAAGGGACAACTACTTCAAAAGTATTTGACTACTCAGCTGTTGACTTCAGCCGTTTTCAAGGAGGAAGTACTAAGGACAATGATAATCCTTTCAAGAGCCGAGGCAAGGAAAAATTCCATGGCAAGGTGAGTGCTTAATATTTTCGGTCATGTGCTTATTTCCTAAGTGTGGCTAATGTTTACATTTCTCAGTTCCTTCTGGCAAATGTCGATGTTAGCCAGTGGGACCAAGCTAAAATTTAAAAAAAATTTAATCTGCATACATTAAAAATAATAATAATAGAAAGGTTTTCTGCACAGCTAAATCATGCCAATAAAAAAACTTGGAGAGTGTTGGGTGGTTTTTATTAAGTTTCAGTTGCACTTTGGGATTTTGCTTTGAAAACTTTTTCCGTCAATAAAAAATAATAGTAGCTAGGTCCATCCGGTTAGTGTTGCTGTTGTTCAGTTTTGAACATTTGCATTTGTATACCATTTATCTAAACCAGTGGCTGATATATTTTTTCCTCAGTGAAAGTCAAATTATTCAAATCCTACTGTTTTTCAGCTACTTCACCGTCTTTCAGCTCATCCTTTTCATCACTGGTTTTCGAACCTTTTTATGGGTATTGGAGAGATATTGCATCAGTTGGCTAAGTTTTTTGAGTTGATGTTTTTAAAAAATGCACAGGTAATTTATTTTCATTTGACGAGTTAACAACATTGAACAATGGGGTGATTAATAACAAGAACTTATTGCACTTGTTATTATAGAGATAATTTAGTATATTTAATTACCATCTAGAGTAAAACCCCATTATTTCGATCCCGGATAATTCAAAGTATGATGTAATTCGAATATAATATAAATCGAATTTGATTGTATATGATATTAACTTTACTCTATGCAAATAAAATATATGGCGTGATTGAAGTCCCGCACTTAAAAGAGGCCCCACGCTCACTAAGAAATATGTATCGTACTTATAAAGTACATGCATTTATGAAAAAATATCGGTGTCATAGTGAGAGAGATTGCTTTAGTTATTATAATTTACTGTTAAAAATTTTTGATGCGTAAGATACCCCGTGCACACACTTTGCACCAGGCCCCGCAATTTTCCTAGCCATCTCTGACGTCAGTTTTAATTCAGTTTTATCATATCACAATGACATTGACAATTTAACACATAATAATAATGAGTTAAATGATAAATTTGTGACCGAGACAAAAATTTTAGGAAAATATGCGCGTTATACATGAGTATATAAAAAATCACAAATAGGAGGCTGAAAGCCTACCTGTGCGTTATACGTGGGTATTTACGATGCTATTTTTGATTTTTTTCTCAAAGATATTTCTAAGATCACGATTTTAATATTGAAATGTTAACCCTGAAAAGCTGATTCTAACTTGATTTCCATATTGCCTAAGAATCTCTAGTAACGTGCGATTTAACTACAATTCGTTGGCCATTTTCAATGCTGTCCACCGTGCAGATAAGGTTGCCCACCACTGGGATAGCAATCTTTCTCTCAGTCACAGTGCAATCATAATTTTATTCATTTGTATGCTTCATTAAAAAATGGCGACGGAACTTTTTCATTTTTTTGTACCACTTGGCAACAAACAACGGTTGATCAAAACAATGATTATTGATGGTCACAGTTACAGAGGTCCTACTGTAAATGTCAGTGTTTATTCCTGAGGATGCTGGTTACCAAGAGCAACTTGTATTATTGCAATCATACTAAGTACCCTGTATGGAGAAAATTGTGTGCTGGACACATCAGATTCTTTTAACATTTTATTGTATCTATTGGACATTTTCAGTATAACGTACTTGTATAAAGTAAAAAACTAATTATGTTCATATGCTGTAAGATTTTGTCATTAGCATTCTAGGCTTCTTTACATATTAATGTTTCAAATAACTTGAATTTCTATTTGTGTCATCATGAAATATTACGTTATAAGAAATTCAACTTAGTTAAAGCCTTTAATATGGATTTTTTGTTAGCATCATGGCATAATTAGTTATTTGTTGTGTACTTTTATTTTTCATAAAGTTGTGTAACACAAGTGCACATATCTTAAGTTATTAAGTGGTATTTTTAGCATTAAGTTGTGCAAAGTATATTTTTTCAATGGAGTTGTACTTTTTTATTCCAGGTGAAGAGCAAGTTCAAGTGGAAAGGAAAGAATCAAAGCATGACTTACAATAAACAACAAAAACGACAACATTAATTGGATGTATAGATAGGTAATTTTCAACTATGTAAAAAAAATAAACTTTTACTGATCAATAGCTTTTATTAACAAATATCTCTATTGTAACACATTTGGCAAACCCTCATAGTAAACATGGAAGGGGTGACATGGGCCTAGATAGAATTTATATACATCAACCCTGGAGCTCTACATTCCAAACATAGAAAACTAAGGAATTAACTATTTCAGCCCTAATGTAAAATGTGAGGAATGACAACTCCAACATTCTACCAAAGTAAAATGAATCATGTTTCTTACAATTGAAGGGACGGGGAAAAAAAGATCTTTTGCAAGTTACGTATTCGAACAAAAGGGAGGGAAAGGGGGGAGGACAATGTACTCGGAGTAAAAAAGCTGCAACTTTTCCAGTTTCACACACTTCCACATACACACACACACTTATAAGTGGAATGAATAAATGCTTCATTTATCCCAGCTACCATCATACCTGGGAATGAGAAATGAAATTAGGATCTTTCACGCAACTAAGAAAAGAGGAATACTTCAGCATGCTATCTAAGAAATGTGTGAAAACTTAAAAGTCTAAATTGTAGTGTCCAAAAAGCTTCTTCCCTATGCTGTGTCCGTCCTCTACTGAGGAAGAAATTTTTTCGTCACTTCAAAACAGTTCAAAATTCTAACTATTTCAACACCATCAAAGCCTCAGATCCTAAGTCCTCTTTTTACAGCAACAACAACAATACATCACCACACTTCTGGCCCATGACGTGTAGTAATGCATAGAAGTTGCCGGGCTTAATGAAGTTGAGATGACGCTAAGACTGGGAGAGAACTGATTCTCTTTACATCATGTCCATCCCTCCCATGCCACCCATGCCGCCCATTCCACCACCCATCGGTGGCATCTTTTCTTCCTTAGGTATTTCCGTAACAACAGCCTCCGCTGTTGTCAGCAATGAAGCCACACCCGCAGCATCCGTCAATGCAGTTCTCACAACCTTAAAGGAAATTAAGTTTTTTGAAACTACAATTAAGTTTAACATTATCTTTCACTTAACTGATAATCAAGTGGATTCCTATGGCCATTAATTCTTTAAGCTACAGGCAATCTAGGTTCAACAACATTTTTGCCTGCCAAGCTATAATGGACCATTTAAAGATCACAATTTTTTAAAATTTTTAATAAAAACTGCAGTTATGTCTTCTGAAAAATATTTTTTATTTTTATAATGCCACATTACTTCAATAACTTAAATGATTTTCTTGCATAAGCATTTGCGGCTTTAAATATGACCAACCACAAAAAAGGCTATATGTATATTCCTACATTAAATGGTAAACTGATGCACACTTAAGTATCAATATAACCATGCTCGTGGCATGTATCATCTTGAACATCCATTAAATTTAAACCATAAGAATTTATAGAATTCTCCACCTACCTTGGTAGGATCAATAATTCCCCTTTCAATCATATTGACATACTGATCAGTGAGAGCATCATAACCTTGTTCGCCACCAGCTTCCTCGACCTTGGACACAACAACAGACCCATCGATACCGGCATTCTTGGCTATTTGCATGCATGGCATCCTAAGGGCTTTGGCGATGATGTTGATTCCTGTAATTAGATAGTTATATTTTTTAAATTTCCAGATTACATATCTTCAAATAAAAAACCTCATAAATGGAGTGTAATATGTAAGTACCAGAGAGATACATTATATTGATAATTATAGTAAAGCATTACTTCCCTTGTAAAATTTTTAACTGATCTAAATAATGCTAACCTGTCCTCTGATCTTCATTGGCAGATTGGATCTTAGCCAATGCAGGAATACAGCGGATCAGGGCAGTGCCGCCACCTGGAACAATACCTTCCTCGACAGCAGCACGAGTGGCATTAAGGGCATCATTGACTCTGTCTTTCTTTTCATTCACTTCTACTTCACTCGAGCCTCCAACTTTAAGAAGAGCCACACCAGAGGCAAGGCGAGCCAACCTCTCTTGAAGCTTCTCCTTCTCATATTCAGATGTTGTATTCTCTATCTGGTCACGGAGCTGTTCTGCACGCCGTTCTATGTCATCCTTCTTGCCCTTGCCCTGAAAAATAAACAATTTATCAATCTAAATTACCAAAAATACATAGTAACAATTTGGCAGATTATACCATAGCCATTTGTTGGAAAAGACCTAAGTTACTAAAAAATCAGCAGGATAGTGCAATGTAAAACGCATTTGAGAACTTGCTACTTCTAACCTCTAATAAGCTAGTTTGCAGACAAGGCAGATATTCCTGCATACCTTAAGGAAAAGTGTATCATCCTTCGTGATGGTCACTTCTCCAACATGACCTAAATCTGCCAACTGAACATCCTCCAATTTGAGGGTATTTGCTTCATCTCCAAAAACAATTCCTCCAGTCGCAACTGCCATGTCAACTAAGGTGTTCTTACGATTATCACCAAATCCAGGAGCTTTAACGGCAGCAACCTGTAAACCTATCTTGAGCCTACCAGGAATTCCATTATGTAACTGTCTTATTATTATTTAACGAGTAATCTCAGCTTTAAAAAAGAACTTACCTGTTCACAACTAGTGTGCTAAGAGCCTCGCCATCAATATCCTCTGCAACAATAACCAATGGCTTGCGCTGAGCATTAGCTAATTCAAGGGCAGGTATAATTGACTGCACACTAGAAATTTTCTTTTCGCTGAATAGCACAAGAGCATCCTGGAATTCTACTTTAGCTCCTGTGAAAGAAATAACGAGTCAAAAAAATCTTACAAAAATAAAACCAGCATCATCATCAAATATGTTGAGTATATCACCTTTAGCAGTGTTAATGAAGTATGGAGAGATATAACCTCGATCAAACTTCATTCCCTCAATAACTTCAAGCTCGTCGGTCAATGTTTTCCCATCCTTGACAGTAATAACTCCTTCTTTACCAACCTTTTTATAAAAATTAATAAATTTTGATAACGTTTAGTAGTATTACGGCGTGGAACCAAAACTTCATTCACATTTATAACGACTATTCAAATTACCTTCTTCATTGCAGCAGAAATAAGATCACCGATCTGTTTGTCACCATTAGCCGAAATGGTGGCCACTTGCGCTATTTCCTCGGGGGTAGTGACAGGCTTTGATAGTTTTTTTAAATGCTCAATAACAGTATCTACAGCCATCATTACACCTACAAAACACGACACATTGATAAATCATGAAACATTAATAAAACATACTTGACTAAATAGAAATGATATAATGCATAACCTACCCCTACGAATTTCTATTGGATTAGCTCCTTTACTTATTTTATCAAATCCTTCTCGGGCAATTGCCCGAGCAAGAACAGTGGCGGTCGTGGTTCCGTCTCCAGCCTCTTCATTTGTATTGTTCGCCACATCTTGCACGAGTCTTGCGCCAACATTTTGGAATCTATCTTTCAATTCGATCCCTTTAGCTACAGTCACTCCATCCTTGGTAATTTTTGGACTTCCCCAGGATTGTTCGAGTATTACGTTTCGGCCCTATAATGTGTCCATATATTTCTACTTGAGTATGCCTTATTTTAATCCATGCAAACATTCTTATCATATGTGCCTTAATTCCCTTACAAATTTTTATCCAAGTGATCATATATACCTTAGGTCCCATTGTTACCGCCACAGCATCTGCAAGTATATCCACTCCTTGAAGCATTAATGCCCTAACATCGGGACCAAAACGAACATCTTTCGCATAATTGCGAACAAGGGCTGGGCAAATATGACGAGCAGCCGACAGGCGCAAAACACTAGGAAGTCTATACATCTGAAACGAATTAATTCGTTAATTTCAGCATCTTGTACTATCAACGATGTATTTAATAACAAATCATTTAGTTTAATAATCTTTAATAATATTGTCCCTAACCCTCTCAATGAAGAAACCAACAATTGTCGGCTCGCGTGCTCCGTAACAATTAAATAAAATTCTGCATTTATTACATTAAATTCAAAATTTGATACATTCGTAAATATTAATGATCAAAATAAACGTATAACTGCTTATTTACAGTTAATTACCTTTACAAAGTGCTACGAACTTAGGACTCGAGCGAGCGCACAACACCGCAACCGACAGGCACAGTCTGCGAAGACAAGAAAGACCAGAAAGACACCGCTATGAGATGCACATGGTCGTAGTCTTATCAGAAAAGTGTGCCCCGGAGAGGGGATTATGCGGAAACTCATTTACATTGTAAGAAATTCTTAAGCATGAATATTGAAAAAAATGGTTTAGTTAAAGTCAAAAAATATGTGTGTAATTAAAAATATTTACATTCAACATAATTCCTATAAATTAGTGAATAAGTTATTTTATTTCTGAGATAGTTCTGGTATATGCTCACTTTGGGGCTAAGACTTCTAGAAGTTACTGTGGAATGATGATGTAACACTGTAAACTGTTCGAGAAATAATTATTCTGTATTAATAGTAGCACAAGCGCTTTGCTTCTGGTATAACAAGTTTAAGTAGCGCCAAAAGTGCATCATAAAATAGAAAAGATACGGCTAGAACATTCTAATAAGATCGATTCTCCACTTTTTATCGTTGATTTCCCATGATTCCTCAGTAGACGATACCAGTCAGGATTGCACCGCATGTGGGTAAAAGTTTGATCTGGCGTGCGGCTCGAATTTTCCTTGATTTCAGGAAGTATCATAGTTTGTTGGAAGTTATTACTTACATTTCTCTACTTAATTATTAAAAATGGTAAGTTATAAGTAAAGATATCACGCTTTACTTATTGTGCGTTTTAGACGATATTTGACATGAATAACCTATTACTCAAAATCAAAAATTGTAACGAGTTATTTTTTCGCAGGCCCTTGCTTCACTGAAGAAATTTATACCTCTTTTCGATCGAGTGCTCATTCAAAGAGCGGAAGCTCTCGCTAAAACTAAAGGTGGTATAGTAATCCCTGAAAAGGCCCAAGGAAAAGTCTTGCATGGAACAGTTGTTGCTGTAGGATCTGGCTCTCGTACCGAAGTAAGGTTTTTGACAATAAGGAATTAAATTGAACTAGCTTAAAAACGTACCATCTTGATTTTGAATGTTTATCGCTCTATAGTAACCTATTTTCGTATTACGTAAATGATAGGAAATTTGAAGAATTCTAGAAAGGTAATATTGCCGCCGATTATTTTTTCTTTTAATTTTTGTGACATTTAGCAGTTACAACTAATTCGAATTGATTTTTAGTTCACTTATGTATAATAATGGTCAATGTTTAAGACATGAATTCCAACATTGTAATTCCAAGCGAAATTATAATTATTTACTCGATAGTCAACCCAGGGCCGGATTTAGACGAGATCCTAAACCAAAGCATGTGATTAGGCCCCCAAATGTGTGGTTAGATTTTTATCCTCAAAAGGAAACAAAATGTTGTAATGGAAGCTACTTTATTTTTTATTATAAGCACAATGGTCAATTTGCAAAGAAATAATTAGAATACGCGTTTTGCAATCAAGTTCTATATATTGCAAGTATTTTTAAAAAATAATTTTGGAGGCGGCGTGCGCCCAAGCTATAGCTAAATCCTGCACCGAATCACACTCAAATTTCAACTATATTTATGTATTATTTGTATATATAATGTAAAGGTACGTTTATATGATTTAATATTTAATCTAAGGTTTTCAAAACTTTTGAACTCTCGGCCGCAAGAAATCCAATCTTACCCTCTCATGAAATTTAGCACTAAGAAAATAATCATTGTAAATTGCACTTGTAATAAGGTCTTATGAACTCTTCGTTTCAGCAAGGGTCATATATTCCTCCGGCAGTCAAGGTTGGAGATACGGTTTTGCTTCCTGAATATGGTGGCACCAAGGTGACGTTGGAGGAAAACAAGGAGTACTACTTATTTAGAGAAACTGATATCTTAGCCAAACTTGAATCGTGAAGATGTTAATTTAAGATAAAGGACATTTATACCAAAATAATGTAGAGGTCCCATGAAGGTTCCTAACGTTTGCATCGTAGTGAAGGAGGTACTTGTTATGTTGAGGAAAAGAATGTTGGTTTGCATACCAAAAGTGAACCTGTGTGGCTGTATGTGTGTAGCTATTCTCTAATTTTTTTGAAATCTCATTCCAAATTTGCCAAAGTTACATTTTTTTGTACTGCTGATGTTCTTCTGTTAGTAGATGTAGAAAATGCAATTTATATTAAAAAGTTGAATTGTAAAGACTATTTATTTACTTAAGCAATGTTACATTTACTATTTGTTAAATATATCTTCTGGCTGCCCTTCCAGATTCTGAACGCCATCGACACCATCCTGGATAGCTCTTTGCCATGCAATACTTGTAAGGCCCTGAAATTAAATGTTTCAGTCCAATTAATACAGGATATGATTCTATTATAATTTAATTCTGCGAAGACAAGTAGTACCTGGAATGTCCTAGGTTCCCATATAGCCAAATCGGCTAAAGTTTTTCGATTCAACAAAATGTGACTGCGAGCAAGGCCTTCCTTTAACAAAGGTGATGTGAAATTATGCTCTTCACAGGCAGCTGCCAATCTTGCCTCCCATAGCTGAAAAAATGTATGGAGGAACTTATAGTCTTATCTTTTTTATTTTCCAAAAAAAGGAGTTATTTAACGCATACTGCACCTGGGCCATATCTAGCTTCTTGAGTTTTCTGCCTTTAGTTGCATAGACTAATGCACGATGGACATACCTAATTGCCACAGAATAACAATTTCTTCTTCTTCCAACAAAATGCTGCAAATGGTTAGTAAAAAGATTTTAAAATCCCAAGCTTAACTATTCAACTGGGCAATGCTTGCCACACATCAAACAATATTTTATATTTCTAAATAGAATTATAAGCTTAATAAGGGTATTACAAACCTGTGTTAGAGGAATTGATTATAACCTCTTTTATACCAATAATTGAATTATCATTAAGAGTATCCTTCCATTCTAAATTGATGCATAAATGAATTGTTAATAAAGATCTTACTGCTATGCAGTACGGCACAATTTGTTCACGACAGCATTGAGTGAAAATATTGAACTTCCTTAAAATCAGATATAAAGGAGTAAATAGGAGACTGGAAGAATAATATAATCGTAGAGCTAAAGATGACAATGATTATGCGATTTAGAAGATTTTTAAAAGATGAGAGATAGTATCACATGAAGAAAATAATTTCAATTAACATTACTAAGAGAATGAATACATCGTTTAGCAAAACATTTTTAGAATCTACAAATGTCATGCCCACTGATAACAGCCACTTCACTACTGAGATGCACACATTTTCCCAATCTTATTGATATAACAGTCAAGTAATTTTTCGGTTGTTTTCCAGCCACGAGCTTTAAAAAAGAAAAGCCATTTTGATTGAGGTTATTGAAAACTGGGTCTCAAAGGAAAGGCAAGGAATACGAGTTTCATATAGAAAGGATAATAATCAGGTAAAAGTAGACACTGAATGGAGATATTATCGATTGAATGGTAGAAAATAGAAATAGTTACGGTTGTATTTCTTATAGCAAATTATTATGAATTACAGAATATATGTATAGCAATAATCAGTTTGGCAGATTTCATTAAAACGACCAAAATTTAGTGAAGAAGGGGTTAAATTTTTGTTTAAAGTATGGTCTATGGACATTGCGAAATACAGCAAAATTTCGCGTCGTTTAATTTCATTTATAGTAATAAAATTGTAGGATACACATATTTTGTATAGATGAAAAACTACATAATACTCGGCAAAGAAAATAAATTTATAATTAACAAAAAGTATATATATATATATTGGTTTTCTTTAATTATAATGAGATAAAATGACACGGTCTTTTTTCGTAACGTTTATGCTATTTAAACAAACTCAAGAGGGGCACCATAATTACCATTTTAGTACTTATAAATATCGTACTTACTGCAGCTAATTTAAATATCCTTCTTTTCCTCCAAAATTCATCAGGTCCTCTACTTCTAGCAAAATTTACAATAGATGTAAAAACCATCTTATGTTAGTTAAAGCAGAAAACTCACATGCGAACACATTCAATGAAATCAAAAAAACAAATGCGTTACAAAATAATTTCAGCATCAAAGTTATTGTTATAATTTTGTTATTTGAAAATTGTACATGTGGAAACTGATTATAATAATGCCTTAACTGTGGTTATATTCGACATTTTTATTTCTTTGCTTTGAAGTTTTTGTTTTTATTGAGACCTTTCGAAAGTCTTTTGTCTTTACTCTCCCTCTCTCGGCCGCTTGCTTGAACCATTCCTAACAACCACATCAGTTTGACATCAGTGATGGGAGGGAATGGCTCAGGCAACAGGCAGCGACACGTTTCCCAGACCCGGTCGTGTGACCGAAGGTTAGTCGGTGTAATATTATATATAAAATAATACTTTTAAGACCGAATTGTTCTCTCACTTCATCATTATTCAATTATCAACTGATCGTTCTCTTCCTGCATCGAGGATAACGAACAGAATGTTTTTAAATAAAATGTAAGGCATAGATTTCAATAAACTATTAAGGCTTAATTCTCTGTTAATGCTGTCAGTTTTCCTTCACCGTATTAATTAATATCGCAGTGTTTTCCATATCCATTGAAATTTGATTAATTTTTCTTCATTTTAGTAATTATTTTTCCACTTTGAATATATTAGTATTTACCGTTTCTGTTTTTACCTAAGTTCATGAAGCTTAACTGCAATTATCAGTCAAGTTGTTCGTGTGCGCAAATATAATTTATCAATGAATGCTTCATTCAGTTTGGAATTGTTTTTATTGTTTCAGCGACTATAGTTATTCACTGTTCGTCGAGTCTTAATTATACATTTCGGGGAGGTTTATTAAGTATGGTTTCACTTAAAAGTTTTCAGTTAGCCTACTAAGTTTTGATTGTTAATAAAGTATTAAGTTCCTATGGCAATTTTCCGAATGAATTTCATTAGAGATCTCACATAGCCTTATACAAAGTGTGGTACTGGAAATTTCAGTCCACGTTTCGCTGTAATACTTGTGTATTAAAGTCTTCTGTCGCTGCACCTGCCTTATCTGCTCATCTGAGATAGACATTTGGATAATGAATCAAGAGTGAGGAAGAGCGGCTGCTGATTTTTTGCATAAAGAGGAGGGTTTAACTTGCGCTCGGTACCAGCGGCAGCTGAGAGCGCATACTTTTGTTGTAAAAAAAAAAGGTTAGCCGGAAAAGATTTGAAGCGAGCTGCAAATAGCAATCATAAACTTTCAGTGAACAGCGAAGCATATGCCATTCAGTAATTATAAACATACCCCTAATTGTTACAATATTAGTTTTATCGCAATATAATTAAATAACAGAGACTACAAATATTAGTGATTGTGGAAGAGGTTGTTTCGGAAAATCCAAGGGATGAAGTTTGGAATTGGCGTCATATTGTAATTCAAACTTCTGGACAATACGAAGACCTGTTGGAACAGATGAAATTAACGAATTAGTAGCAATGTGCGATAATTGTTTCGGTTTACGAGCTCTGATTTCATCAGCCATAGCCGCTCCCTTGTATCGGTGGCTTTGTGAACGGAAATTTTTACTTTGTATCCTTTTAGTTAGGGGCAAATATTTTAGCAATTCGTTTTGATATGTTCTGTTCATGTATATTAGTCAAAGGCTATGCAATGTCATTCGGCAGAATTGGTGCAAAATCTTGAATTCTTGGCGATTTTAAATGTGCAGTCAAAAAGGCAGACGCGTTATTACCGAATTAAGAGATTATCAAGCGTTCGAGCTGACATTTTTGTGTTATTGAGTCGAGGTATGTTGCCCGTCGCAACGAGTTGTGTATCTCCATTGTGTATCTGTACTTTACTTTGTCTATCCTATAATTTAATGTAAATAGATATCAATTCAATTAAATTATATACCTATTGTAATGATTTCGTTAAAAATAATTAAAATATTAGTCGAATGATGAAGTTCGGTCCGAAAAGTTTGAATGAGATTCTAGCGGAATGAGGAGACTGCAATTAAAATTCAATCAAAATTTTTGCCCTTTTGTTTCAAATAAACCCCAAAAATCAAAATCATGTGAAGAAACATATCGAAACTGTTTCTCAAATACCGGTCCATGGCAGTTCTTAACGGAACTGTCGATAATTTCTTTGCTCAGAAATTTTCGTGCGTGATAGTGTTGTAAATTTCAGGAAAGAAGTGTTCATCGGAGGCGTATTTCTTTCCAGAAAACATTCGTTTCAAATTCTCTGGAGAGTATCTTTTGATCAGTTAGTCATATCCGTTGCAATTTATCTTAAGCATTAATTATGTTGCGTGATGTTTATGTTTCTTCTCTGTGAGGCCGTCCTACCACGGTATGCCTTTTAAAAGGTTGGGCAAAAACGATTACACAGCAAACTTTGCCTCAAATTTGCAGTATGTCACCGTCCTCAAAAGTTCGATGGGAAAAGTTAACCACCGAAACTTGTGTGCAAGATTAAACTTTCTCTAGGAAATAACCGCGGGTTATATATTTTACGATTTTCTCTAGTTTTTATAAGACCACACACTTTCATTTCCGCGATTATGTGTGTTGGTGTACAACAGGTTCTGTGCGTCGGGGCGGGTGGCAGTCGGATGTGGGTATCGTAGGATTAGATGCCGTGGGCTCGCTCAGCCGGAAAAGGTCCGACTCGGCATCTTGCAAGGCGGAGGGAGGATGGCCGTTTGTGAGGGGAGAGGGAGTCGCCGTGCACGTGTCTCATCCCGATATGCCCTCTTTTTTACTCTCTCTCTCTCCCTATGGTTGCTCGAATCACCCGCGTTAAAAAAAATCGGTTTGATCCCGTCACTTTCTGCTTTTTATTACGTGTTTGTCCAAGTACTGTCTTTAGTTCCATGATCCGAAGTCTGGTTAAGTTATCGGAAGTAATGTGTGACGCTTTTGCCGATAAACTCGCCTTTTGTTTTGAGTGATTAAGTCTTTTTACTGTTTCGTAAACACTCGATTTTAAATTCGCGACGGCGCGGCGTGTTGTGTATCTTTAAATCGAATTCTGGAATTCGGATAAATAATTTCGTTTTATTCAGTTGTGTATGTGAGATAGGAATTGTTATCACGGATTCTTAGATCATGCTAGCTCTTTAGAAATGGGCTTATATTAAAGCAAAGGATGCTCGGAGAGAATTTTTTTGTTGAAACAAAGTGTTATATTAGTATACGATGTCAGTAAGAAGGATTAATTTGGTGTTGGATGTTAATGTCGTCAATTAATAAAAATGTCTTTTAATATCGCAGAAGCAGAGTCACATGCGAAGAAAATGGCGTTGCGTCATTTACAGTTTAATTTAAAATGCAATCACTCGAGGAGAGTTGTCTTTATCTGCGAGAGTTTTTTTTAGCAATCTTTGCTTGTAGGTTAATTGAATCGGTGAAAATTCTATGCTCCAAGCCTTAAAAATTTTAAGCCTCGGTATCTTTATACCAGTCAAGCTCAGGCGGATGACACAAAAAACATACACTCCCAGATCTTAGGCTTTTGACCAAGTGTTTTAGTCTCGAAGAGTTCTTTTCCCACGAGCGTGTCAAAGACTAAGAAAAAAAATTGACCATCGGCGTTGCAAGTTCTTTTTATACTAAGTTTTAACGTTCCTTTATACGACAATTACGTTAAGGGCGCCCATTTCGGGGCATGTTTGAGTAGAATTCAATGTCCATTATGTCATTGATTTCCTCTTAAGACTTTTAAAAACAGTTTACGATCAGCAAACACTAATTCTCTTAATAAAACGTGGTTAAAATATCGTACGAACGGTGGAACTCGAACTACCGTAAAGAAATTGATTGAAAGGAGACGAAATTGTTTTTATTTTTTAGAAGAAAAATACAGCTTTTATATTATTTTAATTATTTAAATATTTTTAATAGTTCGTCAATTTGAATTTTTTTTAAGTTGATCGTATTTTTTCCTGTTTTACATTTACGTGTAAATGTCCTTGATCTCAATTTATGATCAGACCGACACGCAGTTGATTGTAATGTAACCGAAAGTTAAAATTTTCCCAATGCTCTCTTCCTTGGGATTCGTTGTTATTCCAGATGCCATTTATTTGGGAATCCCTTTCAAACGAGCGCTCGACATTTCAGTCATAGGTTTCGTACCTATTCTAAGTGAAGTTGGTGCTTTGTAATTACGTATCGAAATTAAGGCAGGCTCCAAGTATGCCAGGAGTATCAACTGAAATGAGGTTCGCTTTTAACTGCGTGTCGTACTTAATATTTATGGTCTTTACACATATAAAAGGCCAGATATTTCTGTCCGGCAAACGCTTTGTTTATATAGAAACCCAGAAATGGGACTACTTTAGATATCGGTAAGTCTAATATTTTATTTTGATTTGTATAGAATAAAAATTATAATATTTTGTGATAATTGCTTTGTAATCCTCACTTTAATGTATCGTCTGTATTATTACGCAAAGCCAGCTTGATTCAGAATAGATTTCAAATCAATTTTTCTTCGATAAATCCTTCACTGTAAATTAAATTTTTAAGCAAATTAAAGCATCTGAGAGATAATATTTAGGTAAGTTTGGTGTGTTAACAGTTTACAATGTTGAAATAAATTGGTGATTTGTTTTTCCCTGTCTTTGCACACCGACAATTATATGTAGCATTAACGAGAACAAGGTGGGAGAAGATTATTAGAATTTTATAGCCGAAATTAAAAACCAAAAGCATTTACTAAACGACAACAGAATATTCACTAGAAATGTTGTATATGATGAAATATTTCATGTAAAAGTGTTTAATTAATTAATTATTTTATCTATAATTCTTCCGTTGATATTTCAACGGGCATTACACTAGTTATTTATTGTAATTGAGAACATCGGTATGAGTGTCTCATACGTCACAACCTTTGGGTGTACGTACTGAACTGCAATTGGGATTTTGTTTTTTTCGTTCCCCGATTTGTGCCGAGTTCGTTTTAAATTTAGAGGCGTGTTTTAGGTTTCTACTCAACCTTAACAATCTTACGTTCAACAATCGGTAAATTTCCTGAATAAGCATCTGGTTTACTCAACCGCATAGCAGTTATCTTTCTAAAGCTGCCTTTTCACATAGGAGTATACTTGTATAGAAGTAACTGCTATAGGAGTACTTGGATATGTAGAATAGGTACTTTTATACGAGTACACTTTTATATCAGTGCGTGCAAGTTACTCCTTTAGGTAGGTGGCTCTCCTAGTTCCCATCCCGGTTGCTGTTATTCTGCGAGTTTCAAAATGGCGTCAACTGAGAAACGTTTTTAGTGATGAGCAAACTATTACTTTTATTGCATTGCATCGCGATCACCCGTGTTTGTGGGACACTAAATCGAAAGACTAGAAATAACGTCTTACGATTAAATGCCTACAAAGGTATTAATGACGCTATGGGTATGTCTGTTGAGCAATCAACTTTAACCACTAAACACAAGCAAGTGAAATGTTTTTAGATCTGCATGGAAAGGTTAGTATAATAAATATTATACTAACCTTTCCATGCAGATCTAAAAACATTTCACAATTCATTCTAGAAAAGTTGGTTAAATGTTCACCATTCATAGACAGCAAATCTTTAATCAATATTTGTTCAATACCAAACCTGCTTCGTTCGACTAACAACGGTTTAATCCAACATATCCTTCGTTTCTCACTTTTTCTTTGTTTTTTATTAAATCACAATAACAACGACCCCACAATCGCCACCGCAGCTCGCTTCTTTCATGACATTTCAGTTACTGTCTTACGAGTGTTGAAACACGATTAGAGATCAAGCACTCCTATAGCACTAACTTCTATACGAGTGTACTCTGCTGCTTCATATGCACTGGTTTCCAAACTCAAAAGATTTAGCATTTATTTACTGTCTGTTTAATCGTCAGACCTGCGACATGCAGCAGTCATGTTCTAGCTTTGAGGTGGCTAGGATGCATCGCTTCCGTCCAGGTTTTTTTCTTAAGGTGTTTATAGAAATAGCAGCTGTATGCCCAGTAGGTTTTGTTTATGAAGCTTGATTGAATGTGATACAGAAAATAGAGGGGTGCGAAGGTACTAGACACGGCTTTTGTAATGTTTAGAAACATTAATCGGGTCGTGGTGTTCCGCTGTTTTATGGCGAGTTTATTTTCATATCGTTTAGTTTTAAACACTCCATTGCACGAAATGCGTTGATATGCGATACACTGTTCCCTATCCTAATTGTCTTATCTTTTTTTTTGCCTTTATTTGTGGTTTTCGAATTTTTTTAAACGCGGAAACGTCGATTATATCACTTTTGTATTTATAAAACTCGGTAACAACGCGATTCATCTCTTATCGATCGATGCGTTTTTTTTTTAAATTTTCGTTTTGCTCTAATACGTAGGTATCATTATATACGACGTTAACTTTTTTTACTGTTTGCGGAATGCTTTTTTTTTTGTTTTAATCATAATATCCGCGACGGACTTGTCATCGAAGGGAAAGTGTTGCGGGAAGGTGGTGGATGGTTCGAACTGCCGCTAGGATTTCTCGCCACGAAAAAGTGGGTCGGAAGTCGTGTGAACCGTCCGTGGAATCAAACTGGAAGTGGAGCTATCAACAACCACCCCAAACGTCACAAGGATTAAGCGATTTCACTTTTACCAACCATATTATGCATGGCGACACTGAGTACTTTTTGGAGACAAAAAATGTGGCAACGCGCGTTGAGTTTTGTGTGTGCGCGTGCGTGTACACACACACACATACACACACAATGCGCGTTGCCACGTTTTTTTGACTATGTGGATTGTTTCATGAAGTCGGTAGGATAAATCGTGTCCTTGGTCCGTGTTGGTTGTTATTCCTTCACGAGCTTCCGCACGTCTGTAGTATTGATAAGAATTGGAAACTGCGAGAGAGTTGAACCTTACCGTTCGGTATGTATTTTTGTTAAACAGTTCCAGTTTTTGCCTACGTTAAACAAACTCTCTACAGTTCGTTCGTGCGTTTCGAATGGATATCGGAGAGAGATCGAAGTTATGAACGCCATGTGGTCGATCCGTTGGGGAAATCGAACTGTTGTGAGTAGAATGTCCGTGAAGGCAAAAAAAACATAGAGATGGAGGTTTCATTATCGAAACTTAAATTTAGCGTAGGATGCGAGTAATTGGTGGTAAGTTATTAAATTATGAAGATGGGTGCCTTCATTTTTTCTCTTTAAAAAAACGTATTCGGTTCATCCGTACGTCTGTCTGTATACAAAATAACTCGTAAATGACGTATGTTGCAAAAATCCAAAATTACAGGATAGATAGCTCTACATTTAGAACTATAAATTTGGTGGATCTAGAATCAGCTGCTGGGAAAAGGTGTGCACGCTATATGTAATTTGCTCTGCATTTCTTCCCTCCCTTGTTTTAACATATATTATTAAGTCCTTGGCGTCATTACTACAGGACGAATGATAAATGGTATACTCTTTCTTCCTTTGCAGTAACCAGCGTGGGTTAGATGACGCGACCCCAGTTTTAAAATGTCGATAGCTATGAATTTCAGCTACAATTATATCTAAGGAATTGTTTCACAGTTATGGTAGAATATCTAGGTAACTACTATTGCTATAAAATTCGATCTTGTTTTACGGCTACGGGAAAGTCAGTCATTAAACCTGTTCGCCATAATATTTTGATGCATAACTTTCGTGTCCTTCAAAAAAATTCGAATGATGGACGTTATATAGAGAGATTCTTCTTTCATTCCGTCCTTATTTCAGCAATTACCTGGCGCAACACCCTCCTTCCTCGTAAATAAAACCTCTCATTCGAAATAGGTAACGCGGGTATCCGAAGTATTTTTCCCCTTTGATTTTCGAAGTTTTTCCTTCACTTTAAGGATGTTAATGTTTGCGAAGGTATCTTTTGTAAAAAAAAATAAACAATAATAAGTCAGCAAGTCGTATTTCCATTTCGGATTTCGGGATTTTTTTGTTTATTATTTTTTTGGATTGCTTTTTTTTTTTTAAATTCCACTGACGCGTTTTCCGTCGTCTTCTGTTGAAGGGGGAAAAGAGTGAGTGTTGGCTGCTTTTGGTCTCTCTCTCTCTTCGGGTCTCCTCCATCCGGTGTTCCTCTGCCAGTCAAAGCCGAGCGAATTTGAATTGCAAATAAAGGACGTCGATGTATTTTAGGCTGCGGATGCTTTGTAACCGTTCCCTTTCGGTAGACAAGGATGGATTTCTGTTGAAGTTACCTCGTGTGTCGTTCGTTTTCGTTACGCGCGCGGTTTTTTCTTTCATTTTTTTAAGTGTCTCCTTTTCCATACGTATCTCTTCGTATGTCCTTCGGTTAAAGTCTATTTCGGTTGTAGACGTTTTTGTGTATTCATTTATGTGCGTTTGGAAAAGACGCTGTTCCATAAGATCGCGGACGTTTTTTTCCCGCGCGTATTTTTTTTTAAAGTTGGTAAGCAGTGCCGTGATGACGGATTCGATTAGCGGTTCCTTAAACGTGTACTGTTCGTTTATTTTTTTCCTTAAGTTGTTTTCTTACCTTCCTAGTCATTTCCGTTTCAGAGGAAAATGCCGCGCATGCGCTTCGAGCGTTAAAGACTATGTTAAAAAATATATATTGGACTGAAACAGCCATGAACTAATTTCCACGATTTATATACATGTAGTTTTAAGGGAGGGCCTCAAAAGCCTTTCGAAATATGGGCCGCATTTAGAGGGATAATAAACATTCCTGATATTCTCGATATCGTTTATTCTTAAAATAATTTTGTTCAGCAATGTCGCAAAGCACCACCTTTTAAGTGTTAATAATGATTCGATTTTTGATCATTGTTGTACCGTGATTTCTCGGCGTGCATCCGGTAAATTTTGAGCTGATCTGATTATTAGTTTTTTAGTTGGAGCTCTCACAAAATTCCGATCACACACGCAAACACAGACATCAGCGAGTAAATAGTGAAAAGGTACTCAGGGGTCCTGATAACTTGTATGTACTTCCATTGAAATCCCGAATTCGTTTTTTTTCACGAATGCAATACTTTTCTCATGCTACGTATGGAGAAAGTATGTATATATATATACGCCTGTGTTTGTCTGAACCTTTCTGATCCTTTAGGAATGCCGGAGTCCATTCACGACCGGTATAGAATTAAGGGTCCTTTGACGCAGCTGCTCGAAACTACTACTAGGTCCATTGTCAGCCTTCAAGGTCGGAAAGGGGGAGAAGAGTGGTCAATGCACCTAAATCCTAGATCCCGTTTTTTTGGTCGGAGAGGGGTGTATGTTGCAGGTGCAGAGCTATTGGAGAGAGGAATTCCTTCATCTCTCCCCTATTTGAGACAGTTCGTTTTCAACGTGTCTCCAAGCATTGTTATTAGGGTCATCCTGAGCGAGCTTTTTTGAAGAGATGTCAAAAACTCCGCACTCGAGAATTCTCCCGAATTGCAACGTGATCCTTATTTTTTTTTGGTGATTCGACGGTGTCTTTTTAAAAAACGCGCGCGCTTTTAACGCATTCTCTCGATTTCGTATCGTCTGCTCGCCCGGCTCAGTTCTATCCGTGAGCGTCTTCGTTGTTTTTCACTGTGAGTAATACCGTGTCGGTACGTGAAGTTTCAGGTGATACAAAACCTGTCAGTCTGTCCTTCCTGTCCGTAAGGTTCATCGTCGTTGATCAGTTTACGTCGACTTACTAATCGAATCTGAACGTTTTTGTAATGATGAAGTATCCGTCAAGGGTGAAAAATCGTGTTAGCACCGTGGGTAAGAATCGTTTTCTCGAATGCACGTTCAATAGAACGTAGTTTAGGCATTACCGTTGAATGTGATTGAAGTCAACATCAACATCCTTAATAGTTATTATCGGCAGTCGGTAATAGTTTTAAAACACTTTGGAAACTTTTACGGTGAAAAATACTTTGAATCACTTTTCGCATCGAAAAAACAAGTAAAAATTATTAACCGTTCCTATCGTAATTAGAAAATTTGATCATGGTAACAGAGACTAAGGTACATACGTATCACTTAGCGTCGAACTTAATATAAATTCAGATAAAAAGTCAAAAAACTTCTTAAACCATCCGTTTCATGAACAAATGTTTCAAACGATACTTTTAGATAATTACATTGTCTACAACTTAGGTAGTATCAAATATTTACATAAATCGATTTCTAAAGGAGATATCTAATAAAAACGGAAAAATGATAAAACCTCCGTTTTATCCAAATTATACCAACTAGAATTTACGATCACAATTATTGCTGTTAGTATTGTTCTATTTCGAATACACTCTTAATAAACCGGAATTTCCCATAACTCAAATTCTTCGTCTTTCGTCGAAAGCGTCGTGTTGTAGAAAGTTTTAACGGATGTCTTAGCATTTTCAGTTGGACGAAAACGTCAACGCATCCGTTCGGATTGATCGTTTAGTCATCACCTTTAGGGAATTTGTTTAACCCGGTGTATGCGACAAAAGTGTTCGGATGAACCCTGATAAAGCCGCACCTGTTTAAGTTCGCAGTCGCTCGCCTTATCTTACTTAGTTGCAAGTTTTAACCCAGGCGGAGTTCTCGACGACCTTTGCCATTGTGTCGTTGTCGAACCAAGTCGACCACGCCAGGATCGTGTTACCGTGACACCGCGAGGTCAAAGTGTGGTAATTCTGTGCGTTTATTTTCTTCTGCTGTAGCGAGCGGCAAAGTGTCACTGGAGGTGATTTATTTATTTTTTTAAGCTTCGCTGGCTCGTCGCGTGAGTGTTGACTAATTTTTGCTATTGTCGTGTATTCGTAACAGTCGGCTCCGGCATTTTTAAGGCCTCCCAACACTCTGCAAGGGTCGAATAGAGCAGGGTTTTTCAAAGTATGGGCCGCAAAACGTTCGATAAGGGCCTCAACGAAGAGTATCCAAGATATTTTGACGGAAAATTCGGGCTAAATTCTTGCCATGTCAATCAAAATCAACTAATGGGATTTAATAATTATAAAATTTTACCGTTTTAATTTTAAATACATGTTTAGAAATAGTTACTTGCAGTATATTTTTGAGATGGAATTTTGGTGGGCCAAATAACACATTTTCTATATCTGATATTGGGCCCCTAAGAAAAAAGTTTGAAAACCCTTGGAATAGAGGGTTTTCTGTAATGATTGCTCGTGTAACGCAATATATGCATGCTTCTCATCGAGATTTCATTTACTAATGCATTATCTTTCTAAATCATACTTTTTGTACTTCTTATCTAACATTGTTCTACCTACCGTCTTGGATAACAGTAGAGGTTAATCGAGTCGATTTTCATGAAATGGCGTTCAATCAAAACTGCTTTTAATTAAAAATCCATCCAATTATTGAACTTGCTGTCATAGGTAATACTGCATATCTCTCAAACACAGTTATATAGAGTTGAGAGAGAGTATAGATTATAGAGATTTACACCCAGCCACTTCCAAGCTGTGCATACAATAATGTAACCGATGACGTTAGTGTATGGGCTAGAAGCGTAGGGATGTGAGAAAGTTTGCACGATGTAAGATTTTTCGGTACTTAGGTATTAACGGAACTACCGAGCTATAACGGAAATACCCCGAAATATAGGATATTAATGAATACCACTAGTTCAACAATATTACATTTATTATATCTCGTTTGACTGTTGCTAACCTATGACTGATTGGCCGGTCTCGACATTTACAAACCCAATCACCGGACAACGGGGAGGGATACTTTGGCTCCGAGCGAGGCGGAGACGACTACCCATTAAAACAAAGCGAGCCGAAGGCTCGTCAATATATCCTCTCAATTTGCGGCGCAACAGTCAAGAGGATATAAGATTGAAAGGATATATTGACGAGCCTTCGGCTCGCTTTGTTTCAATGGGTAGTCGTCTTCGGGCGCTACCGCGACCTTCGCCTCGCCCGGAACCAAAGTGTCCCTCCCCGTTGTCCGGTGATTGGGTTTGTAAATGTCGAGACAGGCCAATCAGTTTCTGTTCACACCAACAATATATAAATCTAACAGCAGTAAGGTAGTTCCGTTAATACGTAAGTACACGTAAGGTAGTTGTTCCGTTAATACGTAAGTACCGATTTTTCGAAAGATAACTTTATCCAGACACCACCATGAAAAATTGTGGCTTGCCTCTTTCGCAACAAATTTTATATTTCTATCATTTTTTTACTTTCTTTCCAAATAAATACATTTTCTGGCAGCAAAATACGCTTAAAATTTATTTCGTGAAACCCAAAAAAAATCGATCGATTCAAACCCGAAGCAGTGAAATATCAGCGGGAAATGTAAAAATGATATATTTGGTTATAGTTGCCATATCATCTTGTTTGAATGTCAGTTGGAATCGTATGCCCCTTTGGCAACAAAAGGAACAAATGGATTACGTAATACCGCGAAGAATCTTGTATCGCGTAAAAAGATCCCACTCCATCAGAAAATAGCCTCAATAATATATTGTATTTTTTAAATTTTCTAATACGTGTCTGTTGAAATTCGTCGTTCCTCGCGTTCTTTACGCAAGGATTCACACCCGAATTTCGTGCGCCAGAAGTGATTTCTCCGATTCGTTTCGCCTCGTGCCTAAAAAATAAAATAAATCACGAAGCACGCATCTACTTTGTTCGCACCTCGGACGCTTCCTGTCGTAGTCGCTTTCCGGTGGCCAGACAAAAGGTTGGACCATACGTATATTCATCGCACAGAATGAACGGTGTTTATTGGGCGGTAGAATCATACGTTGTAACAAATGACTGGCTTATAATATACTCGAATCGTAAATCGTTAAAACGCTCGTTGGCCGAGTTAAAATGCCTTTCCTCGTCCCTTTCAAATTTCGATTAAATCGCGAGATAACGTTTCGAGAGATAAAATCTGATTTCTAGGATTAGGAGTTCAAAGACATTCGATTGCAATGGACGCGTCCGCTAAAGGTTGCCATTTCCGTCGGAAGGCTTTAAAGTGATAAATAACGGCACATAGTTGGAAATGCAGAAAATGAAACTCTTTAATTCCGTATTGTATTTTACGGCCTCCGTTGGAATAAAGATTACTGTTAAATCTTAATGGAATCCGATATTTCTATGACAACAATAGGTAATTGTTGGGGATAGAATTTGTTTTGATTGTTCCGATTCCTTCGCAATCGCGTAATTGTTGTTTTCCTGTCTCAGGCGACGATCGAACAATGGTTTAAACGTTAGATTATCCCGATCGATAAATAAAGAAGTCTGATTCAAATCACGACGAAATCTGGAATCGCGAATGGATATATATATATGTATATAAATAAGCTTATTTTTCTTGGCACTCGATTCATTTGGAAAATTCCTTTCGAGATCCAGTGATCAAACCGAATACCTTAGCGATGACTGGTTGTAGTCCGTTCGCTTTAAAGCATCTGTATTCGTCACGGAAGCGCGTTAATGCCAACCTTACGGAGTTGCGCTGGGAAAAAAGGTTCTTTTTAGCATTCCAGTGTACGTTTTATGCTCTTACGAGGTTTCCTGGCTTCGCTTTTCTGTTTCTTCTGAGACATCGAGTTTTTTTTCAAGTCCGTTTGCAGCAATGCTTTTTCTGTCGCGTCTGTTTATGGTACGTGATGATTTTAAGGAATGATTTCCGTGAAAAATTATTTTATCCGAAAGGATGATTTGCATTAAAACGTTCCGCGTGGTCGTAAATTATCACGTGGTCGAAAAAAGACCGTGGAAGTTTGCGAAAATTATCGATTCGCCTTATCGCGAGCGTAGAAGTTTGTGCCCACAAATGTTGTTGTTTATTACCTTACCGTGGTCTGCAATACCGACAGTAAAAAGATGGTCGATTAAAAAAAATAGCTTCGTTGCGGACGTGATTGTCCGATCGAGAGTCATCATCTTCCATGCTGTGCGTGAGCTTGCGTTATATTACGTAAGCAGCGAATATTGCTATGGTGGTAACCGAGTGTCTGGGTAACATGTATTATCTTTTTTTCGAAAAACCACTGCTTGTATGCACATATAGGTAATAGAACTCGGGAGTATAGATCATCAAGATGATAGATATATTTTTTAAATACATCCATTCCTATTTGCTGTTCTTACCGGATGCTATATATCTCACACGGATAAGAGACTCCATATATTTTTTACGAGGCGTGGTAGACAGGCAGAAACTTCACCCGCCGAAGAGGACCAGGTGATAAATGACATTTTCGCCTCTCATTCATACACTCGAAGAGGCACCGGAGGAGGAGGATAAACTTGGTACGTAGTATAGGGGGGGGGGGGGGGGGTTAGGGAGGCAAGCTCCCGTTGAAATAAATGCATCACACGGCTCCTGTTAAAACTTCCCCCCTTCCGTGGAGGTCGAGAGGGAGGAGTGAGTGAGAGGGGGCGTAATTTTCCTTTCTCTACTCCCATCTTCCACACCCCCCCCCCCTCCCCCCCGCCACCAACAGCCAGACAGTTATTGTGCACCCGGGAGGGTCTCACGGAGGAAGTCGAACTCATAGCCTTTAGCGTGAAAGGCCGGTGAATTAAAACCCACGCCCTCCCTGCTCTCTCTTCTCTCTGTTAACTCGAAGTTTTCAGTGTGTTTTTTTTTTTAACCCTCCATTAAAATTCGGGTCGGGTGTGTTTTCACGCCGACCGAAGTACGGAGATTATATTAGAGTTTCTCAGTTTTCGATCTATTTAGTCATTGTGAGCGTGTTATGCCCTTAGGATACTGTAGGATCGCATAAAAAAAGTATATCACATACTTGAATCTCATAGTAATGGTGTGAAAAAAACGTAGTTTTACTATCGCAGTTGTTTTTCGAGTGAAGCCACTTGCGTGCGCGGAAGAGTGACGTTTTTGAGCTCTTTATTGTCTAGCTTTTCCGATAAACGTTTCATATTAAGCTAATGTTTTATGTATATATTCATTGAAAATCGTAATTCATTGACAATAAAAAAATTAAAGTTATTATTAATCGTATCCTATAATAAGTGTAGTAGACTTATTTATGTTTGAAACCCTAGATGGAATTCATATTAAGCTAAACGTCATAAGAATTCGGTAGGAACTATTTGTACCCAAAACTTTCCTGTTTACGAGTTATCCAACACTTGCATTGCTCAGGCGAGAAAATTCAGTGGAATCTCTTCTATCTGACGACGCACATCTTTTAGAAACTATTGTGTAGGATTTTTAGTTCGCACAATGTCGGAATTTCCAATAAAAAAATCTGATGTGGCCAACACATGACTTTCTCCATATTTGGGGTATAGATATTTACATTGTTATGAATAGCATTATAAGGAAAAGTTATTATTTCGTATCGTAGAAGAACAGTCGTCCTTATTGCCGTAAATTATACTAGCAGCCCGCCGCAGCTACGCTTGCAAATAATGTAAATAGTTCGGCCCTAGGTTAGATCTTCTTTGTTCCCTATTCATTCGACGTGTTTCCCTATTTCTTTGTCTTTCTTGTACTCTCCGCTCC
Source organism: Uropetala carovei (assembly GCA_036926305.1). Taxonomy (NCBI): domain Eukaryota; kingdom Metazoa; phylum Arthropoda; class Insecta; order Odonata; family Petaluridae; genus Uropetala; species Uropetala carovei. The sequence goes on from JAXCHB010000248.1 coordinate 1,735,704, forward strand.
TCATCTACACGGGCAATCCTATGAGCTTCCGCATCTCTTTCTCTCTCTTTCCTACAATACTCTTCCTTTGATCTCTGGCTCCTCTTCCTTTCTCTGGTAGCTGGGCTAATAGCTCTCCTTTTCACTGGTCTACCCCTTGACATTTTAAAAATTTTCTGCGATTTTACAGCAGTATATTAGGTTTGTTAGTTTATATGGCATCGGTTTGCTTAAAATTGATACATAAGTTTTTAAGCAAGATGGCTCTAGTCAAGTGATTAAAACTGTCATTTTTCCCGGACGAGTTTCAATGTTTAATATTTTTCATGCTCTTCATTGAAGCTGTCGCTCGCGCATTTTATTTATCCGACGAGAACAGCGTCTCATTTCTTCGATAAACAAAAGGAAGCGCGAGATAAACTCGAGTCATCGGAAACTGCTGAAGATAGCACTTCTTGAAAATTACGAATTCTCGTTTCCTATCTTTTTCGCGATAGCCAGGGCGATGTGTCACAGACGCCGTTACTTTGTTGTGGCGAGGGTTGTCCTGGCAACCCCTTGCAGTTAAAGCCGCATGACTCATGGGGTGATTCGGTTCTACCAACGTTTTGGCGACGTCCGATTTTTGCCCTTCGAATCCTTTCTTAAACGAAACCGCGTTGCATTCGTGTTATTGTAAGTAATCGAAAGTTTCATCGGAGATATAAAAAGGTTTTTGACTCCTAATTGAAAGAAAATATTACGCGTTATTGTAGCGCTAAAAGTCGTGATATTTTCGAATTCAAGTTATCGTGAACTCGACTTGGATGTGCCATATAAATAGAACATATAAATATAAATCTCCGTAAAAGCAAGGGCGGACACAGGGGGGGGTCTAACTATCCCCCAATATTTCTAAATACTAGAAAAAATTAACCCCTAAATCTCGTCCTACATGCTGAGCAAAATGCACGCTTAGACGCATTCGGTAAAAAAATATCTCGAATTTTCGCCGCAGGTTAGTTCTAAGCAAATAAATAGTTTTTTTTCCTGATTACCCCAATGAATGAAGCCTGTATCCGCCGTTGATTAAATGTGCCGTATTTTGTGTATGTCATACGACCAACATTATCTATACGCGTGGTTTATTTTTATTTGTGAACTTGAATTTTTTTTCGGCATTTATTAATGTATTTTTATTATCGTGTACTAACGTTCGTTTTGTTTCTCGATGCGAATTTACTTTTATTTATGACGAGTGTGGTAGATGCTTCGGGATGCAGGTTTTTGTTACATATCTTTCAGCTTTCTTATTTTTAGTTTAAATTGATCAATGGAATCATCGGGTTCTCGAAAGAGATGTATTTATATATCTGTCTGGATGACACAGAATTTTTTTCCACTTTCGAGGTCTATTCTTACCTTTCTCGAAGCAGAGGGACTGTAGGGGAGACGGAATTTACCGGAAATGGCTCGCACAAATCCTTCAAAACTTAGGTCGTGTTTCTTACCTAAAACAGAATTAAATTCTTTTCCAGAGGCATCACGGTGCGTTACATCCCCTGTCATACGCCGGAATGGAAAATCGCATGGTAACACCTATATATTTGATACAGTCGTGAGTCGGATTAAATTTTTTCTCGACGTATGTTGCGATCGTTTTAGTTACGCGTCGTGCATAGGCGATTGGGGTCCCACAGTGATGCGTGCTTGGTCTCCTGTTGAACTTGAGAGAAAATCGAGGGCCGTCACAAGGCAGTCATTTTCCTAGGGGGAGATGCAGATCGCTTTCAATCGACACCTTTGCGTAGAATAACGTGTTGGTTTTTTTCGCCTCGGGCGACAGACATTTCTGTTCCTTAGCCCTGTTATCATCTGACTAACGGATGTGATAAAGCAGCCCATGGGCGAAACTCATCGCGGGGTTTGATGAATTGGAGGCAGGTTTAGATGAACGGAAGATCTACGGAAACTCGCGTAGACGTTCTACTAATAATTTCGCACCATTTTTATTTATGTTATACTTGAGCTCTCAATCTTAGTAACTTTCTGGTAGTAGCTTATTAAGTATTTCTTGTGTCCCGCAAACAATATCGTCGTTGATGAGGTTCATCGATTTAGTATTGTAAGAAAAGCGCTTTTATTTGTTTCTTCGTGCTCAATCGGATTCTCGCTGATTAAATGGCACTAATAAGTATAGCCGTCCAAGCACTGAAGGGGACCCTGATGCGAATATCATTGGGAGCCTCAGGATATTATTATTTATAGTAATGACGAACGATTTATGGAGCCCCTGTTTAATATTATAACTTTTACAGTATTTTTATTGGAAATCAGTTGGTAAGTGACATTTAATAAAAGTTTTTGCAAAATTTACTCTCGATGCTTGAATAATTGAGATCTCGAAATTTCTGGACCACGCATGCCCCTTTGGCCAATGAATATTATGTGTTGCAGAATTGTTAGGTGAAATAAGTCTGTAGAGATCTTATGATAAATTTAGGAGATGCCTTTTATATTTTCCCATTTCATACTTGAGGAATTTACAGGTACCAATATATGAGGTTTGTTGACCTGGAAATTTTAACGCAGCATACAAACGAAGTAATGAACTTATAAACGACATACGCGTGATTCGTTCTCCTTATTTTCGATGACTCGGAGGTATTTTTCCCTTATGGTAACTCGAATTTTTTGTGGTAATTCAAGATTCCAATTAAAGAGTTAGAATATTCGAAAACGAGTGTCGTATTTGAGAAGTGAAAATTCCGATGTAGTATTCGTATCCGGGCAGTTTTAAGGGTGTTAATGTGATTTTCATGGCGTTCGGACGCATTCCTCTGGAATCTATTCGAACAAATATTGACGGCGATGCGAGAAATGAGTGTTTTTTATTTCGCGATGGGCGAATTTAATCGATCGCATCTGCGTGTGATTTTCGCGAAAGCCGTCGGCACGTCGAGATGGTGTGAAAATCCGCAATGGAAAATTTTCATATCCTTGATATTATTTATGCGTCATCAGAGAAATATCATTCAATTAATATCCCCCTTTAAGCCGTTTAATTTTATTTTTCTGGTTCTAATATTCTGTTTAAATCTTATGTTAGTATTTCCACATGCGTCACGTGTGATCAACATTAAAAGAGAAAACTTTCAAGTCAAGCATCTGCGAGGTATTTTATATACTGTTGCGAACCTGTGCGATTGGTTTGTTGGAGGAGTTCTATTGACCTTGGAACTAGTGGTTGCCTTCAGAAGAAAAAGTTCGCTGTAAACATCCACATTCTGACCGCGACTGCGTGAGCCCTCCACGTAAACATAGGCAGTCACTCCAGATCGTTTTTTGTTTGGCGACCATGAAACCAGACGCCACCTGACGGATGAGTTTACATCGAGCTCGACAATTCGGAAAAATATCGAACTCTGCACGTATTCATATATATATAGAGAGAGTGCGAGGGGAGTCTTCCTAACGCCAATCAGTTAGCATTTGTATGTATCTCGTATGGCAATTTGTCATCGTAAGCAGTTAACATGCGTGTAATTCAGATGTTCGTTTTTTTTTTCGAGTAATGAGAGGTATAGAAAACTTTAAAGTTATCTTATTTACTCGACTATGAAACGACCTCGAATATGAACTTTAAATGAGCTAATTTTGAGGAAATGTTTTTCAAAAGGCGTTCTGAAGCGAATAAACAAGGTTATCGGAGTAATTTTTAATGAAATATCTATTTTAAAAATGTCACATTACGCAGTGCAAAGACAAATGAGATTTAAAACTTTCTAGGCTATTCGTAATCGCCGTCAAATATGTTTAGTTTATTGTTTTGTTCGCGAATGTGAGACGAACCCCAAGTCTAGGATGGCAAAACAAAACAGAAAAACTCGTACTATAATTGGGTAAAAATACGTTATAAGTTTTTAACATTCCGGATAATCGAAATTTCGGTCGTTCGATATCTGCTTAATCGAAAGTTTACTGCATTATTTGAACAACACTGCCGCATACGTCTTGATTACATAATATATCAAAATTTGAAGTTTAAACTCCTCTGCTCATTCCTGCATACAAACGTACGTACATGCATGCATACGTACGCACATACCTACATGAACACGTGCATACACGCGTACGGGCATGCTCGCACTTTGTGCGTGCGCGCTGGCATGCACGCGCACACACCCGTACCCGCTGGGAAGATAACGCACAAATTTGTTCCTCGCAGACGCCATTGTTTTGAGAAGAAAGTATCTTCGGATTTTTTTAACGGGTTGTTTATCAGCCTCCGTAAGTCCTTCAGGAACAGTCAGGGAGATCTCGTTCCGTGTCTTGCCTTAAAAGTTGAAGAACGACCAAAGCGTGTCGTAGGACTCGCATCCTGGGCCGAGTGCGTGTCTGGCTTTGTCCCCTCCCTCTCCCTCTCTCTCGTCTCTCAACATCCTCTCCTTCCCTTTTACCACCTCACCCCTTTCTTCCTCCCCTTCCCTTAACCTCCCCCTCTCCTCAACCTCCCTCCCTCCCTTTCCCCCCCCCCCCCACATAAAAACCCTTCCAGGCAACGTCTCTCCGGATGCTACCTCTTTTCCCTCCCCCATCATTCTTTCTTCACAATTCTCTCCCTCCCTTTCGTTCTCTCTCCCTCTCTCCTCCAATCCTTCCTTACATTCTAACGAGGCGCTCAGATGTGTCTTCCTGTCTCTTTTAAACTTCTTCTTGTCGTCGAAATGATTCGTGTTTCTTCTCTTCGCCGCCCCGAAGTGGTTTTTACTCCGTCTGTTTCGTCTTTTCCGTAGCCGTTTGAAGAAGTTAGGTTGGGTTTATTATTTGTTTCTATTGTATCAATCGCTACTCGAAGAGGAGGATGCAAATTCTGAGATAATCAGAACCGACATGTATGTGTGTATATATATATATATATGTATATGTATATATATATATATATGTGTGTGTGTATATATATATATGTATATATATATATATATATGTGTGTGTGTGTATTTGTTGCACTATTCGTCAATTCGTCGAGTACTTTCGTTTTATTCTCGAAATTATTTTATCGTCTCGTGACCCGTAAATGGAATTTAGGCCGAAGGTTTCAACAAAAGCCTTTCCCTAGAAGTGATTCGTTCTTATAATAAAACAAGTTAAGAAAGTGTGCAGCGTATCACAAATGGGCGCGTTTCGTGCAGTGGAGTATTAGAAAGAAATGATATACCTGTACGTAAGGGAAATAGCGTATTAAAGTTCTTTTCTTCGTCATAAATAATCCATTTTCCTCCTATTTAAAAGGAAATTACGCGTTTGTTTTGTGAGACTGTTTATGTTAGCAACAATGAAGAAGTAACCATGCAAGAAAATTTCAAAGTTCAACTCGAATTAAGACGTTCTTGTTTGTTTTTCTTGATAACGGCTACTCCGACGATAAAAATGTATAGGAAAAGAAATATTTTGATATGAGCAATACTTAATGAGATATGACGGAAAGTTCATTTTTTGTCACCAGTAAAGTGGTATCCCTGATTGGCTTACGTGATTCATTTTTGCGATTTTCTTATTACCTTTGATAGTAAGTCCTTAATATCAAATTTCATGAAAATCCGTTCGGTAGAAGCCGAGAACGGACGGACGGACAGACCGACGACAATAGGCGCTCACGCTGGAAGCGAAACGCGCCAAAAAAAAACTGATGGCATTTCGGCTTCGTTTTGAAACGGCCTTTTTGTTTGACCAGAAGCATCGATATGTTTGTTTCGTTATCTATTATTAACTTTTGTTTACTTCAGTCATACATTTGTATGGATTCTTTCAAACCCATCTGTAATGCAGAAGTGGCCTAAAGATGTCAGCGCGATTGGTTGAACTTGCAGTCGTAAGAAAATTTTATTATTTAATGGAAGAATTATTGAGACTAAAAATTCAAAATTAAAGAAATAACTTTTAATGTAAACCCGCTGAAAAAAACTAAAATTCACGCTTGAAACATATCATGGAAATGATGTGAAAAATAGCCATAAAACTTTTATATTAGAATAAAATCCGTTGTTTTTGCGTTATTTTGTGGAATTTATCCGTTATGGAGAATAAACAACTATCAGGTCTGATGATGCTACTGTGTAGTGAAACCATGGTCGTCTCTCTATATTGAAATCAAATAAAATAGTGGAAAAAGTACAAGTGTGATAGTTGTTTATTCTCCATAACTTTTATATTAGCTTTTGATCACTAGTAAACACAAATTTAAAACAGCGGTAAAAATATTTAGAACGGCAAAATCGAACCGGAAAATTTTTAATTTTTTCATGTTTAGTAAGTCTATGTAAAAGTTATTTAAAATTTTTTTCGTATAATTTTACTCGATGCTTTTATTTTTGACGCTTACTTTTAGGGTGATGTTTTTGTGTTCGAGCGAGAGCTATTTGTTTTTATTCCCAGTTGAGCGCGGATGCCCTTTTTTTTTTTAGTGACGTCACCCGAGTATTTTTCGCCTTTTATTTTTCTATTCTTTGAAACGCCAAATTTCGTCAAAATACTTCCGGATATAAAGCGCGTGGTACAGGCGCTCAGACAAACCCCTTGCCACTTCTAACAAAAAAACCTTCGTTTTTTTTTCACGTTTACTATATAGTGGCACGTGCGTACGCTTTGACGTGAAGTAGGCATCGCATGTTGCGCGTAACATCCTTTTTTTTTTTTTCAAAATTCTGTCGTTCGATGGGTAAAGCGTTATTTTTTCGTGCTCGTTCATCAAAAGTTCTCATTTCATACCGAGAAACTGACAACGTAAGCGTTTCGTTTTTTAAAGTGCTAAAAACCAAAGGGCCTTGTTTGATATGGAGTGATTTGTGGCATTTTTGTATTGTTTTTGCTGAGCTATGATTCCCAAATTTAATCTGTACGTACATACAAATAGTGTTTTTATCGGTTATCCAAGCTATGGAGCGCTGCGGGCAGGATGCGGCCCACTAAGCAATTCTATGCGGCGCATCGCCAGTGTTTCATAGCTTTCAAAATTTTCATTTTTTTTATTTACCTACCAAATATTATTTTTTATTTGGCAGAAACTGTTGAAATATCTAGCGTCAAATTGGAGTCCAATTGTTAAACATTTCTCCATTCAAATAAGTTCTTTTTAATGTTGTTTTGGCCTTTTCTCAATGCAGTAATAAATGGGCATATATTACATATAAATTTACACATACTCTAATACAAATCATTGTTATACTCGGTGTGGATTAAAGAGACAAAATGTACACTAACATTTATAAAAGACAAATAATTGCATAACCGCGTATACTTGAACCGGGATCGCGTTTTAAGTTACTGTAGTCACACTTTATAAATCGCGTATGCGTGAAACCGCGTATACGTGAAACCGCGTACATATATGTGAAACTACGTATGTGTGAAGCCGCGCTTGCGTGAAACCGCTCTCTAGGATACCGCGTTATACTGAAATACGTGTGTGTGTGTATATAAATATTTCGCACTCGAATTACATATACTCCATTAGCGTCAACTTGGCGACGCTCTAAACTGACGTTTTTACTTCGAATAAGCGTAACACGAACCTCGAGAGTTTTTTTTCCTTCTGCTCGAGAGCCAAATTCTCATACCGGTCGTAAAAATTTTGACGTGCGTCTCTCTCTCCCCTCTCTTTCTCTCTCCGAATTCCTTTTTTTACTTTGGTCCATCCGCGTATCCTAATCAGTAATGACGGACCCATTCTCGCAGGAAGGAGGAGAAGGTTATAGAGAGAGAGAGAGGAGGAGGAGGAAAATGCTCTAATGGGAGCGGTTTTAAAAGAACCGGTTATTTTTCCAGGATGATCCGAAGGAATTGAGACGACGTAAAAATAGTGAACAGATGTCGAAAATCTCGTCCGATGTTGAGAGAAGAGAGAGCGTGCGTCGAACAATGCGCTTAGGCAAAAGGATGGGAGTTTTTTTTTTCATTAATTCTCGAGAATTGATTATGGCCGTCCTTGGTCGGTTTTAGACGAAACTATTAACCCGCGGGGAAGGAGGGAAAAAAGTTTTCGCGTCGCAGGTGATCGCCTTCGTAGGTGTACTCGTGCGCCGTCGTGGGGGGAGAGTGGTGTGTCTTTCGCCGTCTCTCGATTTGCGTGGATCTTATTTCCTGGCGAAGCGACGCTGGAAAGTGCGGTTTTTCGATAGGATGAGGTCGGAGGAATCGTAAATTATATATGATCCTTCTATGACGCGGATTCCCTACAGCGCGGTTTGTTTTTTTTCGTACAGTGCGATTTAATGGCACGCATTAAGGCAGAAGCGTTCTACAAAATTTTAACGCAAACGATTCCACTTTTTTTTTAGGTTAAAAGTTATGGTTTCAAAACATTTTCTAATGAAGTTTTAATGTTAGAAAATTATTTAGACTTGATTTTCTCCGTTACGAGACCAAAGAATCTGTAGGTAACCTCCGATGCGGTCCTTCCAAGCACTCGCCATTACGAATGTGACCTGCCGTATAGAAAAGGTTTCCGACTCCTGTATTGTAGAGAACTATATACAGGGAAAATCGGTTAACACGAAATTTTAGGGACCGGCACAATGATTTCGTGTTATCCGAATTTCGAGTTAACCGGATTTCATGTTAATAGTTTTAATGGTATAATTTTCGTTTTTCAAATATGGAATTAGGCTCGTGGGCAAGTCCATGATACATATCAATAATTGGATGTAATATACAGTCGAAGATATTACCACTATCATGGGGAAACCCTATCTCAAGTTCCATTTTGTGTTATCCGAAGAATTTTGCATGTATTTATTTTCATGGGACCGAAAAATATTTTCGTGTTAAGCGGTACTTTGCGGAAACGGTTTCGCGTTAGCGAATGAATATATACTGAAAGGTATAGGCACTGGAACGGACCGAGCACGCGTTTCTTGCTGTTGCTGTTCGTGATTGGGTATCTGTCCTCCCGCGCGAAAGTTGTGAGGGGCGATGGAAGGGGAAACGTTCGTGATTGGCTACTTGCTCTATGAAGGCAAAGAGACTTTAGATAATGAACAGACTATAATTATTTTTGACTGGGTGGGTAAGGAAAATTTCGAAGTGGTCATCGACCAAAACCTGCACCCTTGGATTGCGACCTTGCCTCCATTGAAATTCTTTCTCCCTCCCTCTCTCCCTTTCTCTTTCCTCGTGCCTGCTGTGCATTCGCACTTACTTCTTCCCGAAAATGCACTTGACCTCCCCTTCCTCTTTCTCTCTCTCTCTCGCTTACATCGCCTTCATCGGCGTTATTTTCTACGACCGATGCGATAGTGGAACCGGTCTGGGAGTTCTTAAAAAACAGTTAGGAATCCATCCTTGCACCAGCAACAGGCGCCGGGTTTTATATCAGCATTCCTTAAGGTCAGTATCTTGGAGAACGGAAGTGAGCCATCACGCGTTTCTTTTTCCTTCGTTTTTCTTCGGAATCTCCGGCGGCAGTAATAAATCGTCCGGTCTTACGTTACTTCCCTCGAACAAAGCATTTCTCGATGAACGCAAGGGAAAACGTGTGTTTCTTGAAGTCATTATTCAAGATTTCGGACGGCCGTTGAAGTACCTCGTTTTAGATAACCTCTTTTTTTTACGCATTGAAAGTATTGGTTAGGGACTTAAATTCTCTTTCGCGGGATGTGATTTTTTAATTCATGCTTTAACTATTCAGGATGAACTCCTGTTATGGTTAGAATACATTTTATGAATTAGATTGCTCGAGGAGCCAATCAAAACGGGTCGGTCTTTTTAGGCGCGTTTCGCTTACAGAGTGAGCGCCTATTATGGTCGGTCCGTCTGTCTGTCCGTCTGTCTGTCCGTCTGTCTGTCCGTCCGTCTGTCTGTCCGTCCGGATGTTCGTTCTCGGATTCTACCAAACGGATTTTCATGAAATTTGATATTAAGGACTTACAATCAAATATAATAAGAAAATCACATAAATGAATCACGTACTCCTATAAGGGGTACCACTTTACTGGTGACAAAAATGACTTGTTTGTCATATCTCGTAAAATATTGCTTATATCAAAATATTTTTCAAATAAAAGTTGGAGAATTAGTAAAGAAGAGTATTTGTTTTCCTATACATTTTTATCGTAGGAGTTGTCGTTATCTAGAAAATCGAACAAGAATGTCTTAAATCGAGTTGCACTTAGAAAATTTCTTTCATGGTTACTTCTTCGTTGTTGCTCACATAAACAATCTCACAAACAAACGTTTAATTTACTTACGTGTGCTTACGTGTGCATGCAATATTTTTAAATAGGAAGAAAATGGATTATTTATGATGAAGAAAAGAACTTTAAAACGCTATTTCCCTTACGTACAGGTATACCATTTCTTTCTAATACTCCATTGCACGAAACGCGCCCATTTGTGATAGTTGTACACTTTCCTAACTTGTTTTTCCAACAGAGTTCATTTTCCTTTTAGCTGTTTTCAGGGACGTACTCATAGGCCCCGCAATGCTGGGAGGCCGCGAGATTTAAGGCACCCCCAATTATTCAAACCACAATGACGAAGGGATCCCGTATTATTTGCTGCGTGGGGAAGGGAGGGCGCAGATTCTCCGGTACGCCTTTGGCGGTTTTATCGGTATCTTTTATTATGAGTTTTTTTGTTTACTTATCTAACATTGGCTCAAATATCTCTCACGGCCACTTACATCGATCTGATCGATTTCGCCTACGTATACCGTACCACTGCAACATTCGGACACGAGAATATTGTGAAGCGGATTTGATACAATATTTTCAATATCGTTGTTATTAATATTAGTTTTGTTAACGTTTTGAAACCATATTTTTCTGATGCGACTTAAATGTCATCGTCGAAAAAATCCATTTCGCGTTTATATTTCATGTGGCGACCACGTATGGAAATAAATTTGAAGAGTTTGGATGGGAGTTTGAAAAAAAGAACTTGCTTAGTAGGAAGCCGTCCATATATATATATACAAAACAAACAGGTTCTTGAAAGGAGATGGGATCTGTTTGACACCCGATAGTTTTGATCAAGGCCATAGGAACTAACCTTACATCTACGCGGCAAAGTTGTATGCGTGAATTGGGAGGCGTCATCCCTTCTTAGGAGACAAGAGTAGCCTAATTTCTCTGGCTTCAGTGGTCATCACCAAACCGTTGGGTTTTGCGCGTTGGATCCAGCCATTAAAAATGCAAAGAACAGTTAGTTATCTTAAGCAGTTGAAATGTGAAAGTAATTTCGTGTTTTTTAGCGTTGCAGAATCTAAATTTGTCCTGATCGTCCGAAAATCATTTCTTAACAGTTACTTAATGCTAACTGTGAGTATAAAAGTTTAGAATGATATCGTTGGAATTATAACTAAAAGGTGTTGGTATTTCCGCTGCCTTTCAGAACCAAAATGAAGAGTATTTGTATAGGATTTATCAGGAAATAAATTTCATGAAACAATAGCAGCTAAATTACCACAGAGGACTACATTTTCACCTTGACAATAATCGTTTTACCGTAATACTTTACAAATACAGTGTAACTTCTATAACAAAAAAATTTTCGAGTTATGGAAAATTCGAGTTATAGACATTCGAATTATAGAAGTTCGACCGTATATTGGTGTTGAGTTGAGCTTTCTAATTCTATTCCCACGCTGTTATTTAAAAATACTTTCCCCGGATTATCCGTGATCGCGAGTTAACCCTGTAAAACCACGACCTGATTATCCGTGGTGTTTCTTTTTAAATCGTCATCCGTTGTTGTCCTTATCGAGTTTACCGAGGTGACACCACCACCAATGTGACACACCCACCGCCATTTTCCCTGTATCCTCGCCGCGATCCCATAGCGTAGCCTGCCGTTTTAATAATCTAGTCAGGCGTTCCGACGGACGATGGTCGCTCATTTTCCTTCGCGTTCACGTACCCTTTGTGTGTTTGTGCGTGTGCGTGGGCGTGTATGCATCCACTCCCTGTAACTCTCACGCCTTCACGTAGCTTTCTTCTAATCTTTTTACCCCTCGCCTCTACCCCCCCCCCCCCCCTCCCTCCCCTTCGTTCGTTCTTCTCCCCTTCCCTACGAACGAGTCAGGTCCAGGGTTGCCACCTCAAATTCGTCAAAATAACCCGGAGAAATTTTTTTAATCCGACCCGGAGATTCTCAAAGGCGATGTTTAAAAAAAGTATGTTTTTGCTTTGTTTTAAATGTTTGATACAAAATGGTTTATTTTTCACCAGATTATAAATAGCAGTTTACGGCCCTTACGATGAGCGTAACAACAGTAACAAGGGCGAACGCACACGACAGTGCCCTCGGCAGGATTCGAACCTGCTACCCTAGCATTGGGAGCTAGACACGCTATAACCACCCCTCTACCAAGGCCGGCGTACAAATGTGAAGAACGTATTTATTTATTGATCCATTCCTCGCCGCTTCGTATGTTGTTGTAGACCCGGAGAGTTATTCCCTTAACCCCCGGAGATTATAATTTTAAAACCCGGAGACTCCGGGTCAAACCCGGAGAGGTGGCAACTCGGGTCAGGTCCCTCCGTTTTCCTCCTCCCCACCCCCTGGTTGGAATGCACATTCATTCAACCCTCCGTCGCCATGCTTTCTCCGTATCTCCCCTTCCGCTCTCTCCCCTTTACCCCAAAAAAAAGTCCCCCTATTCGCTCTTACGCCCTTGCCCTTTCTATATCCTTTTCGACCCCTCTTTCTCTCTCTCTCTCTCTGGGAACCCCCTTTTCGCCTCCGAGAAAAGGTGCGGCAGCAGATGTTACCACTTTCTACAGAGAAAAGGGTGGGTGGGTGGGGTTCCAAAAGCGAACTTGACCTTAGCGCGGTCGAGACAGGGAAAGCTTTTGTGCCGCGCCTCTCTCTCTCTCTTAGAGATTAGATAAAAACCCAGTCTGTTTTTTATCTACGCGTCTTTCGGCCGGATTTTCTTGTTTTCTTTTGTAAAAAGCTCACTCCGCGTCTTTTTGGCGGTCTCTTGGGGTCATGCGGTGGTGTTATTTCGTAGTTGTTGTAGTGTGTGGAAAGACGCCTATCGGGCGATCGCGATTTTTTTCACATGTCAAGTAGTTTGGTGGCCCCTCTGTTATTTTCGCCTGCGCTTTTAAGATTAAAATCTTTAAGAGACTAATTTTTAGTCCACCCGCACGTGGCGGCTTTCTCGGGTGTAAGATTTCTCTCCTAGGGTGAAGATTTTTTGGCGTTCTAGTTTTCATTGTAAAGAAGATGGGCTCGTCTTACACGTTTTCTTAGCTGCTGGTGCTGAAGCCCATTCCTCGCTTCTAGCGATTTTGCTCTACGCGTTTCAGGTTTGGCACGGTTTTCTTTTTAGAGAAGTACCTCGAATTGCACGGCCGTCAATGTCACGTGAGCACGGTTTTGGGACGGACTCCAGGCGTTAAAATTTGGAAATCAGGCACGTCAAACTCGAAGAGGCCCAATGGGCTGCATTGACGCGACGGATGATATGGAAGGATTAAAGGATTAAAGCCATTTAACGAGAGCAAGATGTTTTGCAATTAAAGCAAGGATTGTACGTCAATAATAAAAAAAATCTCGTATCCCTGTCACAAAAATAAAATATTTATATTAAATCTCAAGCGATTTCGTTAAGGTAAAAACTGGCATTCGTTCCGCAATCGGGCACAGAAACGGCTCCCAGTTTGGCACGCTTTAAATGTTTCTGTTCCTCTTGGAAGTTATAGTAAAGAATAAAGGTAGTAATTCTGAATACAGTGTAATTAAATTGTTGTACGTTGAACTCGAAATGGCGCTCCAACCTAACCTCGTGTATTTCTATGTGGAAATCTATCCTAATTTGCGCTCTTTCGCTTTATATGCGTTCCTTTCCGAGAACGCATTTAACGCTCAAACGGAGGGATCGGCGTATTTACATTTTATTTTCACGGATGAATTATATTAGACAGAGCCGTAATCGGTCCATTTCATAGCGTAGATTGGCGGTCTATCGGTTAAAGGAGCTCGAATTAAATATTTACTTGGTCATTTCGTGGCAGTTATTCAAGCCAAACAAAAATCAAAATATTCCCTTAAAAAACATCACGAGGATAACCAGTGGCGTAGCGGAACCATTCTGCCCCCTCGCCCCCGCCAAGGACCTCCGCCGGCCCTCCCCCACCCCCGCCACACACTAAAGGTCGATTTACATCTCATCTTACCGTATACACTTTTATGTGAATTAAAATGCACTCAAAAGCAAAAAATAATTTTTTTCCTAGATAAATATTGTTATCGAAAAATTTGTATGCTTCATAAAAGTGGATGGCTTTTTTTATCAACCAACTAATTCCTTCTATTATACCAGTATCATTTCCCACAATAAGCCATCCACTTTTATGAAGCATACAAATTTTTCAATAACAATATTTATCTATAAAAAAAATTATTTGTTGCTTTTGAGTGCATTTTAGTTCACATAAAAGTGTATTCCTAAAAAAAATTTTTTTAATTTGTTTTATTTTACTATTAACTTCATATCAAGATTTTGCTAAAAATGCTAAGCAAATATTTTAAGCGAAAGCATTTGTTTAGTCCTGTTAATTACAGTAGAAATAGCACAATTCAAATTTCAACACAACGCACGCAAATTCACTGAAAGCACTTTGCCGGGTGCCACACACATCGCCGGTCCGATAGGAACAGTAGTCAGTGGCAGTAATATAACCGTGAAAACTTGAAAAATAGCCGACAAAAACTTGCCTACGATATCTGAAAATACGGCACGAACACTGTCATCGGACGCCACTGCGCTAGAATCCACTTGATATGTGTAAATTCATTGGAGATACATTGTACAATAATAGCTTCACGGTGCCGTCACGAACAGCACCGTGAAGTTTTATTAACATCTGTTTCAATGCATAAAACTCGGAAAATTAACATAGTTACATGTTTGGTGGCAATTACCTGTAACAAGGCTTATTATGTAAAAAAATATAAACATGAAAATATAAATGCATCATTTTTCATTCTCATGGATGAAAACTTGAACCACTTGGACACTATTTCAGTTAGAAAAATAAATTTAATTTTCTGAAATGCTTGAGATATCAAATTCTAAATCCTAAGGAAAAAGGTAATTTCAACTTCCACATGCGTCATAGAAAATATCAATCCAAGAGCGATCTCTTATGTAATAGAGTGATAAATTTTCCTATCTTATTTTAATCGGTGTCTTCGTCTTGCCTTGACATCGGCAAATTTTTCTATGACGTCATCAACATTCAGCTTGGATGCTCGTTCATTCTCAATGCTCAAAGCTGCCAGGTTGCTTAGTCTTATCTGACTCATGGAGTTTCGTAAATAGTTTTTTATTAATTTTAACTTTGAGAATGATCTCTTAGCACTCGCAGTGGTGTCTGGCAATGTCAAAAAGAGCATGAAGTAGGCACACACATCTGGAAGGCTGAGAGCTATCGCAGTGTTCTCTGCTATTAGCAGATTAGCAAGGTCTCTAACACTACTTCGTTTTTGTATAGCCGATCTCAGTGCCTTTCTAAAAAAGCTGCATCTGTTCTGGAGACTGAGGGGAAATATCAGTCTTATGTAATTCCTCATCAGCGATGTTAGCCAGTATTTTAGGACATAACATTTTAAATCTACTCGATATATCTTCCATTGACTTAAATCTATTCTGTATTTGACTAATTACAATGTCCAATGTTACATAAAATACAGATACTTTGAAGTGAAACTCGGTATTCTTTAATATTTCAACTTCACGTGCAGCAGTGGTATGTACCTTGACGGCGTGATCTATTTTCAATAAAATGTGGTTCTATGCCCCAACCTTCAGCTAGCAATTTTGCTGATGATTTAGCTTCCTCAAACTGACCTCTATAAGAAACTAGCTCATGTTATGCGTTCTCTAGAAGCTCGGTGCTTTTCATGAGATCCGCATCGTCTGATTGCAGCAACTGAGACACAGAGTTGATAATTTCTAAAACTTTTCTGTGAAGAACTAATAGAAAAAATAAAACGAAAAATTTTCAGTTTAATTTTCAGATTTTCCGCTTCTTCGCGCTCATCTTTCTTTACAGATGTCAAGATTATTTTAGAGGGGCATTTCAAAACGTCCGAAAAGCGATATCTGAGCGTTATTAAAGCATTGTGATCCGATGAGCAACGCGTGGGAAATAGTTTTTTTACTTTCTCGTACGAAGTATCGAGAAAGTATTGTTTTCGCGAAAAAATTCGACCTCGAAATTTTTACGGAAATACACGTTTTAGGTGTCGCTGAATCCGAAAAAGTGGTTTTTGCAATGCCGTCTGTCTGTCTGTTACTGGCTCTGGAGCCTAGACGGAAGAACGAAAATGAATGAAATCTCGTACTTAGGCATTTTATCATACTGAGCAGAGTATACATAGAAATGGTTGCCATTGCTCAATAATTAAGAGTAGTTTATTGTACGCATTTTTAACAACAATCCGATTTTCTCAAAAACAGCTCTAACGATTTTGATCAAATTTCTTACAGTTACTTGAGTTTACGTCTTCAATAATACTGTATAGTTCATATTTCTCAGTGTTCCATATTCCGCAGAATGCTCGATCGCTTCGAACGCATGGTTCTTTAATCTACCTCCTAATATTTCTTTGTCTTTGTCTCCATTAGCCCTGAAGCCTTTTAACCGAGGTTCGCTTTGGGCCCCCTTTTGGTCCCCCCCCCCTCCCCCCCCCGCCATGCGGGAGCTGCGGGGGGGTCCGCTACGCCACCGAGGAAAAATAACTCTTACCTTCAATAAGTCAAGAACTATGATTAAAAAATCGAAATAACAATGTGTAAGTCATCTATAAATATATGTTGGTGATGATTGGATCTCGGACTCGAATCTACGCTGCGATTTATTTAGGTGAATTAATATGTTATTATTTCAGCAATTTTCATTACGATCGAATTGCCATGTTACTTAAGTTATAATGAATACCTTCGCTGCTCGACTCATGACCCATGTATTTTTTTAAAAAATTAGTCGCGCTTCATAAAATCATGCATACATTTCTCTATGAATATTATTATTTTGCCTGGGAAGATCTCATATTTGTTTTCCGTGTGAAGTCGTTCTTTTCTTGGAATTTTTTCTGTGCCTACACAAAGGGAATATTTTCCATCGTAAAAATTTCTCGGAAACTTGTTACTTTATGCGTTAAGTTCACGGTTTGGTTGTTTGCGACCCTCACTCGTCACACACTGCATTATGGTTCCGTGTCTCAAGGTTAGGGATTTGATATTCGCTCGTTAACTTCAAATTGGCTTGTTCGATGACACGTGTGTTGACACAGCCGTCAGTCTTTTTCCGTAAGACCGTGATATAGGTCACATGTCGTTAATTATGTACGAGATGAATTGTTCATTTATTACTTTCTCCATACGTAGTATAGGGAAAGTATTGTGTTCACGAAAAAAATCGACTTCGAGATTTCAACGGAAATACACGTTCTGAGGTCCCTAGAACACGTTTGGACTATTTTCGGAATGATGTGTGTGTGCGTGCGTGCGTGGGGATGTATGTGATTGTGGGCGCTCTAACTGAAAAAGTACTTGTCATATTAATACCAAATTTCATATATAACACTTTAGCATGAGCACAAAGAACTGATTAGTTTTTGGACAATACCGGTTAACCGGAAGTCGAGGTTTATTCGAAACCCGATTCGGTTTTTGCAATATTTCTCCGTTAAGACATAATTATTTTATATACAATTCTATACAAAGGTTATAGAGAATGTAATTTCATACAACTTTCGTTTGAAAGAATTTTCCATAACAGTTATTGTTTAGGAATTATTTATAAATAATCGGTTTTTTTGGTTTCCGTCAAATATCTCCTTAAAAACTTCGTTATTGGTAATCTTCGTGAGGACCAAATTTGTAAATAATATTTCTTCTAAGTTTCGTTTGAAACAAATTTTCGTAGAACCATCCATTTCGGAGATATTTAACTTATTTAATTTCCAGTATACAGCGCCGCCACCATGTAGCGGTGAATTCTGTAAACATATTCAAAATATACCTAATTTACGTCAATGAAGACGACTGTATTCTTTTACGATACGAAATAATAATTTTGCCTTATAATGCTATTCATAATAATTTAAATATCTATACCCCAAATGTGGAGAAAGTCATGTGTTGGCCATATCAGACTTTTTTTCTATGTGCTCCCTTCGTGATTAATTATCGCAGTTGTACGAGAGACGGAGAAAAAAATCGGTACAACATACATTGTACAAACTTTCTCATATACGTACTAATGCATCGTTTAGTTATCTTTAGAAAATGAAAATCGTATGAGCCTGTTTTTGGAAAATCCAATTTTTGTTGAAGTTGCCGAAGAATAAACTAGTCTTATAGTCATTCGTTGGGAAAAATGAAATATGTGGTATTATTGAAGACGTATACTCAAGTAACTGTACGGAATTTGATCAAAATCGTTTTAGCCGTTTCTGAGAAAATGGAATTATTGTTAAAGTTGCCTAGAATAAACTAGCCTTATATTCATTTTTTGAGAAATATGAACTATACAGTGTTATTGAAGACGTAAACACAAGTAACTACGAAATTTGATCATATTCGTTAGAGCCGTTTGTGAGAAAATCGAATTATTTTTAAAGTTGCCTAGAATAAACTAGCCTTATATTCATTTTTTGAGAAATATGAACTATAGAGTATTATTAAAGACGTAAACTCAAGTAACTGTACGAAATTTGATCAAAATCGTTAGGGCCGTTTTCGAGAAAATCGGATTGTTGTTAAAAATGCGTAGAATAAACTACTCTTAATTATTGATCAATGTCAACCATTTCTATGTATACTCTGCTCAGTATGATAAAATGCCTAAGTACGAGATTTCATTCATTTTCGTTCGACCGTCTGGGCTCCAGCGCCAGTAACAGACAGACAGACGGCATTGCGAAAACCACTTTTTCGGATTCAGCGACACCTAAAACGTATATTTCCGTAAAAATCTCGAGGTCGAATTTTTTCGCGAAAACAATACTTTCTCGATACTTCGTATGAGAAAGTAAAAACAAGGGACGTCTCTTTATCGATAATATATAGGAGTGATTGTACGGCTGGTGTATGCTAAAATGAACTGCGTTTTGTTTATCGTGGCGTAGGTTGGAGTTTACAGGTTTAATGAACATGGGTGAAGTCATGTTGATATTTACCAACCATCATTATTCCAATGATTTGTACGCTGTAACTAAAATGATACCGCTCTCATTTCCGCATTCAGTTCAACGCATGAGTCAAGAGGTTTCCCGTCGAAGCAGAATTATTTATCCGTTTAGAGTGATTATCTAAAAGGAAAAATACAGCGATCTTTTAACCTTCAAGATTTATTGTGCCAACCACAACATCAACTTGCTAAATGATATCTCGACTGTGATCTTGTTAGCCAAGGGCAGTTATTCTTTTCTCGAAATTACGATATATTTCGTCCCTGCAGTTATCAACTGGAGGTTTCTTCAGAAATATTTCGAAAAAAATAGGCAATTGAACCGTCGAGTGAATGGGAAACAGCCTCATCCTTTGTTTTATGCACTCCTAAATCGACTCCTTAGCACCTTAATCTATGGTCTCGTTGAGTTAAGCAGGTCCTGAAACTTCCCAAACAAACCTCTGTGTCGGATATCCTTATCTCCTTGACTCACATTAAAGATATTCCCGTCGTTGTCGTATATTTCTCGGTTATTGTTTAAAAAAATAATAACGTTAGCGTACCCATTTCAAGAGGAGTAAATGTCCTTATCGGCGTTTGTTTCTCGTTAGTTTTTTTTTTCAAAATAATAAAACGATGCCGTTTTCTTCTTTCAGCACGTTTTTCGCCCGTTTTTCAGCTCGATAAAAGTATTTTACGGATGAGTTTGTCTCCTTGCGCAAGATAATTCAATTACAGTCGCTCGGCGTCACTTTCTCTCTCTCTCGCCTTCAAACAAATTTTTATCTAATCTCCCGAGTTTTATTTCTCGCTTTCTCGTTCCAAAGAGTCGATGTTATGCGTTCCGCGATGCATTATCTCTCCGTGTACATATATATTTTTTTAATTTCAATGCTCCGTGACTCAATACATCCCGTATCCTTCCCGTCGGCGTTGATTTTCTTATCCACTGACGCACGCCTAAGAGAGAAAGAGACTGCATTAACCTACATAACACAGGCGAGAGGCGCTAAAGCTTCCAACGCCGTTTTCTCAGCGGTTTCGAATCCGCATGGGGGGGGGGGGGAGTCTTAGGGGGGAGGGTGAGCTTTTCAATCCCGTTAAAGCTCTGCGCTGCAGGGCGATCTGACCTCTTTCGTCATTATTTCTTTAAATATTTCCCTCTCTCGCGCGGGTTGTACTTTACCGAGGAATGGAATGTCGGAGAAAATGCATCTCGGACGGAGGAAATGTTCGGCTGTATCGGGTGATTTTTTTTTAAATGAACTTTTCGTTTGTACGAGGAAAAAACATACGGAGGGGATTAGTGCTCAGGATTAAGCTTATCTAAGGAAAAAGAGGGGTTGGTGTCATAGCGAGTCTGGGTGTGATTTTTCTAGGATTGCTCGGTGAGACAGTTTCGGTGCAATCGTGTCGCTGGTTCGATGCGTCTCGACGATTTTTGCACAGTTGTAAAGTTTTCAATTCCCGATAATTGTTTAAAATATCAAATCGGTAATTGCGTGAGCACTTGCGATAAACCTATCGCAGCAGCCGTATCACAGTACAGTTTTTATCGTTTAAGGATTACATGTGTATAATTTCAGTATTTATCACACCGGTCATTATTGAGTTGTTAATTCCTTTAGCCATTAAGCAATGCAGTTGCATTTGGGCCTATCGTCGAATCTGAAATGAGCTCAATGATTTTTGTCTTTAGGAGTAATTGTGATTGTAAATTAGATTGAGCTCGAGAATCCATTTTTTTTAAACGAACACTGTGAAACGTTTCTTACAAAACTATTAGCTTAACGTAACTGTTAGGTATTTAGAAATGTAAACTCCTTAGCCATTATGTAAAGAAAGTACTATGTGTATTTGTTCGTAACCCAAGAAGAATGTTTATGGAAAAAAGTGAGATGCAGGAGAGCTGCATCGATTTACGGAGAAAAACGAGTTCTTTAAAATTCTCATCAAGCATGATAAGCATGTCGTAGCCTCGTCGGATGCTAATGCAAATGCAGGCCTCCGAAGTTGAAGTGATTCTTTCCAACTTGCATATATATATATATATAGGTGTATATATATATATATATATATATATATATATATATATATATATATAGGTATATATATATATATATGATAATTATAAAGTAGCTTTACAACTTAGGACATTTATAGCTACTTATAAATCACTCAAAAAGAAAACAAAGGACATGCTAGTAAAATACATTTTCATTTGTTTGCAGTTGTCTTCGTGTCATTGTATTTTCTGTGCCCTTATAGGTAGGCAATTTTGAAACCAACCGGCGCGCCGGTTCGTCAATTAAATAGTGGATGTGCCATTTTTATCAAGATGGTAAAGTTTTCTCAGTTCTCACGGGTTAAGAGTGGAAGAACACCTAAAAATCCATTATCGCACCGTGGTCGTTCCTATTTTCCGCCTCGCTAGGCGACACCATTTTTTTAAATGCTCGGTTCTTAAATGGAAATATTACAGAACAGGGTGTTCCGTAAAAAGAAATTTTTTAAACATAAACTAATGGTCCATGTAAAAGAGAAAGTTCTCTCCTTGAACGCAGTCGTCGGATATTTTTTGGATCAAATATATCGCGGTAGAGAGTTCAGTCACGCCTAAGGCACTCGTTTAAAAACTATTCCTTTATAATTTTCCAAAATAAGAGCCCGTATTTAGCTACTTCTTCTCGAAAAGAAGGGAAAAAATAAAAGAAAAACGCAGGGCCCGGCTACTTTAATAGGTGTCCATTTCCTAACACGGTTATAGAGCGTCTCGACCCGAGGGCACCGAGCTACAGGCGGAATCCCTCTTAAATTATGCCACACACACACACAAAAAAGTTTTTAATGCAGAAATCTCGAGACTAAAAGGGAGCGGGAGATTGAGAGTGAAACGTGGCAACGCCGCGGAGGAGTGGGAAAGCGTCTTTTGACGCTCGCAATTTAATTCTGATCGTGGGAAAAAAGGAGATCCGCAAATGAGTCCAGGTGGCTATTCCTTTGTTGCAAGGGCAAGTAGAAGAAGAAGAAAATTATCCGAGGAAACTCTGAAAGTAGATCTTTTTAGTCGATTAGAAAGGAAAATTCTTCGGAGATGGCGTGTTCATTACGCGGTAAAAGTCGCGGGGTAAATTTATGCGCGAAAAGATGGCGACGGGAAGTTAATGAGAAGGTTTTTAAAACGCATCCCTAATTGGATGGAAATTATTTGCCTTCGCCGTCTTGATACTTCTTACGAGATGGTTTCCGTAACGTTTTCAAGGATGAATAATCGACTCGCGGAGAGGATTTTTGAGGGTATAATCGGAAATCCGAAGAGGAAAATGGAGTCCTCAGATAGTTCATGAGCCAAATTAGACGGAAATGCAAACTGAATTAGTTCGCTCGAAATAACGATGCAGTCGGGTGAGGATTATTTGGCGCATTAACCTCGATCGATTCTGGTGGAAAATTTTTGTCGCGAGCTTTCTTCAGAATGTCGTCTTGTGTAACGTAACGCTTTAGTGGTACATACGTATTTATAATTTCAAAATACAGTTGAACTCCTATAAGTCTAACGTCTATAACTCTAATTTTCCGTAGCTGGAAGTGAATTCATTTTGCAGGACAAAATCTTTCCCATGCTATTTTTCTTCTATAACTCGATTTTTTTAAGTCTAATATTTTTTGTTTCCTTTGCGGTTCGACTTATAGAAGTTCCACTGTGTTTTGCACGAAGGGGGGACATCCGGCAACGCTATTTAAAATGTTTTACGTAAGCGACGGTCTCTCAAAATTCGGAAAAAGTCTATTACACATTTGCGCGTGATGTGATTTGGCTGTTTATTTTTCATTGCTTGTAAGTTGATCGAATTGGTCTAGAAATTGCGGGAGGAAAACGGCGTTTTCTGCTACGGCAGAAATTTTACGTGTAATTTTTTAAAGTGATCATCTCGTTCGTGTTTGAAAATCCATGTAGGTAGAAATTCATTTTTTTTTAGAGAGACGCTTTCGAGATTTATTATTTTTTTGTAAATATGCGAAATTGGATGCGAGTAGAAAAGGACGCAAATTATGTGGTCCAACCTGCTTAAATTCGAGAGCCAGGAAGAGGAATTCCAGAGTCAATTTCTCGAAGAATTTTGGGAGGGCATCTAAAAAAAAGACCGGAATCTGTGCCGCCTCTTTTTTCCGGTTGAAACTAGAACTCCGGAGAAAGGCTCGCTAGCTATCTAGATGGAAAATTGGCCCATCTTTAATCCCTAGCGAGCAAACAAAGATGTCTTTCTCTTTGCCCGTAGAAATTCGTTTGAGATCGACTTGCTTGACATTATTACAGGAACTTATTTCCAAGTCTGGAATCTCGGGACTTGAAATGTAAGCAACAAACGTATCCGAAGGCCATTAAAGTTAAATGGATATTTTGGCCATCGTAATCCCCTGGTCGATTTAGCGTGTTTACGTATGCGTGTGGTTGTGCGACCTATTGGGTGTGTGCGTGCGTCAACGCCCTTTTTTCCGCGAGAAAATGATAATTACCGACGCTTGGAATTGGAATATTATTATTGGAATAACATTCCTTTCATATAGCCCTAGCCACGTTTAAAAATAAATAGAATCCCTCTTTTGTGGCGAAATATATCCCTTACGAGGGTTGGGAAAATGACTGCTTGCGGACCGCATAAGACCCGCCGCGGAATTTTGTTCCTCCCCCGAAGCCATCATGAAAGCTATACTTGAAGTTTAGGGATATTTCTTACGTGTTGCTTAACGTTCACGGAAGAAAAATATTTTTCATCGAAGTTACAATGCTAAATAAATATTTTTATCGTTATTGTCCAATGGGATCCCTCAATTGAGATAACTCGGCCAACTTCCTGTGCGAAATTATGTAATTCTGCCCACCCAAAATCACTACCAATGTTTCCCCTTTTCTATCTCTCGTCTTTGTCCACCCTTTGACCTCCCTCCGCCTACTCCCGAAGTGTCTTACTCCTCCTCGTCTTAAAAAAAAAAATCTCCACCCCCACCACCCGACACGCTCTGCGCCCCCCCCCCCCCCCCCCCCCCCCCCCCCCCCCGCGGATCCCGCTTTGGGACACTGGGGCATTCCTTGGCGAGGTAGTATGTCTCTCGTCTCGCTTTATCGATTGACTTGCCCCTGAAATTCTCCTCCCGGGCTTTCCCTTACCTCTTTAAAAACCCCTCCAGAAACTCACATACACACACACCACCCTCTCCTAACACCCTCCCCCCCCCCCCCCAAACCTCCCTCACCTCTCCCGTCTTCCTCTCGGCGACTCATTTCCGCGCTATCGTAAAATAAAATACGGAAGGTAGGAGTTTGGCGCATGGGAGGAGGCTGCAGACGTGCGTGCGTTTCATTCTTTTTTTTCTTGGGCTTTTTTTTTTTTAATTCGTTCTCTGGCGCGCACGATCGCGCGCATCGATTCATTTTTCGCTTTACTAGTAAAATTGCGCTCGAAATGTTCTCTTCAACGTGCACGCCGTACGAAGTCGTCCACGCTTCCTTTATAGCATGCCATATACGCTCGCAAGAAAAATGAATTCGGAGGCGTGATCTCGTCAGATTAATCGTTCAGTTAGTATTTACGCGATGAGTTAATATTTGTAACTAGTACATACTGGATTTTATATTGTATTTGCCTCCATGAAATGCACTTTCTCTTACCGTGCAAATTCCATGTGCATAAGGTGCCACATTGGGTTCAATTTTATCGATTACAATAAACTGCATTTTCCGTTTAACTAGAAAAGGTTTTGGAATTCCGCGTTTGATTACAATATACCTGAGCTCGGGAGCCGTATGCGTCTCAGTAAAGGTTTAAGTACGACTCATTAAACTATGTAATTATTCTCCCATATAAAGCGCTTAAAACGTTCAATTCCCTCGTACCTTCAAGTTTACTGTGATGTTTTTCTGAAATAAGAATTGAATTTTTCATGAAAAACCGTCTTATTCTCCAGTACTGGGTCTCTTCTCATGTATTTTATATTTAATTCGTAAAAAAAGTTGCTCTTATTGTAAATTCAGTTTCCGACCCCTGCAATCGGGCCAGCCCCGGGCATGTTTGCCGCCCGGGTGCAAGCAGTTTATGCCGCCCTTTGTGGACTTATAACAGAACCCTGGCCCAGATTTTTTCGATTTTTAGATTAAAAGGAGTGTTTAATTTAAGAAAAAAATTGTGCAAAACACAAAATTAAGAGAGATTCTTGCCTCCGCCCGTGAATTGCCGTCCCTAATATGTTGCCACCCGGGTGCGATGCACCCATAGGACGGTGTGACCCTCCCCGCAATAACCAGTAGGCGGTTTCTACTTTACTAACTAGCGGAACATGGTGTCATGCGCGAAGTGTGCGACACACACGGGCGACCAAACAAGGGGGGCGGCCGATTTATCGTCAGACACGTACAGTAAGAAGTTTTCTAAGTTTAAAAAGTGCATTAAGATTTTTTTTAGAATTGCTTAAAAACGGCGGATCATACTATAAAAATGTATTTAACAAACCATTTTTTTTAAAGAACGCTTAAAAAGGGCAGTCAATGAGAGATTTGCACACGGCCGGCCGTGTCATGTTTTTTTTAGTCGAATAATGCGAACATTTCCACTTGGAGGAGGAACA
Source organism: Uropetala carovei (assembly GCA_036926305.1). NCBI lineage: Eukaryota > Metazoa > Arthropoda > Insecta > Odonata > Petaluridae > Uropetala > Uropetala carovei. The sequence continues at coordinate 1,761,473 of JAXCHB010000248.1, forward strand.
TTTACAAATTATAAATTGTTTAACGTGTAATCTCTGCGAAGTTCGTTCGTACGTCTTTATTTTTCGTTGACCCACCAACAAACGATCACAAAATATACGAATTGATATAACTTGACACGCAGGGGCGGATCCAGAAACTTCTCCAGGGGGGGGGCGAATCCGCCCCTGCCCTATATTTTGAAATCCCCTACCCCCTATCAGAATCCTTCTTTCCCTTGCTATACAGACCTATTCTGCGGCGTATAATTGAGGATTTTTGCGCGGAATGAATTTAAGAAAGCACCCAGTGATGTGCAGTGGGGTTATCTAAGGAGGGGGCGATCGCCCCCCCCCTCCCCCCGTGGATCCGCCCCTGTTGACACGACGAAACCAACTTTCGTGACGTAAGATCTTAAAAATCGTTGTCGTCGCGCCGAAAAATTACAACAAAAGCAATGCGCGGTCCTCTTTAAGAATAAATTGGAAGAGAAAACCGTAATTTTTAACGTCGACGTTTTTTTTTTGTTGTCGGAAATGGTTGAAGTTATAGAATCTCCGTTTCCCTGCATTCCGCTAGTTAACTTACTCGACGCACCATGCTAATCTCTCCGAGACTCCTTCCCTCTTCTAAACCTTTCGCCTCCCCTTCCATCTTTCCCCCTCTCCTCCTCAATCTTCCCCCTCCCCTACTGAATCCCCCCACATCCCCATCTCTCCCCTCCTCCCCTCTTCCTCCAAGCCTACCCTCGCCCTTTTTCCACCCTTTCCAGCTTATCGCTCGCACATCCCATCCAGCTGCACGCTATGCGTGTGATCATTGCCCCTCTACCTACCCATTCCTCGGGATTCATCCTAACTCTGCATCGTTTTATCGCGACTCTTTCTTTCTCTATCTTTCTTCGAGTTCGCATTCCTTCCGTATCTCCTCTTTGTCGGCTAAGATTGCTGACCTTGACTATTCTCATTGTGCATTGTGTGGTATTTACTCGGTGCTCGGTATTTTTCCTGGGTGGGAGGTTAAAGATTTCTCTTTGGAAGATTTTTGCCTCCGTTGTTCGAGGAAACGTGGACAGTATATAATGTTGCGATTAAAATGAGGAGAAAATCTTCGAAAGTCTCATGTTAATGTGGTGCCATTGAGGGAATTAAGTGAAGTTTCTCTTGGGAAAAGTTAATATATGCTTTGGGATTATGGATAAGTATCATACCACTGACCGCTTGTCTCTTTCCGGAAGAACTTTATAGATAAGAGAAAAATTGTTTAATTAATATTTTTAATCACTCGCTATTATCATTTCGAGTTAATAATAATATATGTGCTGTCGGGAATTTCAAAATTTTTAATATGTTGCTTTATGAACGAATTGCAAAAATATTGAAATATAAGAAGTTACGTATTTTCACGTATATGAATCATCATTAGTGTTATATTTCTTCACGTCTGCATGAAATGATGTGTTATCGTTTCGTCATTTGAAAACTCACTACTTTGGAGATTTTAGTATGGGCTAAATTATTACATTTTTATCTTTGCCTTTATTTACATGTTACACTTTCCGTCTCGGCGACATCAAGAACATTAATGGTAGTTCTTTTTAGGCATAATTTTCAAAATCTAAATTGATCAAGGTGTTGTTGACAAATGTAAGAAACTGCATATTAAAGTTTTTTAGAGAAGCAAACCAAATAATGATTTCAGCCTCAAAGTATACGTCCTCTTAGATGATTCACCGTTCATTGATTCGTAATCCATATAATCTGTGGTGAGGGGTATAATTCATCTTTTATTTACAATTATGCTTGAGAATAAATAAATAATAGCATTACTTCGTGTAAATACTTCTTCATTCTTTACCGGAAAGGTTCATTTTGCGTTAATTGATGTAGGAATTCGAACATTGTTTCTCGAAAATTTGAAACGAATTTCGTTCGATTTTTTTAATGAATTATAAGTTAGTGGTTGGAAACTCGCCCGTTATTCCACCAAATTTGAATTCGTAGTAGTTTCGCCGATGAATAAAAACAGTTTAAATGTTACTAGTACTACGTCGAAAGTTCACTCATTTCTTCTCATCGAAAACATCTTCCATTATGCATTTTACATAAGCACACTCCGATAACGTTAGTACTATATATCCGGTAGTACTAAGATTTTCATTTCGTTTTTTCCCCTACCCCACACGAAAAGGAAGGAAGTGAAAAAGACCTTCCCCGAAAATAACAGTCGACACACTTATTTTGTACATCGGGAATCTGTTCTCGTGTGAAAGACCTCGATCCCGTCGATTTCCCCAAACGAAGAGAGGCCCGAATAAATCCGACGAAAATTGAAATTTTGCGACACCTGCGTTTACATCTGCACCGCGTATTTGTTTATATCGCGGCCGACTTATGTTATTGAACGCGGTTTTTTCCAACGATCGAAAAAAATCTTGGTTTTCTTTTTTCGGTGACCCATTGGTTAGCGTGCGAAGGCACCTGAACTACCTGCGTGTGATTCAGCATCAGCTGCTCTCGAGAGAGATGTGGGATAACGGGACTTTTTTTTTTTTTAAGAGGTGATACTCTGCCACGCTTCGATAGAACCTTGGCGTCATCCCTTCCGTCCCCATTTAGCACCATCCCGTGGTGTCGAGGCTCCGTTTGAAGAGCGTTTCGTGTAACGAAATTGCTTTTAATCTTTCTCGATTCTATATATCGTAAAACTTCGAACGATTTAGGTTCGTATATGTTTTGTAAACTTCTCCTCCGTTTCACATTTGAAATTTTTTCGTTATCCTGGGAGTTTAAGGTTTTTTTTTCAATATGGAAATTATATTAAAGTACATTTAATGTGATAATGAAATGAATGACACTTGTATTAATATATATAACTCATGTTTATAACGTTAAAATTTACAGTTTTGGCGTATTTTTCTGTATTACAACAAAGACAAATTTACAATCCTGTGTGGTGGGTTTTTTCGTGGTATTGTTTTTGCTGGAAGGTATGCCGAGCCTTTTTACGACAAGTAACTTTTCTATAATAACATTGTATTCTGATTTTTATTAACGTTTGCCTGTTTCTTTTTAACCTCTCCTCTACGAAACCACGTTTCTATTATCTTTGCGCCTTGTGTGAAAAAATCCTCGTTGGCATGGATCGACGAGTAAATGTAATGACAATTCTATGTATATATTTTTAATAAACTATAAGCTTACGAGACCATTTAGAGATTTTTCGGTCCATCTTACTTAGTAGAAGGACTATCTTTTATTCTATGTTGAAATATAGAGTAGACATTGACTGAAATGTTGTTCTGTAAACATTCCCCTCACTAAATCACCAACTGTCAACGAATATCTTATTTATATACTTAGGCAGATTTAAACATTGTTTCCCCACATGAATATTCCACCGAAACTGTAACGTTCTACAAAATTTGGGGCGTTCCTTTTAAATTATCCATGCAAATCATCTTAAATTCCGAAGAAATTAATATGGCGATGGCTGGGTGTGGTTATGTAGTACAAGCAAAGCTTTCGAAAACTTTCATGGTGCGTAGAAAATGAACCACAAGTAGCGCGGAATGCTTCATCCTGATTGCAGCGGGCGTTAATTTCTTTTAAGCCTAAAAAATCATCGCCGAGTACAGTAAAATCCACCCATAACGGAACGGATAATTAGCGAAGAAAATCTGCAACCGCTGCTCTGCGTGTAAAAATGTTCATTGGGAGTTCTCCGAAACGTCATTCCGTGTCCGGTAACCTTGGAGATCTTTAGTTTTCATTCTATGCCTGATTTATTTTTGGCTAATTATGTATCTTGAAATCTCATGGAATTCTCGCGGAGGTGTTGAAATTCTCAAACGTGATTGCGAAATATGTACGTTGAAATTGTTTGGCTTCGTTATGATTTTAGTTTTTCGGTTCTTACTGATTATTTGTTTTGTATAAATTATATGGCCCCGCCTTTGGTATAACTTTCAAATGCCGAAGATATTCTTTCTATAAAGAAATTATAAATTCCTTTTTATTTAATGCATCGGGGAATTTATAGAATATGAAGAACTTCCACTAGAGTTGAAATGAAAGGCATCGTGTAGCATGACGCATATGTTTAAACTTGATGATAGACCATCATGATTATCCAGTCGTTAATTTTATGACTAACAAACTGCTAGTAAAACCATTATTAACATATTTTAGTTAGAAGTAATCGTAGAATTCAGAACTCCTTCAAAATCTGCATAATTTAACGAACTTCGCGTAATTATAGCCGAATACTACACCCGGGAACGGATGTTTTGATGAAATTTCTAACAATTTAAAATTGGCCCAGTTTAGTTAAAGAGTCGCATTCGAGTAGATTTGCGGTGTAATTCGTCCATGCACGAAAATCTTTTCGTAATCATTTGCGGATTTAAAGCTCGGAAGGCGAATCGCGGTTTTTATTCCCGCGCGATCCGTCACGTGACGTGGAGCGACGCCCGATCGCGCCGGCCGATAATCGATCATCCTCGCTTTCATTCTCTCCCGTCTTTTGTTTGCTAAGACTTTTTCACCCTCTCTCTCGATGATAAAAAAAGTATATTCCGGGTTTTCAATTTTTTTTTTGCTTTCGTCCATTATCTTACATTTTCCTAACTTCTTCATCCCTTAAAAAGTCTCCGGGAGTGTTGTTGATGGGGTGTGTAAGTGGGGGTTGTTCACCCCTACCGCAGCTTAATTCATGCCGAAACTTTAACGAGAGATAGAGAGAGGACGACGTTCATTTTTTTTATTTCCTCCTTCCGCACTCTCTTAAAACCCTCCAGAAGAGTTCTTTTTTTTTCTTTCGCACTCGAGTTCAATTTCGTACGTTTTATGGGGTTTTCTCGCGGGTACTTCGCTCGTTATGCTTTTTTCCCGCCTTTTTTTTTCCTGTCGGGGAAGTGAAAGTGCGGGCGTTTATTTTCCTCTCCGCTCAATTTGGTCTGATTGTCGCACTTTGAGAAATCGTGTTTATTTTTCAATAAGCGTTGCGGTTCGGTCTCTGTACCTCTTTTGTTAACGCGTTGTTAAGATGAAAAGTCGGTTGAACGCTCGTTACGGTTCAATGGTGGGAAACGATGTCCTTTTTTTTTATCCACCATAGGAAGTGGCTCATGGGCTGGGTGTATTTATTAAGTATTACGTCGTTCGCGTGTTTCATAGTTCGGAAGAGCTCTTTTTTTCTGAATTAGTTTATCGAAAAATCGCTTTTATCGGGTGTGTTTTTGTTTTTACATACCTACAGGAAACTCCTGATTTACGAACATTCGGTTTACGAACTTTCGGTCTTAGGAGCAAGAATTTTTACGCCAAAAATTTGTCTTGCGACCTCAAGATGACCGCCGTAAGAAATGCATAACATGAAAAAATGAAACGGCGTTCGAATCAGACTTTCTTGGATGCGTTTTTCATTACTTTGCAGCACCACTCTTCTGATATAAATGTTGAAAGTTGCGCACCTTCTTCCACATCGTCGCGCCTGCTAATCTGACCTCACACCAATAAGAGATCTACCTCAAACCTCCGGTTAATGTGGAAAAATTGGTTTTCGAACACATCCCGCGATTTTAACATTGCATTAATGGGAAAATCTCTCCCGATTTACCAACTTTTTGCTTACGAACTGCTTTTCAGGAACGCATGGTGTTCGTAAATTGGGAGTTTACGTAATTTTATCTTCGTGGCATCTCTACTTGCCAATTTTTATGCCTCCCAAATAAATGCTTTCCTTGACGTGTGCGGCTTTCTCGTAAACAAATACATTCAGCTTTTCAGTGGGAGCGCAGGTTATTTTTTGTTTATAGTTGGTAATGATTACTATAGCAATAAAGAGACATTGATAATGTGGCAATGCTTTATTGATTAAAAGAATGCGATACCATCCCATTGAAATTATTTACTGGCCTGTGCCCGTTTGTTGTCGCAAAACACATTCGACGCTGCTAGCTTGTCAATTTCACTGATACGTATTTCAAGTTTGGATGCTTTGTTTTCAGTTGCGGGTCGTGAATTTTAAGGCCTCTGGGCTAATTTCCTCTCGCTTGCTCTCACACTATCTTTAGGGTCGTTAGACTGGTAGGCAGTGTGCCTGCCTTCTAAACCAAAGGTCGCGTGGTTCGAATCCCGCTTCGGGCATGGATGTTGTGATATATGTTGATTTATGTATTTATGTCTTTGTCTACTTTTAACATTTCACTGTAAAATGGCGTACACGCTGTATGTGAAATTATGTATAAATAAAAATAAATATTATGTTAAGCGTGTAGGGGATCAATGTCGGGGGCCCTGGACAAAAGCTATACTCTCGTTATTAAACCCACCGCTGTTTGTTTGGAAGTATTCAAACAAGGTTGAGGATCTCTTTTAAGAACTGCGGTATTTTCCCAATAGAATACTTTTTCGCTAATCTTCCTATTATAAGGGAGCAGTGTTTCCCACCTTTTTTATTGAGACTCAAAATTGGCCACCAACAGATCACCCCGACTTAATGCTTATAAGTTTATGTAACTATAAATGCAGATCATGCAGTTGCCTACATCGACACAGTAAATCATATCTTCTTCATATTGAAATATGATGCATTATGCAAATATGTATTCTTCTAACGACCCTTCGCGGTCCTTCTGAGGACTCCCCTGACCTTAATTTGGGTCGCGACCCGAGGCTGGGAACCATTGTATGTACTAGAGTAAAAGTTCGGTCTCGTATTCTGATTATACTGGGAGAAAATTAAGGAACGTGCAATTTGGCACAAGAACTTAATTTATTTTTTAGTGGTTCAGTTTGCCCCTCTGCCCTCCTAAAACGAAAGCAGATGGGGAATTTGTTTATTCACAGGTCGATTCAGTATTCTTTCGTGTTGTGCACGTCATCACGGTTTGCCCCTCTGTCTAACAATTTTATGAAAAGACCCTTTACTGTCTGCTTCAGCAGCTCTTTCCTCACGTATATCCCAATCGTTATCTGTGAAGTTGTGGCTCGTTGGAAACCTAAAACGTTTAATCCCTTTTCAGTGTTCTGAGCGAAATAAAAAGTCGGGTTTTTGTTAAGGATGTTTAGGGATTTCCACCCCCATAAATGATTAAACCACAACGAAAAGCAGACTGTTAAACTTTGATAAGTAATCCACGAAGCGTGATGGTGAGCGAGTGACACGCGTACGCCTAAGTGGCACACGAGAGGAATTATTTCGTCACGCCACGTATAACACGGATAGTTGGATTTTATTCCTGTCATCGCATTGTGTTAAGTGGATGAATAAACCTACTTACCTCGCGAAAATATTTTTAAACGATTTTTAAAGAGACTTGTGCTCAAAATGTCACGCCGTAGCTTTTAGCACGGGAAATGATGGCGAATAAAGCCTGGTTCCAGGTGACATATACAGGTATGCTTCGCCTAACGACACCGCGCTTGACGATATTTCGTTATAACGTCACCCGAAAATTGCCGGAATAGTTCGGTTTGCGCAATATCTCAACTCGTTCTAACGACACGTGTAAGAAACAGTTGCCGTAAAATTTAAACATCACGCAACCGAAAATCCTCATTCGCTTAACGACTCTTTTTCTAGTTACCCAATTAAACGAGGTATACCTGTATCTACGTTTAAAGGTTTTGCAACTTGTATCCTTTTAGCTGCGCGCTAATTCTGTGAAAACATCGTCAATCAAGGAAGTACTAGGAAGGATTTTATAGCGTCCTGATGCGATATGTGGTTATCTAAAGAGTTTTAAGGGGTGCAGTCCTTACGGCCATACTGGCACGTTCGTTTACCGCTTCGTAACGGAGGAGCATCCAGCTATATAATGCTTCTTCTTCCCGAGATTTTATGATCGGACTCGCTGCCTTTCTTCGCACGTGCCCCGAGGCCTCATTTGATGCACGTGCCTCCGGAAAATTAGCCGTAGAATAATTCATATTGCTTTGAAAACTTATACAGTTTGTCTCCGCTCGGGCTAAAGCCTTTCCTTAAGGTTTCCAACCCTCTAGTGTAATTTTTAAATCTTCACCGCTGGTGTAACTTCTTCTAAGTTCTTAAGAGTTCAATTTTTTCCAGAGAAACCGTACGTTATTTAAGGCGGCAAATTTGTCTGAGGGAAAACTGGCGGTGTGTGTCGTATTAGCAGTTTTAGCGCCTGTGTATGCAAATATAATTGCACGCGTGCATAATACATAAATAAATAAACTAGCGTTTGTTTACGTCCCACTCGTATATGAATGGCCTTTAGTGTCTGAAAGTGAGCTAGTTCGCTCGTAAATATTATAAGACGAATTTTTTTTTTTTCGCTGTAAAAATGAATTGGAACCGTTTTACTGTTAGGTTCGTCTGAAGCACCTTTTCATGCTTTACGATCATGCCCGGAATAAAATAGGCAATTCGTGAACGACCTCCCTTCTTCGCGTAGGCGGTTCATTCCCTAGGGCGTTTTCTTTAGAAGCGATCGAAAACAATCCCGAACACATCGCGATGGCTGAAAAATAATATCGGAGAGTGGCGATAAATCTTTTCGTTTATTACGGGACGTAAAATTTTTATAATTACACGAAAACGTTATCCTGTCTTCGCAATAATAAGTCCTTTCATAGACAACCACCTGGCTATGCAGCTTGGGAAAAATTCAAACTTCCAAGAACGTCTTGTTATCTACAACGGAAATACGCATTTTATCGCTTACCCTTTTCCAAGAGATCGAAGTTTATAAAGTGTATGCTAAGAGTGATAAGCATGCTCGATTTAAAAAAAATAAATAAAATATGGGTCACGTCACCGATTGAACAACATCTGAATTTCTGTTTCATTCTATCGTAGTATCTGTACAGCAGTGGCTAATAGGAAAGTGACCCAGTAACGTTAATCTTTCTAATATTTTTTCTTCTCTCATTTTGCCTCCTGGTACATACTTGCGACCGTGTCAATTTCTCTCACCGGGCATTGACACTTCGATCGAGTAATGTAGGGTGCCGTTTTCTGCGAGGGAGTGGTTTATGGGTGATTAATGCAAGTGCATTTCACCCTTAGGACTGTTTGCTTTTCTCAGTAGGTTGTTTCGTCGCGAGTGCTTTTTCTCTTCTTTTAAAAGAATGTTTCATGGACGAGTAACCACCACCGCAGCGCAGCTTGCCATTCAGTGAGAAAAGAAACGAGTTTTTATCCTTGATTCCTTTTGGTGATGACTTTGAAATTTTATTTTAAAATCTCATCGCTCGTTCACTTAATAATAATTAAAGTGACGTTTAAAATCCAAAAATGAATCTAATTGTAAGTGTTCTTTGCATGAAATTCCTGGTTCTAAATCTGTTTTGGCAAAAGATTTAAAGGGCATAAAAAATAACAGGAAATGAAAACTGTTCCGATTTACGCATCACTTCTAAGTTGTTAATTTTTATTCCGAAACCCGTATTTGAAAAAAAATTATTACATATGTATATAAATGCGAAAAATTAAGAAACTTTACCCTACAAGGTATGCAATTTACTCTTTAAGTAATCACGAAATAGATGTATGCATTTCAGTTCCATCGAGCAAGGCTAGGAATAAAGAATTAATTTTATTTTTCAGTTTGACCAGGTAATCTAACATGTTTCGTTTAATCTTATTTCGAGGAGTGTTTGATTTTGCCGACATCACCGTGGAACTAAAAATTAGTTTTGCACGTAGTTCGATTCCCACGTAAAGCGCTAATTAGGTGGTCATGTCAATTACACACAAAAATTTTATTTTTGTACATATTAGTAATTTTTGAAACTTATGCCAAACGAGTATTTTACGAAATTGAAGGATCGACATATGGTTATGGTAAGCCAAATAGAAAGAACGTGTACGGATGTATGAGAATGCATTCAGAGTGTGATCCCGATTATTCGTTTTGATTGTGAATGTAGTAAACACATATAATAGTAGGAAGACACGTATAATAAGAATCATGGAATTTTAGTATAAGAATTCTTTTGAAATACTTATTTGATACTGTACAGATTTATTTTTAAAAACGGTGGAGTCACCCATATGCGAACGTTTTTTTTTTCGCAGTAAAAGTTATTAATTCAGTGAATATCGAGATTCGTTTACCGTACAATGGAACTCGCAATCGCTAATTAGTCGAGTTCATTAGGATCCAGAAAATTTTTATATTAGAAAAGAGTGAATGGTATCAGAAAAAATTCTAACTTACTATAGAATGCGCGGTTAATTTTCTTTGATGTGGGGATAAATCGGGCTATTAACTATATCGTCGCATCTCCGCATTTGTTTACACAACAATTCCTCTTTAAATCGTATCAAGGAGTAATACTTATAAAAAATGCGAACACGTTACTTCCTTCGTATATCAAAAACTCGTCTTTAAGTTGGAAGGATCGAGACTTTTTTTTTATTTAAACGTAATCGTTCGCGAATCGTGAACGATGTCGTCTTAACCTAACAGGTTTAAAAAAAAAGGCAAGGCTTTTAACGCTAAAATTTTGATGCTATTTTTCTCCCCTCGAAAATTTTGACGGACGCTCAAACAAAGCGTGTCCGAGTGGATTCCCACGTACAAAAAAATAAAGAAGTTTACCTCTTTTTCTTCCACGATGTCCCACGATTCGTGCGTGTCACACGAAATTCCCACTCCGAGGTTTTTATATTTTTTGGGAAGCGAGGGAAACGGCTGAAGAGAGTGAGGAAGAGAGAAAGAGCAAGAGAGAGAGAAAGTGAAACCATTAGTCGGACATATACGGTAATGCGGCTTGTCGCGTTCATACCTAGTTTAATTCCCTCTGGTTTGGCTCTCCGTAACCGGTTAGTTAACGTCCGTTTGTTTTTCTCGTCCCCCTCTCACACTCGTAGTATAAGATGGAATGAAGGCGTACCGAGTGGATGTGTGTGTGTATTTATATATATATATACACACACACACGCATGTATGACTACGGAAAATAGGAGTGTATGGAGAACCAAGTTTAACCATGAATAATCACGGACCGTTCTACGGACAGACTACCTATGATGATGATAAGTGTTTTTGTGTGTGTGTAATTAATATATATATATATATAATGTATGTAGGTATGTATGTATATGTGTGTATGTCAGTCACATACATGTGCGAGTTTGTGAACGTGGGTGGGTGGTTTGATCATCAAAACCGGATCGGTCTCCTCTTCGGGATGATTGGTCGTCGCATTCCTTACCGCCGTCCTGTTTGGTCTGAATCGTAATTTTTTTTCAGTCTCGACGCTCGTCAAAACTTTAATTGGTGACACCGATCGATGTCGATAATTTTAAATGCTGCGTGTATAGACGATATAAGTCACGATGTAGGCTTGTGAAAGGTTTCGGTCGACGTGTAGGTTTAGCTGCGTCGGAAATTGTTATACACCTCGATTTGCACGGTGCATACGTTCCTTCAAAGGGCCGTGTAAGACGAAACCATGCGTAGTGGGTAAGGTATTCTCTATTAGAGTACTGCATTAGATCGTCCGTCATTTTGAGTTCATCTTACAACGATTCGGTTACATTGCGATAAGAAAAGTTTCCCTTGATATTAATTATAACTTCCGAGTTCTAAACTGAAACATTTTTTAAAATTTTTAATGCTGGGAGACCGTGCTAACGTGAAATTGATGGCCTTGCAATTTCGGATAAAATGAAATGCTAAACCGGAAACGTGTAAAACGATTGGAATGGGTGTATACCTTTTGGTGCGAGAAAAGAAAATTTGGATGTTTTCGGTCGTCTTCGATAGTTTTTGGTGAAGTGTGTGATTTGTAAAACGAAGATGTAAGACGCCGACGTAGTAGCGTAAATAAATTGATTTTCGTACAGTTGTTACTTATTTTAATAGTGTTAAACTTTGCTAGGAAGCGTACAGTTCAGTTTTCAAATTTGTATTTTCTTCTATTATCGCTTGAAAATATTTTTTTAAATTCATTTTCCTTAAAAGGAATTAAGGGATTCACTAACATACCCTCATCGACATGATGTGGATATTGGAGTGTACGATATAAATGTGAGAATTTGCATGTGCCATACTTGACTAAAAACATAGCATTTCGTTTGATATAACGAAGAAGTACATTATGCTCTTTGATTTTTTTTGTCATTATAAATTGGGAATGCTTGACGGAGAGAACTATTTCGCGTTGCCGATCGTATATTCAAGTACAGGCGGCAAACGTTTTACATATTTGCCGAAAGTATTTGAAATGGGTAAATCTATATAAATAAAATTGTAACCTCTGTCTACACTTGTTTTTATGTCGGGGTTTTACTTTTTTTGTGTTTTTTGCATCACAAGAAGACGTTTGAACCGGTTTGCAAAATTGTTGTCTGTCTGTCTGTTTGTTTGTTACCGCATCACGCAAACACGGCTGGTCGAATTTTTATGAAACTTGCAGCGTATCTTAAGAGTGGTCCAGCTTAAAATATAGGCTATGTGGTGTATCTCAAAAAAAAAATTTGTGGGTTTGGGGGGCATCGACGTTAACTCTCGAGTAAATTAACTTAGGAAGTTCAAATTTGATATTTGTCACTTTCAATACAAGTATAAGATCAGGCTTGTAGATGAGCAAAATCAGATCAAGGGGAGGGGTTTTTTTTTTGGGGGGGGGGAGCACCCGTAAGAGAAATCATAAATAAACGCAAGTTACAAAATATGAACTACAATAAATGATAAACAAATTTCCAAAATCATAATTGAAGCTTTTTCTTTTCTGTACACGGCCTAACAACAAATAGATAAGTTTGGTGGTTACCATGTTTTTGCCTCACACACCTCAATTATCGTAATTGCTGAGCTATCCTGAAAATTATGCATTATTGCTTCAAGGAATCATTTACATTTGCATTTAGCATTTCTGGATTTAATACTTATATCCTATATATTTATAAAAGTTTGTTTGTTTGTGCATCTATACATTTCCACACCGTTAAAGTTAGAGTAATCAAACTTTCAACAGATACTTTCTTCAAAAATAGAAAGGCCATAGGCTACTTTTTAATCCCAAATGTGTTATATTAATTGTACAAAAAGCAAAATAACCTTGTATGCTAATGGTAATGGCAGCCCATTTTCTGTCTGCTCCTTTATGCACGCCTACAATCAACCGATTCCAACCAAATTTGGCAGGATAATAGGGGCACTAAGGGGAAGGTCGACGCGGGGTTTTAGTGTTTGTATGCCCGCTTCATTGAAAATGGCGGTCGATTTAAACATTAAACTACGCGTATTTTCCCAAGTCCTACTATTGATTTGAATCAAATTTGGTACGATTGTGGAGGGCTCCCAGAAATAATTCGTACGTGGTTTTTGTTTCTCTCTGCGCGTTTTATTCAAAACGGCGGCCGAGTGAATTCTTAAATGCCATGTATCATTTAGACTTCCGATTTGATTTGAACCAAATTTCCCCGGGCAACGCCGGGAATTTCTGCTAGTTTGTACATAAAATTGTTTCGTCGATTTTAGAAGAAAAAATTGGCCCGATGATCCTGGATACAAACGTAAATTTTGAGAAAATGGAAATCGCCCGAAGACGAATGAACGATCGAATGAAGGACTATAGTTTTTAGTCCGTTTTTATAGTGCACTTAAAAGTCTTTCAACTCGTTAAATTGAAATTGTGTGAGGAACCCGTGAATGAATAGAGAGCTGAAACTCGGAGTGTAGATTTCTGTACAGCTGTCATTTGTTTTTCTTTATAATTGAGTTTAGAATAATAAACAGGGTCGGATAGGGGCCCATTAAATTTTTTTTAACGACTCCGAAAGTATAAAAGATAGAAAGCTGAAATTTTGAGCCTTACATTTTCACGTTGGTGCAGCTTTACAAACGAGGCTATAGTGACCGAGCATGTGCCGGTATAACAACAAAAAAATAACAAGATAAGCTAAATTGTACTCAGTTCGTCAGGTTAATGGGGGAAATATTTGTAGGGAAATAAAACAAATATTCACTGAATCTAATAATAGAAGGAAAACGCGCTAATTTCTTCGTGGATAAAACTTGCTTCTTTCTGGAATCGACTCAAAAGAACATTATAGATTTTTCCGCGATCGTTATTTTTTCCCGAAACCTAACATTTTCCTAGCTTGGTATATTATCTTTGAATTAACCGCACTCGGAAAAAGTTAGCGCAAACACTTTATTTTTGCGTAACTTGCGCATCTTGACGAAGTTTGAACGCAAAAAAACGATTCCTTTTACGATTTTTACCGATCAAATTTTTATCCGACTGTATGATAGTTTTTTTTTAATTCTAGACCCGCATGCTTTCGTGAGCGTAACGCTTCGGATTAACGCTAAAGTACGAATAAGAGGGAGGGAATGATTTTATACTCTCCTGTTTTTTTATTACTACGCGGTAAAACGAGCCAAAAGCGACCAGTCTGCCTGGATCGTGCATAAAGGAAAAGTATCCGGTGAAGGAATGCGTTGAAGATATTTCTCACCGCCCATTGCCCACTCGCGCGCACACCTACGCCGGTCCGACCGTCCTAAGGGGGTTTCTTTCTTACCGCATTTGCTTTATTTTTCATTCGTATGAATTCTTTCGTCCCCCCCCTTCCTCGCCCTCTTGAGCTCCGGTACCTCTCCATTTTCTTCTCCTTCCAATGGTGCAGTCCTTTTTTTCCCCGGGTTGCAGCGTGCCAGTTTAGAGAAGGGTGCTGGCGGAGAGGTTTGGAGGAAGGGGAGGGGGAGGGAGGGAGGGGGGGGGGGCGGACAAGGGGTGAAGCTAGCGTTGCATTTGGTTTTATTATTTTTCCTTGCCTTCTCTCTTTCTCACTCTCCTTTCTCCCTCCTTTTTCTTTCCCTCCTTTTTCTCTCCCTCCTTTTTCTCTCCCTCCTTTTTCTCTCCCTCCTTTTTCTCTCCCTCCTTTTTCTCTCCCTCCTTTTTCTCTCCCTCCTTTTTCTCTCCCTCCTTTTTCTCTCCCTCCTTTTTCTCTCCCTCCTTTTTTTCCCCCTCCTTTTTTTCATCCGTCTTTTTTCTTTATCCCTCCTTTCTCTCTCTCCCTCCTTTCTCTCTCTCCCTCCTCTCTCTCCCTCCTTTCTCTCTCTCCCTCCTCTCTCTCCCTCCTTTCTCTCTCTCCCTCCTTTCTCTCTCTCCCTCCTTTCTCTCTCTCCCTCCTTTCTCTCTCTCCCTCCTTTCTCTCTCTCCCTCCTTTCTCTCTCTCTCCCTCCTCTCTCTCTCCCTCCTCTCTCTCTCTCCCTCCTCTCTCTCTCCCTCCTCTCTCTCTCCCTCCTCTCTCCCTCCTTTCTCTCTCTCTCCCTCCTTCCTCTCTCCCTCCTTCCTCTCTCCCTCCTTCATCTCGCTCTCCTTCCTTTCTCTCTCCCTCCCACTCCACGTTCTCTTTCCCTCTTCCCGTTTATCGTCCATCTTTATCTATCAATCTCCCATCCAGCTCTCTTCTCCCCCTTTCCCCCCCTCTCTCCTCCATCTCTCCTTCCCCCTCTCTCTCCATCTCCCCTTCTTCCTCTCTCCATCTTCCCTTCCTCCTCTCTTCACTCCCTCGCTCCTTACCTCCTCTCTTGTTTCTCTCTCTCCCACCCCCATTTTCTCCACCTCTCTCATAAGCCCCTCTTTTCACCTCTCTCTTACCCTTCTTCAACGCTTCTCCCTCTCTCTCCCTTTTTCCCTCTTTTCCTCGACTCCGGCAGCTCACAGCTGACGTCGAGTCGGTCTCAGTGTTGCTGACCTCCTGTTCCTCCCACTCACTTCTCCCTCTCTCTTTCCCTCTCTCCGACCCCCCCCTCCCTCCCCCTTCTCCTTTCGCGAAGCGTTGCTCTTTTATTTTTCGACATTCCTCCGCTGCACTCGGGGGCGTATATAAATCCGGGAACGGCACTTTTTTCTGTTATATCGTATGCGTTTGCTGCGTTTCTTTTATTTCGTTTTAATTGGTTAAATAAATCGTTCGGTTTTTCCTCTGGAGTGCTTAATTTTTGTTTAACTTGGGTGATTTCGCGAATTGAATGGGTAGGGTTAAGAGGATTGCTCGTTGGAACGGATTTAATCTTTCAAATGGTAATATTTAGATCCCCACACAAGGTTTCGGATCTAATACTTTGGTTTTCGCTTCATCGGCTGAACGATGTGGTTACCGAAAAAAAATCGGTACAACATACATTGTACAAACTTTATCATATACTAATGCGTCGTTTAGTCATCTTTAGAAAATGAAAATCATATCAGCCGGTTATTAGAAAATCCAATTTTTGTTCAAGTTGCCCAAGAATAAACTAGCCTTATATTCATTCATTGAGAAAAATGAAATGTGTAGTATTATTGCAGAAGTATACTCAAGTAACTGTACGAAATTTGATCAAAATCGTTTGGGCCGTTTTTGAGATAATCAAATTATTGTTAAAGTTGCCTAGAATAAACTAGCCTTATATTCATTTTTTGAGAAATATGAGCTATTTGGTATTATTGAAGTCGTAAACTCAAGGAACTATGAAATTTGATCAAAATCGTTAGAGCCGTTTTTGAGAAAATCAAATTGTTGTTAAAAATGCGTAGAATAAACCCCTTAATTATTGAGCAGTGTCAGCCATTTCTTCATAGCTTCAATTCTGTATGATAAAATGCCAAAGCACGAATTTCATTCATTTTCGCTCTGCCGTCTAGGCTCCAGCGCCAGTAACAGACAGACAGGCGGCATTGCGAAAACCACGTTTTCGGATTCAGCGACACCTAAAACGTATATTTCCGTAAAAATCTCGAGGTCGAATTTTTCTCGATAACGATACTTTCTCATTATACTTCGTATATGAGAAAGTAAGTCTTATAAGTTTCTAGTATAGGATTTCCCAAAATAAATCGACAAATTGGATTTTTCACACTCCGCCAAATCCGATCCAGTTTCTAAGGGATTAGCCGCTACGGGCAGCGTTTTTATGTATGGCAAATTTGATGCTGGTCGATTCTCGGCGAACCTTTCGTCTTCTGTTTTTTATTTTCTTCGTTGTAGGATGACAATCTCTTTATTGATGTATACTACCTTTAAATTTTTCTCTGAAATAGCTTTTGAGCTCGCCAAATGACCGAAAAACATTTGGAAATTTAGATAACTCCATTAGCCAAAATAGTTTGGGTAAAGCTTAATCGCGTTATGCTTAATGAAGCTATCTAAATCTTCGAATACATTTTTTAGGCGCGTTTCGCTTCCAGCGTGAGCGCCTATTATCGTCGGTCTGTCTGTCCGTCCTTATGTTCGTTCTCGGCTTCTACCGAACGGATTTTCATGAAATTTGATATTAAGGACTTTCAATCAAATATAATAAGAAAATCGCAAAAATGAAACACGTACGCCCATCAGGGGTACCACTTTACTGGAGAAAAAAATTAAATTTTCGTTATTTCTCGTAAAGTATTGCTCATATCAAAATATTTTTCAAATAAAAGTTATAGAACTGGTAAAGAAGACTATTTCCTTTCCTATACATTTTTATCGTCGGAGTAGCCGTTATAGAGAAAATCAAACAAGAAAGTCTTATATCGAGTTGAACTTTGAAAATTTCTTGCATGGTTACTTCTTCATTGTTGCTAACGTAAACAATATCCCAAACAAACGTTAATTTCCTTACGTGTGCATGTAATATTATTCAATAGGAAGAAAATGGATTATTTTTGAAGAATATAAGAACTTTAAAACTCTATTTCCCTTACGTACAGGTATATAATTTCTTTCTTATACTCCAATGCACGAAACGCGCCCATTTGTGATACGTTGTACACTTTCCTAACTTGTTTTAATTAATAGAGATGTGACGCACGTACATGCATATGATAGCCACTAAAACGGGAATGAAAAACGGAGTGGTTCATGCACATCTAATAATTCATTTGTCGATCAAGATACGGTAAACCAATTTCACGTTCCACTTGTTTTTTTAATTAATAAAACTGTGGCTTCGTCGCTCGCCTGACGCACAAACTCAGCGCGTGAAGCTGAATAAGGCACGAAACTCAAGACGAGGAAACGAATCGTCGAGCTTCTTACGACCATAATTCAGTTGTTGATCAAAATTAAGCGAACCAAACTTATATTTACATTACGTCGCAGCCGTCCTCGGTGGTAATTAACCGGTCGTGGATTAAAAAATTAGCCCTCTTTTTAATATCGGCGACAGCTTCTTTGATTACATATTATGTATGTTACAGATTAAGGAACGATCCTCGTTGTCGATAAAGACTTGTATACAAAGCACTTTCAACGCGGGCATTGATTGAAGAAGAATAAAGAACGCGGGATTTCTCATTTCTTGGTGCGCAATCTAGGTGACGCGTTTGCATCAGAACGCCGCGGGCACGTAGGAAGGAATGCACCGCAACCACTTTCTAACGAAACCTTTTTATTGGCCAGCATAATCGATCGCATCATGGGTCGTGAAAAAAAATATGACCAGGCGCGCATCCATCGAGTTTTTTTTTTCTTCTTTTTAATCTCTACAAATTTCGACGTATAAACGCTACGCCACGGTCGATTACCGCTCTTAACGTTAGGTCTATCGTGAAAGTTAACTATTCCACGCATCGCGCACCGTACGGCGATCATTAATGCCTTCTTCCCTCCTCCCCCCCCCCCAATGCATCTTCGAAACGCGGCAAACGACCCTCTTTTTTGCAAGCAAGGTGATTGCTTACGCCCTGTTTATCGTGCGCCCCCCCGTTGAATGGTTTCCTTTCTCTTAAACTAACTTAACGTAAGCCCCGTAGACAAGAAGGTACGGACAGTACATAATCCCATTATTGCCTCATTTCTATTCCTCGGAAGAAACGCCTTGCTTGGCAGCTGCTTTGTGGGGTTCATTTCGCGGGTATCGATTCGTGAAACCTCGTTTTAAAAAAAAGTTTTTTTTAAATACCGAATTATCTTCCGCTAACGATCTTGTACGCTCGGCTTGGCAAAAAAAGTGTCTTTATTTTGTTTCGGAAGATTTGCGCGGGTGATAGGGTTTACAAGAATACTCCAGAACATTTTTTCCTGTCAAGTTTCGCTGACCTGGTCATTGGCAAAAATATTCCCGTTTTTATTTGCCATATACGATATTTTTGTCTTTGTATTATGTAACGTGGATGAATTTAAATATATGTAGGTATTTACGTGTATGTATTTATTTGTGCGCGTGCGTATGTGTGATATGTAAATTTAATATTCACTCACTGCATTTAAACCTGTTAAACGATTTATCCGCCGAGTTCAACATTTCCCTAAATGGATGCGCCATCTCCGAAAAATTTTTAGGTCGATTTTATCCCATTTTCCTTTCCTCTTTGCAAGCTTTCCTTTTTTATTTGAAAGCCTCGTTAATATCGGTTTAGGATTTTTTTCTTATTTCCATTGCGTTTGCATGATCAAAAGCTTTGATCGGTGTTACCTTACTTTCTACGTCTAAAATTAAACCAGGCTTCTTTTTCTTCGTAACTTTTCAGGTCAGTCGTGAGAGGAAGCATTTTCCCCAAAGAGTAACTTTCATTCATACCGGCGTATTTTAAACCTAAACTTGCGCTCCCATTTCCAGAATTGACGTTGAAGCAAAGTTTTAAACCGACTTTTGCTCTCAGAAACTTAAACGTAGCTTGTCATTAGCCAGACGCCGACTATAAATTATAACATCAACTTATACTAGCGAAGATTCATTAAGGATAAATTTTAACGTATTTGCGAACTTCTTGACTTTGTGTAAACAAAAAAAATCGGTTCATCCACTGTAAAGAGTACATTAATTAGTCCTCTGTGCAGGATAAACATTTATGACGTCTCTCTTACCAGTTATTTGCGTAAGATCGACGACCGTCGATCATGCGGGGCTACGCCGAACTGTTTCATACGAATCGTAAATTCGTGCCATGTTCGAACGAGGGAGAGAGAGAGAGAAAAAAAGGAAACTCGTCAAAACATTGCAAATGTTTCGGCGTCACGTGAAATGCAAACCCTATCGTCGTGTACATCGTCATCGGTGAGTTCTGCATGAGAATTGTCCGGGATCGTTCCTTTGTTTTATTTTTGCGTCCGTTTCCTTTGTCGTGTTAATTCTTTTTCCCATCTCGCTCCGAGAGCGTTCACCCTCTATATTCTGGAATGTAAAACTTCCAAGCGTTGACCTAAGCCCCCCAAAAAAAACTCCCGCTTGTCCTCCATGGGACCATCTACTACTCATTATACGTTTCATACTTCTGCCCAACGGTTTCCTTGCGTTCTGAGTCGTTTCGAAAGCTTCTCTCCCCTCTTGTCGCCCTTTTCCTACGTGTTTTTTCTTTTGTCGTTGCACTTTTTTTCAAGATGGCGACCGCGGTTTGTCGCAAAAAAAAAACAAAACAAGTTAGGAAAGTGTACAACGTATCACAAATAGGCGCGTTTCGTGCAATGGAGTATTAGAAAGAAATTATATACCTGTACGTAAGGGAAATAGCGTTTTAAAGTTCTTTTCCTCTTCATAAATAATCCTTTCTTCCTATTTAAAAATATTGCATACACACGTAAGTAAATTAAACGTTTGTTTGTGAGATTGTTTATGTTAGCAACAATGAATACTTTTCTTTACCAGTTCTACAACTTTTATTTGAAAAATATTTTGATATGAGATATGACGGAAAGTTGATTTTTTTATCACCAGTAAAGTGGTACCCCTGATTGGCTTACGTGATTCATTTATGCGATTTTCTTATTAAATTTGATTGAAAGTCCTTAATATCAAATTTCATGAAAATCCGTTCGGTAGAAACTGAGAACGAACATGCGGACGGACGGACAGACCGACGACAATAGGCGCTCACGCTGTAAGCGAAACGCGCCTAAAAAGAGTTCTTCTGACTCCGCATACGTTTTTTTTCTTTTGGAAGCATTTCAAACTCGTGTGTCACCGATATCGATTTTATTTTTGGCAGAAAGTGTTTGGATTCTTGATCCGTTCGTAGAGTTTGAGAGATAGGATGAATGGAAATGCCACCTTGTGTTTAAGTATGTCTTCTCGATGATCCTCTGTCAAATTATTCTTCGAATGTTCGCAAAAAATACGCTGTGGAGAGGAATGCAGCTTAAATGAATGTCATATTTTAATTTTATTGTAAGGGCGCAGTTATATGAATTGATTGAAATATGCAAATCGTAAAAAAATGTAAGGCGCCAGTTATTAAATCATATTTTAATTCAGCATCGATGTATTCCTCGGAACGTTTAAATATTTTTTTAAATGTTAATAGGAAATCTAACGTATAGGTATTTTTTGCAGCCGAAACGAGATGCGCCAAGCAGAGGGAGTTGACCTAGATGAAGGGTCTTAAAAAATTTCCCTAGTCACGGAACCCCTATATTTTGAAATAAATTTCCCCGAAACCTTAAAACAACAGGACATGTACACATACCGAACCCCACCCTCTTAATCTCTCACGCAACTATAAGGGTTCAACGGTACACAGTAAACCCCTGACCTAGATCATCTCTAGGAAAGTTAAATTTCCCCTCGTATAGGAACACGCGTATACCCTGATCCATCAGATCACTTTCACCCACGGCTGCATCACGGTCCTCCTCCAGGGGGGTCATTCACGCGTTTTTATATATATATGGGGTATTGTTTGTTTGTTTCTTGCGGGCCGTCGTCCAACATAGCGACAACCGCGCATGTCGGACATTAACGCATGCATACATTCGCGCTGGATAAAGAGGGTTTTTTTTAAAACGCGGACTCTACGAGGCGTAAAGAAGTTGCGAAAGAAGGAAAGAGATACAAATAGTTTCAACCTGGGGAGAGAGGGGGATGTATTTTTTTTCCTCCGCCGCTCGGTCGTTTATCTCGTTCCACTGATTTCCCGATGTTGCACGAGGTCATTTGGCAGAAATCACGGTACAGTTACTGTTATAATCGTGTAAACCCGTCACGATTTCGCATCCGCGGAATACGGCGAGACACATCGTACGCCTCTTTTGTACAACAAAAAAAATAAATACTTCTTTCGAGACGTGATCGCGGGATCTTGCTATTGTTCTCTTTTGGGAGGGTTAGCAACCTTAGCTGCATAATGTATCCCGCGTTGCAACACATTTGGGAAGGCTGTTTAAAAAAGATAGTGGTTTTTGTTTTCATGACTTGCGATGTGGTGTTACGATTGAGAAATCTTGCGGCTTAATGGAGTTGGATGTCCTTCGTTGTCGGTGAAAGGACGATTGCTTTTTATTTGTTTATATCAGATATCTGCTCGTAAGTCCATTATTATTATTTTTTTTTAAATCTTCATAAACGCGGTTGTGCGAGTGCCTCGATACGCTTCCCGTGAAGTTTACGCCGTATGCAAATTAGGAAGCGAGAGCGTAAATGTTATTTTTGTTTACTCATAAATGATCATGATTCTTATTTTATGCGGCCTCGATGAAAATGTATGCACAATAAAGCGACACATTTACCGTCATGAAAAAGAAAATATCCGACGTAAATTTGTATTGGAGCTTCGCATCATATCTGATAGCTGTATTTTTTGCCCCTTTTCCCAAATATTTCATCGAATTTCCATCGAAAAAACATGTCATTTTACCATAATCAATTTTAATTTTGCTTCAACGTAGCAGATCAGTCAAGGAAATTCGTAAATCTAGTTTGTTGTAAAGAAGTTCGTTAAGATATCAACAGAACGGTTGCCGTTAAGGACAACAATTTTCCATGTATGATATAAAAAAGCTTTTATTATAAAATATGTGTATTCAGGCTATAATCAGAGCTTAATATTTAATGTCACCGTTTTCTGCCTAGCGTTTGAAATACTGTAATATTATGATGACATATTAAAGCATCAACGTTCGTGATGAAAATGAAGTATAAAAGATCTAAGATAGAGTGCAAGTCGTAACTAAATACTTGCCTACCTTGGAAGTGTACATCAGGGTGAACGCTCGAACGTTGCTGCACTTTCGCGGTTGCTTTACCTACCTCCGTAGGTCACGTAGAAAGGGGGAGGAGAGAGAGAGAGAGATAGTGAAGGAAGAAGTAACGGTTATTTCGACAGGAAAGGAATGAAAGACTTAAAGAGAGTGGGGGGTAGAGAACACATGGCCTGGAGGCCGCATGCGGCCCGCCAGTGCAAAATGTGCGGCCTTCTCTTTACATTCTTTGATTCTCCTCCATGTCGGTGGTGGGGGTAGCGCGGATGAGACGACAATGGAGTAATAAAGAGATGCGAAACAATGGAACAACGTATAACAATCAGGGGTACTATCCTGTTATCTCCCCCCCCCCCAAAATTATTAATTTTTAAGGTCGCTAAGGAAACGTTAAATATCCTTCCCATGGCTGATTTGCCGGCCTCGACATTTACAAACCCAATCACCGGACAACGGGGAGGGATACTTTGGCTCCGGGCGAGGCGAAGGGCGCGGTAGCGCCCGAGGACGACTAACCATTAAAACAAAGCGAGCCGAAGGTTCGTCAATATATCCTTTCAATGTTTCAGAAAAGTTTACAAGAACAGGTATAGCTAATATTAGGCGTGTGTAATCCTACAAGCTGTACTCAGCAACTGTACTGCATCCATTCGCATGTGTGCTCAGAACGATAGAATAAATTTTTAAAGTCTGTATTATAGGGAAACAAATTTGAAATATCCCTCTTATCAATCAGTTTTTGTCTCATATCATAGTTCGTGTATTATTTTTTGGAATTTCGAAATCGGATACATTTTTTTCGCCCGCCCTAATTATAAAATTAACGATTTCCTAATAACAGTCTGAGTGCCTTTTTAAGTTTCGTCGAAATGCTTAGGCTCTTTATTACGACACGCATCCCGCCATGCTTTTCAAAATTATCTAATTGGCCCCCATGTATTTCGAGTCCGAGACTACTGGCTTAAGAGGGGAAGAAAGAGATAAAGAGAAGACGAAAGGATTGGGTATTCGGCGAAGGAAGGAGAGGGAAAGAAGAGGAGAGGGACATCAGTGTGGGAGTTACATGAACGGTCAAGCCTTTTTTTTTTAACGTGCGGGGTCGCCGGGAGAATTGACTCGGCCAAAGGAAAGTGGATCCGCCCGTCGGGGTCAAAGGTGGCGCTCCAGTTATTGCGTGTGCCTCTCCGAGAGAGAGAGACCAATTCGGCAATCTTTCTCCTCCACTTGGTTCGCACATCTCGGACGGGGAAGTACTAACGTGCTAAGCTTTTTTTCGGCTTCTTCGTTCGTCGTGAGCTGTTGGATTTTTTTCGGTCTAGCTCTCCTTATACGTGCGCGTCGCCTTTTTCGGAGTTTGGTGGTCCCTTTCGTCTAAAAAAATAAAAAAACAAGTAAGTCTCGATTATTTTTTTTTAATGTTTGTTTTTTCCCATGTCCTCGGTCAGGAAATCTGAAACGGGGATAATGAAGTAGGGTTTAAACTTGCGCGATTCGTTATCTTTTTGGTCCTTTTACGTATGAAGTTAATGTATTTTTCGTCGGTACTTTTAAGAGCGATGGTTACCTCACTTTTTGTAGGAGCGGCACACTTTCAATGTTAATGAACGTAATGTCTCGGCATCTCCCACGATGAAACAAGGTTTTTTATATTTTTACATACGCAGTCTTAGTACATTTGGACGTGTCCATTTGCTACGCACCGTAATTTATCAGAGGAAAAATTATTACCCTAATTACATATCGTTAATTTGCTAAACCAAGTTTTGCGTGGAAACACCAGAAATCAGCCGCGGAGGCACCCAATTTGGAAACCACCGTTTTAGCGGTAATAATGTCACGTAATAAACTCTCTTTATAGCAATCTGTCGAGATTTTGACTGCTGAAAGACTTCATCGAATGGGATATTTTTATCTTTGGACTTTATATCTAAATCCACGCTGCGATCCTGAAAGAACTTATTCTTAAATTTGAGTCATCCTCCGTAAGAGATAAAATTCTTTTGGCTAATGCCACTTTAGTACTTAAGTACTTCGTTTCGTATTGTTTTCTGTTTCTTTTTTTTTTTAGACCATTTCCATTTAATTTTAAACGTTCAGACCTGAATTATATCATGCGGTAGCAACCATCTTCTATGTTCTGGCAAATATTTAACCTTACGGATACACAAATCGCTTTGGTTCACGTAGAACAGTTTTTCAAACTTTTTTCTTCGTGGCCAGTCATAATAGGAAATACGTTATTTGGCTCACCAAAATTTTACCTTATAAAATATTGCCAAGTAAAAATTTATAAGGATGTATTTGAAATCAGAACGGTACAATTAAATAATCTTTAAATCTCGTTAATTGATTTAGGTAACAATTTATGCGACAAAATACCTTGGCTCGATCCTTTTATGAAGCCTTGATTGAACGTTTTGGTCCATACTTTGAAAACCCTGACGTTTAAAACTGACGATAATTACAGTGTATTAATAGAAAAAATGGAAACAATATCATGCACGCCAGGTCTTGAAAGGGTTAAAATTAAAAACAAACGTCCTTATCCGCGGTGGATGTAGGATTATATCCTGGTCGGTTTTACGGTTGTACGTGAGAGATTTCGATAACGTTCGAAAAAATGTAATTACGAAAATAGATGCTGATATATTGTGTGTGCGTTTCTTCAAGCGACCGAATCTCGTGTTTCGCGATAAACAAAATGTCCTCGCGCTTGAGCCGCTCGTCGCTTCTTACGAATGTCACCTTGGGCACACAACTGGAACGAAGAATGGGAAGCTTCAAGAAGTTCTCGAGAGACAATCCTAAAGTACGTATCGAGTAGGTACGTAGTGGATAGATAAATGGATAGTTTTTTTTTTCATCATCCACGTCCTTCCCGATGTTCGATTCTCGAGGGAGATATGTCGCCGAGGCGGTAAGTGTCTCGGTAAGGGGAGGATATATAGGGGTCAAGGAGGCGATTAAAGAGGAGGAATCAAAGGTCACCGATGAAATTGGAATGAAAGAGAGGCAAGGAGGAGGAGAAGCAGCAAGGACTTCTCCCCTTTTGACGACGGTCGGCTCGGGAAGCTTTTCGTATGACTTAGTTATTTCAAATTTGGGGGAGCGGTTTGGATTCTTGTTTCTGTTTCCGTCCCAGAAGTTTTGTCGCCCGAATCGTCCACTGGGGGAGCTTTTTTTTTTTTTTATAAGTCGTCTCGATAAGAATTAATTTTTGTTCTTGTGAAATACTTTCGTTTTTCTGATCGGCTTTTTTTGTCTTATTTTGTCGTCCGAAAAAGTTTTCTGTCTCGCGATTCTCAACTTTTATAAAAAGCACGTTAGCGAATTTTCATCCGGTAGAACTTTCATGTAGAGAGAGATGATTCTGAAAAACTTTAATTTTTTTGTAATGTACACACTTGGTGAGACAAGATATTTTTCGGGAAAATGCGGCGTTGTTAAAATTAAGACAAAATTAACAAAACACAGCTTTAATATTACTTACAATTAGACATTGTCTTGATTTGAATAACGCCGCATTTCCCCGAAAATCATGAAATTCCACAAAGTTCCGGCCTTAATCTTTTTCTTTTGCGTTAAAACAGTATAACTCATTTTTTTTGTCATTTAAGTCGATATGTGCTGTTAAGGTTTGGCTTCATTTCATCAGGTGGAAAATATCGTGATAGTTTCACATCCTGGTTGCTTTGCCTGATGCGTGAGAAAGAAAGATCTTTTTTCATCGCGATTCGGAAATCTCCGCAGACATCACTAAAATATAAAGGTCATGACTGCTTTGAAGGAGCTCTCTTAATTACTAGCTCAGATTTTTTTAACGGTCGGAAACTATAACTTATATGAATTATTGTTTTTAATGGGTAGTAATGCGTAATTTTGCGATATTTGCGCGTATCGTATGGTTCACAAACTCATCCCTCACTGCTTAAATTTTATACGTGCTCCATATTATTTCCCATTATTTGGCCTTCCGTTAAGACTTGAGTGTCAACAAACGCTTATATCCAGGAAGGGGAGAGACCAGTTTCGATAAAAGAACAAGTTCCCGCATGTGCACGCACGCTGTTATAGTGCGCGTTTTCCTTAAAATATGCATATCTCTTGGCCACCGAGTGGCCTATTATTAGTAGGGGGCGTATGTGTGGAAAATCGGCGGGGTAACTCCTATAGTTATCTCGCTTAAGCTGTTCCGTAACGTTTTTTCCATGTGTCAATTTACGTAAAATATGTCATCGACTTTCGCTCTACGTATATAGCCGTTATTTACGATGGTTTTTGAATCGTTTTGACAAAAATGCCAGTCATATTCGCGTCGTGTTGACTACTTTCATTTCCGTCGAAAGATTGTATAAAAATTCGTAATTACTCTTAACAAGAGTAAGATCTGATTCTATGTATCCAATCCCGTTAATAATGTGGATTTAAATTCATTTAGTCATAGGAAGGTAATCATCGCGCCAATGCGAAACCATTTTGTTTACCATTTTATTTTGCAACTCCTCCTAGAAATTGAATATGCTTTAGTTTACGAATTATCTTGCTTTTTTGTTGACGCATGTGTCACATATTTGATGAACTTATTAGTTGTTTCTTTCCGAACTGATGCGTGCATTCGTGAAAGAACTTTTTAAGGATAAAAAAGAATTTTTTTATATTTAAGGCAGAAAGTCAATGAATTCTTTTCCGCGTAGGTTTCATAATCGTTATTTTTACTTTCTCATACGAAGTATCGAGAAAGTATTGTTATCGCGAAAAAATTCGACCTCGAAATTTTTACGGAAATATACGTTTTAGGTGTCGCTGAATCCGAAAAAAGTGGTTTTCGCAATGCCGTCTGTCTGTCCGTCTGTCTGTTACTGGCTCTGGAGCCTAGACGGTGCAGCGAAAGTGAATGAAATCTCGTACTTAGGCATTTTATCATACTGAGCCGAGTATACATAGAAATGGTTGACATTGCTCAAGTAAGAGTAGTTTATTCTATGCATTTTAAAAACAATCCGATTTTCTCAAAAACGGCTCTAACGATTTTGATCAAATTTTGTACAGTTACTTGAGTTTACGTCTTCAATAATACAGTATAGTTCATATTTCTCAAAAAATGAATATAAGGCTAGTTTATTCTAGGCAACTTTAACAATAATTCGATTTTCTCAATAACGGCTCTAACGATTTTGATCAAATTTTGTACAGTTACATGAGTATACATCTACAATAATACTAGGTATTTCATTTTTCTAAATTCTAGTTCACAGACGCGCGAGAGTTGGCAGGAGTCGGACCATACTAAACAATTCCCGTGTCAAAAGTTATCTCCTAAGTCATTTCTAAAGAACTAACCGTCGTCTCACGTCTCGAAAAAAAATATTTCCTTTCGCCGAATCTCCAAGCCTGTTTCATTTTCAACCGTTAACTAACAATAAGTCCAAGACGCCAGCGCAGAAAATTTGGTCGGCCGATAAAGCCGCTTGGTAAGCTTTTTTTTTTCTTTTGAAGAGAGGGGGAGGGTTTTTAGATGCCTTTAGGACTCGGATGCGAGGCAAGCAAAACCGTATCAAAAGCGCCTCTCTCTCTCTCTCTCCCTCTTTCTATTCCTTTCCGGGTCTGCTCTTCGACCTACTTGTGATGCGATGCGGAAAGAGAAAGAGATACATAGCTCTTCTCTCTCTCTCTATCCTTAACCATATTGGCCTTCTACCTCCCTCCTTTTTAAAATCCCGCCATTTTTAACTGCCAGCCAATCAGGATGTTTTAGATCCTGCTCATTTTCAACGGTTGACAGTCGATGAAACCGTTAAATACGAAGCCTTAAAAATTAAATGGCATAAAATGTTGTCGTCGGTTAATTATTTTTCGATAAAAAAAACGAATGCATCGGTTTTTTTCGTTGATTTCGTTTTGATAATAACTCGGTAAAACCCGACGCCGTCTCTATTGTTTGGATAAAAATATTAACAAATGTTAAGTTCACTATTGAAGTCAAATTGGGTCAGCGACGTTACAAGTTGCCATACCAATCACAATTTTGAATTGTTATGGCGTATAACGAAATGCGTTCTTGAAACGTTTTTTGCACAAATTTCATGCAGATTGCAATTATCTCTTCGCAAAGAAAGAAACTTTCTCAAGGCCAAATACCACGTTTCTAGCTTGATTCTTAAAATGCAGATAATAAAATGTGCTATGCATAATCTTTAAAGAGGGTGTTCATCTTGTAGGTTTTTACTTTCCCGTAAACGAGGTTTACAGGGGAAGTATGTATTGCGCTCGTTCAGCTTGAGGGATTTTCATGAATATGCACGTCTCAGATGGCCTTGTGTCCGAAAAAGTGATTTTTTGAAAACTCCTCCGGTCTGTAGTCTTTCTTCTTCTGTGCGCGACCCTGGGGCTACAGAATCTGACGAAATCTTGTACTTATTTAGGGAATCGCCCTGATTTAGACACCTTGTCGAATATAAAGCATATCTCGCCACAAACGAGGATATTTTACACTTGTACTAAAAATGGCTGGATGATTTTTGATAAAAATTCGTCCTACCATATATCTTAACTTAATACACAATATTTATATAAGCAATGTGTCTCAAAAATAATTTACAGAATTCTGGGACGTTATTATTCATCAAATTTTAGGCTCTGCTATCGCCAATCTCTCCCTACTCGAATTGGAGCAGCATTTCCGCTAAAAGTCGAACCGCGAGAAGATACGTGTCAATGTGACATTATAGCATGTGCTAGAAATATGCAGATGAGAAAGTCTGCGAAACGTATATCGCACCGATTTTTTCGTAAGAATCCGCGATAGAGCGCGCTTCTTAGAACTGGAACATTTGCGAGCCACTTCACGGTATGCCTTTATTGACAATTATCAAACACCTGCAAGGTTATTGAGGGCGCGAATACAGTGTTGTCAGTAAAAGATATTGACGGAAAATTTGTCGGAGGTCAATATGTACGGACATCAATTCGGATGTTGGCAATAACTATCTGCCGTGCGAATTGAATATTGTTAAATATGAATTCATTGTTGCATAAGGCATTTTGTAACTTTCTGATCTCGAGTCGCGAACCAATTGCGAAAATTGATTTCTGTTTAGAATGTATACGAGAAACCTCGGTCGATTAAACCTGGCTTAGCATTCTAATTATAATTAGTTATAAAAAAATGTTCTTAGTATAAAAACGGATTTGTTTATAATAAATTGATTTCGAATGGTTAGAATTGTTTCTCATCGTCGCACAGTGACCGCCTTGCTATTGTATTTCAATATATCATCCTTTATCGAAGTTTGAATATTCATAAATTAATTGAATCTCTGCTGTGAGCGGTATTTTTGCTCTATGTGTAATTATTTTAAGTATAACTTTTCCTTTTAAAAAGTCTATGATGCATTGATGTTCACATTTTTTTGCATTACTGTGTCAGAAGTGAGTGTATGGGTAAGGATAGTTTACTTCATATATCATCTGTGTTTTAATTGTATTATTAAGTATGATATTTATTTGCCACAGTTGTTTACGTATAGGTGTTTTCTTTATGGTGTGTGTTTCAATTCTTGGCTGTTTGATGTCTTATTTATATATATTCACTGTTTTTGTAGATGAGCGATCATGAGTTCATTGACGAACTGTAATTTTTTTACAGTAATTCTTTTCAAAACTCTTTTAACCCGATCGAAAAATAATAGTTAATCAACGTTTAAGAGAAATTCTTTCGCATAATCAAGCATTTTGTGTCATATTTTCAAGTTTTTTTATAAATTCATGATCGAGCTTCTTTGTGTTATTTTTTCCATTCGTATTTTATTTATCCTTGGATGTTGTTCCGCGAGAAGCAAATGGCTGTGTTTCCTATCGTTGTGATTTCGCTATGAACTTCTCTACCCATTTTGTAATTTCAAATGTGAGTGAACCAATATAGAAGTTCTGTTATCGCATAACTCTTTCTAGCCACGCCCATATCCTTCCCCACCCGCCCCACTATCTAGGCATTCCCTTCCCTCCCCCACTCTCCGTTCCGCCCCCTCCTTCCCCCTGCCGTATTCGTATACATCTTCCTCATTCCACCCCTCCTTTCCCCCTCTCTCCCCACCCCCTCCCCTCTTAAGTGCCAAAGTCCCCACCTGCTCAATGGAATGTGTGTGTGCCGCCTGTATTGTTGCAAGTTCCGCAGGGCTTTGGCTGTGCTATCCCATTGTCTCTTCCGCTCTTCGCTGAACCGCTTTACTAGATACGCTGCTGTTTTTGTGTTTCAGTTTGTCGGGAGTGGCTTGTTCACGAAGATGGCGCCTTGGCTTACCGGCTGCAGAATGAAGAGAGTGAGTATAAATATATTTCATTGTTTCGCCTCACCCTGCTTTAAATATTAATAAATTTTTGGTAAAGAGTTTGTTGGTGTCGGTCATTCTGTAGTGTCTGGTGTCGAGCTTCGGGTTTCGTGTGTGTGTGTCGGGAAAGTTTGCTTTCTAGAAATTAGTTTTTTTTGCTTTCTCTCTGGCGATTATTTTTTAAAAGAATTTTTCGCGTTCAAATGTAATGCGGTAGGAGAGGCGCGGAGCCGCATTTAAAAGTTAAAAGACGACTGCTGAGCTGCGGTTTGTCGTTAAGGAAGGCGTACCAACCGTACCGTTTTGAAAAAAAATAGCTGCGAGGGACGTTTCTTCTTCGCGTGATACAACTTCGGCTCCTTCCTATCCGTTTAGCGTTTCGTTTTTGTTCTTCCCGTCTCGAGGATGTCATTATAAATGTGCAGATGTGGAAGCAAAAAAAAAGAAAGGACAAGGCTCTTTTAACGCGATTTCTGCTCCTCTAAATGGGTCGCACTGAGTACAAAAGTTCAAGCGTCGCTCGTTTTTCTCTCGTCGGTTCATAGTCCCCTCTCTCATGTTATTTTCCTTTGTTCGTCACGTGACTTAAGTACAGAACTTTACAAAAATACTATCATATGTGCGATGGTTTACCAAAGATCACCCACAAAATACGATATGCATTTAAAAAACCGCAAATATACTTGCACTTTACGTGGATTTTCTATGTAAAAGGCGTCAACATGAAGACGCGTACATTAAATAATAGACTTTAAAAGTCCAGCTAGGTATTGATCCTTTTGGTTCGAAAATATGAATGTTAGTTAGAGACTTTTGACGTCTCTGACTTCAAGTAAATAGGGAAAATAAACGTATTTATTCTGCCGTAGTTTGCAATATAAACTTCCTTGTTTAACCCGAATGGGCGTTAACGAGAAATAATGTAAATATTTGACTTATTTATGAACCCGATAGCGCTATGCTTGGAATTGGTGGAGCCGATGAAAACATACAAAGACCTCGAGCCCTAATCAGCAATTTTGCGTTCTTAGCAGTTTACGTCTTTCAGAAATTCCACAATTGCCTTGTGTGAAACAATAGTTATTCTTCTTACGCAAGTTTGAAAAAAGAACGATTTTCTCTTCCGCAAACATTCCAAATATACTCGCGCTCTCTCCCGAAAGATATAATATCATTCGTTAATTTTTCGTACTTGTATCTTTCTTTTAGAAAAATATCATTCAGTTTTGATTTTTTTTTATCTCACCCTACATACCCTTATCTTTGTCGGATATTCTTGATATAAGGAATGACCGTCGCCCTCGTATAGCAATATAAGCTTTGTTTTATTGCAATAATGTATCTATTTAATAAAAGAAAAGGCAACCAAGCTCATGATTGTTTTAATTAGTAAGTTTCGCTCAGGGCAGCAAGTGTATAGAATGCATGAAATGTTATTACTTTTTGTGAATTTCCTGCTTCAATGTCGACTTTCTCTAGTAACCGTGTTTTGTTCATAAGTCTGCTATCATTTTCTTACGCTTGGTAATGTCGTCTCCAGTGGTACTGGTAGTACTCCGGATGAAAAGTTTAATTTTTATTTTGTGTTAAAATTTTGTGTTAAAATTTTGTGATGTCGTACAGTGTCTGAAATACTGTTAGAAAAATATGTATATCTTTTGTGCATGTGGGTCTGATCTCATTTCGCCACATTTCCTTGTTGCGTTAAGGCTGACTAGTATCGGGAATGAATAAGGTCGTGCGTAATCGTAATCGCATGTTTCTTGAATCATTTCATGACACATAAAAGATATGTCATCTTGAACCCGATTGCTTAATACTTACAATCCGAGGGTTTGTTTCGGTAATGTTAAACCTTGCAGATGTATTGTCAATATCCGCAAAAAATTTCGAGGTTTTAAAATGTTCGTCCTGTTATTCCATCGTGAAAAATTAAGGTTTATATCTGTGTATTTGGTGTGGCGATATTTTAGTCAAGCAATACCATTCTCCATTATAAAATTAATTAATTTCTTGTTATTGGAGAAATATTCGTTTTTTTTTGCACCCGCTGAATGAAGTTTCTGGTGTACATTGTGTTATTCGGGACTGTTTACAGTTAAGTTAAAAAGCGACGAGTCTTTTCTGGTCGTTGTAAACTAGTCCAAAGCAAGTTCTGAAGCCTTCACTTCACATCGAGGACTGTTTATCGTTGAATATTATCAACGCATTTTCTCCGTTCTATGGCGTTATGAATCTTCCCCAGCGTAAAAAATCTTACGTGGACAACACATGACTTTCTTCTTACAGAGCAATGAATATGATTACTCTCGACGTCAGCGTTCTTAGAAATAATTATCAGCGATTACACTCGAGAATAATTTTAAAACATTCTCAATAGTCTTTGTTAGAAAAAACAATAAAGAAAGAAAATTGTTAGCTGTTTCTATGGATAGCAAAATATCGATGCGCAATTAATATCACCCTTAGAGGCGTGCGCACCGCTATCAACAATTAGGAAGTTTTAACATAGCAGCGGAAATAATGGTGTCACTTAGCGTCGTATTTAACATTCAAATAGAAGAAAAATCAAAATACCTCTTAAAACTATCGGCTTTATGGAAAAATATTTCAAACAAAACTTGTAGAAAATTACATTTTCTACATTTTTTATAATAATACCTATTTATGAAAATAGTTTTAAAGGAGATATTTAAAAAATCTGATGTGGCCAACATGACTTTCTCCATATTTGTGGTATAGATATTTAAATTATTACGAATAGCATTATAAGGCAAAGTTATTATTTCGTATCGTAAAAGAATACAGTCGTCCTTATTGCCGTAAATTCGTATATTTTGAATATGTTTACAGAATTCGCCGCTACATGGTGGTGGCGCTGTATACTGGTATTAAGAAAAAGCAAAATATTATTCTCTACAACTTTGGTCCTCACGAAGATGACCAATTACGACGTTTTTAAGGAGATAATTGACGGAAACCGAAAAAACCGATTATTTATAAATAATTCCTAAACAATAACTGCTGTGGTAAATTGTTTCAAATGAAAGTTTTAGGAAATTACATTCTCTATAACCTTTGTATCGAATTGTATATAGAATAATGATGTTTTAACGGAGATATTTCGCCAAAACCGAATCGGGTTTCGAATAAACCTCGACTTCCGGTTAACCGTTATTGTCCAAAAGCTAATAAGTTCTTTGTGCTCATACCAAAGTGTTAGATATGAAATTTGGTGATGATATGGCAAGTACTTTTTGAGTTAGAGTGCTCACAATCACATAGATACAGACATCATTCCGAAAATAGTCTAAACGTGTTATAGGGACTTAAAAACGTATTTCTGTTGAAATCTCGAAGTCGATTTTTTTCATGAAAACTATATACGTATATGGGGAAAGTAAAAACTGAAAAACTACAAGAATAAACATCCACTTCCGGTTGACCTGTTTTCCAAAAAATAATCAACTCTTGCCACTTTTATGAAAATATTATATTCGAAATTTGCTACTGAAATGACAAATACTTTTTGAGTTAGAGCGCCCACAATTTTCCTATCACATACAGACAGACATAATCGAGAAAATAGTCTAAACGTGTTCCAGGGACTTCAAAACGTGTATTTCCGTTGAAATCTCGAATTCGATTTTTTACTTTCTCCATATACGTAGTATAGAGAAAGTATTGTTTTCATTAAAAAAATCGAATTCGAAATTTCAACGGAAATACGTGTTTTGAGGTTCCCTGAACACGTTTTGACCGTTTTCTCGATGATGACTGTGTCCGTATGTGTGTGAGAGAAATTTTGTGGGCGCTCTAACTCAAAAGCTATTCATCAGATCAGCATGAAATTCTATATTTGTGATTTTATATATATTCTTAAGATTTGAAAAGATTTTTATAACAATCGGTCAGCCGAAAGTAGCGGTTTACCCCTGTCAAATTTTCGTTTTTCTTAAGTATTTCGCCTAAAACTGAATTTTTGTTAACACACACACACACACATATATTAAATTTTCATATGTGGAATATTTCAAGAGATATTCAAACAATTGAATCGCTAGCGCTGAAGCGTGTAAGTTGAACTGTTCCTATCGCTGTATTTTTTCTGATCGTGGCAATAAAAGGATCACGTGACGGCCGCGATATCCGTGATGTCTTTATGTCGGATCCTTCCAAAATAAAATTTCAATGTCGTGGCAGAATTCAAGGAAATTTTGCGAAATCCGTCGCGATTTGTTCGTTTCGAAGACGTTGCGGAAATATGATGGAAACAAGCCCGATAAACGTGTAAATGACAAAGATATTCGCACGTCATCCCTTTTATTCAACGGTAAATAAGAAGAAAAACAAATATAAACCTAAAGTTTCATCAAATCGACGTTTTCGTAGACCACTGTTGGGTATAATGCGAGCCTCTTTAATGTTAATACAGTTGGTCTTCGTTTGTCGTAAATTCGTTTATCGCAGTTTCGCTTTATCGCAATACATTATTAATGACCAAATAATTGTTTATCGCAAACACGTTTAACTTCATCGCAAGTAAGTAATTTTATTCAGCACGCGCACTGGAAACACAGCAGACTACAGCAAACAGCCAAGCAAGCGGGGTAAACAGGTTCTTATTTTCGAGCGCGTCTCAAACGATCCATTTAGAAATACTTTGTAACTGAAATTATACAACTTTTAAGAATTTAAATATTGTTGTTTCAGCTAATTTTTTGTTTTGTATTTTATAATATTAATTTAAGTAATTTAAGTCGAAAGTTTTATTACACTTTTGGGACGGTTTCAAAGTTTACAATGTTATATACAATGTTTATAGATGAGACATGTTTCATCGCGTTCTCAGGTTAAAAGAGGGTCGGTGAGAGCGTACACCCACAAGCGTAACCCCAGATTTTCAAACGAGGATCGCACCCGCATTTAATTATACATCGTTTTATGTGGGAAAAGAGTTTCACCTATCGCAAAGTCGTTTGCCGCAATGGTTTCGAGGAACCGGAGAACAACATGGCGATGAACGAGGAATCGAATGCCGCCCGGGCTTGTACGAATGTGACCGTCGCACAGTGCGACGGATTCGGGAAAGGGTGGCCAAAATTCGGCGAAGGGTAACCTTCGCAGAATTCATCTTAAATTAATTGATTTCACAGAGGAGACTCCAAAGTGTCATGTGCGGTCCGATTTTTACGTTGGAATTATTTGATTCCGAAAATATCTGTGTCCGAAATTTCCGAACGCGCTATGCTTGTCACCTAGTCGCTGCAACCGTCGGCGGTATGCGAACAATTGGGAAGCTGTTGATCGTACATTTTCCCATATAGCCAATCAAATCGCACATCAAAATGTTTGTCAGACCTTGCACTTCACAGGGATGGACGTTGTGAGGAGATTTTTGTACCCCTAACGTAAGATATACGGCTTTGTAGATAGTAGAGAAATCCTTATGATGTTAACAGAAAATCACTGTATTAAGTTGGACGTACAGAACGAGTGGAGCGTGATGGGGCCTTGAGCCACATGTCTACTTACTCCTCAAACATGTAGGTAGCGATTCCCTCAAACA
Source organism: Uropetala carovei (assembly GCA_036926305.1). Classification (NCBI taxonomy): domain Eukaryota; kingdom Metazoa; phylum Arthropoda; class Insecta; order Odonata; family Petaluridae; genus Uropetala; species Uropetala carovei. The sequence goes on from JAXCHB010000248.1 coordinate 1,798,218, forward strand.
CCAGCTGCGATCTACCTAGTAAGAGGGCGGGAAAGGCAGGCGTGCAGAATGGCGTTGCGCGGGTTGCCTATCTACAACCCGCAGGTTCAATCCAAACGCATCATTGACGTCACATACAGACGTCATGAGGAAAAACACCTTGTAATCAAAAAAGTAACTATATTGTAGAGAGGGGTCAATTTTTGACTCATCAAGAGTCTTCAAAGTGGCCCAACACTGCAGTCCCTGATAACAATGTCGCCTCGAATGAGAATCGATGATTCTTTAGAAATACAATCGCGCTGAAACAATTCCTTCTAGAATAACACTACTGAGTCAGATGGCCGAAAGGTGGCCGTTCAGTGAGCGGATATCTAAGGCCCCGGCTTATTCAGTCTCTCATTTATGAGAAGTCATCGGAGGCGGTGCGCGAGGCCGCAATACGCATTGTTGTCAGCTAGTGAGACTCACTCGAGAAGAGCTGCTATTCCATTATTTTCTTGCCTCTTCCTGTTCAAGAAGCTTTCGCGTGTACATCTTCCATCTATTTTCCCGAGGTAAGTCATGCCAATGGAAGAAGTGACCTTTAAGGGGGAAAATTTCATGGGTGCACGTCGACCCTGCGCTTTCCTTACCTGAACAGGAGCGCTGCGGGCGCGAGTACGCCATGGCGTTTCGCTTAACTCGGAGGGATCTCTGGGTTACGATGCGAGAGGAGCAAGGCGACGGACTTGCGCAGCAGTTTTACCTCCTCCAGCACCTCATCAGGGAGACCCACGCTGACGAAAGTAATGATGACCAAACGAGAAAGCTGCGCTTATTGGTCGCCACATTCCACAGCGAATGCCGAAAGAAATGGAAGGCATGTTCGCGAAAACGACAGTTATTTCTCCATAGATTCTCAGGTTGGCGTGCATCTGAAGTGGAATTCACATTTGTTGATGCAAATATAAACGGTCCAGAGCATGTCAAGGCACCGGCAACCGACAGCACCGAACCCTCTACATCCCGTGCGTCCACAAGCAGCTGTCATCCCGGTCGGCCGTCTGTATCGTTTGAGGAGAGCAGCTCCCGGAGCAAGCGAAGGAAGTCCGCGCAACTCCGCGATACAATCAGCGTGTCGCAGGTAAATATTCATGAATGTGACAGCGTTTGATAAATATGCGAAGGAGACCGCGAAGAACTTCGTGAAGCTCTATGGATGGTATGACGTGCCTCCTGCAGTACATAAAATTTTGATTCACGGGTCAGTAATCATTTCAGCTGCCCTGCTTCCGATTGGACAAATGTCCGAGGAGGCCCAAGAGGCCAGAAATAAAGATACGAAATTCATTAGGCAGTACCGAACTAGAAAATTCTCCCGTGTCGCTACCAACCAGGACGTCCTGCACATGCTCCTCATAACATCAGATCCTGTGATATCCTCCACCGTGCGGACTCCGAAGAAAAAGGAATTTTCTCTCGCAGCAGATGCTCTCCCTCTGCTGACCAGTCAGGAAGTAGGCATGGAGAAGCAGCAGCAGTTGCACGAGTGACGAGTCAGATGGAATCAGCGACTAACAGTATGTAATCTGAGCTCCTGACTTTCGTTTGCTCCAGTGATTCATGAATGATCTTTTCTTACAACCATTCCTCGTTCAAGGTTGATTATGCAATAGCTTTGATGTCCATACGATTGCCTTTTTCATTGTAAAAAACACTTTCCCTTAACCCGACGTTTGTTACATAATGTCCAGTTTCTTGACTAAGGGAATGCTCACGTCATGCCAGAATTGTACGGATATATCAGAAAATTATTCAGTCCCCTCGTGTTGATCAACAATTTTAACCTTTGAAGAATATAATAAATATTCTGTTCCTCAGAAAATATTATAGATGCATTTACTACCGTTTTAGACGGTATCAGTGCCACATGGGCTGCTGAAGGGTCTCAAACTTCTTCGGTAAGGTGAAAATGTCAGTTAGACCCTTCCGGTAAAAAAATAGGTGAACTTAACGCATGTATTGCAAAAAAACGTTAAGTACTCACTATCCGAGGTGATTTCTACCCGAAAAAACAGATCAGAATTTTGGCCATATTTTCCCGAATCCGTCGCACTGTGCGTCGTTGCGAACAATCCTATTCTAATCGAACTCCAAGTGGCGTTTATGAGTCCGTGATGAGATATCAAACCTTATGCAAGCGATCGAAAAAGCGTACACAGTCACTGGAAATACGTATTTTTTTCCGAGTGATTAAATATCGTGAAGCACGAGACGGATCCCTCAGCGTGTTTTTTTTTCATCTGATCTCGATGACCCCTTCTTCCGTCCAAGTGAAAACCCCGTGCGTGGATGGGATGATATATAAAGGGAGAGACACCAACGCGGCCGTCTCGACAATTCGTTAAGATTATCGTTATCGTCGTTTAAGCCACCCATAATATCAGGAGAGGGGGAATTTTCACCCAACGAGCAAGAATAGTGCAGACGCGAGGCGCTCACCGCGAGATTTTGAGGTGGGAGGGGAGGAGAGAGAGAGAGAGAGAGAAGAAATTGAAGAGAAAAAAAGAGAACGAAACTCGACTTCCCAATGACTCACGCCACGCCGACCGTCACCCAGCCCCTTTGGCATCGACCGCGCGTGCAATCTCGGCGCATGTATACGTGCGTTATATACACACATACCTCGTATACGTAGTACGTTCGTAGATACGTGCGTCTATGTATGTATCACGCGCACGCAGTCGCGAAGAGGCGAGGGCGGCGGCGTTGGGGTTAAAAGAAGGCGGGGGGGGAGTTAGAAAGAGGGAGACGTCGTTCTTTCGGACCTTCCAGCGACCGTTAGCGACGCCTCGTGCCTCTTTTCGTTTCGAGCAACGTTTGACGTGCGTGTGCGTGGCACGAGACGCGTATCGGCAGAAAAATAATAATAAGGAATTGATACGCCGTGCCAGGGTTCCGGTTTGACAAGAGGAAGCGAGCATTTTTGTTGTCTTCGGGTTTTCGTATCGGCGCGCCGTCTGGGTTGGAGGAGATTACGAGGGAAGTGCATCGCGTTGCCGCTTTTGAAGGGTCGAACGGGAGCGATTCATCGCAAGTTCTTGTTACTTTTTCCATACGTGGCGTAGGAGGAGGTATTGAAAAAAAACTCCAATTCGGCTTTTCAACGGTAATACACGTTTTGAGGTCCCCTGAACACGGTAAACTCCCGATTTACGAACACCCTGAAAAGTAGTTCGTAAATCGGGAGAGATTTTCCCATTAATGCAGGGAGGTGTTAAAAAACAAATTTTTCCTTCTACACGGGCAAGAAAAATGAGGACGGAACAAATTATAATAAATTTTAACAAATTCATTTTAATCATAACTTATTAATTCGTTGAATTTGGCGTCATTTTCCACATTAAGCGGAGGTTTGGGGTAGAACTCTTACGGGTGTGAGGTAAGATTAGCAGACGTGATGATGTGGTAGAAGGTGCGTGGCTTTTCAACGTTTATATCAGAAGTTTGGTGCTGCAGAGGAACGAAAAACGCATCCAAGGAACTCCGATGCGAAGGCCGTTTCATTTTTTCATATATCTCTTCATATTTCGGCGGTTCTTTTGGGGTCGTAAGTAAGATTTGTAACGTAAAAATTGTTGTTCGTAAGACCGAAAGTTCGTAAACCGAATGTTCGTAAATATGGAGTTTACTGTGCGTTTTCACCATTTTCTCGATGCTTGTGAGCGTGACAGGAATTTAGTGGGCGCTCTCAACTCAAAAACTAACAATCAGATCAGCGCAAAACTTTATATTTAAGATTTTTATTAGTAAATGAAGATCTGATTAGGTTTTGGTTGAAACTGGTCAACCGGCAGTAGATATTTATTTATCTCATTTTTCCGTTTTCTCCAAATATCAGGACTCAATGTACGTAAGTATATGTCATTATCAGAGTTGTTTTGGCGACACATCTCCCGGCTCTTCGCGGCACACGGGTTTAGAACTGCTGATTTAGACGTAATGAATTTTATCTAATGACACCTCCTGCTGGCAAATATTCGATTATGCAGGTCTTCGAAATCGCTGCGCGAGCTGGATGTAGCTCTGCGGGCCGTACTTTGGAGACCCCTGTTCTAGGATGTCCTTGCAACAGTACGTATTAACAAAATACTTGACAAGGAATTCTTAGATGGACCGATATTGTTTAATGGCTTATACAGAGTTTACGGATGCAAAACGCAAATGAAGGGAAAAAATATTTCGAGGACGTATGCGACGTGATGACAGTTGGCATGTCCTTGTCGATAGGCTGGAAAGCAATTTCTTCCTTTCCCAAATGCATATTGTTATATAATGTTATCCACTAGTTTCTACTATCAGTGGCGCACATAGGAGGGTCCGAAATATTTGGCAATCACAATAGTTGTATGCAAGTTATATCAATGTTAAAATCAAAAGGGGGCAAACCGTCTCCTACTCCTCCCTGACGGCGCCCATTAACCCATATTAAAACGACTATGTCTGTTTCCACAGTTTAGAAAAATCACAATTTTCCAAGGGAGGGTCCCCCATGTGTGCGCAACTCTCTTTTATGCATGCTAATGACAGTGTTAATACACCTGATACCGTTAAATTCGTAAGGCTACTGAAAGTTTCATGAGATTGACACATGAGGAAATCAGGATCGAATGATTCGCGAAATTCGTCTTTTTGCTAGAGCATATAAAATGGTACAATATTTGAAATTGACGAGGCCCTGATAGCAGAAGCAAGCTAGAGAAGTGAGCATTCGAGGGAAGGGAGAACGTGTTTCAAAACCGAAAACAGCGACGAACCACGAAATTTCCTTTTTTTTCATCTTGGCAATTTAAAATCGAGTATTTTCAATTTTTTTAAATTCTTCGTTATTTCTCGAAGCATTGAAATCGCGAAATTTACATGCTGCGGAATAATTTTATCCTTCTTCATGAATAAAATAATTATTTAAATGGGATGTTTTTGAAGTCCTTGTTATTACTTTTTCTTATTTTTATAGGGTAAACATTTTTAGTTTACTAACAACATAATTTTAAGCTAATAATTATTGTATTTAAAAAAAAAGCCACCCTATTTTTACTTAACCTCAACTTGAGATCGATCAAGAGGTTCGTTTTCTTCTCGTGCTCGTCAGTATATGTTCCCAACCTTGGCCCCACCTGTTCTCTGAGGAGGATAGATTTTGAGTTGCAGCATCCTGTCCATCAGAAAGGAAATTATAGCCTTTGGTACTCGCTGGTGTCAATCAATTTAATCGAACTCCCGCAGGTGTAGCGATACTTGTAACGTCTGGCTAATCGTCTGAGTGCGTGCCGAATCCTATAATTATATGAATGAGGTAGGTATCATGTGCAATCATCAAGCAGTTATTCTTACCATGTGCGTATTTTCTACTGCATAGTGGCGATTCAGTGCTTGATTTTTCTGGTAATTCTTTATTAAAATCGATAAATTATCAATTGTGGTGACTATGTAGTGATTAAATCCGCACGAGAAGCCAAACTTTCACAATCATATCCAAAAAAGTTTGGTATAATTTTTTCATTTTAATGTATTTTATTCTATACGAACTTATTAAGTTATATATTTAAATCACTTAAGTGAAAGTTGGTGTGTTTTTCGCGTGACTCAACGTGGACATGCTTCAGTATTTGCAGGACCAAGTGCAACAGTATTTCGCTAGGCCTTCAATAATTTGCAAATTTAATAAAACCAAGTTTATTGTACTTGTTTAAATGGCAGTAACTTTATAACAATGAATTGCATTAAAATTAAAAGATCATTAAGAATATATCATAAATACTCGTGCGTAGGACGCACCTTTTTACGAAATTTATTAACCCGGAAATACATAGGATGTGCCCTATACGAGTGCAAATAATTCTTCCCAAAATGAAAATACAACAAAATGTATAATTTACAATAAATTTATTTTAACATCACTAAAACCAATAAAATTTCCATTAAAAATTGATGTTAGGTTTCCCCATAGTAAAACATGATGTTAAATTTGAACGCCGTCTTGCGTTCACTGATCAACGATTTAGTTATATTGCATTCATAATTTCTTCCTTTATTCCTTATTATAACCTAAGAATCCAACTAAAACATTTACTGAATTTTAATGCTTGGCGACCCTTCCGAAAACATTTAAAGCGAAACTGCAATTTGAGGATGAGTGTACCTAGTATGTTGAATCCCTGTTCACAGGGCCAATCAAGAGGGGGATAGCAGGAGGACCATTTGGCTCGGGCCTCGAGCTCAAGTGTGGCCAAATTCAGACACATGAATTTTTTTGCATTAATTGGGACAAGAGTGGTCTAGTTAAACCTAATTTGTTCGGATCCGAATTAGTTTTCATTCCATGATAAAAATAAGTTTGTAAAGGGGGCTTATTTAAATTTTTATTGTAACCAGGGGCCTCAAAATCTGGAAGTGGCCCGGGTCCCTCGGAATCTCTGAGAGGACCTGTCTGTTCAACATGCTGCGTGACGAGGCCTCCTCCCGGCTCCATCGGAAATGAAATCAATTGCGTTACAATTTCAGCGGGTAAACGATGTTAGAGAAGAAAAAGGATTAGTACGCGATCATTTACGTTTCTTCCGCAAAAAAATAACCTCTCGCGGAGTGAAATTCGATGTAAACCGAGAAAAAATCCGCGCGCACCCCGGAGGAATTGACGGAATTGCGCGAATTCCTCAACTCAGCCGTGCGTTATGACTCGTTACCGGTAATCACTTCAAGTCCAACCAGCTTAAAAGATTCGCCCTCCCCCCCCTCACTCCCCCCCTCCCAAGCGACCCTCTTTTCATCTCGCCCATTTTCTCTCGTGGAGGGTGCGCGTGTAGGGTGCTCATGCGGGTTGCGGCAGAGAGCTCACGTAGTTTCACACCGCCGCGCCCACCTCCCATTGTTCTTTAAGGATAACGAAGAGGAATGGGGGACGTTGAATGTGTAAGGGGATGAGGAAGAGCAGCAGAGGAGGGTATAGCGACGGCTCTATAACGTAAGCTGGATCGTGGAAGTTGAGAAAAGAGGGGGAGAGGGCTTGCGCAGCGGTGCCTATGGGTGTTGTTGTTGCAGGATACCCTACACCTTCTGAACCCCGTCCTTGTCGCCACCCTTCTCCTCCTACGACGACATACCCACCCCACCCCCGTCTTTGCCCTCATCTGCCGTTCTTTGGCGTAGCACACACTGCTGCTTGCGACGGCGTCGTCCGTTTGGTCGAAATGCCGTCGGTAGCGGTGGTGTGGGGCACTGGTTGGTCTTCCTGTTCTTCCGACCTAGTAATAGAGCCAGGACGACCGACGTTGAAATCTCCTGAGTGGGGGTGCCAGAGTGGGTTCATTTTCTGTTCCAGTTGGAGTGCATTTTGAATGAGGTTCTTTCAGTTGACTTTGACAGTGTGTGTGGCGCCCTATGAGAAAAGGGATATTACACTGAGGAAATCTTCACGAAACTTTTCGGTGCCACTTGAGAACTGTATTTGATACCCTCTGGAAGGGAATGAATACGTCGGAAACAACAGCTCTCCCTTATGAAGGCTTGGCTAGTTACATCGCGTTCATATGAGGAGTAACATAATTTTCACGACCAAGAAGGAACTTCTGTGCCAACACAGGCTTGTTATTCAGTCAGCATCTTTCTTAGTATGAAGTTACGTTCTCGACTCAGAAGAGTTAGTGCATGTTCCCGTTTTGTGTTTGTGATGTTTCTTCCGTAAACTTTAGGACTCGATCATAATTTTAATATTCTCCGATCCTAGGGTGAAATTCGTCAACTGGGTCCACTTACGGAGAACTTTGCTTTGTTGGTTTTTTCTCGTTCCCTTCACTTTCGCCGTATATCATTTCTTTCATTATGTATTGCTCATGACGGAAAATGGAAGCGTTATAGGATAAAGTGGGCGTTAACTTTGTCCAAACAAAATTATATAGCGTGTGATTTAATGTACATAATTTGTTGAAGTGAACTGTTTATTGTTTGCAAGACGTATATAGCGGCGTTTAGTGTTTTTTCAAATGAGTGTTATTTGAGAAAATTGTGAAAAATTGAGATTTTTTTATGCCCTGTGTAATCCCTGTGGGCATCCTGTTCATAGGATGTATTGTTATCGATGAAAACTCTGTGATTTACGATAATCTTCGAAGGAAAAAAGCCAAATTGTGATGACTTGGAGGTAACTGTGAAGTTATTTTTTGCTGTTACGAATCGTTGCGGGTTATGGAATACAGGGTATTATATTTGATAAATGTACGGCATCACCGTGGTGTTCGAAAATTTTCGGAGTAATTTAATCCCCTGAAACTCCCAATTGCATTTACTTAGCCAAATTTTGGAATCGTCGTGACTGCTTGACATTGAAATGCACGGCGCGTGGTATAGGATTTGTCTTCGTAAATAAAAACTCTGGGCGATTCCAAACGTGAATTCCAGATTTCAGTGTGATATTTTCCCTCAGTTTCTAGTGGTAATTTAATCTCTTAAGGCATGTCCTTTTGGAATGTCAGCAATGTCGCAAGGCTGTCTTGCGAGTTTGCCCCCGAAGAAGGTGTCGGTGGCCACGGACGTCGGAATAAGGTGTCGACAGTGCTGTTACCGTTTGGATTCGCTGTCGGCCGAACTCCGCTGCGTGCACCTCGAACTCCGACGTCTGCACGTGACGCTGACCAACCAGCTGCATGCCCTGAAGGAAGTTGCACTCCGTCCGAGGAGACGCTCTCTTGGAGGGCCCCATTCTTCAGCTGATGATGCCCCCGGATTGGCTCCACTCGCTCTGGCCAGGTCTTTGGAGGAGTCCGTTGGCGCGGAGCTGCGCCAGATAAGGGCGGCTGTACTCAGTCTCAGGGAAGACGTCAGGGATTACGCCTTCGCCCGGAACGGCGTCCATTTCCACCACCCCGCACCCGTTTTCGCGACAGATAGACGATTTAGACAAAATTCCCTTCCCAATTCCAGGATGTTGGTCCATCACGAGTCTCAGGATAGCGTCGATTGCACCAAAAATTCTAGCTTGTCTCTTTCGAGGAAACACGGGTTACCTGTGACAAATTCGTCTAACGGATGCGTAAATAACCAATCCTTACCGCAGTCGGTGGCCCGAAGACGAGTTAGACACAATTCTCTTCCCTCTTCTGTACCATTGTCGACTCGGCACGGAGTTCAGGAAAACGGAAATCGCCCTGTTAAGGAGGGTGCACCTGTCCTGAGGAAAAACTCTCTACATGGAAGGACTGCATCAAATGGTTGTTTGAATGACCAAAAATTGTAGAAATGATTTTATGGGATAATAAGAGGGAAAGAAAAGACAAACGGTTCGCTTAATTCTACATTTATTTAAAGACTTAAATTATGTGGAGTTAAATATGGGAACATTTTTCCTTTGCTTCCTTCTGTAATGGGATTCTGCCAATTAAAGGCTATCTGAATGAATAATATTAGAGTGCATAAACTTTATGGGAATGTGATAATTTTCAACTTTTTATCTAAATTTAAGAGAGGAGTTGCACCCTCAGCAATTAGTTAATCATGTCGACATTTTTTATTACAGTTGAGCAGCACTATACAGGCAACAAATGGCGCAATGCACAAGTTCGGGAGGACATACCCCGAGCACGAGATGAGCAACAGAGGGAGGTGGAAGAAGCAGCCATCATGCATGCACTCCATGAGCGCATGTTGCAGAGACAGTAAGGAACTAGCCATTTCATTTCATTTTCTCCAGAAAAAAATCTCTATTTTTTGCCTCTTAAGAGTGAACGTGTATTTTTACCAGCTGGCATTTCATAATTTAATTTTGATTTGCTTGAAATGTCTGTAAGGTTAATGTCAAGATCTTAAAATTTCCATTCCCTTTATCATTACAGGGAAGAGATAGATAAGCGTATGGCCCATCAACTTGCAGAAAAAATTGAACATGAAGAATGGTCACGCAAGAGAGCCATTGAGGAGAGGGATAAGGAGATAGCTCAGCAGCTACAGGTCAGGAATCTTTTTTTTTTATTCCTTTCAAGGCATATGATGGGTGGTTTTACAATTATGTTTCTTAATTAACAACATCTTTTAAGATTTTAAAAGCATTTTGATAGATTTAAAATCTCTTGTTCCATAAGTCGAATGATTTGCAGTGGAATCTTTAATAAATGTCACTCAAAAGTAAATGTGATACATTAAAAAAAAAAATAGCATATGGAAATCGGTGCCATGAAAATTTTAATAACAATCACAAAACTCGAATATTTTATATTATGTCCCGTGGTGCCATTTTGCTTTTACTAAAACATTTTTACCTGTAAAAGTTCGGTTATATAATTTCTTATGCATTGCATTAAAAGTTTTGTGTGTAGTTGTATATATTTGTAGTATCTACTACATGTGTAACTGATGAATACTGATTTATAGAGTAAATGTTCTGGTGTCCATCGTAACATTAAAATTTTCAGAGAATAAAAAAAACTTGCAATCAAGTTTTTAAAAACTTCTTCTGAACGCTGTAAATAGAATCTTTTGTAGAAAGTATTATCATGTATGGTTCATAAAAATTGTTTCTATCTGTCTAGCCTAGTTCTTCACTTGAGAGCATTGATCTCTCAGACGAAATGGGTGAATTTGAAGATAAGTTGGCCCAGGTAATGCCTGGAATCCTACTGGCATGATTGTGACCATATTTAAAGCTTTTCTCTTTTTTTTTTACTCTTTGGAATTTAATTTTTTGCTGCAAAGTAATTTGTACATAACATCAAATATAAACATTTTTCTTTTATTATTCACAGGGGAAAGGGCAATATCTGAGAGTTACCTTTAAATATGTTTTTCGTATGAATATATTTAAATGTGGTTTATCTTATTTTTCACTCTATCCCACAAGTAAAAAAAATAGAATTGACTCCAACGAATATAATTTGTCTTGATCTGGAGTGTTTCCTAGAATTTTTAGATTAAATAATTAGAAACATTGACGTAATAAAGGATTTAATGAACAGTGTTACCAAGCTATATCTTGCATGTCAGAATGGGCTGCATTTGTTAATTCAAATTATTTTAGTTATTTCTGTTAATTTTCGTAAATGATATGTATTTCAGTGAATGTTTTGCATGAATTTATTTTCTATATTAATATTTTGGGCGTAATTTCAGCAACGATATGCATTTTGACTTTATGTAAGGTGAACTAAAGAAAATACTTGAGAGAAAACTAAAATTTAAGATTAATAAATTTAATCCAGCCTTATATTTTTAAAGAGGAGCATGCCATCATAACAATAAATTTTTATTGGTCGTCAAATGTTAAGAACCTAATTTGTATTTCTAAAAACATTTCGTGAGTGGTGTCTGTTAACAACTTGAAAGGATTTTACTGTAAAAACTTTTACCGGTGTTAGAATGTTTCATATGCTCAAATTTTGTTTATATAGTGTCATTGTTCTATAAGTTGTCAAAGTATAAGTAAAGGGAATGTTCCTTTATTACCGCTTCAATCATTTTTCTGCTTAATCTGAAGGTATTATGAATATTAGTTTTTGATATTCCCCTCTTTTCAATAATTTTACAGTTATTGTCAATCATAGCTTGGTTTTTGGCCCTTCAAGTTTGAATGAGTTGATTACAGTTGCATATTCGTAAACATAGTATCAAAATTCACGAAAGCAGTATTAGTCTTATGAATGCGATATTTTATTTTGTTCTGAATTTGTTGGTTTCTTTTGGATCATTATTTTATGTCTGCGATTTCAGGAGAGGGAGAAAATCAGATTGGAGAGATTGAGGGAAGAGAGGGAGAGGGTTCAAGTGGTACACGGAGCCAATGGTCCATTAGTAATCTCAGAATCTTCCCCGGATACTGGCTCTCCACCAAGACATTATCCACCAGTAATTCACCAACAGCAAGTTATTTACCAGCAACATTCCTCTCCAGTACAAAGGGCTATACATTACTCACCCAAAGGGGTTCCCAGTCATTCCAACCATGTTATGTACACTGACGAGGATATAGCTGCTGAATTAGGGTAAGCATAATTTTTGTAGCACCTCACTCTTGTGTTCTTTTAAAAAGACTTATAGCTATGGATGTGTTCATTTTTATTTATGGAAGAAGATTAATAATTATTAAGCATGTATTTTATGTGTGAGAGTATGTATAAATGGAAACAAATTTTCCATGACGATTTTCATATTAAAGCATCCAAAACAGGTGTCGGACAAACAAAAATATTTCAAATCTGTTATGAATCTGTACCTCTAAAACAGTCTGTCTTAATTTATTTAATGTTTGGATCATTTTTTTACCATTGTTAAAAGCATCTGCCTTAATCTTGGATGGCTTTCATGCATTCCAATTCTAATTAGGAATGCTAATAAATTTTTGAACTTTTTATTTGTTAAAATCAAATTTTAATAATCACTATGTTGATACCGAAGCAATGCATTAATGGAAGCAAAATTCACAATAACCAATTTTTGTCTAATTCATACCATCTGGTAGGCACATAACTGAAATAATAGTGAATGACAAGCATTCTGTTGATTATTGAGGCATTTTTAAAATGCAAAATTATTGCTCAGTATCCATCAGTGTCCCAAATTTTCCTAGAAAAAGTTTGAATGATGGCTATCTATCTATATCTGTTATAATAAAAGGAGCTGTGTGTGTGTGTCTGTTCCAGTCTTAACTTAACAGAAAATTAAGCTAGGAGCTTCAAACAGTGCCAAATACAATGAAAATCAGCCCACGGGGTCGGGGGCACAGAGGTCACAAAGGCCACAGAACCATCTGTTAAAATTTCGGGTTTTTAATATATCTCAACAAAGAATTGACCGATTAATATGAAGCCTTCATCATTTTTTGATGAGACACGTTTTCTAGCCAAAAATGTAATGTAAGGGCCCATCCAAATTTCGGTATTTCAAAAAACTTTTATATTAAGATCACTGCAGGTATATATACATACCTATATATGACAATTTGCAGCCGGCCTATCATAAAATTGTCAAATAACTCTAACGGCTGCATGTATTTTAGCCATTCTTTCAATTTTAAAGAGACCTACACATAAAGAGTCTTATGTGTAATCACTGTGTAAAATAACGTCCCAAGTTCAATTCCAGGGACGTTAATTCTACCAGTTTGGATGACATGGCAGGAATTTTATTTTCTCTTATACTTTAAGTCGTTATTATATGCTCTTGTGGACTTTTTTGTTACAAATGTTGTCCTCTATCTGACTATATTCATTAATTGATATCTTACAGATCATATAAGGGCAAGGGATTTTTGATTGTTGCATTAATGAAAATGGCTGATGTCATTTTCCTATAAATGAACGTAAACAATGTAGTGTATAATAAAGCCTTACTTAATAGTTACCAAGTTGAAATTTTATTTCCTTAATAAAAATCTGTTTAAATTTGTCAAAACTATCTAAAATTCAAATGCTCTACGTCAGCGTTTCTTAAACTTTAGTAATCTGAAAACCTCTTTTCACCCACATATTTTTTGCGAACCCCCATACTTTATATATCTACATTTTTAGAAAATCACCTTCGCTCCATAGCATCATTTTCTCTAAATGTAATGTATACTTGGAAGCCTGTGTGCACTTGTAAGGGTATTGTTGCACGTTTTATTATTTTAAATTGTTATTAATAATTCTCGAACATTACTCGCAGACACCTGGACTACTTCTGAGGTCGCTTTTCTGGTTGGCATGTGGAGCATGCAGGGGCTGAGCCCCTAGTATCAAATAAAGTAGAATGTTTTATATCCTGTATACATTTTCCTAGTTCATTTTTCTTCAAGAATTACATAGTTATTATTTGAATCATGTCAACATATACTAAGAAAGTAAGAAGTATAAAAAATCTCTTATAATGATTATGTTATCGTTAGATTTTGAGTATATTTTAGTAGCTCATTGTTATTTTTTAAAACTTTAGGTCATTGGACATAGGACCAGGAGTAAGACGTCATGGAAGCTATCCACATAGGGAAGAAACAAATGCGGAATTTTACCACACAGGATCTTCAGCAGGTGAAGATGACCATTCAGACTTCAGTTTAAATAATGGGCCTCCAATCAGCATCGAAGAAGCCAAACGAATACAAGAGGAACAAGATGCAGTAAGTCAGATTCATTACAACTTTTTTAATAGACATGTTAAAATGTTTTAAAAATTTGTTTAGTCATACTTTGGTCCCATCTTATTATACATTATTTTTTGTTGCATAACATTGCCTGAGAAAATATTCAATTTCAGGTTTTAACCTCAAAATTATTAAGGCAGCCAAATTACTTATTGAAAAATTAAACTAACACACGCATCATCACACTATCACATAATTTCAAGTTAAAAAGATATGCTAATTTTTATGGAAGCTGTAAATCTTCCTCTTTTTTATTTTAATCTTCATTATTATTTGTTTCATCATTAATAACAGGAACGTTCATCTTAATTTGCTCATTTGATTTGAAAGTTGTGTGTTTGGGATACTATCCTTTGTTTAGATACAAAGTCAAATTTCAGAAAAACAACTTGCATATGGATTGATATCTTGTTCCTAAAACCTGATTTTGTTTTTCCAATTATTATTAATATTGAAAATGGTGCAAGTTTCTTTGGAAATTCTTTCTGTTTTTCATCATGATTGTGTTTCTTACCAGGAATTCAACTGCAGAATCTACCAAATATTATGAGGCTATCTTTGGTTGAGGGGTGATTTTCTAGTGCATGTTTTGTTAATGATCATGACTAGAGAAACACTCGTCAACCATGGAAGCCACAAACAACAACGTTGTCTTGTGTGATTCAGAAACAGTGAGTGTAAATGTTTATCAATGATGATGAGGAAATTATTTTAATATTCCTTCTTGATTCTGTACGTTCTGCTTCTTGCAAGGAAACGTCAAGATGCTAACAAAAGACGCTTGAAAAAATTTAATGGATAGTAATATATATTAATATTCTAATTAAAAAGAGAGAATATTGGAAATTGAAATGTGAAAAATTATTTGTATAATTTTTATTTCTGTTTATTTAATAATAATAATGATAAAACAGTGAGAGCCCTGTACAAGGAGAAAAACTTCCAAATAAGCCAAAAAGAAAACCTTTTGATATTGTTGTCAATCATTCTGTGAATCGATCCATTCAACTAACATGATAATAAATGGTAACAACTGATGAAAGTAAATATGCATTGTAAGAATGCCCTTTCTATGATACATATCTAATAAAATACTATTATCAAATGGTTAAATTTTTTGGCTATTTAGTGGAATTGCTAACCTCACTCATCACATAACTTATTTTTTTTTAATTTTCAGTACTTTTTTAACACGAAAACCCTCCTTTGGAAAAATCATTAATTAATTTTGGCAAAATGGTTTGCTATGTAGCCGTTTTGTAAATTCAGAACAATGATATTTTTCTCTTTAAATCTGTTTAGGAATTAGCTCGTCTACTCCAAGAGCAAGAAGGGAGGCGTGGCGGAGGAAGTTCTGGGATGGATCCTTTGGATAGAGACAGGCTCCTTGCAGTTGAGGCACAAGACAGGGAATTGGCACGGATGCTTCAGGAAAGGGTACTTGACTACTTTGGATAAAAGATTTGATAACTTAAGCTCAAGAACTTGTTATTGGTGGTGAAACTATTATCATATTTACTTATGTTACCCGTGCCCTCATGTACCATGTGCACCCCTGTTTTTTTTGGGGAAATTCAGAGGGAAAAAATAAATTCGTGCTGGAATAAGTTGACATCTTGGATTTTTTAAAAATAGTCTGTCTCTTCACTGATTTCCCCTCTTTGAAATAAGATCTGCCAAAGTCTTCTCCCTCCTACCTCTTTATGCCAATGCTAGCAGAAATCTCCTCCTTGGTAGTCACACCACTCTTATGTTAAAGGAGCGTCAGCTACTCACAATGAATTCGGCAAATACAGATACCAGATGCCAACTTATTCTGGCAAAAGTTTAGGTAGATACCGATAGTAAACTTTTAACAGAACTACTTATTTTGAGTAACAATAAACTTAAAAATCATTTAAAAGATGCAATTTTATAATATTATAAAAAGTGTCTGGTCTGATTTTGCTACTGGGGTCTTTCACGAGGAGAATTCTTTTTGAACCTTGCACAGATTTTCCTACATCAGACAAAAGTTTTTGCCAGGATTTTATGAGGGATATAACAGAAATTTCTTTCTTTGCTTTAGCCACTATATAAAGGCAGTTAAACAAGTGCTGGTTAAGAGAGATTTCACTGTATATTGCTAATTTTTCTATACAACTACTGGAATAATACTCTTTTCACAGGTGAATACTTTTGGAATTTAATTTAAAAGTCCATTTCCTGTTTAAGTGTCATACCCGATTAAGTTTCATCTTCTACTTTGATGTAAATGCTGAATAGTAAATTTTATGTAAAAACGTCCAACAAATCACCTCTTATAAGCATACAGAAGGTGGAACCAAATGCAATGTGTTTTATCTCAAAAAAGCAATCTTAATATCATTCTAAACGTGTAACATTTTGTTCAGGAAAGAGCCAAGGCCCGTAGAGCACGAGAACGTGGGAAGCAGAGGGCACTACTTAAAAAACAGCAACGAGAACAACAGATGCTAGAAGGCACATCAGTCGATGGAAATGAGGATGATGACGAACCAGAGTATGGTACCGTGGTTTCAAACGGTACAGATAATGAGAGTGAGGATCATCGAAGAGGGACTCCGGAACAGAAGTCACCTCCTGGGACATCTTCTCGGGGAGCAGGTGGATCTGTTGGTCGGGCTGACCGACCTACCGATCTAGATCTGTCGGGATCCAGGGGTCGCCGTTCCAGTACTGGAACAAAGGCCAAGCCTCGACAAAGGTCAGAATTGGAAATAACAGATTCATTGTTGTGAATAATCTTAAGCATCTAAAATTAACATATTGTGGGAATTTTGGAATGGTGTCTAAGATATAGGAATATCCTACACTTGGAGAATTTTGTATTACACCCACACAAAGAATGTGCTTGTGATTCTGATGCATAGATCTCTTTATTTTTATTCAAACTAAAGTTTGGAATAGCTTTATATGTAAAATAGGCTATTTACTGCATTTATTTGCATATAAGCTGCACCATATCTTTTTAAAAGGTGACCTAAAAAATGGTGAATTAAGGAACACAAGTAATGGGAGCATGTCATAAATTACACCTAAACATTCTGACAAACTAAGAGTTGCTAACATATATCATTGACTGTACATAAATATTTGTATATACCGTATATACCAGAATATAAGACGAGGTTTTGTTCCAATTTTTATGACCAAAAAATCGCTAGTCGTCTTATAATCACATGGTGCACAATAGTTTCACTGACAGAGGAACTGAATGCAGAGTACAATCGAATTATTTGATTCTTTAAATCAATTGAAACAATCGATTTTTAAAAGTAGTAGTAGAAAATGAATCGATTCAAATGTATTCGAATACAAATACTCTTTGAATTTTATCCTATATATTATGCGCGTAGTGAAGCTGGGTGGGTCCGTGAGTATGAAGTCTCGCGTAATTATATCGGTGTATTTATCGAGAACCGTTCGTCGTAAAAGATATGCGGTAAACGGCGTTTTGTTTCTACTGGCTATATTTTCGTTTGCTGAAGTGTGCCGGATTCGAATCCAGGAGACAGTTATATTTTCCCATAAGTTTACACCTGGTTTTCGATTTTTCGGAGTGCAAGGTTTTTTTCCTTCATTCATTAAAATACGTAAATATGGACCGATTTTCTTCTTTTTCACTTTATTCGACGGCTAAAGCTCTATACTATCTTATTCTTGCAATGTTTACACGTTACACAGTCGAATTTTTCAGAAATACGCATTCTTTTTCAAAATTTTGCAGATTTTTCGTACTCATTCCGGGCGTTGCCAAGGAGACTCTCATTGTTGCCTCCGATTCATTTAAGGCCAATTAAACCTTCAAATAGACGAAAGAAAAGTGTTATTGTTATATTGTCTTCATTGATAATCTAAATAAACGCTTGCATTGACGTCGCCTTTATAGTAGGTCCTGTTAGAAGTTAAAATCAGTCGTTGATAGACACTTGAAGGAAAGCAACTGTATATGCCAGCTAACACTATAAAATTGCTTATTTCAATTGGTTCAATGTTTATTATTCAATGGTATAATAAACCTCTGTCATTGTGTGCATAATAAATTTTTTCCTTTTATTAGGAGTTCAAAATGGGGGTCGTCTTATAATCAGAGTCGTCTTATATTCAGGTATATATGGTATTATCATTTATAATGATAAAATATTTTGGTGAATAATCTGGAACTGATCATCAATATTTTCATATCACAAGATACAAAGTGCAATGAAGTCAGAAAAGGACAATGTAAAAATAGTGAGATGCAGATTATTTTACTTAAACAAATGGCACAAGGAAAATGCAGAATGTAGAGCTAAAGTATTAACATAAGGCTTTTTTGTATATAACATTTTCTTTCTTTTGCAAATTCTACATGCAGTCAGAATGCGAATATGTGGCCACTATCTTTATCCCTACATACTTTTTTCCAATTTTTACTTAAAAAGTAAGCTGCATTTTGTAAATATAAATTTGGGAAAACGTGGCTTATACACGAGTAAATACAGTCTAGTATTTTAAATAGAATTTTCTTATTGTAGTGAACATAGGTTGGCTAAGGGTAACCGCTCGACAAATCATCTATCATTTTGCACTGTTATAAATTTGTCAAACCTCACCTGTTCTAATTTACCTTATTGTGTATGCACTGTATTTCCATCCCACTAAATGATTTATTTTCTGAATTATTTTAAGTTTGCAAGTTATTTTATTCTGCAATAATTTTTGTAAATATACTCCAAGTTTTCTTTGCAGAAGTATATAGTAATTGTTTCCAATGAAATCTTATTTGACTTCATAGAAAATTATCCAATAGAATCTTTTCTGTCTGAGAAGTTGCATTTTTTTCATAGGTATCCTGACCCAGAGGCCATAGAGGTCCTTTCGCAAGTGGGGATCACAGATTCTCCGTCCATTGGTTCTTCACGCTGTGCCAACATTGCTATGGCCATTGATCCCACTTATCCCAGACGTGCTCACCCTGCATCCCCATCCTCCCCTGCAGTATCCTCTCTCTCGAGGGGATCATCTCCTGCAGTGGCAGGGATTTGTTCAGGCAGTGGTTCATCGAGCCCTGGAATTTCCCTCCCTCCTCCTGGTTAGTTGGGTTATGGTGCTTCATTGTATCTCTCAGAAAATTTGGTTTTTTGGGTTTTTCAGTTCTTTGGAGATTAGCATTTTGTGATTTTTTTGGATTGCATGAAGTGTATTTCTGTGATTTTTTTAAAGTTTGTAGTGAAGTAGTGATTGCTATGTTTTTTATCATATAATTTTATTGAAGTTGCTTTGAATGCTATTCTATTAAATACTTTAATATATTGTAGTTTTTATCACAATTTTTAAGCCTATTTCTGTTAAAGGGAAATTATGTAAAGCTGACAAAGAAATTATTTGCAAATAATTATTTTTTTGTGATGGGATTATTATTTTTTGTTTTTTTGCAAATGATAACTCATGTTTCTGTAATAAAGCAAACATAACCTGGAATTATGATCAAATACTGCATGCACTTCTGTCATTTTTTTATTTCTGAAAGAGACAAGTACAGAACTGCATTTGGGAAGAAAAGTACTGTGAAGACTCGAAAACTTATAAAAGTATTCTTTTATCTGCATACTAAAACCTTTTGTTATTTTATTTTCTGTTACCGCCATTTAGTTTTTAGCTATTAACTTAGTGTAAATAACATTTAAGTGTAAATTTTTAAATTAAAATCAAACTTTCTAAAAACTTTTTAAGGAAAAATAGTATTGCAGGCATAGAAAGCTAGTTTTCTTGCAAAATTTAAACAGTAATTAATGTAAATGATACAAAGTACAGGTGACTCCCGAGTTTCGATCGTTCGTGATTCAATTAATTCGAGATTTTGATCCAGCCGATCGAATTGGGAACTACTTTACGAGGAATAAATTTTGTGGAGTAATTGGTTCCGACCAACCACGCGAGGTTTAGTTTTGGTGTGGATGTAGTTATATCTGCTCTAATTGTTTGAATTTGTGCTGATTTCACTCTTTTTTCTGTTAATCTTTTATTTAAATTTATTTATTTTATTGATTTATTTATAAATTTATCACTGGACATGGTCTAAAAGGAAATGTAATAGTGGTAATTTAAGGGAATTAAATAAAAGAGTCCATAAGACTCATAGTGAATTGAAATTAGAAATTTTAAAGTGTGTTGAGAAAGTTGAAAGCCAAGCTGAAATCGCATGATCGTTGGGAATGTGTCCTTCAACTATTAGCACTCATGTGAAACAGAAGGAGAAAATTCTAGAACATGATCAATTCAGTTAATTTGATAACAACAATAAACAGTTCCCCACCCAATAGCTCCCCTTCTTCCAACTAAAATCTTCCAACTTCTCAATTAATAAACCAAGTCCAGTAAGCGCAGTTGATAAAGATTTAAGGTATGAAAATATTTTTTATTTTATTATTTCTTTATTCTTAAGTTATTTTGTACTTATTTAATAACTTTTATATTAATTTCGCTGTTATAAATAGTTGTATGTATGCAGGTATGTTATCCAGCTCTCATGAGTCGTTTGTTACAAACGACTCGCGCGATCCAGACCGGACTGTCTGTACAGCATATTGCATACATTTATCTTTGAAGTTCGAAACAAAAATTTATTTTTTCCTTTTTAGTGCAAAAAATAAGTTATACATTTAAAATATTTATTATATAATTTAATATTGTTGTATTAACATATTAGTAATGTTATTTTATCTTTATAGAACGTGAGGGGAAACTTTTTTCCGAGATGCGGGAACGTATCCCCTGATTATAACATACAAGTATATGGAAAAACGGCATTTGACATTCGAGATTCGAACACGTTTTCAGGAACGCATCCCCAACGAAACTCAGGAGTCGCTTGTACTTTTAAAAAGTTAAAAGGATTAGGCATGTTAGACTTCCTGGCAGCCTACTTCAGCACTAATTAATTAAATGCTGATGTCCTAAAGTTGAATCATTCTGCTTCCAATAGTTTACACAAAGTTTAACTAATTTATTGTAGATTTTGAAGAGGATGACAGTCCTGCACCACCATACATGCCCATACAAGGCCAGCGTCGTACAGCATCCCTTGAGAAGAAAGGAAAGAAAGGAAAGCAGAAGGATGGCTGTAGGCAACAGTGACCTCACCATTCCTCTTCTTTCTGTCTATTTCAGCTCTCCAAATGGCTTTCCTCTTAAAGCCATCTCACCACAACATTACCATATAGTGTTGTAGTCGTTGTTTACTTTTCTGTGGTCTCCCACTTTGCAAAAATCAGAAGGATGTCTTACTTTCTGTTTTGTTTAGTAAGATTTTTTTAATTTTGCGAGGCGACTATAATTTATTTGAGTGACTGAATGTATATTTCTTCAAATATACTCAAATGTAGTGGTTATAAATTTGCAAATTGTTCGATATTGTGATAGAGAAAGACATATTTATTTGCTCTGTTGTATACTATAATCTTGATTTGACCAAAAATCAAGAATTTTGGCTCTGATAATTTTTAGGTTTTCCAATAACTGCAATCTTTTTCATGCTAGTGAATTTTGGTGAATGATATTGCTGTAAGCATTGTTTTCTTGCCTAATTAAAACTCCTTTGTTGATATTTTCTGCACACCATAGCTCAAATTTTATAATAAAAACCTTTGTATGCAGAT